>OY728120.1:1396977669-1398227669 GCA_963277665.1 Viscum album | reverse complement strand
TTCTCTAGTTTCTATGATGCATCTAGTGGATCATGAGTGTCATAAGATGAATTGATGTAGGAGTTTCAAGAATATAAATGGTAATTATATCCATGGATTACAATTATATAATGGGATATACAATTCAATTATGGTGGCCTGGAATTAGGAGGCATATTGCAGGATTTATTTTATGGTGTTCTAACTATCAATAGGTTAAGTGAACAACAATGACTATAAGGAATCTTGCAGCCTCTTTCTGTTCTTGAGTGGATATGTGATGATGTCACAATCTAGTTTGAGATAGGTTTTCTCAGATCCTCTTGATGTAAGGACACAATATCAGTGATCCTCGATATTTTTACCTTGTTTTCCAACACTCTACATATTTTAGAGACATTTTTAATAAGAGAACTTAGGAGGAAATGGTTTTTGGAGAATATATTCCTTCATGGTGTTCATAATTTTATCTTATAAAACATGGATTACTGGTTTAAGATTCACTTTATGAAGGGTTGTAGAATCCAATAGTCTCATAGGTGAATATGAGTATAACATATCATCATCAAACCAACAGTCAATCTGAGCATCCAATACAGGTGTTAGAAAACATGCTTTGAGAACATGTCCTTGATTTTGGAGGTATTTGTTATAATAATATACCTCTTAATAAATTTTCATAAAATAATATCATTTGGGAAACAATATTAATGGATCCGTAGAAGGACATATATAGTAGGCCATTTTTTATCTTCATGTTGGTTAGAGGTAAGATAGGTAGTGGTATTGGGACATCATAAAATTTAAGAGTCATATGAGAAGGCACAACTTATCTGGAAGAATATGGATACAACTCAATCTAGGAAAAATTATTATACTAATTATTTCCATAAACCTCTGGATTTTACGGTTGGTCATTATGTGTTTCTATGAGTTTATCCAAGGTTAGTTCATAGTTATATTTGGAGACATGGAATTCTATTTCCTCATTATGTTGGGACTTTCAAGATATTAGAGAGTGAAATATTTGTATCCTATCTATTTCAGTTATATAATAGGTATTGATCTATGCATGAACACTTCAATATATCTTATTTTCGTAGCTATAATTCAGATCTGTATAATTATTTTGAATTTAATGACATCAAGCTTTTGGATGTTTCTTCTTTTTGTGTAACATCCTATCCATATAATTGATGATAGCATGAACGATATCCAATGTAGGTCTATTCCACCAGAGTGGGTGTTATGGATGTACGATTGTGCACATGGGGAGAGTTGGGGGTGATAGGTCAATGAACATTCTGAGTTGTTGAATCATTACCCAGACAAGGATTTATCACCCTCAAAAGGGAAACTCAAATATGAGTTGTTTTAAAGAGTAAAAATAGCGATGTTCTAGAAATATAAAGATATTTTAAACATTTAGTTTCATTATGAACTTATATTTTAGGATTATTTAATTTCATAAGGTTTCAGAATGGGTTTTGTAATGTTTAGGCATGTTCGGAGTGTTGATATTTGGTTATTGGAGAAGTAGCACGAGTCTCACGATTGGAATATGGTTAATAGTGACTGTGTTACTTAAAAATGTGACCCATATATAGAACAGAACAATTTGATTTACCATTATAGGGATGAAATATGGCCATAAAAAAAAAGAGGAATTGAAGAGGGGACCTAAATACTTACACATTATTTTCCAATCATACACCTATAGTGCATAAGTGGTTCCACTTATGCAGTACCCTTTCACAGCAAGAAAAATGTTTTTCCAAACTAAGTGGCCAAAATTTTCACCAATTTAAATTATAGGTGAAATCTCATCTTTTTAATTCCTCCTCTAAAACATAAGTCATCTACTCTTTTCTATTTTTCCTAGTTTAATGCATTCCTGGAGAGAACCATTTACTCTCCAACTAGGATTTGAGCCTCCACCTTTTTTCAATCATGGATTTCCTCTATGTCTTCCCCATTGAATAGAAAAACAATGAATACTTTAGTCATATTAAATATTTTACTCATTTTCACTCAATCATAGATACTATTACATAGAAATATATTATTCCTTAATTCAAGGTAATTTTTCTATTTCACAAATTTCTCCCATTATTTACTCAATTTTAAATTTTAACTATAAAAGGAGTCATATACCACTATAAGGTAGATGGTATTTTAAATTTTCACTAATGTTGAGTTTTTTTTATAAATTAGAATATGATGTCACACACTAAACCTTCCATTAGTGCCTCAGAAATATTTTTATCTTAAATTGTTTTTTTATTCATATTTGAAATTTCATCAGGCACCAATGTCATTATATAAAGTCACCTACTTAGACTAGTTACACAACATAATGTGTAACTACGAAATGACAAATGATTTATTAAATGATTATGTTACCATGTCATCTCATTGTGGTATTGTATTGACTTTTTAAATGTTATTTTTTCCAAACCCCCTTTTATGTGGTGTTGGGGTTCCAAATAATTGATTGATTTATTGTAATTAAATGGATTGTGAGTGGTATGACCAAAACATGTGATTCTTATGTAAATAGTGAATTATTCCCTTTATTATGTGGAATGTAAAATGGTTGGAAACCATCCCTTGGATTATTTCAAGTTATGACTGACTCTTGTTAATTAATGTGAAACTTGGTTAGGGCATCCCTTATGATTGATGATACTCGAGCATGGTGCCCCGTATAATTCTTAATAATAAAGCAAGGAATCCCTTATGAAATGTTACACTTTAGCATATTGTTCCTTATTAAATGTGATATATGGGAATGAGATCAATTTTTATTGATGACACTTAGGAATAATATCAAATATTAAATATTATACTCATGCATGGTTTCCCCTATTAAATGTGATACTCATGAATGGTGTTTTTGATGATTTATGATATGTGGTAATGGTGAACTAGGCTACACTACTAGAATCTTGCAAATCTTCATGGATGCATGTGTTATGCCTCAGGTCTTGGATAGCACTACATATTTATATATGTGGAAATATATGATCCAAAATATATAGTTCATATATATAAATTCATATCCATATACAAGTACACATATATATGATGCATATATATAAATATATACCTATATAAATATATACATATAAACATATAAACATATATATGTTTATACATATATACATGTATATATATATGTATATATATATGGTGACACATGATCAAAGGTATCTGGATTTAGTCTGATGTAGGCAGTGTTAGCCCGGTAACCCTTAGGAACCATAGATGACTTTTTTATAGTTTAATTTTCTTCTCTATATTATTATATCTCCACATATGCAGTTTATATGCACTAAATAGATCATCTTATACACCATTGGTGGTGACATAATGAGTATATATCAGAGCCTATTCCTACTAACATTTTCCTCCAGAACATATCTTATTGGTATAGGTATAGATAATGGGAAGTTTCAATCTTTGGATGCCTGATAGTCTATACCATGATAGAGTATAGGAGTAAAATAATGACCTTATTCATGAGATTATAATCGAGATAGTTATTCACAATTTTTTAATTTTTAGGAATTTTTATATTAATAATCCTATATACCCCATGTGTTTATCTTTTTTTAGCCTCATGACATGATCATCATTATGTTTATAATATCTATTCCATTTTTGTAGTTTATTATAACTATATTATATATGAAACTACAATTTATTTATTATAATGACTATATTTCTTACTGTTATGGTACTTAGTTGAGGTACACTCTGACCATAATGGAATTTTCTCCCCACCATACCAACATAGACCCTCACTAATAGTTGGTAGCCTCTAAAATATCTGGAGGAATGCTGGAGGTCATGTAGGAATCCAGGTTTTCTTATATATGATTAAATTACGATTGATATGTTACATATTCTATTATAATGTGATTATAATAATTCAGCCTCCTTACATCCTTGGGATTCCACATAATTTCTCCAAATTTATAGTTTCCACAAAACATGGAAATGTGATATGTCTTATTCTACATCATTGTTATCTCTTATCCAAAATCTCAATATGTTATTCATCATAAGAGATATCACAATCTAGTTAAATTCACTTTGAGATTAGTTCATGTGAAGGATTAGAAATTGTATCCTAAAAAGGATATGGGGAAAACATTTGGACCTTGAGAGAGGTTTAGTAGAAAATCCAAGTGATACACTACCATCCCAATATGATCTGAAATATTTTAAGGATCAATATATATATGGATAAAAAACACCATATTTCTAAATCTCATAACATTTTTCCAAGTATATATTCTTAGGGATACCTTACCACTATCATCAAAATCTAGTTATTTCTATTAATAATCAATAAAACATATCAGTTGTCTCCGAGCTACTCTAATGTGGGGAAGAATGGATTTATCTTTTTCATCAATTTCATAGCTAGATTATGGACTAGTATACTTTTTTCATTATGTTTATCTCAACATGCAATATTTTTAAACTTCTTTCCATATAGGGATTCTTTAAGAGACATCATAATTATGGAGTGAGATAAATTATTGTATGAAAATTCATCAAGGGAAATTTGTTGACCTCGAACTACATGGAAATCAATATAATATGATCTAAACATATATTATCATGTTTTAAAAGTCCTCTTATACTATACATTCATCTGAGGATGATATATACTATTATAGAACAACATTGTATTTGATTATTGATAAATGACTATATATAACTTCAATGTAAAACATGGATCTTGAACATATAAAACATTGATTGGTACTTTATAAAACCATACCACCTCATTAATTTTATCTGATAAGTTGGTCAACTGAGAAATTTTCATTTATATAAATGAAATTTCTATACGTGGTAAGGCAATCAACTAATTCCCAGATATTGTTTTGAAATTTATATTTCTTGAGGAATCTTCTGATTAAATCCATGGTGACAATTTAAAATTTACATAAAAGTATGTGTAATAGTTTCATTATCCCCATATAATTTTTATTTCCATACCTAACCATCGGATATACTAGGCATAAGTATACAAGCTTAGGAAAGCCAGTTTTCATTTTTTCCCAAAAGAAATTATATTTGGGTTATCTATACATGTTTTTTCTTCTATGATATATAGATAATGATTAACTATTTACTGCATCCAATAATTCTATATTCAATTTTAGTATTGATTAAAGACTTATATAGTTCCCAATTCTTATCATTCCACCTTGTAAAAGGTTTATCTTCATAAAATTCTATACCTTATTCTCTGGTTAAAAATCCTCATTTTGATCCTATTTAATAATAAAGAGGATATATGGTTAAACATTTTTCCGAAAAATATTTTATTTCTACCCTTTACATATAATTTCATGTTCCATACATTATAAATCCTTAATAATTGGGTTTCTTTCAATGCTCATTAAGAACATGATAACATAATGCTTTTGACTCAGTGTATCTTCCACCTTCTTCTCTTTCCTAGTGTTGCAATGTATTGAGAAATCATAATCTATAATAAAATCTAACCACCACCATTGGAATATATTTACCTCTTTCTATGGGAATATATATTTAAATATTTTATGATCAATTTATATATCATATAATTAACCTTAAATTTAATGCATCTATATTTTCAATGAAAACATTACCGTTTCTAAATATATATAATGATTCAAGTAATTTATATATTGATTGTATAATTTTCATGTGGAACCCACAACTAACATTCAACTCCACATGATAATATAGTCCATGAAATTCATTAATTCATCACTATATATCAGAAACCCTTCACCACTATAGGTCATTCTGAAAATAGTTTTTTAAAGAACCTTCTCTTATGGTCCTTGAAATTTTCTTCATATTCATATATTCAATGAAAATCATATCATTTATTCATTATCATTTTTATTATATTTTAGATTTGTGAGAAATTTCAAAAAATTAATTGATAATATCTTTAAAATCCTAGAAAAAATTAGGTCTCAGTCACTGTGGTTGTTATGAGATATTTTTCAACAACTTTTATCCTCGATGTTTCCACTAATATAACCCTTTTTTTAATTATATTACACATGAATGATATATTAAATAACTATAATTCAAATGTGATAATTTATATATATATATATATATATATATATTCTCTTTACAAGGTATTAAACACAATATTCAAATGATATTCATGATCTTACCTTATCTTAGAATGTATTATAACATTATCTATAATGACTGCCACAAATTGATCAAGGTAATTTAAAAAGACTATATTTAATAGATCCATGTTGATAGTGAAGAAATTAGTAAGTCCAAATGTAATCACTGTAAATTTATAGTATCCATTTCTCCTACATATGGTTTTATTAGGAATATCACCCTTTTTTACACGTAAATATTGATATCTAGGTCAAAGATCAATATTAGAAATATATTTACCTCCACAAATTTGGTTAAACAATTCATCAATACATCGTAGATTATACATGTTATTGATGGTGTTCTTGTAAACTTCTACATAATCAATTTAAAGGTGAGTTGACCCACCATTATTCATAATATAGTAATATTTGAACTCAATGGTGATGCCTTGGGTAATATGAATCATTTTTCTAGATACTCAGGGTGATAGTTATTTAATTATTACAGATTAATTGGGGACATCCTATAATGAGTATTTGAAATTTGTGTAACACCAGTTATGGGATTAAATGATAACTAAAACTCATGATCCAAGGGAATAATATGATTATATTCTCGAAATATATTGGCATATTACACAATATTAGGAGTATACTCACTTTTGGGTTTCTATCCAACAATTTTATATAAATATACCTCATGAAAAGGTAGTAATAACCATAAAACTGAAGCATTTTTTACTAGAAGACTATATACATTCTTTCACAAATATTTTTTCATATTTTTATTTAGAAAAGAAACCATGGATTTCAATACATGGTAATTAATTTGGTCTCTATATAGATTGATCTAATTCATTCCCACAATCAATTGAAATTTCACTGTAAGTAGAGTGACATGATTTGAAGTAAGAGAATTTATACATACTTCTATAAGAGAGGAGTTTTATAATTGAGAAGTAATAATTATATCATTAGGATTTTTCATAAATAAATAAATATATAACAATTAAGGTTGTGATGTGATATAAATAGTAAATTATTTAAATATAAAATTGTTGGTTTAACTTAATTAAAATAAATAATTTTCGGTTCTAGTGTAGATGGTATTGGTACCTTTCAATACATTGTTCTCATGACCCACTAAAATATTTTTAATTGAATAAAAAATTCATTTTTTCCTTATTATTAGGAAGATATTGATGCATATTGCCTTTATTAAGCCTTTAATTTGTGAACATATTATAATAACCTTTATAGTCCTTGTAATTATAACATTAGAGTATTGGTGGTGCATTTAGTTTATCTTTATTATCATCATTGATAAACCCATTAATTTACCATTAACATTTATTTTTAAGATGTTATTCTTTTACACACATTAAGAATGTACATATTCCCTTAATGAAATTTATCCTTTGCTTCTATCAACACTTTTTAGCAATTGAACCTTAAATTTCTTTCCTATATTGTTTTTATTATAATAATTTCCATGAAATTATATCTTTTTAGTATTTTCTGTAAACCCATAGAATAACGGGAGTCACCAGTTTCCATTTCATCCTTGAGAGTATATTAATTTATTTCTTCATATATATTAGAGTCTATTATAGCCAATAAATTTCATATAATTAGAAATAATCCACTAAATAATCAACCACTTTTACTTTTAGGTTTGATGATAAAACCTTAATAATGATTTAAAATTCATATGAAAATTTCCTCCAATGCACCATTCAATTCAACATACTTTCACTTTCGAATCATGATTTTTCTCTCTATTTTGGTGTGAAGAGTTTGAGGGAAATAAATGGGGAAAATTTCAATCATAAAATCATCTAGTTTTATGTAGTAAATTTTATCCTATTTCCTAATACTTTTTATTATAGTCCACCATTGATCAAAATAAACTTCCACATGCCAAAAAACGTTCACAATAATCTCACGGTTTGAGAACTATATAAAAAAATCATATTCTCTATATAATTGATCCATTTCTTAGTAATATGTGGATCAAATAATCCATATATAGAAACTAGATTTGGTAAAAATAAAAATTCAATGATTATTTTTTCCTTCCTCTATACATTTAAAATTTAGTTATCATTCAGGTTACAATTCATATAATGAGAGATTGGGTTGAGCATAGCCATAAGATTTTTCATCCAGACTCCAATCTAATTTGGTTTCTCATTAGAATTTCCATTTCACTTGACATCTAATTTATCATTAACATGATTCTTCATAGTTCCATACATTGAAAAAATAATAGTGTGAGTATCAAGCATCAATAATAAGGGTGACCAATCATATAAAAATGGAAATAATTTAAGATATTTTTTAATTTATTACACAATCTTAACAAGATATTAAATTTTAGGTCTGAATATATTCTTTCTATAGTAATTTAATATTAATAATTTTGACCTAATTATATTCAAATCCCTTATAAATTTTCATAAATGTAATGTGTATTAACCAAGGAATAATCTATGATATTATGAAACTAGTCGTACAATTAGGATTCTTTGTCATGCACCACTTGAAGACCAAGTTAATACATAACCAAAATTTTCAGGGTTATAACAACTACGTGAGTATGTTCTGTAGTTTCCATCAACCGGTTTGTATACTTAAGGGGTTACCACTACAAGTAATGAATACAATCCATATTTTAAAAACATTTAGGATATTTCCTATACATAGGCATATATGTTGGGTTAACAATATGGTTTTTTAATATTACACATAAAATACAACAATAACCTTATTTAATAACTACTTATAATGTAAATGAAGAAAATACATAAAAATTACATCATTTTAGATGAAAATTATGTACATCATGCAATAATGCACAAATGATAAACATAAAAGTTTAATTTCATTTAGAGTATATATATGTAATAACGTTATTTGAAGAGTGATCTCTTATATCACCCTTAATGTTATTCGTAATTAGTTATATTCTTGGTCATTCTCTCTATAAAAATGTATTTAATATCAAGGGGAAAAAATAAGCATAAGAAATGGTGATATAAGATTATCATTATGGGTAAACATTGGAGATATAAATCAATGAAAATAATGGAGTATAATATTAATATAAGGTTATTATAACATGATTATAAATTATTAAAACACAACTAATGATTTATATACCATAAATCATGACTACTGGAGAAATTATTTGACAAAAAAATACATGAGTTATATGGGTGTCAAATCATCAATAATAGATCCTGAGTCGTGAGAGATATTATAATGATAAGTCATAATTTTATGGCTCAAACATAATCATAAATTTTTTTTCACTTAATCAATGTTTAATGAATTGACTATCATAGTGGAAATAGTCCTATAGTGGATTTGGTTCACTCCACATTCCCATAAACAATATGGAAAAATTCCCATAGTGGATTTTGTGCACTCCCAATTTCATTTCATATCATATCACGAGATTATATTTATTACCCAATACATTGAGGAGATATATTTTTCTATAACCAAAAATCACATAATGAAAACCATACATATGTGTCCAATAAGGCCATAAAAATTCATAATTTCATTATACATTAATTAAACATAGTAAAAGAAATTACCTTCATAAAATATTACATAAAATTTCATCATTATAAGGCATAGAAATTATGAAAGTGTATGGTATCTTAATATCACATCCCTAGTGATTCATATTTCTTCGTAAATAATATTTATAGATATGAAAAATTCTTTTATAAAATCATTAGAAATATTAATTGAAAAAAGGAGGAAGAACCCCTTACCTTTGGTAAATTTTAAAAAATAATAATTCCAAAAAATAGTAATGGTATATTCTTTTAAAAAATATAAATTTTTTAAATATATATGATAAATAATATAGTTCGGGATGATAGGAAAATATATTTGAGCTATAATAATTAATAATTTTTTTCAAACTTTTGTAAATTGTTATAGGTGATTCATATGAAAAATATTTAAAAACATCAATTTTTATAATATTTAAATAATTTAAAATGTTATATATATATAATTTCATGAACCATTTAAAAGTATATTTGAAAATTCATAATTTCTTTTGAAGAACATGAACATGGAGGAGAATAATTTTGGTCACAAAAATGTGAAATGTGGTGGACGTCTCATAAAAACATTATTTTATTTTTATGAGTACCAAATATGTTGAATATGGAATGATTAATTAAAAAACTAAAATTTACTTGAGGATAATAAAATATATTTGGTTTAGAATTAAAAACATCACAATTCCCCTAATAGAAATTAAAACATAAAAAATCATGATAAAAAGTGATATTGTAATATAAATATTTAATTGAAGTCCAAAATTTCTTCATTATTCATATATAATAAACATAAACGTATTTTACATATATAAAAAATATATTAATTATAAAATTTATATAGTTTATTTTCTGATAATATACAATTACTCATATGTTAAAGTCAATATTTGTGAGTTAACAGTTCTATTTTACACCAATCTTTTTTATGATTCCATTAATTTCCTATTAGATATGGTTTAATAAAATCCAATATAATAATAATGTAATAAATTTTATTCATTATGTATTTTTTTAGAACCATATATATAAGGAAATGATAAAAATGAATTAAACAACTTCATGGAGGTGGTAGTCCACGAGTTTGAACTAGTGATGATATAATTTTTTAATAGATGAAAGGAAATTAAGTTAAAAAATAATCTATATTTCCAGAATCATAATTATATCATAAATAATATATATATATATAAATATTAATAAAATCTATATACATATCAATCCATGAGATTTGGTGATGAAGAATAAATTATATTAGTTAATAGGGGTGGTAGTCCACACATAAGAATGAGCGAGATTTTCATTTTTCATTACATAAAATGGAGGTGGTAAATGATTATTAAAAACAAAATAAAATTTATGTATAATAATGATACATATTAAATTATTATGATCTGGTTATAGAATATTTCGAGTGGGTGTAAGAAGATATAATCATGAAAGAGGTTAGTTAAGAAAATTACAACTACTTTGAGTATCACCATTTGTTAAAACCTTAATTCATATTAGGTTGTAATTTTGGTGATGTGAAAAGAAATAGGACATGGGGTAGATATTTAGGAAGTTATTTGGGTAGATATTGTTCAATATAAGGTTCTCAATATTTGTAGATAAGTGCAGTGATGATGTGACCTTATGCAAGTGAGGATAGTGGTGCTTTTTTAAATTCTAAGAACATTTAAATATAATACACATATATCACATGGAAATTATTTAAAATTTATACCAACATAGAATACAGAAAATATTATTGTATAAATCCACTTAAACAAAAAAATTGGTTCATGAGGTAGAGAAATTGTTTTCTTTATTTTTAGGATAAACCCCCATTTAAATCCTTCAAACCCATAACTGGATTACATTTTTTACAATGATAACATATTTATATAATAAAATTTTTATTTGAAATTATTACATAATACTAATTATGATGATTCAAAATCATAAATAAATTTTACATGATTCATTATCTGTATGAATCATAAATTTATTCTAATATCAATGTATAAAATTAGTAAAAACATTTTTTTAGAAAATGGTGTTTTATTAATAAAAAAGATCTAATTATCATTAATTTACACATAAAAAATATTATATGAATGTTAATTATACATTATTTATATTCTCTACATTTTCCATTAATACCATTAATAATTTTTTATTTAATTATTTTATTAAGATAAGAATGTTGTGCCCACATAAAAAATAGTCTTCTAAAAAATATCTCATTTAACTTTCAAGTGACATTATCGTTAATTATACAAAATTGATAATAAATATTTTAATTATATATAATAATTATAAATTTATAAAATATATTACCGTATAGGTTTCATACCTCCAATAATAGTTATTTTAATTATAAAAAAACATAAAAAACAAAACAATTTTTGTAAACAGAATATTTGTATTTAGCCAATAATTACTAGAATATTGTTTTTTATTATTAATTAACCATTTAAAGTATTCAAATAATGTATTTTATAAATTATTAATTAAATTTTATAAATAAATTTCATTTATATAATTTTTCCAACGTATTAATGTTTACAAAAATTCAATATCCAACAAAATAGTTTGAAACAATTTGTCAAAAATAAATTTCATTTCTATAGGTGAAATAATTTTTTTTATAAAGACATTAATTTTATAAATTCCCCTTAAGTATCTAATAATTTATTTTATTTTATTTTATATTTTAATAAATAATTATTTACATATGTTTGGAGTTACGTTTATCATATTATATCAAAGATATAGAATTTATAAAATGAGAAGAATAATCTAGTATATCACAGTGTTACAATGATGGGATGAACCAATAATATTCATGTATTCAGGTCATAGTTTTTACTAAATGGAATAACATTTTTTTAGGTTGTATTGGATTTCAAATTTTATAAAGAATATATTATATAAGGACACATGATGGTACACTTTTTTCCGCTTTTAATAGGGCACAACCACCTCTTTGATTTTGATGTGTTGCTGGAATCACATTCTATTTCCCCACTGTCCTAATTTCCAAAGGTTAAGGTTTATCATCACCTTCAATGGAGAGGTATTATCCCTGATCAAAATGGTATTATGGGATGTCAGGTTCTTCTTCCTAGAATTATTATTTGGAATTCAATTCTAAGTCCGGTTCTCCCTCATAAATTTATTTTATGTTCACAGAACTCGTTCCAAGTGCCATCACATTTTGGATGTTGGTTAATTATGAAACATCAATGAATACATTACAAAGGGGTTGGAAAAACACGTAACCATACATAAGGAGAGTTTTCATGTTGGGAATCACTAGAATATTTAGATTCTAGGAACATTAGTCACATTTACTATTTATCATATGAGGGAACCTCATGAAGTAATCTCATGAATAGAACCTAAGGAACCCCATGTTGATCATGATGTATCTGTTTCCAAACACATATCTTCTATGGATTTATCCTAATTAATCCCATTCTTGGGATAAGGTATTACTATGAGATGGGTAATGAGTATAATGGATTACAGAAATGGGGAATTCTAAAAAAACCTCATTGTGGAAGATCCAGGAGGAAAATACCTAGGAGGAAACACAATAAGTATTTACCAATATATGAACAAATACAACCTAGGGGGAGAATTCATGAGGTGTGTCCTATAAATTGAATATGTCACATAGTTAATGGTGATCTAAACACCCATAGAGGTGGATCATGGTGGTGAAACCCTATTAGGGGGGAACTAAGGTTTAAATTTTTTGTGATTGAGACTCAATTAGGTGTACTACATATCATGTCTAGAGGACATGGATCAAAGAATATTTAGTTCTATAAGGGGGATGATTGCAAATTATGCATAGAAGTTTCCTTTTGCAAGAGGATTTTCCATGGTTGGATGGTATGTATGAGGTGGATATAGTGGATATAGTGTTCGGATTGTTCCTCAGGGAGTCTCCATATGTATCCTAGATAGTTGAGAATAAATGTCCATGTATTTCAGAATGGGGCACTGGGACATACACCTAAGATAGAGGCATGAATGAATATGGATCATGTGGTAGGGGATTACGAATGGGAGTGGCCAAGTTGTGGATATATGATGTTGTCATGGATTATGTGTAGAAGTATTCCATGGAGCACAGAGTCAGGGATTATGCATGGAAGTGACCCCTAGAGCACATGGTTGGGGCTTACGAATGGAATAAGTCTCGTAGGATAGAGGTCCAAGGTTTTCTTATATGGAGATATCCTAGTTGAGGTTTGGGGTCATGATAATTTCATTATCTCCACTGACATTTAATCCCATGTTAGTCATTATCATTGTGAGAAACAATATGTAGTAGTAGAGTTGAATACAATGAATCTTACTTTTTCCACTAGTGAAAAATGGCCAAAGCCTAATGTAATATAGGTTGAAGGAATTTAAGTACACATCTCCTCAATTTTTTGGTATCTAGGGGATCCGAGGAAGGGAAAAGGTGATGCCCCCACAAGAAATGTTTTGGGATTTTTCTGGGTGGGATGCTATGAGGTTTTCATTCCCTATGAAGATGATATTATTCCATGTGTGTAGGATCTAATTTAGTGTGAGAAAGACCTCATTCACTATCACTCATAATTGGTACATCTTGTTCCCTTTTTTTAGGGTATGTTCACAGATCAATGTCTTATGTTTAGGATTTTCTTACTAGGTAGTTTTACCTCATGTAGGTTTGACATAGGGGACTCACTCCATACCCCATGGGGTTAATGACTATTGAATATGAACCCCTAGTTAGGTAATGGGTTCATGAATGCATGGATGTAATGGTGTATAGGATTGGTCAATCACAATTTCAACATTAACAACCATGTATTGAGAAGAAGATTGGATTAGTGAAAATATTATGATATGTAAAATGTATATATGGGATCTCATGAATCATTTGGAATATAGAGGGCCACATGAATAGTTGACATATGTCACATAGGGACTTGAGGTGCATTTGGACCAATCAAGGAAGGATGTGGGGGCCTTGGGATATTAACCTCTACAAAGAGGTGTCAAAATATGAGAGGCATCATTGACAATCCTAGGAGATGGGTTCCATGAAGTAGAGGGCCTTCTTGGTTGGTGCTTTTCAAATATTATGTTATTTATGGAGGACCAAGTCTTCATGAAAGGAGTTGATTCAAAAACCAATGTTTGACTACCTCAAGATAATGTCTTAGTTTCGTAAAGTATTTCTCTATAAAGGCTTAATTTTTCATGAATCCTCAATTATCCATTGGGACCTTCTTCATATGTGAAGGGAAGATGCCTTTATAAATTGCATCCCCACCTTAAGTGGGGTAATTTAAGAACATTTGAAATTGGTTTACTCAATGCTAGGATACCATAGATGATCTATTTAGTGTTTTTTGTGATGATTAGTGTGATTCATTAATTTTTATCAATTTAAAGTTCAAAGGTTTAGGTAGGCATCGTTTTACGTCAAAAACAACTGGGTATTTATAGGAAAAAGGGTTTTGAGATAATGGGATGTTGTTCGTGATAAAAAAATGGATCTATGAATAAGTTAATGGATATTGAACTTGAAGATAGTTATGTTTACCATTTAGTATTGTCGTAGTGATTCTTGATACTCACAAAGTGTTCCATCAGGGCCTCTTGCATTCATGAATGGGGAGGGTTCTACACAAATGGGATTCATAAATAGGAAACATAAAAGTGTTTTTGGTCTGTTTGATCTTGTATTAACTTAAATATGGTTATTTCCTACTTGACTAATCACATGGAAAATTCATCAGTGCCAAAAGATGCTCTTCCCCCATAGAACGGGAGATGATGGAAAAAAGTTAGTCAGATTCTGAGGAAAAAACACAAAAAAAGATGACAATATTCTACCATTCACGAATACCATTTGTGGTGTATGTTCATGATAATGGCATGCAATGATCACCAACATAAAGGCCTTTATTAAGGGCAGGCCTCCATACACCAATAAATAGTGTATGTGGGGCCCCTGAAAGGTTCCTTGGTTTATTCGATGAAAATATCTAGGACTCTCTTTTTTCAAAGTTCCAAACCCTCATGGATCTTAATCCATGAAAACTCAATTAAAAACCATAATTCCTTGGTTTTTCTCTCCATATTCTTTTTATAGAACAAGTCATCGTAAATTGCATTTCATTGAAGTGAGTATTGTAACTCAGATCTCCCTGAACTGTACCATGGAAACAAGATTCAGGAATGCACTCCATGAATAAAAATTTTGAAAACACGATTTCATGAACTCAATGTCTACTCATGAATATTCTTGGGAATTCCTTGAAGATTCACTTTAATAAGGTAAAACGATAAAAAAACATCACGATCAGGTAATATTCTGGGAACACTTCATGCGAGGAGTCATTTCACGAGAAGTTTTCATAGTGTCAAGAGTATCCTATGATAAAGAGTGTTCCACTAAATGGATTTGTTTTTAGAGACTCCATATTCATCCCATTTTATGGAAGGTAAGATCTGACCTACTCATTTAGAGACATAATGGGGAAATACTAGTGGAATATTGATAATACATTCTATATCTAGAATGATCTTTCACCCATTATAGTTGATTTCTACAACAACAACATCAGAAATATCAATGGTGGAAAATATGGAGAATGATGAGTCTTGTTGAGAACAAAAAATGATCATGAAGGTGGGATCGGAGAACATAGATAAATGATGTAATGAAAGTTAGGATCTATGATAGTGTAGAATCTTCACGAATGAATCTTCCTACGCCAGGAGGGCATGCACGTTATGCAAAAAACTTATAGAAAAGATGAGTTGAGTAGGCCTCTACGAAGCAGAATGGACTTCTTAGTTTGATTTCCACTAGCCACATGAGACCATGTTAGAGTTTTTTGGATGGTGGTCACTGTGGACCAACACATTCCACCAATATCATGGCGAGTCTGACATCATCCTTTGGGACCATCATTAGATCTTCAGAATCCCAATTCTTGGGGAGATTTACAAGTAGTTTCTCCCACTAGAAATATTTTTAGAAGATCATGATTATCTCTATATCTGGTGAAAACGCTACTATATCTCATTTGGGGAACCTATAATTAGAAGAGGAGGATGAGGGATGTTTAATTAAATAAATGGTTCAATTATTTTTTATACTACCTAGTAGAGGAGCCTTCTCAATGTGAGGAGGGACCTAGGAAACTATAGATGAGTCCATGTAAATGTCCTAGGGGGTCCCCACATAGGAAAATATTTCTTCTAGTGGAGGATTCTGGAAGCAATAATGTGAATAATTTGGGTCTACAGAATTAATAAGGAGCCAAAACACATAGTTAGATTGTTAGTATTTATCATGGAACTCATATATAGAAGGCTTATCCTAGTGAGTAATGAACACATGGGGGTGTAGTATTGAACATTCATAATGGTGGTTATTATGGAAAAATAAAATCACATTAATCTCAAAATCCTAGTTCTGATGAAGCTATATAATATACTTCAGCGCATTTGTTTGGTGAGGATGACACTGCGCATATGTATTTCCGTACTTTTCTAGTTTAATGGCCACACACATGGAAGATTTTAATACCCAAACCATATTTCTACTCATAAAACAATATTCATTTCAATTATTCTAAGCATCACAAGAATTTTCCCACTAAATCTAAGTTTGATAGAATTGGTGATCAAGGTCGGGCTGGTAGATTACTTCACATTTCAACTACATCCCCTACTGATGTGGGTGGTGACCAAAGAAGACTCATGGAATGAGGATCAATGATAATATCTCTAGTTTTTTTAATGTGGGGTACTAGTGGTGAGGATTTAATATTATCTAGTCTATAAACCATATAACTTGAACTAGTGTGTGATGTAGTTTAGGTGCTGACATTGGTTGACCCAGAATGTGCACACAGAGGTGTTTCACGAGTTCCATCCTTTAGTGATGTGGAAAACGTGGATCATGATCCCATGGGAATATGGAAAGATGGCTAATGAGCTTCCTCCACCCACTAATGTGTACAAGACAACAAATTAATATTCAAAGATCTAGGTGGCCGCCTACCCAAGGGTAACACTGAGGCAACAGTCTGTCCAAACCAATGTAGGGGTGATCCCTTCACCCCATGGACAAGTCATAGAGTTTTATAGGGTTTTCTTTGGAATTATATTTGGTCCATTGAGAAAGTTAGTAGTAGAGGGACCAATGGTTCATGGTCCTGAACATATAAGAGGATAAGAATCCTCATGCCCAACAATCACGGTAAGGTACAACCAAGAGGAAAGGGTGCCCTCTATATGGTTATGTAGGATATCTTTCAAAGTTCCTTGGAAGTGGTTACATGTCTTGCACATTCCCTATAATTTTATCATTCTTGAGGCTTGGGAAAAATACGATTTCTACATGTAGTTTTGTGTTCCACACAGGATGTGTCACTGAATCCATAGGCATGGGATGATTATTTCTAGGATTTATTACACAAAGGAAATCTTCCACATGTCTTAGGAATATGGGGATAAGTACATGATAATGATGGTGAACCTAGTGCTCTCTCAGGGAACTACACGTCTGATGATAGACCACGTGATGGTTATACTAGACATGACTTCTCCTCCAAAACCACTCATAGATGAGATGCATGTGCAATCTCAATTTCCTATGTAATTGGAATAATCCTTTGGAGATTATTCTAATGATGGGACCCCCTATAGATTCATGAGATCAAAACCTCTACAGGAGAACTAACTGATCTATTCAAGTTAATCTCAAACTCATATTCATATGTTGGATCTCTCTTATTTGAAAATCTATTTACACCAACTGGAACATTTTCTATATTAGAGAATCTCAAACAAAGGACACTATCTGATGGGGATGAAAGTTAACTAACAAGTGTGGGGGAATAATCTCTCATGCACATGTTCAGGATAGATGTGGCTAGTGAGTTAGCTGATATTGAGGAGGTTAAGGACACCACATCTAAGTAACTTTATCTCAGAGTCATATATAGGGGAACATTCCCTAGATTTTTGACTATTAAGACCTATGAGATCAATATATCACTTCTCATATGTCGTATTTATATTGTCTTCATAGAGTCATACTCATTATTTGCTGACCAGATCGACTGACATGTTCCCTTTATGAATAGTGATTGAGGTACCGCACACTCAAAAAATATTCAAGGTTAGAGCATCTAGGATACCTTTACTAAAAGGATCATTAGTCCATGTAGATATGGTCAAATAATCTGACTAGGCCATATTCAATAGTGAATAGTCAATTTTGTATATGAGTGACACCACTAGTGGGGAAGAACTTAAGGATAATGTGGGTGATATTTTCATGGTGGGGTCAAGAGAGGATACCCAATACCACAACTTGTATCCCATCTCATGTTATATTATTACAAAGGAGGATCTTACTGCCCATCTCCTTGATGATTTCCTAGTATATGAGACCACATATCCTAATGTTATGGATGACTCCAATCCAGATGTGCATGAATAGAATCACACCATCCTGTGTAGTGAATGGAAGTTCATAAAATTCCTTATTTACCATACCTCAGATCCATAACTTTTGGTTTGAATGTGGTCTCTATTGCACTAGATTCTCAATATATGTGCTAGTGGGGTGGATCCCAAAGGTATCCTTGCACTGATATGTGATTTACTAACAAAAATTATGGGAGAAGTAAGCCTACATTTGGAAGACACCTAGTTTTTGAAAATGTATGACAACATGAAAAAGATCCAATATGTCAATTAGAAGATCTAGAAAATGGATGAACAATCAAACGAGAGTTCCTATTTCATAACCCCTCAATCAAAACTCTTCATACAACTGAGGGATCAGCTAGTGGAGGCTCAAGTTTAGATATGACAGGGAAAACATCATCGGGTTGATCTCTAGTCCAAAATGGATTTGGAACAGATAATGGAATATGTGATTATTTTAGTAGATGGTCTAGAAGAGAGGGATCTTAAAAGGTGGAAATTGACCCTGGAGGCCACATTCTAAAAGTTAGCAGAGCAGAATCATTCAATAAACAAATATGATGTTTAAGGCAACATTCCCGAGGTTTTACAAGAGGATACAATATATTTATCTCCCTACTACTATCATAAACTCTTTTTTTACTTTTAAATTTTTTTTGCATTCATGGAAAAATTAATTTTTGCTGCCTAAATTATCGTACATTGATAATACAAGAATGATAACTAGTAATCAATCCCTAAGATCATGTGGGTCATGCATGGTGTGAGAATCAAGGGAAAACACTTTAATTATCTTTTTTATGTTAATTATTAATAATCAATTAACAATAATGGTATTCTATTTTTTACTGACCATAGAGAGTGTTTGTGTTGAGATTGGTTGTGGATAGAGACCATGGATCTTTGAAAATACAAGTTTCTTTTACAATGTGTGAATGTTTGAAAACATATTAACTCTGGTATAATTTTATTCTATCCAAACAAAGGGGAATTAGAAGTGTGAACCCGAAGACCCAATATATGGAACTCAATGAGAGTGGAATGCTGGTACATGATAACTTCTAACCATGTTCTAAACACAGAATCCAAACTATTAACTGGAATTTTGGGAAACAAGTTAGGGTCAACTACTGACCATGTTCTTTATATGGATCCTTTCCTTTAATGTTGTATGAAACATTCTAGAATGTTAGAAATGAATGGTAAGTGATCCAAAATATCATGAATCCAAGCTATTAGTGGTTTCCATTCAAAAGTGGAAGATGATTTGTATTTAAATAAGAAGTATGAAAATAATGTAAATAGTGTGATTGAATGTTTAATTGGATTCCAACAATCACATGATTATACAAACATGGATTAGAACACATTTCTTTATTTGATTCGGTCTGAAAAAATATCAATACTATTTTATAGATGAGCTACATGTTGGACACTGAGTGAAAAATGAAAATTTCAATGATGTGGTAGACGACCAACAATACATGAGGGGGACTCTAAGGTGAGGGTGTTAGATGCAATGTATTTTTACATCATACAATATGGATGATAGAGATAATGTTTATTGTCATATATTAAGTACGATGTGTCTTATATTTTATCTTAATGTGATCAAGATGTATCTCATAGTTTAGTGTCATGTGACCAAGACATCTCAGAAAATTTAATGTCATACTTCGTGGACCATGGAAAAATGTTTTATGTCATTTTTCACGGATAATGAATCTTATTTTAGGGTCATAAAGTGGGAACCATGGGTTTCATATCACCAAAAAACATGTGTAGTGTTATGAATTGGAAAAAATGACATGAATTATGTCAAAGTAAGACCATTTCACACCACACATTCCAATTGGAATTAAAATGTATATTAGATTCATAATTTCTTTGACATAGGCTTCCAGTTTAAATTCATATATTTTGGACCAAAGGTAACCTTGAACAACTTAACCATGTTAGTTCATGCCTTAAGGGAACTCCTAATACCATGTGAGTGATTTTTGGTGTGGGGAAAAATGAATTATATATGGGTTTTCTATCATATGGAAGTACACACTATGGGAAATACCAAGGCTATTAGAATTACACTATGATAGAAGGGGTTATAAAAATGAGGTATGTCGAGACTTCTAGGGTGAAAATAAAAAGTGTCCAATTGGAAGTGATAAAATATAAGTCAAATTAGAAATAAAGGAATCCTAACCACAAAATTCAAGAATTGGGCATGAAAATGCAAGATTGGCTATTAACAATGTTTGAAAAAAAGGATATACAATTAGTTACTATATATGAATTAAATCATTGGCCTAGGATGGGAGGTGTGCCGAAAATGTCTTATGACCATCATAATTAGTTGATCCATCTTTATTTGAAAGATGATGGAAAATAAAATAGAGAAATACGCAATGTATAGATTGGAGAATATTAGAAAGTTGAATCCAAACCTATATAGTGAAAATAGTTAATGTCTTGTTTCGTAGACTGTAGAAAATAGTTTAAACTCTTGTTTTTGTTTTCAGAAAATCAAGGTTATTGATCATTGTTAAGGTATAGACATTGTACGTAATAGGTAAAACTTGATGTAAATGAGTCCATGGAGGCCCACATGCCATATAAAAACCTTAAGATGAAATAAATGTAGTTTGAGGTTGTAATAATTGGACCACAATCGAGTCTAAGGGGTTATGAGGTTAATGGGTTTACAACTGGACCCAAAAAATTTATATACCAATATGTATCCCATAATTAAGTGAATCAATCCACATGAATTTTAGAATCATAGTGTGGTGAGATAATAATAGTGGTAGTGATTATACTTTTTGATGATGAAAATGGAATCATGTCATTATCATCATTAGGAATCCCATGTTCACAGCATGTGGTAAATTTTTTAATAGTCACATAATTATCATATGAGGCATCCTTATATTAAATGGGATAATGAGGAAAGACTTGAGTACAACATCATGAATTTTTGACATTAGACTGGTCGGTTTAAATTCTTATAACACGGAATATGGAATGTGTGGATTACCTCAAACACATATGTGCAACGCGATGTCATGAGAAATATGACATGATTTATGAAAAGAGTCATAAAACAAAAATATATATTTTAGAGAGGACTTGAATATAGTTTAAAATTTTAATTCATGGAATGATACAGAGGCCAATATGATGATGTCTAAAGAAATTGTGGCTAACCCCAATGACAATTTTTTTGTCTGTCACTATGAATCCCATAGATATTGGAATTTATACAAATATAGTTATAGAAATGGATGCATATATTTTATGGTCATATGGTCTGGGACATGAACAAAAGTGTTGTTCATAGCAATTAATGAGATGATAGAGTTAAATTCTAGAATTAATGATCCAAGGAGTCCCTACACCCCATGAAATGACCCTAACTCCAGTTTCACAATGTTTAAATTCATACGGACTCAACCATAGTGTCAATCATATTAAAGGTGTGATTCTTGGAGTTAGAAATAGTTGATTACTAGGGTAGATATATGGAACAAGATAGGAATAACCTAACATGAATGAGATAATACCTCCCTCTAACCATATACATAATGAAATAGACTTTTTATAGTTCCAGGTCATGTAATAGGAAAACAATTGAGTCAAAGGGGCCGTCTGTTGGAAGAAACACACTATTGGGAATGAGTGAAAAATGATTGTGTATTTCTACATATCTGATGTGGATGGTAATCAAGAGAAACATAGTTATTGAACAAAATTTTTTTAGAAAAAAACACTGGTGGGGGAAATCCTATCGAGTGATGGAACTGAGGCTTCCCACGATAATAATGGGGGAGGTACGACTATAGTTTAACATTGTGCATTAAGGATGTTGGATTTTAGTTTAATGTCATAGATTTCAGACCATGAATGAAGTTATCTCAAATAGTAATACATAGTGTGGTTCCATAAAAATACATACATGAATGAAGTCCAATTAGGTTAAATTATGTGCCGTATTTTCTCAAAGAAATAAACACATAGTTTAATGTTGAGATTCTTGGATAATAGTTTCCTAGTTGAATGTCATGTAGTTTGGACTAGGGAATTATAAAATGAATATATATATTATGGAGGGTTAAAAGAACCCTAATTAATGAATCCATGGTATCCCTAGAAACACACCGCAAATTTATGGTGATGAATTATGAAATTATCCATGTAGACATCTATTTGGAACAAATAGAAGGAATACCCATTGCAAATGAAGCCAAAGAGGACCGAATGCCATAAATGGGGCCATAATGTGGGAAAATAGGTAATTATTTTATCTATGGGACCAAATACAATGTGACCTAGTGTCCTTATATATCCCATGAAGAGGGGAATCAATACACACATAGTCCTAATAGAGATATCCCTATGTATGTCTGACCCGTACACATGGATGAGGTATATTTTTTATTTATTTATTGTGTGTGGTTGGATGATTTAAAGACACATAAATTTCAAGGAAATTTTTTTCTTAATTTCTTTGAGATTTTATGAGTACGCAGTTTCTGACAGCACTTGATTTTGAGGCCCGGTGTGCCCAGAATAAATTTCCGAAGTTTAGCTCGGGTACGTTCAGTGAACTAACGAGCGGGTTTTTCTATCTTTTGAATCGGTGCTCGGAATCGATATCAGAGGGCACTGATGAAACCAAAACGGTGGTATTTGCTTAAGTGGACCTTTTCTAAAGGTGCGTTTTCTCGGGAGGAGTTGTTAAAAATTGAGGATTAAATGTGAAGTAAATAAAATTTGTGAAACAAATTTTACTTCTATCCTAAGTGGTTTTATCCTAAGTATGGGTGTAGGGGTGGGACCCACCAGATCCTAACTCCTCTTGTTAGGATATTTCTGGGAGGGGGCCCACACGATCCCCACCCCTTCAAATTCCTTTAACTCCTCTAACCCCTCTTAAAGATGGGAACTCCCCATTAATTTGTAACTCTCCCATCTCCCCTCTTTAATCATGCCAACACACTTAATCAATTTTGTGAGTTATGTGTCTGAATTTTAAAATTGAAATGCTTGGGATGTTATAATAAAATAATTGTAAGTCTTATTTTATTTGGGGTTTTTAGGATTTTTCTGTGGAGACATTGGGGTAGAGAGCTCTTTTCTCTGGAAGAACATCATCTTCCTCATCGAAGAAAGCCAAGAACACTGGTTCCAACCTCAGCTTCTTTCTTTTAGACGTTGACAAAGCGACTCCGTCTTTCCACGACAATGACAACGGAACAACGAAATAATCTCCATCCTCCATCAAATTGATCAACCTTCCTGAATTTATATAGGGGTTAAGTTCGATTTTATTTATTTAAAATTTTGTTTTGTTTGTAGTTGAGAATTCTCGTTCTTTTCGCCACATGTTATCGACTTAACGGGAGGAGACCGGACTGCACAAACATGGCCGATTTTTCTCCCCCTTTTTTGCTAATCCTTTTTGGACATGCGGCCAAGGTGGCGTGGTGCTGATGCACCGTGCGGGAACAGAAAGGACTGCAGCCAGGAGCGGACCGTGGCACCGTCACTCCACGCCGGAGCACCAAGGGGCTGCAGCCGGAGTGGGTCGCGGCGGAGTGGCAAGGCGCCAGTGTGCCTCGCCAGACGGATGGAAGCTGCGGCCTAAGGCCACGAAGGTTCAGCAGGAGGAGGCTGGGCTCAGTCGGCCACTGACACACTCTAGAGGCGGGACCCCTGTGGGTCCCGCATGGCTCAACCGGCCAGCCCTAAAGGCCGACCGTTACCTAGGAAAACTAGGTGTTGAAGCCCCCCTCCAGCAAGCAGGGAAGACCCCACTGGGTCCGTCATTCCGTTCCAAGGGGGTGACACCTCCCCATTTGCACCTCGCGGCCTACTGCGAGCCAGGCTGGGCTGCACCAGCCGGGCTGGGACACGCCGATTGGGTCGGGCCATGCCCAACTGGGCCGGACCCAGACCTGGGTCAGGGTGACCCGGGTCGTGCCGACCTAGGGGGTATTGAGCCGCGTCGGACCGGGCCCAAACCCCCTAATTTTGGACAGATCCGTTCTAACGCCCATATCATGGGATACATACCTCTGATCGACGCACCTCTAGTTGAGTTGAGATCCCTGGATCGAGATGGTCATTTCGGTATATTACACTCAAGGTTTTTGAAAATTTTTTGCGTGGCCGGGTTGGTTCGAACACAAAACCAACCGGGCCCTCGGAGCAGAAACACTTATAACTTGAGCTCCGGACGTCTGATTGACGTGACATCGACTTTTTTGGATTCCTCTTAGCGAGACGGTTCTTTTGGATTACTTCGCTAGAGGATTGGACGTAGCTGGAGTTCGGTCGGGTTGGTTATAGATTAAAAACCAACAGGGCCCCTAGGACGAAAAAGCATATAACTCTCAGACCGAGCATCTGATTGACGCGCCGTCTATTGCGTTGAGTTCCTATTGATGAGACAAAAATTTTTGATACATCAACTCTGGACTTTTTGTCAGTTGATGTATCGACCCCTTGGATCATGGAGCAGACCCTCCCAGAATCGAGCGTGCTGTGTGTGGGAACCCAAGAGGTGGCTGCGACTGCGACGAAAATGGGGACTGTACGTTGATCTTCCATGGGTTCGGCAGTGAGGACGACTGTACTTGTATCCTCCATGGGTTCGGAAGCGATGATGACTATACATGGATCCTATATGGGTTCGACATCGATAGTTACTATACATAGATCATACATGGGCTCGGCAGCGACGACATCTGTACTTGAATCCTACGTGGGTTCGGCAGAGGAGATGATTAAGAGGCCACATAAATCATCTCCACCCCTCTTTGTGAATAGTATACCTGAGTGTGTTGAGTCTTGAATTTCAATAAATATCTTCGATATGATTGACTTGCCTTCCTGTGTGGATTGGGACATACTTTCCTGTGTGGATTGAGTTATGCTTTCCTGTGTGGACTGGGTCGTACTTGAGCTCGTGAGTTGGAGCAGAACTGGAATTGATGACTTAGGTATATGTATAGGAATATAACTAAGTAGAGTTGTTTGATACTTCATGATTATATCGTTCTGTTGTGGTTTATCCACTGTGGATTTTGGGAGACCTTCAGCTGTCTCAGGGTCCCTATTGAGTATTGTATACTCACCACTGCAAGGGCTATGCACGTACTACGTTGTGTTGGATGCAGACGACAGATAGCGCTGAACGAGGTGGAGGCTTTTAGAGGTGGACGGTGCCTGGAGGAGGATCACTGGACGGGACATACACGGTACGGACGACCAGACATGAAGAGTTGATGAGACTATCTGTACCCACCCTTCAGGTGGGAATTCCAGTGGATGGCTCGGTGTTACTGCTTTACTTTTCTGTTTCTATACATTGTTTTCAGTAGTACCTTATTTTCAGTTGGGTTTGTATTCTGGCCCATTTACATTCCAGCACTTACTTTTGTACTCAGTTTACTTAGTGTTTAATTCATATTGTGTACTCTATGGTGTTTCTTTACTTTATAAGGGTAATGCCTTCTTTTTTATCGGGATTTATGCCTTTGGTGCTAGTCGCCAGCCCCTGGCCTATGGAAGGCGGGCTTGGGGTAGTCACGACACGGGCCTCGAGGACGGTCGTGAAAAATCGGTATTAGAGGAGTCTTTTCTAACGTAGAAATCAGAACTCTAATAGTTTCTTCTATGTGAAGCAATTTTTTTTAGGGTATTGAGTGTGGTTATTAGTCCATGGAGTCTAGTGTTGGTGTTGTGGATGACGTATCCATACACCAAGACCCTGACATCTGATTTCCAACTCAGTGCACGAAAACATTGATTGCATGTGTGATTCAAAAGATTTATTTGTGATTACATTGTGTCAGCTCAACAGGTATACTGCATTAACCGCGGTGCACCAGTTTCTTTTCAGGATGTCCCCACGATGGTAGCCAGCTAGGGTTCCGAGCTTTGTGCGAGACGACAGCCCACTGAGTGAACAGGACTCGGTGCAGGGCCCCATTACTGCGTAGGCACCAGTTGTACCTCTACCCGCCGAGCAACCGATGCCACCAGCCCCAGCAGCTGAGAGTTCTCGTCTCCTGAATGCACTGCTCGTGTTTCAGCGTTAGAGACCACCCTGGTTCCGCGGGGAGACGACCCCTCAGGAAACTGAGGACTTGCTGGAGGCTCTTGTCTGAGTTTTTAGATTAGTAGGGACACCAGCAGATCTTATGGTGATCGTTGTGGCGAGTCTCCTTCACGAGGAAGTAGGTAGATGCTGGAGCATGATTCCTCAGGTGCACTACGAGGAATCACTACTTTAGACAGATTTTGAGAGGCTTTTCCTCTTGGAGTTCATTCCAGTCACCCTCCATGCGGTGCACATCTAGGAGTTACTACAGATGCGTCAGGGTAGCATGATAGTAGCCCAGTACTCGGTAAGATTTACCGACCTCTCACGCTACTCCATAGACTTGGTACGAGACCAATTCTTCTAGGCCCGAACCATCGAGCAGGGATTGAGGCATGAGATCAGGTCATCGATGATCTCACTCAGCATTCCAACGCAGATAGGAGTACTAGAGAGAGTCCTTATAGTAGAAAGCTTTCTTACTGAGCCTACACCAGCAGTGAGACCTACCGTAGGGAGGCATGTAGCGGAGTCTTCTGCAGCTGGCAGTCGAAGGATGTCACATAGGTCCAAGAAGACCAGACCATCATATGGGCGATCTTAGGATACTGGATCAGAGGTGTGGGGCACACGTAGTAGATCTAGTCATACGAGAGGTAGACATTGCTATGTATGCGGCGGGCAGGGCCACATGGCTCATGACTGCCTGACCCGCCATGAAGAGGAGCAGTAGAAGGTTGAGGGACCACCCAGGAAGAGGCATAGGTTCGACCGTGGTGGTATGAATAGAGCCGGCCGATGAGGTAGAGGATCTGGCCGAGCAGCAGGTGGTGGAGGATGCTTCAGAGCTCTACCACCACCACCACCAGGAGGTCCACCCCGACCATAGAGAGCCGGTGGACAGAGGCAGGCCCAGCTTCAGGTAGTGGAGGCCTATGACCATGACGTAGCTGAGATGATTTGAGGTACTATCTGTGTCTACTCCACCCTTACAACAATTATTATAGACACATGAGTGAGTCATTCATTCATTGCCACTACCCTTTTTCAGATTTCAGAGATTCCGACAGAGTCGTTGGATCGATCCTTACAGCTAGAGACTCGTACAGGAGCAAACTCGATGATTGCGCACTCCTGCTGATAGTGTGAGCTTACTCTAGGAGGTGAGAGCTTCAGCTAGGATATTCTTGTAGCGGTGTCGAGGCCTTATAACATAATCTTGGGCATGGATTGGTTATCTACGTTCAATTATCAGATCGACTGTAATAGGCCCAATGTGTGGTGTGTCTGCATCGATTGGAGCAGATTCACCTTCCCCGGCGTGAAAGGAGCCTTTGCAGCACAGGATGGACTCACGCATAGGAGAGGAAAAATGATCACTCATTAGTTGGGTAGTCACATCCTAGGAGAAGTTGATGTGAAGAGTCCGAATTTTCCTGTTGTGGTGGATTAGTATGCGGACATTTTTTCGGATGACATTCCATGACTACCTCCTCGCATAGAGGTAGAATTCTATATTGACCTGTACCCCTGGACAACCCCGATATCTACTACAGCATATCATATGGATCCCACTGAGCTTTGAGAGTTTCATGTACAACTGGAGGACTTACAGGGTAAGGGAGTCAATCGACCCAGTGTTTCACCCTGCGCTTCCCCGATTTGGTTCACCATGAAGGCGGACGGGAGCTTGCGAATGTGTTTCGACTACCGTCTCCTGAACCAGGTGACCGTGAAGAACAAGTATCCACTTTTGAGGAATGATGACCTCTTCAATCAGCTCAAGGGAGCATGGTTGTTCTCAATGATAGACCTCGGGTCAGTTATCATCAGCTCAGAGTTCGAGTCGAGGATGTGCAGAAGATGGCCTTCAGGTGCTGGTATGGAAACTTCGAGTTCTTGGTTACACATTTCTGCATATCCAATGCTTCAGCAGTGTTCATGAGTCTCATGAAAAATATCTTCTAGCCTTTCCTCGATCGATTTGTCGTAGTATTCATCGACGAAATATTGATTTACATGACTATTGAGGAGGAGCACGCCTACCATTTGCATGTTGTACTGGATACATTCCGAGAGAACCAGCTTTATGGTAAGCTCTCAAAGTGTCAGTTTTGGTTTCGAGAGGTCCACTTCTTGGGGAATGTCATATCTGAGGTGGGAGCTGCTGTGGATCCTGCAAAGATCGAGGAAGTGCTAGATTTGGAGCCACCCAGGAGCGTGACAGAGGTGAAGAGTTTCCAAGGTCTGGTTGGGTACTATCAGAGATTTGTGTCAGACTTCTCCAGAGTTGCACCACCACTTTCATCTTTGATGAAGAACAGGAAACCCTTCGTGTGGTCAGATAGATATCAGCAGAGCTTCCAGGAGTTGAGACAGAGATTCAACAGTGCACCCATCTTGAGGCTACCTGAGGAGGGAGTAGGGTACGTTGTTTACTGCAATGCATCAGGGACCAGACTCGGGTGTGTCCTGATGTAGTAGTAGGAAGTGATCACCAATGTATCACAATAGTTGAGGTAGCATGAGCAAAACTACGCTACCCATGACCTGGAGTTATCATTAGTGGTCTTCACCTTGAAGATGTGGCATAACTATCTGATGGTCGAGCGCTTTACACTCTATTCTGAGAACCAGAGTCTCAGGTACATCTTCTCACAGAAGGAACTAATCCTAAGATAGAGGAGATGGCTTGAGTTCATCTAGGACTATGACTTTGAGATGTTCTATACTCCTAGGATGGGGAACATAGTAGCTGATGCTCTCAATAAGACATCGGGCATTCATCAACATGGAGAGGCGACAGAGCAACTACCTGCGTTGCAGATATCCTTCATGGATAGAGATGGGGCGGCCTTTCTACAGTCGTTCACATTCACCCCACCACATCTTAAGTGGGTCATGGAGGCACAACGTGGGGATGTTGACTATAAGACGTGATGTGCACAGATATCCACAGGACAAGTAGCTGATGGATTCTCTGTAGGAGGAGAGCAGGTTGTTCTTTTCAGAGGACGTACCATGGTACCAGCTACTTTGCAGGAGGAGGTGCTGAGGACGTCTCATACTTCCCCTTTGGTGGTACATACAAGAGTAGCAATGATGTACCGGGATCTCAAAAGACAGCACTGGTGGCTGGGTATGAAGAAGGTTGTGGAAGAGTTCGTTTCTCGATGCCTCAACTGTCAGCAGGTGAAGGCAGAGCACTAGGTACCAGCAAGCTTGGTACAGTCTTTGGAGGTCCCGAAGATAACGAGGGATGGGATATCTTTGGATTTCGTGACTGGGCTACCACATACTTCCAGAGGACACGACACCATTTGGGTTATTGTTGACCGACTCACCAAATCGGCCCACTTTCTACCTATCAGAGAAAAGGGCTCAGTGGGGAGCGTGGGATGCCTCTACGTTCAACAGATCATATGGATTCATGGTTTACCGTCAACTATCGTCTCTTATCTTGATGCTCACTTTACATCCCGGCTCTAGAAGGGGTTGCAGGAGGCATTTGGGACGCCGCTATGCTTGAGCACCGCCTTTCACCCTCACACAGTTGGCTAGACAGAGAGGACCATTCAGACTCTCGAGGATATGCCCCGTGCATGTGTCATCCACTTTGGTCGCAGCTGGGAGGATCACCTATCGTTGGTGGAGTTTGCATACAACAACAACTATGACTCCACCATCGGGATGGCACCACACGAGGTACTGTACGACCGACCTTCAAGATCTCCTATGTGCTGGACATACCCTGGGGAGTCAGTAGCAGTAGGGCCAGAGATGGTCTAGGCCACGGCAAAGAAGTTTCATATCATCCAGGAGCGGATGAGGACTGCCTAGAGCCGGCATAAGTCCTATGCTGACAGGAGGTGGAGACCACTAAAGTTCGAGGATAATGACCACGTTTTCTTATGGGTCTCACCTCAGCGTTGATTACAGAGATTTGGCAGGGGCGAAAAGTTATCTCCGCACTTCATCGGACCATTCCAGGTTCTCAATAGGATAGACGAGGTGGCTTATCACCTGGCTCTTCCACCTCAGTTGCACTTGGTGCACGACATCTTTCATGTATCTCAGCTGAGGAGATACTTCCATGACCCGACACATATCATTGGTCATGTGAAGTTGGACATCGATGACAAGGAGATATTTGTGGAGGTCCTAGTGGAGATTGAGGATCGACAGAAGTAGGTCCAACGTGGATGGTTGATTCATCTAGTGCGCATCAGGTGGCATCATAGGATCTTCCAGGAGAGCACATGGGAGCAGGAGGCTCATATGCATGCTTAGTGCCCTCATTTGTTTCCCTAGTTTTGTGATTTAACTTTACGGGGATGTAGATCCATGAGGTGGGAGTAATCTAATGACCTGTAAATTTCATGGAATTTTTTTTCTTAATTTCTTTGTAATTTTATGAGCACGCAGTTTCTGAAGGCACCTGATTATGAGGTCCGGTGTGCCTGGAATAAATTTCTGAAATTTAGCTCGGGTACGTTCAGTGAACGAACGAGTGGGTTTTTCTATCTTTTGAACTTGTGATCAGAATCAAACTCTGAGGGCACTGATGAAACTGCAGCAGTGGTATTTTCTTAAGAGGACCTTTTCTGAAGTTGCGTTTTCTCGAGAGGAGTTGTTAAAAATTGAGGAATAAATGTGAAGTAAATAAAATTTTTGGAACAAATTATACATCTAACCTAAGTTTTTTTATCCTAAGTATGGGAGTTGGGGTGGGACCCACTAGATCCTAACTCCTCTTGTTTGGATATTTGTGAGGTGGGGCCCCTAAAATCCCCACCCCTCAACTTTAACTTCTCTAACCCCACTTAAAGTTTGAAAGTCCTCATTAATTTGTAACTCTCCCCTCTCTCCTCTTTAATCATGCAACACACTTAATCAATTAAGTGAGTTATGTGTTTGAATTTAAAAATTGAAATTCATGGAATGTTATAATAAAAAAAGTGTAAGTATTATTTTATTTGGGGTTTTTAGGATTGTTGTGTGGGGACATTAGAGGAGAGAGCTCTTTTCTCTCGAAGAACATAATCTTCCTCATTGAAGAACGCAAAGAACGCTGGTGCCAACCTCGGCTTCTTTCTTCTCGACGTTGACGAAGTGACACCGTCTTTCCATGGCAACATCAACAGAACATAGAATGATTCTCCATCCTCCGTCAAAGAGATCAACCTTCATGAATTGAAGTAGGGGTTAAGTTAAATTTTATTATTTAAAAGTGCGCTTTGTCTGTCATTGAGAATTCTCGTTCTTTTGGCTGCATGTTATCGACTTAACGAGAGGAGATAGGATGGAAAAAACACGGCTGATCCACCTCCCCCATTATTTGATGATCCTCGTTGAAATTACGGCGAAGGAAGTGCAGTTCCGATTCACCGAGTGGGAAAGGAAAGGATTGAAGCCGGAGTGGGCCGCAGTGGAGGTGGGCGACGCCGGTGAGACCCAAGGGGGCAGTGTCCAGAAGCGGGCCGCGGCACCGTCGTGCCCTGCCGGAGCACTATGGGGCCGCAGCCGGAGTGGGCCATGGTGGAGGGGCACGAAACCATGGTGACACGCTGGACGGACGGAATCTGCGGCCTAAGACCACGGCAGTTTAGTAGGAGGTGGTCGGGCTCAGCCGGCTTCCAGCACACCCAGGAGGCGGGACCCCTGTGGGTCCTGCGTGGCTGAACCGGCCATAAATAATGGCCGAACCATACCCAGGAAAACCGGGGGATTGAAAACCCTGGCCAGTAAGTAGGTCGGACCACACTGGGTCCGCCGTTTAGTTCCAAGGGGGTGGTGCCCCCCCTTCGCACCCCGCGGCCAGCTCCGTGTCGGGCCGCATGGCCGCGCCCAGAGGCGGGCCGCGCCGCGCCAGCCAGGCCGGGCTATGCCGGTCGGGCCGGGCCACGCCCAAATGGGTTGGACCAGGACCCGGGTCAGGTCAAACCGGTTCGAGCCGACCTATGGGGTATTGGGTCGGGTCTGACCGGGCCCAAACCCCCTAATTTCAGACAGATCCGTTATAACGCCCATATCATGGGCTACGAACCTCTGATCGATGCATCTTCAGTTGCGTTGGGATCCTTGGATCACCGTTGTCGTTTTGGTATATTACACATCCGAAAAATCTGGGTATGACCAGGTTGGTTCGAACACGAAACCAACTTGGCCCTCGGAGCGGAAATGTTTATTACATGAGCTCCGAACATCCGATTGACATGTCGTTGACTTTTTAGATTTCTCTTAGTGAGATGGTTATTTTTGCTTCTCTGATCGAGGTTTGGATGCAATTGGAGTATGGTCAGGTTGGTTATAGCTTAAAAACCAATCGTTTCCCTAGGATGAAAAAGCCAATAACTCTCATACATGGCGTCTGATTGACGCACCATCTATTGTGTTGGGTTCCTATTGACGAAAGGAACTTTGTGATAAATAAAATATGGGCTTTGTGAAATTTGATGTATCAACCCCTTGGCTCGTGGAGCAGACCCTCCCGGAATCGAGCGTGCTGTGTGAGGGAACCCTAGAGCTGGCTGCGATTGTGACGAAAATTGCGAATGTACTTGGATCCTCTGTGGGATCAACAGCGAGGACGACTGTACTTGAATTCTCCTTGGGTTCGGTAGCGATGATGACTGTACTTGGATCCTATGTGGGTTCGACATCGATAATTACTACACTTGGATCCTACGTGGGTTCGGCATCGATGACATCTGTACTAGGATCCTACGTGGGTTCGGTAGAGGAGATGATTCAGAGGCTACATCAATCATCTCCACCCCTCTTCATGAATATTATACCTGAGTGAGCTATGTCTTTACTTTCAATCAATATATTTGATATGATTGACATGATTGCCTATGTGGATTAGTACGTACTTTCCTATGTGGATTGAATTATACTTTCTTGTGTGGACTGGGTTGTACTTGAGCTCGTGATTTGGAAAAGAACTGGAATTGAAAACTTAGGTATATGTATGGGAATATACCTAAGTAGAGTTGGTTGATACTTTTTGATTATATATTTTCTTTTTGGTTTATCCTTTTTGGATTCTGGGAGTCCTTTGGGAGTCTCGGGGTCCCTACTGAGTATCATATACTCGCCTCTTCATAGGCTATGCCCACACTACGTTGTTTTGGATGCAGACGATAGACATCGCAGAAGGAGGTGGATTCTTATGGAGTTGGACAGTACCTAGAAGAGGATCATTGGATGGGACGTACACGGAGCAGACGGCCGAACCCGAGGAGCTGTGGAGACTATATGTACCAACCCTTCAGGTGGGAATTCCAGTGGATGGCTTGGTGTTGTTGCTTTACTTTTTTGTTCTTGTACTTTATTTTCAGTTGTACTTTACGTTCAGTTGGGTTTGTATTCTAGCCCATTTACAATCCATCACTTACTTTTGTACTCAGTTTACTTAGTGTTTACTTTTGCTTTCATACTCTATGGTGTTTTTTTACTTTATAAAGGAAATTCCTTCCCTTTTATCGGGATTTATGCCTTTGGTGCTAGTCTCCAGCCCCTAGCCAATAGAAGGCTGGATTGGGGTAGTCACGACACGGGCCCAGAGGACGGGTCATGATAGATGAGGATGGTAATATATTTATTTCTATGTATCCAATGTATACAGGAATAAATTTGTATTTAGTAATCAAATATATCATGGTAGATGACATGTGCTAAAGGTTATGCCTTCTTAGGTTTGAATATCATGATTTTGTGACATTTTTCATTGTTCATCCCAGATGATAATTTTTCCGAAGTGTAATGTTTTAAAAATATTATGTTGATGGATTTTAGATTATCATCGTGTAGTTAGAAAAATAATTTCATAGTTTATGATCATGGGATAGGACTGATCCATGTAGTTTAACGTCCTGTATTAAGAACAATAGTTGTTGGGAAGTTTTTCATCCAAAGTCTAGGATGATGAGGGATGGAAGATGTTATTGGAGAAATGAACATGGAACATATTGTTCTCCCATGGAAAACATGGAAATAATTTTAATTCGTGATTCCTGGAATTGAAATTATAGTTTAAGGTCATAGAGATTGGATCAAGAGATTAGTTTAATAACATGTTCCTAGGACTCCAATAGCTTATGAGAATTACTATTTGAAGAACATGGAATTGTGGGAGGATTGATTGGCTCCCCATCCATGGTGAACAATGAGTACACATTGTTGGGATAGTTTTTGTGAAGGATTTACCTTCCTTTCTATCAGGGCTCCAATTTTGGTGACTTTCTACAAGATATCATTGACGTTCAGAGATCCAATACTATATCACCTATGAGGGAATAGTGGAGGTGAAACATCTTGTTGAACACTGTAGATAATTTGTTTTGGTGCCTCTATAGACTGTGTCGGACTATAACCTATTTTTTTCATGGTAATCTAGCTAATCTAAATAGAATTATACTATTTTTTTGATGTTTTCTGATCATAAACATAAATTCAGACTGAGGTTAAATGAATATCTATGCATAGGATTTAGTCTATTCTATACACTAGGGAACATGGAGTCACCTAGGAGGGATTCAGAGTCAACATCCAATAATCGAAGTGGGTTTTAGGGAGGTTTTCAAACAAAATTTTCTTGTTCAAGCCTACTATATTTTGTTGAATGTTTGATATGGTTTTTTTGGAACTCCTCAATTTCTTCATTTTTCTACACTTCATAGTAGGATGTTTGGTAGGACCATATGACATAGTTTTCATATAGATTCTTTAAATCAGTCTCCGAGATATTGGTTATATTTTTGGTGAGAATGGAATGAGGGGCACAAAATTGATAAATGACATGGGAGATAAATAATTATACCACTAGTTGTGCCTTGACATCCATTAGAGGAATCAGTTCTCCCCACTTGGAGAATAAATCTATCATGGTCAAAATAAACCTACACTGATGAGCTATTTCTTGTGGATATGGTCCCATGACATTGATTACCAATAATACAGTGGTTTGAGAATACATGGTTTCATGGATGGGATCAGGTAATTGATGAATGAATTTGGCATGGATATGACACACATGTAATCTCATGGCGAACTAGATACAGTCATGGACCCTGGTAGTCTAGAAATAACCATGCCTATGAATATGATTGGATATATTCAACCCTTCCTGATGAGAACCATATGAACCAACATGAACTTGTTAAATAACTTGGGAATCTCACCTCCTTGGATGCAATAGAGTAAAATTCCGTCAAACCCACATATATAGAATGTCTTCTCAAGGTTGGTCCCACTATAGAGGGTGAAGTGTAAAGTGCACCAATAGTTTCTCTCGAATTTGACTTAATATGATGATAGAATGATGATTGATAAATACTTGAAAAATATGTGTCTAATTAGATATTTCATCTCATCAGTGGGGATTTGATGGTCTTGACATGGAAGAACCAAAAATTATGTGGCTTACCTACTGGTTGTCCTCATCCTCTGAGGTAATAAGAGTGATGAATATATGGTGTCCGACATGAATAAACAAGTTATCCTGGTTGGTCTTAGCAAGAGAATCATCTAAAATGTCCAAGCATCATCTAGACCATTCCATGACTAGGAAACATGAGTCACTTCCATGTGATAAGGGATCTGGTTTATTATCTAGAGACTACTATTAAAGAATGGAATGAACTCTAGATTTCTGATGATATAGTCACCATTGATCTCCATAATAACTAAATCATATTATCCCTTCAGATGAAAGTTGGGATCATCAATATCTATATCCATATTGAGACCAATAATGAGAGCCTGATACTATGATTCCTTATTTGTGTAACATTTTGATAGTATTAATGAATATATAAAAAGGCATAGGTCTAGGTGATGATGATGATCCCAATACCTACTAGATTGAGTCTTGGATCATTGAACATTCTACCAGTTGGACTCTTGGAGGCAACATCAAAATTCATCTACCGATAATGAATAACTCGATATACTGAGAGGATAGGCTTATCTAGAAATTCATGATCTAGGTAACACCCAATGAGGGCCATATGGTATTCAAAGAAGTCTTCTAAAACTTGACCATTGATGTATTTTACTAGAAAAAACATGATGTTGAATTACTAAATAATCATCACCCAATTCTCTATACTTCCTATCAATAGGGGAAATTATTATATAATTTATCATATCCATGTAGTACACCAGGTGTGTCTCATTATTTTTTTAGGTAATGGAAAAATTTCCACACTACAAAAACCAACATGAGGAAACTCTTCTCTATATAATATTATATTATCAAATTATGGATAAACATGCATTTGAGATAGTAAAAACTGTTCTCGGTCCTTTCATTATTCTAATTTGTGAGAAGGGTGATGAGGTATTGATTCAGGGAGGTCGCATAGAGGACTAAGGTATTCCCTGATATGGGTAGCATTAGAAATAGAGGTTACATAAGATACTTCTTGATTTCCTCCAAGGTAGTTTATAACTATAATCCCATGGATATAATATACCTTATTTATGATCCTTTAATTAGTATTAAAATTTCTTGGCATATTCGTCATGAATATGTGTATGTAGGCTATGTATATTTGGTGGCATTTGATATCCCAGAGATCACATAGAGGTGGAATCTCACAAATGGACATGATAATCTATGTGTTAATCTTGAAACAACTATATCTGACGATGATGCTAAGAAACATCCCAAAAGAAACCATGAAGGAACACTTAAATGGGATCATATTCAACTGTTATGAGTAGAGGAATTGCAAAAAATTCTCAAGAACTCTGAGATGGTCTAGATGTTGGTGGGATTTAACTACCATATTTTCCAGCTAGAATTCCACTAGTATCCCAATGATTATTTTGAAGAAGTTGTGCATGGATATCTGATAAGTGGTTCGTATATAATATAGAAGGAGTGGAATTTAATAATAGAAATAATTCCCTTTAGTTTCTAGGAGGAGGTGGAATCCTCCTCGTTTGAGGTCATCCAGATCTAATTGTATCCGTATTATCGGTACATAAAGGAGAGATCCTAGATCACAGTTGTTGTATCGATCCACTGTTTCGTCATTAAAAAAAATAAAATCATCATTCAAACAATAGTTTTTGAGATATTATAATACAATATAGAATATAATATTCCCATTCATCTTATTGATTGTAATGATTTTTTCTAGAAACTAGTGGTAATAAACATCCTTGACGAAGTTGGATTTGATGATCTAATAATTATCAACTTCAACAATGGAATCCTAAGAAGGTTGAATTTTTCATAGAGGCATCATGAACCTGTGATGACTCATTAGGAGGTCAAGACATTGAATTGAGACTGAAGTTTATAGTCCAATAATCTCATCATAACATGAAAAAATACACCTCAATGATACTTTAGGAAAGATACATACAACTGATTTTCCTATCAAGGCATAATTGTACTTATGAATATTGGACTTGGATCTGCCTTATTACAATGGATCACATATAATAACTCATCCGCATTGATGATGACACAAACATCCACTTTTTGGAATGAAATTTAAAATTATTTCAATCATAAGAGGTTGGAGAGTTAATGGGAGGAAATAGTTCATCCGGGATGACTAATTTTAGGGGAACACCAATGCCTTCTTAGGCTAGTGTGGATTGTTAATTAAGGAAATACTTCTATAAAGAAACAATGGAAATGATAGATTTTGACATTATTCCATTAGGACTTAGACTAAGTTGTCCGTTCTTGAAATCAACGAAATTGTTGTGGGTCAGTTTTTGGTGAATCACTCCGACTATGCATAAAAGATGAAGGTGCTATGGAATGGTATCCATTGGGAAATGATCTCAATACTTTATATGGGTATTGGCTTCTAGGATCACATATTTCCTTCATATGTAGTATAATGAGGTTATATTATGATGTTCTTTGTTCCTAGGGAAATGGAGTCCATTATTCTCAGAAAAGATGAAGGAGTTTCCCATGTCTGGTGGTGTGGTCTACAACTAATGAATCGGGATGATGAAAGAATCATCCATGTCTATCCATGGATCAAACATTTTAGTTGTTTGCTCCATATCATTTATACAAACTTTCTTATCCTCAATGTTTTCATTTAGGTCATTCAAATAGATGGCATTACAAGATACCAAGGGATATGCATCATCCTAAAGCTTGTCAACTTGACCATTGAAGGGGTAATTGAGGCATTGAGGATACAAGGATAGTACTTCTACTTGCAGATGTAGCTAGGGTCTCCCCATAAATTATTCTAAGGAAGTTTCCAAGGAGAAAACCATGAAATTGATGTTTTATAATGTGATACCAAACTGGTTATTCTACTAGATTATACCACATGTCTTCGGCTCATTCCTTTCATGACCCAGAATCGTTAGGTCAAAGAGACTAAGGTATTATTCAGTGAGTTCCAAATTGCACAGCATCTAGGTTAGAATGAGATTTATTCAGGATACTTTTTCAACATGTCATTGAGATAAATCCATGCTTTTTAAATTTCCAGTGATGTATAGTGAGTGATGGTGCCCCGGTGTGGGGGAGCTCTCATCTTCTCTGGAGAATCATATGACATATGTTCATTCTTCTTACTCAAAATCCTTATTGTAGAAGGTATCATTAACTACTACGACTATTAAAAAATATATGTGTAATCTCAAGTCCTCAGTGAGCTCCTCTATCATCTATTATGAATGAATGAAGGCCTAAATGATTGATAGCTTCAGAGGTATGCTTTGTAGGTGCATCAAAGACATGTAATTATGTTCTAGGATACATTTCTGAATGTGGGGGGAATTCCTTGGATGGTGACTTGTTGGGAGATACTGCCTGAACTAAAATAATAGGGATAGTGCAAGAAATTTCCTACTTCTCACCCACTAAATCATTCCAAACCACTATTGGTCAATTTTTGGATGACTAAGACCTTACATTAGATGGAAAAGAAGAATCATGATGCAGTTTCCATGGGTATTCCCAGCCAATGAGAATGGTCAACTATAGTTGTGTGTCTCATAGATTTGGATGAGAGGAATATTGTTTTTTAGTTATGTGTAGTTCCTATTGTTTGGTCTCATTATCATGCAAGGCCTAAATTATTTTGGTTTTTTGCATTTCCTCTTCCTCCTCATTGATAACATCAACTAGAAGTGTTCGTAGAATATGTAGGGAAATTATCATCATCTGGGACCACAATGGGGTTCACCAACTTTATTTTATTCATGGATTCATACTCTCCATCATATTCAATGGGGTCTTCCAATACTAGGATAACACTAGGGGTGATTCCCAACTCAAGAGGCATGAATCATCAAAGTGTGTGGGATAGATTTTACACTAGCAGAGGTATCATATTTTCCATTTTACTATTTTTGACTAATCATTAGAGACATAGATGGACGTGATTAGAACATAAAATCATTGGATGGTAATGAAATTGGGACCTCATGGGGAATATATCGGCCTCTATGAGGATAGATGATACCATGGGTGTGATCAAATTCTATAAGAAGTAACTAGAAATTATACTAATGAGTCCCTTGGTTGAAAAACTATTTCTATTAACTAGAACCATCAATTTTTCTATCAAAATTGGTGGATATGTGTTACACATGTGTCAGGACATCACCCAACATAACTATTACATTATTCACATCGTACCAAAGATAATCCATGAACACACAACATTGCATGATGGTATTTCCATGTAACCTGTGGTAAGGCAAATGGTCAGAATAATTAGTGAGGTTGTACTCATAGTGATTATTTAACTATGGAATATTTAGTATCACATACTGCACGAAACTATATAAATAAATGGGGACCTTCTCCAAACTAAATGAAGAGGTAGAGTTTTTCCAATACAGTACATAAATTTTGGGAGCCTATACCTCTCAAGGGGTAATAACACAATGAGGGTTTGGAGCCTGATTATCTCACCTAGGTAGCTATGATTGATGGGGTGGTTCCTAATGATTATATAATAAGGTAGGTAGTGCATGTTGAGGATATTGAATTTGGTGAGGATGTGCATGATGATTCTCTATTCGCGACAACTCTAGTTTTTTGGGGGCTATACCTTTATAAAGACATAAGTATCTACATATGTGTCTCTTCTTTATAAGAGATCGTAGAGGAAAAAATGTGCATTGTTTTCATTCTTCAAGGCATCCTAAAGGAACTAGTACATGTAAAAAAAACATGTAATCCACTTGGGATATTCTGCGTGATGAGGGTAGGGACCATTTCAAATTTGGCATCTCCCATGCATATCCTTTGTATCGTTTCTTGAGACAACCACAGATCAAGTGAATACGTGAGGCCCTTACATTAGGTCATAGATTTTGGGATTCATTTATAATGAATTTTCACTCCCTTTAAGAGGTTGGTAAAAAAATCATGTTTTGGAGCTGAAATTATAGATAAACTACCTACAAAGATCTTTCCAACCAGTAATGGACCCAATGAAAAAATAGTTGTATCAGAAAAACACATGCCCTTTAAATGGCTAAATGAATCATCAAAACATGTTTCCCTCCTACTTATTTGGGTTTCAAACATAGTTATTCACTTGTATATAAAGTGGGAAATATTCTACAATGGATATCCCATATCATTCAAGGGGGAAATGTATGATTACTGAAATCTAGTGGTCCTCGTACATCATACACCCAACCTAGTTATAGTTTATCATGACGTGGTATTTCAATATTCCACATTTTGTTGGTTATGAGGTGATTCGTGAGAGTGGTTATAAAATTATCCTAGTGGGGATTCAGGCCTTGAATAAGATCCCTGACTACTAATACATTGATAATATCTATAAAATGGTATGTAGGATCAACAGCTCACAAAGAAGATTGTGGAGAGGCCTATAGGGTATCTTGTGTAGTGGATCGATTTGGGTACAAAGTAAATTTCCATGATCCTTGGGAATATTCAAGGACTCATATCTTGGTCACTTACCAAAAAAACTGACCTCTTCCCATTGAGGACTCATGATATTTTCATGAACAATCTTGGGAAGATGGCTGAGAAGGACATGTGGCCACCTATATTGCCCCTATGAAGGTGGAATATGATCTTGCAGAGGAGGAAAATAATCCATGAATTGTTTATCAAGGAATTCATAAATTATAACCTTCTGGTTTGTAATCTTCTAATGTGTGGTAGTGATTGTGGGATCGAACTCTGACATATGCACAACATCAGACAGATAATAATTGTTGGAATGTAAAATCATATATTTGAATTTTTTTGGTGTTCTAATTGTTAAACAATGATGTTGGGGGACTTCAGGACTATGTTAATTAATTTATAAGAAATTGTGAATACTTTTATGAGGGTCCACCTAGTGTTTCACTACCCCAGGGGGTGTGATCTCCATATCAGACACTTCACTGGTGTCCCCTTCCTTGATTTTCTCAAGTAAAACCATGTTTAGTGTCACAATACCTAGAGTTATATCATAAATATCACCAGGTATGTATGGATGATACATGATATAGATGAAGTGAATATTTACATACTATCCCCATCCCCAAATCTATATTTTCATCGATTCTTATGAAATTATTCTCTAGAGAATGCTAAAAAATGGACACATATCTATTATAGGGTCTAATAGTATCCCTGAGATGTAGGTTGCTGATCCGCTTGGAGTTATACCAACACAATCATATGAAAATTATGACTGAGATTGTTGAAGTGTTCCTAGTTTCGTAAGAATTCCAAGTGAAGCTATCATAGATAAAAACACATCACCTAGAAAGTCTAGATGAAGCACGTTACTTTTTCTAGGTTGTGAGAGTCTAGGATTTTGATGTTGATAATTTGATTTAACTAGAAGACAACTAAAAACTGACCAGTAAAAATAATTTCCCAAAGAATTAAATGTTTAGAAGTAGGGCCCGGAACATGGTTGCACCATGAATTTCTCAATGATATCTGAGAAATCTATCGGTATCATTGATGTTGATTTATGTGGAATAATACTAGATTATGGAGGAGTCATTTCATGTTCTAATAGATCATTTCATGTTGGTTCATCTCTTAAGGGTGGTACCAACTACATCATCAATTCCCTATAAGATGGAATGTCTACCACTTCATAGTTTGTAAGGGTGGTGTTGATCATTGGTGACTCAGCTAGATACTATTTATCTATCCCATTATATAACAACATTCTCTAAAATCACATAGAGGCATAGAGAGAAACTGGTTATGAATGATATGATTGCATTATTATCCATTATAAGGATTCAAAATCATCATCCACTCACATGTACATATGTAGGGACCCGGGGATCCTAAGAATATCAACATAAGGGATGAAGAACCACACAATCCATGCTACTTCCCTAGACATTTATGTCTAAGATTCAAGTGATGGTTGAGTAAATGAATAATATTCTACCTAGGAATCAGAGAAGCAAATAGGATTGTCAAGGAATTTGTGCTTCTTGGAATTTTTCCTTTGGAAACAATGATTTTCCTTTCCTCCCCTTTGTGGTTCATAAAAGTTGAGAAATTTCTCACCCTAGGGAGGACCTCCATTTTGGATACTGATATCAAGGGTAGAAACTTTTCATCAATCATTTGTGACATGGGGAGGGACATCATATAATTGTTCTTCAAAGCATAACAGAAATATTCTTGAGCTTTTCAAGGAGTGCAGAGGAACACCAATTTTTTTTGTTGATGATGCGAGGAGGACCTTTTCTATAGATGATGAGAATATGTGGATGACCTCCATGATGAGTGTAATTTTATAATAGTGGGTTAAAGTTGAAGTAGAACATCACATAGATTGGGGTGGACATAGGGAGTACCTATGAGTTGAGTATGATAGAGAGGAGGAACTCCTACTGGGTTGGTGGGAACATGGGGAGGGCCTCCATGATGAAAATTAGAGGAGTGGAGAGGAAATCCACTCTAATCGGTTTTGGGATGGTGAGGACCTTCGTCTTGGCCAATGGAAGTAGCATGGGAAGGGCCTCTGTACTTGCTATCGGTGAACATGGTAGGGCGTTCTTTTTTATTATTATAGGAGTGGGGATGACATAATCTAGATTTATATTTGCATGAGGTGGAAATTCATGATGATGAGATGTAACATAAGGATGTCACCTATAATAGTCATCATTAGTATAAGGAGGGGATCCATACTGGCCATCTATTAAGTATAAGGGACCTCCACGTTGTTCTATCATAACATGTGGAGGACCTCAATGTTGATTGTTGCAGAAGGTAAGACCTCTACATGGGTTGATGTCAATATGGTGAGGGACTTAATATTGAATTTCATTATCCTTGGGAATCCAATAATTGTTTTCAATGTCTTAGATGATTGAGATAGTAAAACTATCATACCTATGTGGTATCTAGAGTCTCATTCCCGATTGGGCATGCATGTGTCTGTGCTCTATAGAAGCATAGATTTGGAATAATTTCATGGTGGTGGGTGGACCCATTGAAGATGTGGAAGATTAATCTCCTTAATGATCATCCAAAAAAACATGTTTTTAACATTTTCATCAGGTGGTTCAGACCTGGGATGACTGAGCAGGTGCGTAGTCCACCAGTTCTTCAACCTGAGAGACTAGTCATTTTTGCATTAATGATTCCCGTTTGGAGGTATACGTGGTAAATTATAGGAATATGTCATAGTCTTTTTGACTCATACCTCTACTACCTACTTTTTGTAGGGAATAGAGTTATAATATCACTTCAGAGATAGGATCCTAAAGCAATTTGTTGTTTGTGTTGGGAGAAGTGATTTCTCCTTGTACTGCCCATAGGAGAGGTGGTTTCGGTGAGGCACTAAATCCACCATGTCTTGGTGAACTATATACCTCATGGGAATTAACTCTTCCTAGTCATACCAATACATAGGTTTATTTATAACCCTTTTCTATATAATATTTTAGGGTGAGAGAGTGAATTAGTTCTCGGTGCCCATAGTCATGGTTAAAGACAAGGTGGAGGTGTTGTCATGTGGTATTGATTCATTGCCATTTCTACTTCTCCTATATCAATAGAAGATGTGTTGCTCGATTCCTATATATTTTTTACTGCAATGTATGAATATTATGCTCTTAGTATGAACATATGGAATGTAATGTTCACTACCCCAGTATCATCCAATCTTCTATTGTTAGAGAGGGAGATCTACACTAACTATGTCACAAACTGAATTCCCAACATTTAACTTCCCCGATTAATGTTGAGTTCCATGTTTCAACCACTATTTTCTAAGTGGTAACTGGAAGAAATTATCTGAATATGGTTACCTGATAATCTATCGATGTCTCAAATGTTGCCACTCCGCATGTTGTAGAGAATAGTTTCATTGAATGTTTACCATTTATTTTTCTTAAAATTTCACCAGGGAATACCATGTTTGTTTTGGTTTGATGAAGAAATCACATTATGTTTTAGCACATTCCTAATTTCCATAGGTTGGAAACATTCATCACTTTAAATAGTTATTTTTTCTCTTTGATCGAAAAGGGATGATGGGGGGTCTATTTCTCTTTTAGTGTATTCCTCCATGAATTTCTCCCCCTTGCTCGGGTCTCCATCATAGATTTATGTTATGTTCGTGGAACTCATTCTTGGTTCCATGTCTATTTTGATGCTAGAAAATTACACTTCATTTATTTGGACATTCCAAAGGGTCTTGTTAGAGAATAAACCTTCGTTCATGAGAGTAGTGACATTGGGAATTGGAGGAATGTATGTTCGCTTGCAAAATTGGTCACCTATACTCTTCTTTGATGGAGGGAACCTAATGGAGGTATATTGGGCATGTAACCCGAGGAATCCCATTTAAATAATGATGTACCTGATGCTAATGAATCATCTTCTGAGGATTTCACCTCAGGAATCCCATGTTTTTTATGAGGCATTATTAAGAGATAGGCCACGAGTTTAACATCTTGTAGAGATATAGCCTGGTCAAAAGTATTTATGGTGGAGGATGAATGTGATGTTTCCCTAAGAGTAAACAAATTAAAGTATTACTAACAGATTGCTCAGAAAACCATAGAGATCCAGATACAGGAGGTGTGTCTCATAAAGGTAAGATGTCACACCGTGAAGGCTGATCTAAACAACCATGGTGGTGGATCAAGGAGGTTAAACCCTATGAGGGGGGGGGGGTAAATGTTTTATAATTGGTTTGGATTGCACATAATAGAGAATTCCTATATAACCTATATAGAAGAATGGTAAAAAAACCTGTATAGTTTGAGAAGGTGGGTGATTGTGGCTTATGCATGGAAGATTCCAGTAGTAATAGGGTTTATTTTAGCACTGATCGTGTAGATGAGGTGGACGAATTGGATAGGATGTCTATATTTAACTTCATGGAGGATTCTTATATATTCCAGTATGTTAGTAATCAAAGTACACATTGTTTGGAATGGGTTGTTGGGGAGTGCACATGGGGAGGAGGCCCAATGGAAATGGACCCTATGGTTGTGGATTTCACATGGGAGTTTCTTGTTTTGTTGGGGATTATGCATGAGTTTATCCACGTTGAGGAGATATGACGTGTTTTGGGATTACACAAAGAAGTAACTCATGGAGCACATGGTTGGGGATTATGCATGGAAGCGGCCCATGGAGCACATGGTTGGGGCTTACACATGGAAAATTACTAGTTAGATGGAGGTTTGTGATTTATGTCTATAGAGAGGGTCTAGTTGATGTTTGGGGTAATATTTATGTCATGATAACTGATAACCTCTAAGAACACATGATTCAGGCTTAGTGTGGGAAATAAGATGTTATAGTAAACCTAAAGATCACACAGTGTACATTTCCTTCATGTTAACATATACAGATTCCCAAAGGAAGAGAGAGGGGGGGGTCATTGAAGTTCATATATCCTCACTTGTTTCGGTAACTAAGGGAGGAGAAGAGGGGAGATTTTTAAACGACACATTATAGTTTCTAGGGGATTAATTTATGAGGTATTACAAAGAGGATTTAATTATATATGTGTTGGATTTCATTCCATGTGAGGAGGAACTAATTCTGTGTGAAGAAGATCTCATTACCTATCACAAATACATGGGAAATATTTCACCCCTTGCATATGGTATGTTCAAATTTTAATGTAATGTGTTGACGAAATTGGCACTACGTAGCTTTATGTCATGAATCACAATGGTGGGGACTCAATCTTTAACCCTTGGGATTACATAACTTTTTCACATGCATCCCTATATGGGGCATTGCTTTAGTAATTCCAGGATGTAATGGTGTAAAGGAGGGGTTAATCACGATATCCATGTTATAGTTCTGATACCAAGATGAAAAGGGTAATATTTTACTTATACTTTGAATACAAAGAAAAATGGGGGTCTCAAGATGTATTTTATATTTAGTGGGGGCACAGGATTGGGTGGAATAGTTCAGATATGAACTTGAGGTACAACAGGATCAATCCTAATTGAATGTGGGGTTCTTTGAAACTCATCCACCATGAAGAGCTTTCATTATGAAGGATGCAACATAGAGAAGGTTTGGAGAGGGGATTCATGATGAAGAGGGACAAACTGTGGGGTTCATCATGAATCTCAAGGGATTATAAGAGGATAGGGGCCTCATGAAGGATGTGTCTTTGTGAAACCGGGTTACCCTGTCGAAGGATGAAGTCCATGCTTAGGAACAGAGTTATCCCTGAAACCTCAAGTACTTCTTGAGACCTTCGTCCTCCATTGAAGAAATATAGAATCATGAACAGTATCCACCATGGAATTGATGGATTTTAAAACATATGATACGTGGTTTCCCAATTCTAGTATACTTTTGATGACCCATTTCAGTATTATTCATGACGCCTTGGGTGCTTCATGAATTGGGATTAATTTGGAAGTATAAGGGTAAGGTATCCATTTTTTCAGGTCATAGTGAGCATTTTATTTATAGGAAAAATGTTTTCATGATGCTGGTAATAGTTTTGAGAGGAAAAAATGTGCTCTGTTAAAGGCCATAGTTGTGTTAGACACATGGAGTGCAGCATCAACCCTTTATCATGGTCACGAAGTGATGTACGACTCGTAGAGCTATCTTTTAGGGATTCATGCGTTTGTGGAGGGGGAGGGTATATTATAATGGAATTCATGAAGTAGACATATAAATGTGTTCTTTAAGGCATTTCAGCTTAGAATCTCTTTAGACTGATAGTGGAAACCACGAATAATCTCATGGAATGTAATTTTTCTCCAACATATGTGTTTGTGTCCATCCAACATGGATATGGTGGAAGCATGAGTTCCAATGGATGTTTGGGGTGTATGCTATATGGACTATATGCTTGGTTGAGGTTATATATTTGGTTCTTCAATATAAAATTCAGGTAATTTTGTATGGTTGTTCTATGAATCAACTGGGATCCACTCCATGTATTTTATATTAATCATATAATTTAGTGGCATATAAGGATATGTGAAATCCATGATCAACATTATCATATTGATTATTATCACATATTAATTCCATTAATTAATTAAATTATATCTAATAAAGTATATTTTTCTTCCCTATATAACGTATTTTCTATCCAATTATTTAATGTGATTATCATTTCAACCTATGTTATAATTTGGTATTTACCTCCTTATTTAATAATGTACTATATACATAAAATATAGAATTAATTTATAACCATATTGACTACTATTTGTTTATTAATATACTCTAAATCATGCTAACTGCATACTAGTTTCATATGATCATGTTATTTTTCCTTGTATGACATCACCTTCAATGATCATGGTATATGTTATTTTCTTCGGAATATTTTTAAGAAAGAATTGTGTTTCTTATTTACTGATATAATAAAATTGTTTTTTGGTTGTTAATTGTTCATGATAATTTTCCTTTTCATGGTATATATTTGATTGAGAATATTATTTTTTACCTTTTCATAAATGGGCATATTTCTAATAATTAGAACATATTAGTGTCATCAAATTAGAGATGATCATATTTAATTTTTTGAATTTCGTGAAAATACATTTTAAAAGTGATTATTTGATGAATTTTATTCCTTCAAATAAAAATTATTTCATAAATCAATCATGTAATTAAATTATTTTTTGAGAAACAATGATTTTTTGGTTAAATGTTACATTTAGTAATTTAATATGAAGATAATATTTTTAAAAATATTATTTTTTATTTGTAGGGGATTTATTTTATTAATAAAATGTGTGGAAATAATTTTTTGTTTAATTGTTATTGAGAAATAATTTGAATTGGAGAGAATTACATGATTTAATAATTTATTACCTATCAATATAAAAATTTAAATATTCGTTTTCGGAAACATTATTTTAAAATTTAACATATTAAATAAACTAGAAAGTGTTATTTGAATTATTAATGTAGTGAAATTGAATTTTTAAATAGGGGAATTTCTAAAAATGAATTTTATATCTATGAACCTAAAATTAAATCTGATTCCATGACAAAATTATTGAGAAAAGTAATTTTCTTGATAAAATTGTACTTGTGGAATAATGAGTATGGGTGCGGACGGAAAAATATTTAGGGTGGTTATCTCATCGGTTTTTATTGTATTTTAGTTAGTGATATTTTTATGATTTTTATATTATCATTCGACAATTGTACATCATAATTTTATTTATGTAAATATTTTAGTCAATTTTTGAGGTTTGGTAATATAACATGGATAATATTTTAACACATATACTAATACTTACATTGATAATTACTATTCTTTATTAGAATACATGTCGTAAATTTAAATGATAAATTTGAAATGTGAGGTTAATTTATGATGTGAACCAATGAGCTTGTAGTTGGTATATCTCATTAATCATGAGATCATATAGTGTTTTAGGGATTTGGGTTGTATTTTAGAGATATGAATTAAAAATGATAATTAATTGGTCTAATTATAGGTGTTTGATTGGGAACTGGAATCATGAATACAAAATGGACTTTGTGATGAGAATTTATCTTACTTCATAGGGAATTAATTAATTTTCAAAGAATATTTTGTTTATCTTTTAGTGGATGAAATGTTTTTTGGTGGGGAGATTGTAACAACCCTGTCGTAGTGAATTTATTTAATAGAACGACTAATATTTATTTGAAATTATAAAATTAAAGTGATGATTTATTTGAATGTTTAGATTTTTAATAAGAGGATGATTCTAATTTTAGGATTTAGAAGTAATTTATGAAATATAATTATGGGTTATATATTCTTTTAGATAGTGAATGTGGATCAGTAGAAAAAACCCCAAACTAGGGTGGTAATAATTTTCCATTAATGTCTTGGTGGAATAATAAAATATATACAATTTTATATCTAGTGGGAAAACAGAGCACCACCATACTTTTCATGGCACCCAATGAATATTTGGTAGAGAAAAGCTTGTTTTTATTAATAATGTTTTTTTATTTTTCCCTCAAATTATTAGAATAAAAAAATAACACTCCAACCCAAATTTTTTCCTCTTTATTCATATTCTTAGGAGGGATATCTTCTCCATCATCTTCAACTATCATTTTTTCTTTCGATCAAGGTTAATTCAAGGATTATTCTTCCTTAAATTTTATGTTGGATCACTACCTCCCCCATTTTATTCTCTATTCATTCGTTTTAAAATGATTTATTACATTTTTATGTAATTTCTAATATGATATCTAAATATTTAGGGTGAATTCCCCTATTATAGTAGGGATTAAATTTCTTCAGAATCTAGAGGATTCAAGGGGTTTCAAAAAATATTTTCTACCACTTCCCTAAAATGATATTGAGGAATTATTTCTATAGTGTTTTCAATTTTTTGGGATTAAATTAAAGTATTTTTTAGTGAATTTTAATTTTATCATTATGAATTTATTTTTTAATTGGTTTTTAGGAGTGGCATATTTAGTTTTCCTATAATATAGAACTTTCATTGGTTTTAATATTTAATTTATTTGGGTTTATATGTATAAAAAATATCACACAATGGTTATTAGGGGATGTTTGGTTTCCATTGGGTTGTTACAAAATGATCTTTGGATACTAAATATCTCAATATAAAAAGGCATGGAATTCATAATTCTATAGTTAATTTTTTTGATAAGTTGGTGACATTCCATCCACTTGTTTTTCATAATAAATTGATTATATTAAAGATATATTTTCATATTTATAAAATAATTATTTTCAAAGGTATTTTATTATTATGTGAAAATAATATACTATATAGGTTTCTTTATTACCATTTATATAACATTTCATAAATTTAATTTAATTAGGGAAATTTAATAAAAGTATATATGTATAAATGATCCCTTCATAAATGATTACTTATTCTCATTGATATAATACTACAAATAGTGTTGATATGTATTTTTTGGTTAATATAATTATTATTTCATGTCCCCATGCCTCACATGTACATTTTTTATACCTAATTTTATTTACAATTTACATAAAGTAATTATTTTTTATTTACTAATATATTTTCTTTAATTCGAGGCATAATGTTTTATTCAATATTTGAAATTATTCCTCATAAATTTTGTTTCTTTAAGGTTTCCACTAAACATCTAACTAAACCCTAAGTTAAAATCTAATAGGTGATCATTATGGTATATTCATGGATAATATTTTCCTTTTTTTAAAGAGACCATTGAATTATTAAAGGTGTATTATATTTATTTTCAACCATTATGATAATCATTTTAAACTATTTAAAATTATTCTACGATGTTAAAAAAACATAAGGTGGACTGATATGAATTTGAGTGATTGAATTAGTTTAAAATTGAGATGAAAATAAAAAAGAAGATATAAAAATTTCAATGTTTTTAATAAACGTGGAAAAGTACTATATTTATATTGTGGAACACAACTTATTTTATATAGTATATACGATATTATTACTAATAGATGGTGTATTTCTAGGCATATAGATGGTATTTTAGGATTATCAAAGATATATTTTGATGTTTGTGTTGAAATGTGATAAAGGAAATATATTTAAATGATATGTATTATAATTTACATCATATAGACGGTGTTATTGGTGAAATATGAAATTTGTTAGATAATGTGTGATATTTTTTGAGATTTCACAGGATTCAAAAGATATTACAGAAGTTAAATTTGGAATGATATTAACAGTTCTATGGTACATAATATATTCTTACAGATAAATATAATATAAAAAATTATATGAAACATTCTATTGAGAATTTGTAAGTTCTTATTGAGCATATGAAATATATTATTGAGGATTCATAACATGTTTTATCATGATACAATAATACAGAAGATATTATATTTTTTATATATGTTTTATGAATTTGAAAAATGATAGAATTACTGAGAATAATGTTTTGAAGATTAATTACTGATCTTTATTTCATTAATATCACGATGATGAGGGAGTGAGGGATGATTCACGATTAGTTAGAATAAGTAATAAATGACAATAAATTATGAAGAACACTACCCAATTATTATAGGATTTTCAACTAAAACTATTTTAAAATAAATTTTTTAGATAAAAGTTGGTATAATTGATGAAATATTTTCATGGAAAATATGAATGTGGTTTATTGAGTGGACGGGGGAGGGGGTTAAAGAAAAATATTTTTTTAAATATCCATTTATAATTTAGTTACATTAAAAACATCATTTATTTTTTACCAAATTTCACATGTTAGGATGTAAATGGATATCTTTTGATTTAGCCTTCAATAAATCTATATGAAATTATGATTTAAGAAGTAAATATAGTACATGTATTGTTGCAATATTTGTCACCAATGTGGAAAACCAACCCATTTTTTCTAATTTAGATTTCTAATTCAAAAAATATATACTAATTATTTTGTTACTGATTAAAATGGTCTGACATGGGATTATCCTAAAACCTATTATCCCATATTACATTGGAAATTTATAGCCATATTATATAGGTGAAATACCTCCACTATATTAAATTAGTAGAGGGATTATTATATAGTATCCGACATTCATTACACCCACATTGAACCAATATGAAATCATATATATCTTCATTCCTTTTTAATTATATTAATAAAATTTTCCTAGGATGTCATTGAAACCAAAATTATTAAAATGAATCATCAAATCATAGTGAATTGGAATGCATTTAAGTATTTAAGAAAAAAATATAAAACATGGCCTATAGGTATGAAAATGTTTTAGTTATTCTGAATCTATTAGATTCACAATCAATATAGATATTCTTCTATTAAAAACATCACTATTAGTTTATGTATACAATGTTTCCAAAACATACAAAAAATAATATTTGGAAATTTCTCCTTTATTACGCTTTATAGAATATATCTATTAAAAAATAATGATTTACCACTCCTATTCCTACTTACTCAAAACATAGTTGGTTATTTCTTCAGAACATACACAAAAACATCAATCGATCTTCTTCAGGAGATATTTTCTCCTCTCAACATCACACCATGCTGATTCAATGTTTTATTCAATCATTAACAAAACATTTTTTTTCAAGGAGTATATTATATAATTCCTTATAACATCATCTATTTCCTCATGAATAAAACTTAATAAAAATAGTATATGAAAATCCATCCTTTTCTTTGGGTATTATCATATTTAAAAAAGTGGAGATATTTCCTGAAATGTGTGGAATTTTAACAAATAAATTAGTTGAACAACCACAACTCCCATGTTTTAATATATTTTATTTTAAATTTCCATCCTTATTGAAATGATAATATTTACCTTGATTAATCATTTTATTCCAATTTCTCAAACATAATGGATAATATATTCTTCTTCATATTCAACTAGATTGAATTCTACTTACATAAATATAAACATGCAATTTAACTAGTTTTAAGTATCCATAAAATATTTATAAAGTATATCTGAAACCTCAAAAAAGGTGTATATTATATTCATTTAAACTTTGAGTGTGTAATACCCCAATATATTTATGAAAAATATTTCAAATAATCTTATTTCTATGGTGTCTTGTGTTACAAACAACATGAGATTAGATTTCATTACATGAAACACTATGTTTCTATGAAACATGATTTTATTTTTGTAATTATTTAAATGGGAAATTTATTACATAGATATTAGGATTATAGGTTTGAAAAATATTAACTTAATTATGAATGTATGGTTTACACATATTATAATCTTTTGGAATTAATAGGAATTATTTTCCTAAAAATTAGTAAAATATGAAAAAGTGATATTTATAGTAATAAAACATACAAAAAACAGATATGGGATTATAATAATGGAATATATATAATATTGAATATAAATTTTAACATTAATTGTATTTATTTTCATGATATTATATAAAAATATATCCGATTTTATGTTAAAATATAATATTTTTCTAAAATTAGCTTTATCAACTTTTAATGATGCATTAGTTTTAAAAATAAATCATGAATATTTAATAAATTATATTTGAGTAAATAAAATTCTTCATTGAATGTGGGATATAAATATTTAATTTGGTTGAATATTTTTAATTTTTATGTGATGTTTCATATTTTTATAGAATAGTAATAAAATACAGAATTTTAATTGAAAACCACTATATTCATCAAAATAATTTATAGTTGTAAATTAAATATATTTTTTAGAAATATAATTAGATCAATTTTATATCAATTAACAAAATTTATATCATTTAAATAAATTTCTTAATTAATTTTTATATATAATCATTTTAATCGTTTGGATGTTTTCACATTAACTACTCATTTTCTCGACCCATCTATAATATTAATTTAATACTAATTTCTACAACTTATGTGATTATAATGTTGAGAAATTTACTCCATATCTAGAATCATATGTTCCAAATTTATTATATAGTACCCTTTTATTTGTAGACAATATTAATAGTAACTTTAATAATTTTTTACTACAATCAAGGGTTAATCACATAATTAAGGGTAAAATTAATATATATATATATTATAAAACTATCATAACATATAAAAAAATGTGATTTTATGAAAATAATTCAACCCTTAATACATAATGTTTCATATTTTAATATTTAATAGACAATTTTTGAAGAAAAAAACTTAGATATTATTAAAGTCAAAGAGTGTGACAAAATGTCACACCATTAATTTTAATAAGTATAATTTTCTTAGCATAGGTTTGAATAGAATATATGATAGACTATATATATAATTCTGAAATAAAGCAGGTTTAAATAAATCATTAAAATTTATTTATAAATTTTCGTGATGAAATAATTATGTTGAATAATTACACAATGATGATGCATTAATTAATCAACTAGTGGAACAATCAATTAAATGATATTATAAATACTAAATGGCTTATAATTTTCCTTAATTAATATTGTAAATTAATTTTATAGATTAAAATATTATATCATGGTTGTATTAAATTATTGTTCTCTATTTTATCTATTATATTGAATATCATAATATTGATGTGACAAATACTACCATAATTGACACTAATGATATTTTATGTAAATAATATTTTATTAAATTATTTAGATATCACAAAAATATTAAATATTGATAAAAAGGATCATATATGTTTAAAAAGAACTTAAATTTTCAATTTATGGTCAAAATTACACTTTATGTGTAAAAATAACTACCTTTTAAAATTGAAAAAGTTGTCACCATATTTAAAATTAAAATATGTTAACTAATGGTTTATCAAATTAATGAGGATTAAAATAACCCAAAAAAATGTCAAAAATATATTGAATAATTATATTAAGAACTTATGATATATTATTATATAATAAATCTCTTTGTTTTATTTATTTAGATTGAGATTTAATGTATTATTAATTAATATTTTCAGAAATTCCAAAAGTGCCCCTCACCTTTGTTATAAAAGAAATATTCCTATATCATCTAATATCACAAACAGTAATCATCTAGATTGAGAAAAATATGAAAATGTATCTTATTAACTTCTCTAGAGAAATTATACAGGTTTTTCTCTTCTCAATAGGCCAACATAGAGTCCTTTTAAGGAGTTATGAAGGATCCATTTTGAAGAAAATGTAATCCCTCTAACAGATAACTCTCTCTTAATACTATTTTATAAATCCAATATATCTATGATTTATATCATTTAAAAATATATTAATCATCCTAAATATGATTAAATATTATTATGACTATGGATATACAATTATATATCTACTTTTCTATCGAACGAGAAATTAAAGTATCGCTCATGCCTATGTATGACTTACAGTCTCCACGTAGATATACAAATAGTTTTCGATTAAAATATAAAATGAGTGGGAATTATAATGGTTCTAATTTTTATATTTTATATTTATGAAATAATAATACATATTTAATTTTTATATCACACATACCATCTTGTTTTCCTTTTTGTTGGAATACAATAACATCATTCGTCTGTACAATGGACTATCATCTCATGAAACTATGTGATTCGTTCACAATTCACATGGAATGTATTAAGGATAGTTTTAATAAAATTATTTCATATATATTACCTAAAACATATTATATAATTATAATATATCACATAGTTTTCTTTATTTTAATATGATAATAAAATGAAAATAGCATTCAAACGTACGTACAACCTACCAGCTCTATGAATAGTGTTTTTTAATTTCAACCTAACACTTTTTTGGATAAAAATAAATACATTTATAATAAATATATATTTAATTTAATTCAATTTTATCATTATTAATATGATGAAATTATGACATTAGTTAGAGCTCCAAGGATAACAAGTAAAAAATGTACAAGAAAAAAGTGGTTTCTAACCGAATCATAACATAAACTTGTAATTATTAGTAAAAGAGTAGTATGATTCCATAAGTAAATAATCTATAGAAATATATATATATGAGTATGGTTATGTTATATATGTATAATAATATTATATTTATTAAAATATAGGTTTGATAAAATAATATGGAATTAATGACTTAATATATGGGGATTTCCAGCCTCACTTTTATTTCTAGGAGACTTACTCCACATTATACTCTAAATTATTTTTCTTGGTGTATATGATAACCATAGATATATTCTATGCTAATTATCATTAAATTAATGAATATTTAAATATCCATTTTACTATATCTCTTTAATGTGGTTTATTTGTCAAAACTAACCAAATCTGTTAGGTATTTTTGTCTCAAATTTATTTTTTTAGACACAAGTTATGTTATCCATATAAATTCATTAAGAAGGTTTCTATAATTCATGTTAACTTTTTGTATCATGAATATAATTATTTTCATAGTATTATATGTTTAATGTAATTTTATTCTATCTTCGGTCAGAAATATTGTCCCCTTAAATCAATGTTTTCTAATAATGTTTTATATGTTTGTTAAATTAAAACATAGGATTATTTGACAAATGGAATTTAAAAATGTATAAAATATTTTTTTAGAGATTCCATTATATGTTATCAAGGTTATTTTAAATGAAAATGTATTTATTATTATTTCCTATTTTAAAAGCCTTTTTTAATGGAAACATTTATTTCCACAAGTGTTGTTTTCTATGATCTTTAAAACTAATTTATCATATAAGACAAAGTTATTTTATGTTAGTTATGTTTTACTTGGGATATAATCCACTAATAAAATTCTAATTAATTCACATAATGGTTTATTTGTTTTATGGATTGATATGTGTTATTTTTTTTCATTTCTATGTGTTATGTTATGATAAAATGTTAATGAAACCAATTTATATTAATGGGATTATGATATTACTTATGATCTTGTAAAATATTTACGTTTTTATCATTATTTGATAGTTTGGACTTATATTTCCCTCCAATTCATTGGGTAATAATTCATTTCTCATGAGATCATGATGAATAAAACAGAAATTGAACCTAGTTCAGTATATTACTTTTTCTGCTATGATTGTCTTGGGAGTGAACCTTGACTACTAAGATGGTCTTGGGAGTGAAACTTGAATAAAATTTTTGTTTTTGCGGTGAAAAAATTCCTCTAATATGGACTTAGTAATAATCCTTGACTAACAAGGAAATCATTTTATATATTTATGTGTCTACACAAACTTCGTTCCATATTTTTTTGTAAGGCTTTCTGAGATTAGGATCTCGAATCCATTACGATTCATTTTTTTATGAATTTCCAATATTTATTGCACTACTGATGTATACGATCTTTGATAAGTATGGCATGATCTTAAAATTTTATTCTTATTTTCTCAAACCCTTATGTTCATGTTATGCTTTTTTATCTCCCATTTTTACACTTAAGGAGCATTTATCCACACCCTTTCATATGTTTCTTTTCCCCAAGATATGAAGAAAGTTATTATTTATGATATGTTAAAATGGTTTTAAGTAATAAAAATATAGGTAGGTGAATATGAGAATGTATTATGAACCAGTTTTTTATGTTTCAATATTTCCAATGTCACTAAACTAATATGGTCTTTTCTTGTTTGTTTGTGTAATGTAAAAAATATTCTACAAAATAAAAATGTTGTAATGTCAATTTACATTTATCTTGGATCATCGTAGTCAGTATCAGAGTAATGTTTTAGTAATCCTATGGAATCTAGGGTGATAAAAACATAGTTATGTCCCTTTGGATAAGTCTATGTATAGGTTACAACCCATGAATTTTGTTAACGATCATGAATAACCAATTATTAAATTTTAGATGTTAATGATTTAAGTAAAATTACCATGATTATGAGTTATTCCCATTATTATTAGTGTTTCTTACAATATTTTTTCTTTTATTCAATGGTTGGAACCCAAGGAACTATGTTAGTATGAATTAAATTGTAAATACAAATATTTTTCTCCTATGTAAACAAATTTTATGGGAAATAGAATGAAAAATCATATTTATATACTCACACAATGTATGAATCACAATGGAAATCCAAATGTGAAGATTGGAAAACATTCTCTTGAGTCCGTCATAAGGCAATGTCCACTTTTTTCATTGGTCTTGTAGTCCAGTTATTCTTGAGAAATGGATTAGCACCACTGGATAAATATTTTCCATCCATCACTATTCGGAACATGAAAAATTCATTTGGTCTATTTATCATTTAAAAGATGAAGTGAACCAGCGTGGGACACTAGTCCATAATACGAGACAATAATATGTAACTAAATCCATGGATTTAGATAAGTTCAATAACTTAATGTTCAGTAATTACATTCATATTTCTCTTCATACAAATGTGGATAAATATTTCCTTGAATTAAATAAAATATAGTATTATTCTGTTGGTACCTATGATGATAATTTTATAAGATTCCATATGTAATCCTTTTTTGAATATCATCAAACCTGAATGTAATGTTGATAGATTCATCCATGCCTTCAAAGTAATTCTTAAGAGGAATTTTTCAATTATTACTTTAGTATCTATGATGATATTGTGTGTTTTTTTATCAAGGCATAAATGGATGTGACATTTTAAAATCAATATCATTGTTTTGATAGGATATTAATGGTATATATTATATTAAAAAAATTAAATACATAGAAAAAATAAGATGATATTTTCTTTATGCTCATTGTGTGGAAAGAAACATATAGAAAATTATATTAAGGGTATTGATATATGTTTTATGTTTGATAAATAAGGTCTTCACTTTATTCCTAATGTGATGGAAAAAATTTATCTAATTATTCAAATATAGAGAAGGATGCACAGAACTCACCACTACACTTTAATTGTTCAAGTGTAAGGAAAATGGGAATTATTCTAATAAGTTCCCAAATATAAGGGTTAATGATGATGATCGATATCAGCAACCACTTAAAACAAAATATAAAGGAAAATATATTGTGATCACTTTTAGATATGTAGAGTGTGTCAACTATGTTGTTGAATAATTGAGCATTTATGAATTGGAATACAAGAATAATGATAAAGATATATTTTTATTATATTATGGAATAATTAAATATATAATTATTAGTCCACTATAGGTTTTACTTATGGATTTCAAATATTATGTTTAATGGTATTAGTAACTTTTAAAATTAATTAAGGTGGTACTATGATATTTTTGTAGAAGACATGATTAAGGGGAATATAAAACATATTATGTGCATGATGTTGGTAAAATAATAGGATAAATATTTTTTAGATTTTGTGATAAGAAAATGAGAATGTTTTGATATCCTTATAAATTCTTAATAATATTATTAAAATGTGGCTTAAGGATTGATTTTATATAATTTTTGGATTTATTGTATGAGGATAGAGTTAATTTCTGAAATCATACCATTTTCAATAAGATTTTATGGTAATTGTGGTTATTAACATCTTTTAAGAGAGAACATGATAAGAATATTCAAATGTCTGGTGTGTGACAATTATGATCAACATCATGTTGTTTGGGGAATTAATTATATATATTTTTAAAATTTCATAATCTTGTTTTTAATGTTTTTAATATTAATCTTTTGTAAGGATTTTAAGGATAATTGTTTATGAAATTGATATTTTTGAACATTAAGCTTTTAGATATTAATGTTTTACATAAACATATGATGATCCATATGCACTGGATAACCTATTCTAACTATTTTCATATTAACAAGAGATATTAGAAATAAATTATCATCCTATTATAGATCATATAATCCACTAGTTATACATGTATTAAATTTTCAACTTCATTTGAAGGAGTATGGAATAAAAAATAAATTGAGGAGGGAACAACTGATGGATAAGGTTGTTCTAACAAAATGGAATGAAATCCTGTAAGTAAATATTTTTAGGAAAATTCATCATTATTGGAAAAATAATCTTTAAAAAATGATATCACAATACCCTAATTTCCAATAAATAAAATGGTTACATTGATCATCAAATATTTATCATTTTATGATGATTACATTTATAATGACAATGTTATCTATCACTCTCCATAAAAACATGATAATACGTTTTGTCTTATATGTCATTTACACCACAATCCTCCTATGTTATCATATATAGAAACCTGGTTATGAGTACCTTTGGGTAACAGTTATGTTTCTAACATTCCCTTTTTAAATGGAAGTTATAATATTCATTATTAGGACGTGGGTTTTAATGAAAGAATGTTACATGTATTAAATCATCAATGACCCTGATTAATTTTGAGGGAGAAATTTGTTTTAATAGGTGTATAATGTAACTCCCTCATATTTTTTTGAAATATTTTTAAATAATTCTATTTCGTTGATTTATTATGTCACACACATCACTGTCTTGACTTGAGTCACCATCAACATTTAGTTTCTATGAAACATAATTTTATTATTAAAATTTATTAAATAAGACAATTATAACCTCTCTTTTATAATGGGATATATGATTACGATTGACAAAAATTTGAATGTATGGTTAATACATGTAAAACCAATTAGAAATTAAAAGGAAATCTTTTTCTGAAAAAATATTTAAATGATAACATGCGTGTTTCATAGAATTAAAATTAATAAAACACACATATTTAATTATGATAATAAAATTTTTATATAAATAATTAAATATATTTCTTATTATTTATCAAATGTGTTTTCTATAAATGATATAAAAATAAATATAGTTTTATTGTTAAAAACTGAATATTTCTTAAAGTAGTTTCATATCCTTTTAAGAGAACAATTGTTTCAAAAATAAATTTTGGAACTATTATAAATTATAATTTAAAAATACAACTTTTTATTTGATATCATGAGATAAAAATTTAATTTGTTTGACATTTTAGTAATTTTAGATATGTTTCACTTTTTGATAAATAATGAAAAAAATACTGAATTTAAATTGAGATAAAATTGTCAGTCTAAATAACTTATATTGCTAAATTTTTTTTATTATTTTTAATGTATAATTAAATAAATTTTATATCACTTAATCCAATTTATTTCCTTAAAATAAATTTTAAATTGAATTTGGATATATAAACATTTAAATTTTTCAAATATTTTCACTATAAAAGATTACTTTCTCAACCCATCCACGAGATTAATATTAAATTAATTTCTGTCATTTATTTTATTATAAATATAAAAAATACTTCTTATTTTTTATAATATGTTCAATATTTAATAAATAGTTTCCTTTTATTTTTCAGCAATATGATGAGTTACTTTAATAGTTTTAATTACCACGATTAAAGTTAAATCGAGTAATTATGGGTAAAAAAAATGATAAAAATTATAAAACTAATATAACACTTGACAATGTTTTATTTAATGAATTTAATTATATTATTATCACATATTTTTATAATGTTAGTAATTTAATGGACTGTTTTCCAAGAAAATATCTTGGATGTTACTAAAATCAAAGTGAGTGGAAAAATGTCACACTCTTAATTTTTAAAATTATTATATTTTTATTATGTAGTTAAATATAATATATTACCTACTATATATAATATTATTAAAAATAAATTGTTTATCTACCACATCAAAATTTATTTTTAAAATTTAGTAATGAAATAATTATCAAAACTATTTACATAATGATGATGCCATAATTATTTAATTAATAAAATAATAAATTATATTATATTATAAATATTAAAAGCTAAATAATTTGACTTAATTAAGGTGATACACTAAAAGTATATATTATTATATATTATGGGGGTATTAAATTTTTTTTTTATATGTTTTATTGTGGTATGTATTTTCATAAAGTCAATGTAATGAATAGTGTAAAAATTCAAAGTACTAATATTTTTTTAAAAAAATTATCTAATTATTTATAAATCATAAAAATATTAAATAAGTACAATGAGGATGATATATTCTAAAAAATATCTAAATTTTCTATTTATGTTACACATGATACAATATATGTAAAAATACCTACCTTTTAATATTGGACAAATATTTACTATATTTAGAAATGAAATAGGATAACTAAGGTTTAATCACATTGATATGGTTTAAAATAACACAAAATAATGCCTAAAATAAATATTTTTTTGATATTAAAAACTGAGAATATATTATATTGTAATAAATTAACTTTTTTGGTATTTTGATTCGGATTTAATTTATTATAAATTAATCATTTGAGAAATTAAAATAGTTCCCCTCAGCTTCATTATTAAATTAAACCACACAACTCATAAATTTTCACCCCATTTAGTCTTATATTGTAACATAAAATTATTAAATTAACTTCCCACTTACCTAGACCCATTATATAGGTTCTGGTCATCCAAAAATACCCATTATTGAGTCATTTAGAGAGTATCTAAAGGTTTCATTTCGAAGAAGAGGTAATCGCTCTAATTGGTTACTCTCTTGTTCTACTCTTATATACCTAATCTAAATATATTATATATATAATATAATAATAAATTCAGAATAAATAATATTATTTCCTTTTTTATGATTATTAATAAACCATTATACACCCCTCTACCATTTAACAAGAAGTAAAAGTATCATTCGTGCATATGTACAACTTACCATCTCTACGTAGTGATATAATTAATTTTCCAACAGCATATTTCATGAGTGGTAATTATTATGGATTTATTATATATATATTATATTTAAGTCATAATTATAAATATTTTAGTTATTATATCACACATAACTTCATGCTTTCCATTCTATGGGAATATGATTACATCATTCACTTGTACGACAGACTGCTACTTCTCTAAAGGATGTGATTCATTAAAGCATTAAATGGAATGTATTAAAAATGATTTTTAAAAATTATTTGATATATATTACATAAAAATGATGTTCAATAATAATATATATAACACATTTATTTATATTAATATGAAAAGAAAACAAAAATAACGATCATACATATGTACAGTCCACTGTATCAATGAACAATGTATTTTATTTTATACCTACAACATTAATAGTTAAGAATATATAAATTTATAGTGAATATATATGATATTTATATAATGTTTCTAACTATAGATACTATTAAATTAAATTTTATTATGAGAACCAAGAATAAAAAGTCAAAAACTATACAAGAAACAAAGCGGTTATTATCCTAAATAAAACATAAACACGGAATTATTAATACGTTTATAATATAAAGTATTATGTTAATAATATTTTCTAGCATATTTTTTAATATGGTACTTTATAATATTCATAATATTTTTATAATTATTACATTGTATTTTTGAATCTATATAGAGGATTTCAAGTCTTAATGTAAGCTGATTTTCGGTCTCACATTTATTTCTACGAGGCTTATGCCATATCCGCCACTAATTTCTTTTGTGTGGTTTATATAATTACCATGATTATAACATATGATAATTATTATTAAATTTATGACAATTTTCAAATCCATTTGATGATCTATCATTTATGGGGGTTACAGATCAAAACTTATCGAATATGTAAGTGAATTTTGTCTCAATTTTCATTTAGTGAGATATATTTTATGTTAAGCACCTAAATTCATTTATGAGGAGTGTATATTCACCATTGAGATGTTGAATCATGGATATAAGTTTTTAATTATATTTTATGTTTCATATAATATTATTATTTCTTTAGTCATAAATCAATGTGCCTTTAAATTAATTTTAACTAAAAATGATTTAAAAGTCTTTTAAAAGATATTTTATGATTTTTAATGGGAAAAATCATTTAAATGATATTTTAAACATTTTTGAATTCATTATTTATTAATTTAAATGGTTATTTTCACAATAAAAGGATTTTAAATGTTTAGTTATTTAAAATACATTTATTTTCATGATGGAAAGGATATCTTCCTCACAATTTTTTATACTCTTCTTTGAAAATCATATTCCATATATAAAAAAGTTAGTTGAGATTTCATTTGTTAATGTGGTTATGATCCAATGATATGATTATTATACATTTTCAAAATATTTTAGGTTTATGATGGATTTATGCTTATAATTTTTTTATTTTCCACGAGTTATGTTATGATGAAATGTTTATGAAACCCAATTCTTTTTATGGGATTCTGATACGATTTTTGTTATTATAGAAACATTATGTATAGAGTTTATATTGTGAATGTAGATACCTATATCTATGTCTAATTAATTGGGTTTGTATTTATATCTCACGAGATAGAAATGAATAAATTTGGGATTGAACCTAGTTCAGTACAGGACTTTGTCCGCTAAGATAGACTTGGGAGTGTACCATGACTACTAAGATGGTATTGGGAGTGATCCTTTAATACTAAGATGATTTAGAATGTGATCCCATTCCACTAATATGGTCTTCTCAGTAATCCTTGACTACTATATATATCATTTTATATATTTATGTGTCTTATAATTACCCATCTCTTATTTATGTGATTTAATTGCCTGGATTGTGCTCTTGACTCCCATATGTTTCATGTCTTATTAACTACAAATCTTTATTCCATGACTCATTTATATGATCTTTTATATGCAGGGTATGATCTTTAAAATTTATGATTATGTTCACATACCATTATGTTTATGTTATGATTACATATCTCCCTTGTTTATCCATAATAAGCTTCTAATATCACCATTTATTAGTTTCTTTAAATTAAGATACATAGAAAGTTATTAGCTATGATATTTAAAAAAAATCTAGTTATTATAAAATATGTGGGAGAATATGTATATGTATTATGTACTGGTTGTTTATATCTGGAAGTTTCTAATGGAACTAAACTAATATGGTAATTGGTAGTGTTCTAGTGTAATGTATAAAATATTAAGGAAAAAATAAATAATGTTATGTCTATGTACATTATGATTGGGTTGTCAAAGAGTGCATCCAAGAAGGCTTGTAAAGATATCATATTCACTCTTTAAAAATCATATGCAACTCATCCTTACATTAATTCTTGTCAATCTAGCACAACTTTTAATGTTTGATATTTATCACTTTGAAAATTATCTCTTTCTTTAAATAATTTCACATTTATTAATTTCACTAAATATAGTAATCTTCTAATATCATGATAAAAATAAATCTATATACTTATCATATTGTTCATCTTAGTTTTCTGGTTCATTCAGATTTATTTTCAATGATTAAGATAAGATGAATAAATCATGATCCAATGTAACATCATCATTATTGTTCTTGAAAACTATAATTCACTTTAATACGTTCCGTTACAATGATGATATCCTATTGAATCTATTATTAATTTTATCTACCTCAAAACCATCTTGAATAATGTCTATAAATTGTATCATGTTATTTTAAGCATGAAAGAATAACTTAAGAGACATAAAATATATTTTAAAATCTATTATAGAATTTCAAAATTCAATTTCCCATGTAAATCATTAATAAAACTTATTATTTTTAAACTTTATATACGATCAATTTATCTAATTTTTTAAGCATGAATCAATATAATTTTTAGGTTTTTTAATCCATGTAGAAAAAAACTTTCAGCGTACCATATTAATTTTTTCATCATTGGATTCCATATCTAGAAATATCACATTTTTCATCGTGAAAACAACTTGAGATTTTATTAAATCTTGAGGTTATAATAAATATAGATGTATAAAAAATCTTCAGAAATTTATAAAATTAATTTCATATAAATTATGTAGAAGTATGGAATTCTTGGAAATATAGACAATTAGACGATGCCATAAAATATCATATCAATTCATAGAATATTAAATTGAATTTTATGAAAATTGAAAATTCATATAAAGACACCATAGATGTCATACTAAATAATTGAGTCTATAAAAATCAATTTATGTCATATAAAATGATGTTTAAGTCATACTAAATGGATATGAATTCATATGAAATGAGAATTGATAATTTTTTCTACTTAAACTCAAATAATTTTAGAATTATTAACAAGAAATCAAGGAAACACTAATCAACTATGAGTTTTATAATACCTTTATCCAATAGTATATAAACATTGAATATAGTAAACATCATTCTATGAACTCTAATGATGCATTTTGGAAACTTTATTTTACATTTTACACAAAAATTTAACCTATATTATGTAATTAAATATAGCTTTACCAAGCTATCTCATGATAATATTTTTATCCAACTCTTAAGACACTATTATAATTTTTAAAATATTAGAGACATTGATTATCTATATTCAAAAAAATTTATAGGAATAATGATCAAATCATTAAATCATCTAATGTGTTATCTACATCTAATAACCTATACATTCATGTTTTCATTGGGAGTAGAATCATATTAGATCTCCATTACCATATAGAGATGTGAATCCTCTAAAATATATTAAATCAAACCAATTAAATACAAATATTTTTTAAAATTATCAAATACAAAAGTATCATCAATCATATCCTATTTATTTTTTGTAAAACTCAAATATTTCATATAGGGTCTATCTTTTCTCCCTTAATCTAACCCAATTGAAATTGGGAGAAAAATTATATCCCCATAAATGGGATTTCAGGAAAAAATTATGAATATTAATATTCCATTTATGAATATAACTACTTCCTATGGTTGGTTTTATCCCCAAACTCATTGTTGTAATTTTAATAAATCCATCTTCTCCCTATTTTATGTATATCAAAAATCAATGTTCAATGTTAATTTCATAAGATATGGAAGGTACAACATTTTATAATAGAAAAGTGACATAAATCGACCAAAAATATGTTTCCTTAGGCTATCCTAGTGTAGAAAAAAAGATATTTCAATTTAGATAACAAATATTTTCATACAATACTCATAATGTCATTCCAAATCATCCTTTGAATCCTTATAGAATGCTTGCACAAATTTTACTAAAGTTTTCTTAACATGTATTCACATAAACACACAAAAAAAAATTAATGTATAGTTTATTTCCTCTTCATGTGGATATATAATCACTCCCCATGATAAATATAATATATATAGGATTCAAAATATTGATGAGAGAATGAAAGATATATCTTATCATTTATAATTTTTAGGTGTTTTCATGAATTATAGAGTAATTAGAAATTATAAATCTCTCCAATCATAATCTATTTAAAAAAATCCACCTCATGGGATGTTCTTCCCACTTTATTACCTCTAATTCAAATCACTTGATCACATGTATATTTTTTAGGGATAAGTTCTACTTCCCTTAAGATCTATAAAATGTTCCAAAGGTAAGAAAAATATTTTCTACAAGGACACTATATTTCATGATGTACTATTTTTTTTATACTTCCTTATGTATACATACACCTTAATCTTCTTAGATAGTATACCCTTATGAATCATAGAAATATTTATTTCATATTTCTTTATTTTTTGAATTGGATTCCCCACTTTGGAAAATTGATCTCGGTCAATATATTCTCATTGGTCTAATATCTATGAATCTTCTATTTGGATTGTCCATAAGATCAATATATCATTAATCTTATGACCATATTTCTTTATGAGTGAGGATAACTTTATAGTAATATAAAATTTTAAATGTGAAACCATTGGTTTTTTCTATTCCTTTTATAATTGTATATGGAAAATTATAATATATTTCATAGCCATGTTTCCTTATAGGTTTTATCTTCCACACAAAACCTCCCAAGACTTTAACTTTCCATTTTTAGATATCCTTTTAACCACATAATCTTGGATATCGTCAACCTTAACTATATAGTCCTCTAATATATATATATATATATATATATTTATTCCCTTTAAAATTTTATATTTCTCCCTTATTTCTTTATTTTCATGGATACTTTTCCAAAGATCTCAGATATTCTTTCTCTTTCTATAGTATAAATATTTCTTTTTTATAGGATTACTATCATGGTTTTCTTTATTATTTATTTTATTACGTGTTTATTTTTTAGGAACCATACTCTCTAATTTTTATCCCCTATCAAAAGCAGTTTCTTACTTTAACAAATTCATATTCCATGTTTGTTTTTTCTTGTTTTTAGCATATGAGTAATACATGGTAGGTTTGTAACAATACTCATCATAAAGGTGACCAATTATAATTCCAAACTCATATTAATTTCAATTTTATTCAAATATATTCATGTATGATGGATTTATTCCATTGCATGAGATTTTTTTCCTTACATCAAGTTTCCTTTTAACATCCGTTTTTCTCCCCCTTCTATAGAGATTGTATGATCTTCACTGGTTGACATGTTGTTCCAAAATTAATTATACTAATTCCTAAATATCAAAATACACTATATTCTATATGTATATCACTTTATTTTATAATAATATGATATCCGAGTAGATTAAATTGATGTTTATATTTGGGATAAAAAATTGTTTTTCTCTTTTTGGGGGGGTTATTTTTTGGGGGAATTATCAGCTCCCCCCTTAAATTGTTGGAGGGATTATAACACTTTTTTCTCCTAATTTTTAAATTTTGGTATTGAAATATGTACACGTAGATAATCAAACTTATTACTTATATATTATATTAAGTTATGAGATTCCTTTTTTACATGTAATTAAATTTTAGGCTTATGAAAATGATATGATGTTCAAAATTACTCAATTTTGAGACTTTTATAATGTGGTTATTCATTTATATGAGGAATTGGTAGTATTTATGATATTTTTATAGATGACGAAACTATAGCTAGAGTAATCTATAGATTTATTAACTTTAATTCCATCTCAAGTAAAATATTCTTGACAGTGTTCCATTCATCCTCCAATAATATAATCCCACAAAACAAATTTCTTTAAAATATCTATTTTTTTAATTTTTCTTATCATTTATAGTGATCTTCCCACCCATATATTTTGTTTTGTTTTTCTTATAACTAGACAGAATTGAAATCTATGTATCCTAGATAAATCTTATCCAATGAAGAGAATACCTGCCTATAACCATTTCAAAACACTAATTTTTCACATTAATTTCATAAAAAATTGTTATCAAACATGGAATTTCATTATAGGGAATGAGATACATATTATTCTGTTCCATTCACATGTCTTTTGAGTGTATTACAACTACTCACACTATTAAATAACTTTTCTTCCAATGTATCACTATGAATTTCTAGTCGTAATTTTTTCAAGAATTAGTACCATGATATATGAGAATATATATATATATATATTAAATTACTCATTCCTGGAACATTTTTAAAAAATAATACATTTTAGAATAAAATCCCCAAATTGACTCATCCAAATCATCTACTTCATAGCTTGTTATTTATTAATTTGAGGAATCATAACAAGTAAATTTACCACAACATTTACCACCCTGAAATAACTAAATATGTGAAGTTTCGTATAACTTTATTAAATACTTTAAAATATTTTTTTCCTTATTATTATTCAAACATTATATGTAATTTCTTAATTAATCTTGATAGTATTCAACAATAATGAATTCCAAATTTTCAATATGAGTCTCTTTCATTTAAAATCTATAGATCATATGAACTGATAAAAATGTGGGAGATTTTTTTTAAATCCAATTAGTGTTACTATATACATTGATAAAAACAATAATTACACAAGTTATACAATCAGAGATATCCTTGCATCTAATAACACAAATTAAATACATTGGATATATGCAGACCCACCTCGGGGTTAATCAGGAGTTAGAAAATTATTTCTACAAAAAAAATTATTATCTAGTAGCATCAAAACGAAAATTGGCTTTAACCACTATCAAATATTAGAATATAATTGGAACTCTTATTATTTTACCATACCATACACCTATATGCAATGAGAATGATGAATTTATAGATATAACATGTGTTTTTAGATGGTTTGTCCCTAATAAAAGAAATGTAGTCGATAAAATGATTAAGATGTAAAATTTACACATTCTACAGTAATAATATTGTTAAAAATCATTGTTTGATAACCATAGCTTATCTTAAAACCGTTAATTCAACATAACACAAGAATGTGATCACCATATTACATAGGTGACCTACATCCACTATATAAAACTAGTGGAAATAGCTTTATATTTCATCCAATATTCCTCCAATTTTAATCAAAAAAATTCTTAATATTTTCATTCGTGATTTTTATATAGATCAATAATGATATCTTGGGATGTCACTACATCCAAAAATATTTATTTTATTCCCCAAATTAGAGTTATTTAGAACACCTTAATGTATTTAAAGAAAAAAATTTACCCTTTAAATCATTACAATATCAAGTATTATTGAATATTTTATATAAACAGTAAAATAGGATATTCATCCCTTAGAATAGAAACTATAATCATTGGTATAAAAAATTTCTATAGCACACTAAACCAGGGATTCAATAACTTATCCTTCTTTTTTACACTTCATAAAATATATCTGATTAGTAGTACTAGTTTTCCTCTCATACATCTTCTTATTATTATTCTTATTATCCTCTAAAAAAATATTTTTTCCTTTATAATAATCAAGATAGATTCTATTCAACATATTTTATAGTTATTTTGTTCACTTACCTTTACACCCTAAGGACTCAAATTTGTATTTACCAACAACCCATACCCTTCATTGAATGGGGACATATTTTAATAGTCATTATTTATTCATTTGTTTCATCAATAAAATCAGCCATAAAAACTATATTTCTGGATTCACCCATTTGTTATTCTTTTATCATATTTACATAAGATGAAATATTTTATAGAATTCATGAATTTTTAATAATTGAATAACATGAAAAACTAAAACATGCATGATATCATATATTTTTATTTTAAATTGTTTATCCTCAGTGAAATGAAAAATAGTCCAATTATTTATTATTTTTCTACATGTTTTGTAAAATTCAGATGAAAATACATTCATCATTTTCTTTGACATGCTTGATTTTTTCATTCTTAAATATCCAGACACAATATCCCCACTTTCTAATATTTATAAAATATGAAGAAAGTAAAAAATCAAATTATATTATATGGATATTCTCATAATTTTGGATTAATGAGTATCTTTGAAGACAAATATAGATATTAGATTGAATATTTACATAGCACAATAAACTCATAATTTTTTTCAGAGTCTAACTACATTAAGAATTAATAGTGGGTGAATTTATTCCTTGAAGTTTTATTTATTTAGAAAACATACCACTTTAGATATCAAAACATTTATTTTATTTTCATAACAATAGAACTCAATGAAAATTAATACAAAAATAAAATAAATCATACAATGATTTTTATACTAGTTTGGGGAAAATAAATCCCCTAGTATGCTCCACTAACATTGAACTCCATGAGAATTGTGGTTTTCTATAGACTATAAATTTTTCAGCGACTTATAGTTTCATTTCTAAATACGGCACAACTGAGTTCAATCATTTGAAACATGTCACAACCATCACATGATATTTCTACGAGTCTCCCAAAAGGATTTTCAAACAATAGACATCAAGGTTCTTTTACTAGGATATTTTACAATGAAAGGTAGAATTCACATAGAATTTATTGGTTGAGATCATAGTTGGGAAATATAACTGAACGAAGAGAATAAATCATAAACAGAGATGATAAAAAAATAAAATGATTATTGAGGAGTGTGTTTCGAAAAAAGATTCAAAAGTGATCAAGATGTCACCAATATTGATCTTGAAGATTCATATTTTTAATGAGTAAAATAGATCAGTGGGAAATATATTAAAGAAATAATTCTATTATGATAGAGAAGGAACTTGAATTATCGCAATGTTTTATTTTCTTCCACACATTAGTGCACTTATGAAATTAAAGAAAAAACCCTCACTATTAATGGAATAATATTTTTTCCATAAAATTTAGGTTTGGAACATAAATTACACATTTCCTTTGCATAGAAATACCCCACATAATATTAAGTTTCACTAAAGAAAACTTTTACACGATTCCTTTCATGATTCCAAAATCATATTATAATAAATATTTGAATAATGAGGTAAATCAAAAATTAATTGACCCAAAAAAACATTAAATATTGTTGAAAGTACTCTTATATAAATAAATATGAGGCTTAAAATAAAAATAGTTGATTTCAAATCACTATATTTCCAAATTATATATTAATATGAATTCATGTATTTGAATTGATCCATGTAGCTATTCATTATGCAGCTGAACCAATCACCTAGAAAATTTATATATTCATTCTTCACATAGCCAATTTTTTTCAAATATCTAATTTTTTGATGTATAATAATTACTTCATGTCGAAAAATAGATTTTTATATGCTATAAAATTGTGTATTATAATTTTTATGGAGCCTAATTAAACTACATATCCATTTGGAACCATGTATCCAACTCCACCACATATCCAAATCTCATAATCTATTACACCTTTTAATAATTTCACATAGCTGATCGATCTAGAGATATGATTTCTCACATATGTGAGTGATCAATGTATTTGGTTTATATATAGCCATTTTATGACATAGTAACATAAAATAAGAGAATAATTTACATAGGAGACTCATATAGCTGAATGATCAATGTATATATTACATATATCTTCTAAATTCAATACATATTTTATTTCCCAAACATAGGAAAATTTCAACCAAAATATCCAGAATTGAAAACATAATGTATTTGATACTATAAATTTTAAAACAATGATAAAAATTAATGAAAACTATTTAAGAAATAATTAATATACTAATGGTATTTTATATCATAAAAACCTAAGGCACATGGGATATATTGGAACAACATTAATAGACCATAAATCTCCCCTTTTGATGATCAAAAAACCCATAAGATATAAAAAAGGTTTTAAAAGTGTTTTAGGATTTTTTTGTATAATTTTTCAGAAAACCAATGAATAGACATATTTATTTTAGAATTCCATCTTTATCCTTTTCCTCTCACCCTTAAATTCAATCTTCATTGATAAGGGTACTTCTTAGTGAGATATTTCTCCTTGTTATATGTCATTGAAAATAAAGATTGTATGATAGAAAAAACCATCAAATTTATCACATATAGATATGTATTGGTTAACTATAGTTCTAAAACTGAATATGAAATTATGGATGGAATGAAATTAAGTAATCAAAAATATAGAGTAAAAACATTAATGAAAAATAATAACCATGGAAATCATAAGGAATTGTTAATGACAAATTACATTAATTGAAAATAAAACGATAAAACAATACACCTTATCAACACACACTAACATACATATAAAAAATAAAAGTCAAGAGACATGGGATTATGGAAAGGGTAAAAATGAGAAGGTGGTTTGGGTGGAGGTAACATGATGGATGTAGTGGTTCTAGAGGTAATAAGAGGGTATGTCGGTGATGGTTGCTCAACTCTCCTAATATCCACATTAAAACACTCCTAACTTCCAACATATGATTTGAATTTAAACATGTAAACCCACTAGACTAGTAAAATTACAATATTCCCTTCATTTATTTTAAAATCATAAGACATAGAAGCTACAATGACCATCTTCTTTAGAGGAGCAGTGGGTGAGGATTTTTGATTTGATTTTACAATAGATGGGGCCTCATACATATTAGAATACTCTTTGTTATAGATATTACATAAATCATAAAATACTTAAAAAAATATGACACCCTGAAGGGTATCAAGAGGAGATCATCCAATAGTTATTGTCCCTCTAACGCAGAAGAAAACATTGGCACACATGTATATCTTCTGAAGGATTTATAAATTTAATTACTCAGAAATAATAGAAGATACCTTTATGTGCATTTGAGTAACATAAGAAATAATATTATTAATAATTCCCTTATAGTATTCATTTAAAATTTTGGTAAAAATATTAGGTTAACTATAAATTAAATCATCATAGTAACTGGATAAGATAACTAAAAATAATGAAATCAACTTTTCACACATTCGGTCTACTAACTATTGAGCAATAATGAATCTCGAATTCATTGATTACATCAACTTTTATACATTATCTAGTTTCTATAAAACACTTTATAAGTCTAATGAACACCACTAGAAAGAGATAAAGGAACAGATTCACTAGCAATATGGTAACATCTACAGATATAGAAAAAACAATAGAGTAAAGAGAAATTGGTTAAACTGCATGTGCAAACATAAGAGGCTTTTATAAAATAAGCTCTTTCCCTATAGCAGAAACTAGAACTAATAGAACTTACCCACACTAAGTGGGACTAGAATCCTATTCATATTATAATACTTTAACATATTCATAATCATTGTATAATAAAGTTAATGATATTTGATGTTTTTAGATACAAAACTGTGAGAGCTCTAAATCCTCCCTTGAAAATTTTAAGACACATCCATGATTTCCATCAAAATTCCATAATATTCCTCATAATATCTCATTACATTTTTAAGGACATGTGAGTTCTAATAAAAATCTTCCAAATATATTCTTTTATATTTTTAAATTCTATAGAAATATCTCTCTTGAACTCTTAAAATAGAAATAGTGTGAGAAAATCAAAATGTAGAAATTGAAACTATAATGATACAAAAGATAACTATGAAAGAATATAATAAATTTAATTCTGAATGTTAGGTTATACTGACGAACTAGAGGTAACATAGGCGGTATTTAGTTGAACCCACTTAATGAACTCAAATTTTCTTACCAAAACACCATTCCGAGTACACATGTTCTTTTTTATTTATGTCCCAAATGACTGAATCCCATTAAGAACATCTCGAGACATGTCAAACAAGAAATTTTGAATCATGTATCATTGAGATTCAACAAATAATCTCTGTTCATTGTACAATGACTTGTTTTTATAAACACTGTTCAACCCTATTTTTAAAGCATTCCTTTTCTATAATAATTTATGAATTAACTCAGAAACAACATTCTGTATAGGAGGGGCCATTAGAGTATTTTTTAACAATTTTATTCTAGTTTCTATTATCCCAACCAAATTTTCAAAATCAATCCCGAAAAGAGAAAAATTCGTTAATTATCTGATCTCATATATGGATTAAATTAGCTTCTTTATAAATTTTATTTTAATATAAAATGAGATTATAAATCTCATTTTTATGAGAAGAAGGAAAATATCTCATTTCAGTACTATTTGTTCTCTTTGTAATTGAGGGTTCTTCATCTTGATCATGGGGATGTGGAGGAGGTGATGGAATATGTGGGGTATGATAATGGTTAAATTTCTATATAATCACAAAACCAGATCTATCTCCCATAATAGGTTATACATAAAGAATTGGATCCAATATTTATGCACCATTATGGCTTCTGGTCTTCATTTAAGAATAAAAACACTAGGCATAGTTTCAACTAGAAATTCTTCAATAATTTCAATAGTTGTCTAAAAAATGACTCCACCTGATGAAAAACATTATAACCTTTGATGAATTCATCTCTTGGAAATTATATTGTGTTTCCCACTAGAGGACTGATCTTTGGAAACTGAGGCACTCTGTCGGCCTCTTATATCTTCCACACCTCCCTAGTAGGTAAAATAATAGATGGTTTTGCATCCTCCTATGGGGAGATTTGGGATAGCTCCCTCTGAGCTACAACTTCTTATTAAAAATGATTCAAAGTGTTTTTATTTGAGTCCCACTAGTTTCAAATGTATTGGTACCATAGTGTACAATGAAAGCTAGTGGGCATGGATTTAAAATTTTTATCACTAGATAGATGAAAATTTATTTTCTCCTATAATCTAAGCCGCAATAAATGTCCAAGAATCTCGCATGAATTAATTATGAAAAAAATAGAAGAATTATTACCTTATTAGAATTAGTTTCTTGTTAAACTATAGATCATTTCTATTGATCATGGCATGAAGGATCTAATGATGAACCCCTCTAGATCACCCACACAAATATCAAGAGTCTATGCATACACCTATCACAAATGTCTTTATGAAACCCATATCTCGAATGATTCCATTGACATCAGAATGATCACCAAAATAATATCCCATTGATATGTGAATGTTTTTATGGATTGATTTCTCAGACAAATACTATCTCTCATGTATTTTGGAAGAAGAGATAGTAGTTCTCACAAATCATGGGAATAAATAGTCCACATGTAATGAGCTCTTAGTTGGAAATATCGGGGTGTTTAAATAACTGAAAAGTTTTCTCTAACCCATATATAAGTAATGATCAATAAATAAGAAATAAATGACCTCTTATGATGAACTAGCTACATTATTATGTCATTTAAATTTTATCACATAATTGTTTTATATAATAAGTATACTATGTGGTAAAACAGAATCATTCACTTGAATCACATTTCCTATAAATATAAAATGAACCATGAATACTAAAATAATATTTGTTCGTATAATTTGATCCCATGTATTCACTTGATACATTTTTAATATATTTAAAAAAAATTATTCTAATTTATCAATACTCAAATAACATTTAATTTATTTATTTTCAAATGTGGATTTCTTCTAAAAAAACTCAGATCCCATGGTGGGACCAACCATGTCCTATATTCCTATTCGTTATAATAGTATATAATTTTGAATGATCTATATTTTTTGATCCAATATGACCTTATCTAAATTTTTGTGAATATTACTCATATACTAGGAGAGGAGTCTAGAAACCCATAAATACCCGTAAATAGATACAAAATATTTATAGAAATGAGAACCAACCCCATGAAAACTTGACTGGAAATATAATATCTCTATCTTGTGATATCATAAAGAACATGATGCACACCATCTGTCCTCATCAATTAATTATTTATTATTTTTTGATATAACTGGATAGAATTACCTTCTTCTGCCGTGGACATGGATTTAATGAAGCGACTACCATCATGATCAACTTGTAATGAGATATCACTTTCTCATCTAAGAATTTAAAATTTCTATCTTGATCCATCAACCGATTCCATTCCAAAAAAGACACACCCAACACAAGCTACATTTCCATGATATCAATTCCATGGTTTTTCCCTACATAAAATTACATGGTCAAATGTTAGAAATTTTTAACAATCTCACATTAGAATTCCAATACACATTTTTATAAATACAAACAACCAATGGCACCTGAAACATGTGGTGAATCTATTGGTGGGTCAATCCTCACAATCTCATTTACTCAAAATCACCATGTGAAAATGTAATGATAATAAATCTCAATGCTTATTATCCCCAACACCATCTAGTAGCACATCATCATTGTCTAATCAAAATGATGCATCTAGATAATAGGCCACTAATTTATGATTACTATGATATAATCTATAGTTTATCATTATCTAATGGGAACTACTATAACCTTTTAATAAAATATATAGTATATGGTAATTACCCTAAATATAGTGGACATAGATGTATCAACACTATTATTGTATAATAAGAATATGTGTATATAAAATTGTATACCTGTAATGGTAAGCTAAGTATATACATATGTTTTTTCTAGGGAACCCAATTTAAACACTCACACTTTTACTACATACAATTTATGTCAACTCTCAACCTGATAGCACTAACAAGAGAATAATTATTTTAATACAATGTAGATTTAGTTATGGTATATACGAAAATATACTCTATGGATACTATACTAACATAGAATTATCCTCAACGAGTAAATTTCCTCTAGAGATGAAACTTGTAAAGATTTTTCTTTCTCCTCTACTGTGACCTAGGATCTGTGGAATGAATCACTACTATAATAATATCATAGTAAACAAGAACATGGTCCACCCTACTAGGAAACACATGAATATTTGAGGGACTGATGTGTATCTAAACTGCATCCTTTTCTACATCAAAAGCTATGGTGTACTGAAATTCAAATGTAGATTCATCAACTATAAGTTTATTTGGGACTCTACCTCACTACATCACCATAAGGAATAATAAATATCATCAATATTATTTTAGATCATTATGATGTGTCTTGAAAATAGCATTAGTGTATCCCCCACTACTACTTCCTCATCTCCTCAAAACATCAGGAACATATCCATTTTACATATAATGTACTTCAAGATACTATTTTCTAATACCCAATTCAATTATCATATATTAACAAGATATTTTCCAACCATGATTAAGGAAAAAGCATCATGAAACATAGTAAATAGCATGAAATACCTGATAGATCCCACTATTGAAGCATATGAGATTCTACTCATGTGTTCAATCACTACATGTGTTTGTGGAATCATTTTCATTGAGATTTTGAATCCATGTGATAGTGGAAACAATGATCACATAGATTTCACCATATTTTAAAATTTTATTACGTTTTCAATATATGTAAACTTACTTATCTAATGAAAACCAATATAATCTATCCCAATGAATTGTAATCCCTATGATATAGGTTGCTTCATCTATTTCATTCATGGATAAACAATCATTTAACATATTCTAAACTTATTTCTATACATTCACTTTTTATCACATAATTATTTGTCATTAATATATAATAATAATAAAATGATGTCATTCTCATTAAAATTCTTACAAAAAAATAGACATCATTCATTATTTTGGAATCCAAATTTCATTATGGCCGAATAAAATTGAAAACTTTATGATTGTGACTCCTAGTTCAACCCATAAATTTATATCTATTTTTTGAACACATTAATAGGAATATTTAACTCATTAATCACTTCCGGTTGAGTCAGACAAACATCTTAAACCAACTTATCACTGAGAAAGGTAGTTCTAAAATCCATTTTTGAAATCTCACAATCAAGAAATTAAATTATTTAATGTAATATTCAAATGTATTTTCTAAACAATAATAGTGAAAAGGTTTGGACGTAGTATATTAACTGGTGTTGCCTAAACCTTTTCAATTGTAACATCATGACCCCAGAAGCCCAGAGCTTGGGAATTATTTTAATACATTGGCATGATTATAAGAAATCATGTCCAGAAGGACCAAACAATTTTGTAGTATAGGAAAATTGATTACATATATGAACCTCACATTACACATTCAAACATAAAACACAACATAAATAATCCTTTGAGAATGAAATTATTCCCTGAGCTTAACCCAACAAATCAATCTTAATACACTTCTTGGAATCTTGGAAAAACAAAACATATGAACGGGGTGATCTCAGATGATCAATAAGGGTAAATAATTTAGGGTAATCTATAAACTTTTAAGGAAAGATGTGTAATAAAAATAAAAACCTTTTCAAAATAAACATGAACATAATATAGAGAAAATAAATGAAACATTACCATATTAACATGCTCTTTGATTTTCTACTAGTCAAATAATCAGATGTAATAATTAATTTCTTAATGAGGGAATTTCTAACGCCTGATATCATTAACAAATAGTCGAGGCCTCATGCTAAGACTACAAATAAATTTTTTTTCAGAGACTTTTTCCAAGACACTAGATTGTCTCATGAGACCTACCGATTCATCGAGGGGCTATAGCAAGCCCCACCCGTCACTTACTATGTCCACTTCATTCCTCATATGAAAATGATTAAACATGACATAAATATTCATATTAAAACAATTAGAATAAATTTCAATACTTCAACCATAATCCAAAAAGGTTAAAAAAAAATAGAACTTCCATAGTCAAACATATCATTACATATTTGAAACAATATGGAATATTTTATAATAATAAATTAACCTTAATCAAGAGTAATATCTAGTATATAATGTTGAAATAATTGAAAATGATTAGTAATAATTTTTGGGAGGAATATACCTCTTTGTGAAATAATTTCAGAGTCACAAATTTATAACGGAATTCATTTAAAATATATTTTTTAATAGAAGTGTCCCATACAACTTTTAAACTTTCGAAAGGAATTAAATATTTAAAACAATCATGTCCATATAAATAAACTGATAAAACCATTTTGAAAACATGGAAATAAATGAGAAAGATTTAAAATAATAAATATATAAAACATTTAAAATGATGTTTTAGTTAAAAATTAACTTAAAAATAATCCTTTTGATTTTTTTTGAATCGTGGACATAGACAATAAATATGTCCCAGAAAAAACAAACACATAGACAATCAATGATAATAATGATATTGACGCATTAACCCACACATTGCACATTCCTTTCGTCAAGGGTACATTTTACCTCATGTATAATGACCATATTATGTTATTAGATTATAACAGAACCATATTTATATTTATTATATCTTACAAGAATTATTTATGAATATATACTACCCATTTAATAATGACTTCCCTATTAAATTAACATTTTGGCTAATAATTTCTTTTTTTATCGTACGTGTTTTAACTTGTTATTCTTGAAAATATCATTCATATCATTATTTAAATACTTGTAGAATATAATAAAAGATTTATATATAACATATATTTAGAAAATAAATATTAATAATAGATGGATATATGAAATAGAGAACACCATTTATGGAGACGGTAGGCCATACGTATGCATAAACGTTGTTTCAATTTTCATATCATATTGAACAGAAGTAAGTGAATAAGATATATGTATGTACATATATATATATATATATATCCAGTATCATTATTATTTCATATATTACATAATAATTAATAATTTATATTTTTATAATCATTTTTGAATGGTGAACTTGGAAATTAATCTCATCAAGTCGTAGTGACGGAAAGCCGTACATACACATGAGCGACGATATCATTTTATAAATAATTAAAAGGTGTGTGATTTGATTTTATATTAATTTTAAATGGAAATTATCAAGTTATTTTCATTATTTATATGAATATTACTCATCATTATATCCATCCAAATAACATAGAGTTGATAAAAAATTACACCATGATGTGGAGACAGTAAGTCGTACGTACGCACACTTGATGATATTATCATTCATATGATGGATAGAATAATGAGTACGGATGAAAAATTATTATAAAAAAATTATAGTATTTAGATCGTGTTATATTAATTATTTTGTTAAGGAAATAACAAATAAAGAGAAAGTGGAAAAAGAAAAGAAATCTAAAAGAGGTGAAAAAATAATGACCTCTTCTTTGGGTGATTCTTTTTGATATGAACAAAAGGGCTCCTTAAATTGGATTTATGAAATAGGGAAGGACTCTAGGTTTAATTGAGGGATTTTGGGAGGAGATATAGATTGGGTTACGCAGAGAAAAATGGATTTATACGTGTGATTTTGAGAGAAGGGGAATTACCCATTTATAAGAGCGGTGATGGTCACTTTAGGGAAAGTTTGAAATATTCTTTTATTATAAAATTATTTTCGGTTAGTAATGGATAAAAATTGATTTTTTTCTATTCTTAGGTGGGGATGAGTCATAATCCTCTCAACCAATAGGGTTTATACTTATTTATGTCACCATATTGTCCTTATCTTTTAGATTTAACTCTTGGTTAAATAGTGCATCATTTACCATATCTCCTTTTATTTCTATAATATATGGTTAATAAACGTACTATAAAATGAATAAAGAACGTAAACTAGTTAATTAATTACATACATATTATTATATAAGTCTTTTGGCATATCCTTAGATTTCTAGGACTATTATATCATTTTATAATATAGTATTTTTTTTATAAACTCAATTATATCAATTTTGACATTATTTATTATTTGGTTTTTGTGAAAGTCCTAAAAATTTTATCACTTCAACAAAAATTAACTAATAAACCCTAAAATGTCATATTAAACTAGAAAAGTTTTGAATGGCATAAAAATCATAAATTTATTTTTATTTATATTTTTATAATATAAATTATTTTAATATTTCATTGATAATTTAATTATTGTATCATCATTGTGTCGCAAATAAATTTAATTATTAAATCTCTAAAAATTAAAAATAAAATACCATTATGGAGGATATCATTTTAGATATATAATGAATACTTATAGTAGAATTTATCTTATGTATAAACCTATATAAAAATGGTTTAGTTATTACACATTGATTTTAACACTTTTAACTCTTCTTTAAATAAAATAATAATAAAGGTCCAAATACAAACCATGTAGAACAAAAGGATTATATTTTATTACTAAGGTTGGTTTTGGTCAAAATACACTTATCCAAAATAATTAGGAAATGTGTTAGGGTAATTATAATATCATTTTTACCTTTAATTACACTATTTACATTTAACTGTGGTAAATAAATGTCAAAAGATACTATTCACAGAGAAAATATATTCCTCTTATTGAAAGAAATTAAACTTATATATTTCAATCATGTCTCTTGGATTTTTAAAATTCAATTAATAGATGCAGTAAATTTATGTTTTATGCAAATTTGAAAATGTGCCTGAAAGGTTGATAGAAGACGTTAAAAAGTTCAATAAAATTTTATACATATAATTTTATTATAAAATTACTCAATTTAATTACATTGAAATTATATAGGTATTATATATATATTTGGAATCAAAATAAATTTAAATAAATAAATGTTTATTTAAATAAAATGTCTGTTTTAAATAATAATGTACTGTTTTTCACTATTCATAAAAAATTTAATGTTTTCTGAAAAATACCAAAAATTCACCCTAATGTAATTTTGATATTTAAAATTCAAAAATTAATTCTATTTTACTAAATTAAGAACATATATGTTTTATTAATTAACTTAAAATTTATTCTTGTTGTCAAAATCAAAAAGCAGGTTTTCTAAAAAGTAAATACTATCAAAATAATGACAGGTCTTTACGTCAAATTTAAATGTGAATAAACTTATAACAAACTAAATTTTATTAAATGAGAAAAATATAATCTAATTCTACTTCCAAAACAATAAAATCTATAATTTAACACTATAAATTAATTTGATTAAATAAGTTATTTTCAATTAAAATTTAATATTTTTCACTATTCACCAAAATATGAAATTTATTAGAAAAACACGAATAATTTATAGAAACTAAAATTTTATTTCTAGATTCTAAATAAGAAGTTTATTTTGTAAAATTGATATTATAAAATGGTCAAATATTGGATTTAAAAAGGGTTGTCCATTAAAAGTCAGTTAAATTGCATTCTCTAAAAAAATATTTCCCTTATTTGAAAAATTGTATTTTTTCTTATATTGTGTCTAAGAAACACATAATATGGATGTTAAAATTATATGGAGTATATAAAATTAAAAATTCAGTTAATACTTTTCATAATAGCAATTTGAATGACTAGTTTGGTAAGTCGTGGAGTGCTCAAACTCGGTTTTGTGTGTAGCACAAGTTATTGAATTACTTTGGGGAGATAACACACTTTGAAATATTGGGTTGTTATATTATCCCCTAAATCAATAAATTTTATCCTATCAATTTGAAATCATACTTTGAAAATAAAAGGTTAAAAATATAAAAATACATATGCGGCAAACCGACAACGAAAATTGATTTAATAAAATTTTTTCTTAATAAGAGGGAAAGGGAAATGAAAAAGTCACCACCAAATTATGATCTATATTAGAAATAAATTTGTAGAAATTAAAGACCCATAATTGTAGGAAAAACATATATATTTATAGGGAGTTATTGAGGTCATCAATCATAAAAAATTGTAAAATTGAGGGACTCAAAGCCATCAATCTAGGAGGATTTAAAAAATCATCGGTTCAATAAAATATATTTTTTTAGGATAAAAAATTTTTGGTTTTAATATCCCTTCCCTAAATTTTAATAATTAATTTATTCATAGAATAAGAGGAAAAAAATATACTTGACAAGTATAGATTCATCCTTCAAGTAATTCCTACCACAAACTCATCTTTCACTCCAAAAGATAATAGAATTTAATAATATTCTATTTCTAAAAATCATATATGGTTTTAAAAACAATGAATTTATAATTCATTTTTCATAATATTTAAAAAAACAACATTATAAAAACCCGGACATCACGTAGGCTAGTGGCAGGGGAAGCACCCTGATCGCCCTTCGATTGTGGGTTCAAGTCTCACGGCGTTGCCGGATATGACAAGTTGACGCCTGATATCCGAGCTGTCTATTTTATAACAATCCAAAAATAATATTAATAAATTATTAAACCTTAACAGTTGTATCAAATGTCAAAATTAAACCATTCCATTCTTTAGACATAACCAAAATACATCTGTCAAAACTCATAGTCCAAAATTTATAAAGAAAGTAAACACAATGAAGACCTTTTTTTCCACGTAATAACATGTGAATACCATCATCATGTATTATCTTAAAACAGGGTTACAACATGAATTATAATAGAAACTTATTAATTACATTCATTCTCCTTTATTAATTATAGAATACTGGATATACTCCTTATATAAAAAAATGTTGTAAACACAAACAATAATAGAATAAATAAATAATTTATTAGTTTTCAAGTTATCAAGAATATTGAATATAATTCATCCAAATCAATAAAATATTATTCCAAAATCAGTACCTCAGTGTCAGAACCATATTAAGGTTTATCTATCCATCAACCATGTATTTCCAAAAATGATTACATTTCTATTGAGTCACTTTTCTAAGAACCATATAATCTCAAATTCTCAATGAAATAGTACTACAATACAATCTTTATTTATTTCTATAATTCATATAACTAGTTCATAGTTCATACAACACTGAAATGAATTAATTATTTATAAAAAAAATAAGAACACTAGTCATTCCTCTTTATCTTTGGTAATATCATAATAAGAATATTATCAAACAACGTCATTTGGGGCATACTCTGATAATTTGTTCATTTATTCGAGTAGTGTCCTGAATCCATGTAGATGAAAAATTTTACATTTGAAAACTTTTTCTTACCCTTGAAATCACATAATTGGTTTCCTTTTTAACCACACTAATAAAAAATTCTTATTACCGTAAAACATTTACCAAGGTGACTCTTTTTATAGTTATCAAATATTGGAAAATCATTCATTCACCTCTTCCCATTATCCATCTTTCTCTTTACCATTCTTTTCTTATCATTCTTTCCTTCAAAGACATAGGGCTCATATATTTCTATACATATCTTATTAACACAAGATATTATTTCTTCATATGATGAGAATACATGGGAGACTATTTCCCTTCTAAATTTTGTCTTAATACCAAGATTTATATGATTCTTACAACACTTTGGATCATACATATTTATGGAGTTCTCATTCCTTATACTGGGATCCCCTTCTAAACAAAGGAATACATTAGTTTAGTTTATGAATCACAATTCATAATTCCAGACATGTATAAGACCTATCATAAATTGAAAAGATTATCCATATAATCTATAATCATAAAAAAAATGTTTTCTTTGAGGAATTATTACTCCTAAATCATTCATAATGACTTATAAATAAAATATGAATAATCCTAGTTATTTCCTTGGGAGTGTCATAGCCAAGAGTGCAGTAAGACTTGTTGTGGGGAACCTGGATACCAAGGGTGAAGACCAAAACTTCTTGTCAGAGTTTTCACTCCTATTTACATCTGTTTCAGAGCAGCCTCTACCTACTCGTATCCAGAAAGAGATGTATTGCATGTAAAATACATAAAATATCTACATTACCAAAATTCTAGGAGGGTCTTTTATACTAATCCCCAAAGTCTATCTTAGGGAAATGTTCTATAATCAGATTTTTCTAAATATTGTTTCTATGTTTTGTACTAAAATACCTATGATACCAACTATAACGACCCGACCCCAAAAGCCCAGTGCTAGTGCATTATTTTAATACATTGGAATTATTATAATGAATAAAGTCTCGATGGACCGATCAGTTTAGTAGCCTCAGAAAATAGATTACATACATGAACATTTAAATTACACATTCAAACATAAAAATCAACATAAATAATCATTTTAAAACTCCATTATTCCCCTAGATTAACCCATCATATCAAACATAATACAATTCTTGGAATCCTAAAAAACAAAACATAAGATAGGGGTGAGATCAGATTCTCAGTAAGGGTAAATAATTTTGCAGAAGCCGTAAGCTTTTAAGGTATGAATTGTACGAAAAACAACAGCCTTTTAAACATAAACAAGAACAAAATATGGAGAAAATAAATCAATCATTAGCATATAAAAATTCCCACGGATATTCTACTAATAGAATAATCACATGTAATAATTAATTTCATAATGAGGGTATTCCTAACACTGGACATCATTACCACATATTCAAGGCCTCATGCCAAGAATAAAACATAATTTTTTTTCAAGGCCTTATACTAAGACACTTGTTTGTCTCATGAGACCTACCGATGCATCAAGGGGCTATACAGGGCCCCACCAGTCACTTACTATGTCAACTTCATTCCTCATATAAAAATGTTGAAACATAACATAAACATCTGTATTAAAACTAGAAAACAAAATGTCAATCTACCATAAACCAAGAAGGGTATACAAATAGCTCATCCACAGTCAAAAATATCATAAATATTTTGATAAAAAATGGATGATTGTATTATAATAAATCAACCTTCATCAACAGTAATATCCATTAATGAATTATGACATATTAGAAAATGATTAGTAAAATTTTTTGAGAGAAATATCCCTTTTTGTGAATTTTTTTAAAGTAACACATTTATTAAAGAAGTAATTTAAAAGATATTTTTGAATCAAAGTTCCCCAAACAACTTCAAATATTTTAGAAGGAATTAACATTTTAAAACAATAATGTCCATATAAATAAATCATTAAAACCATGTTGAAAACATTGAAATAAAAGAGAAAGATTTAGAAGAATAAATATTTAAACCATTTTAAATTATTTCTTAGTTAAATAGTAACATAAAAATAATACTTTTGAAATATTTTTAATGAAACATGGACATGGATAATTAATATGTCTCAGTAAAAAAACACATAAACAATCTCATATAATAATAAACATTGAGGAATTAACCATTACCTTACACATTACTTTGGTTGAGGGTTTGGATAAACACATATATAATGAACATTTTGTGTTATTAAATTATACCAGAACCGCATTCATATTAATTATATCATACATGATTTATTTATGACTTTATTCTACCATTTAATAATTATTTCCATGTTAAATTATCATGTTGCGTAATAATCACTTTCTTTATCATACGTGTTTTATGTTGTTATTATTGATCGTATCTTTTAGATTATTATTTAAATACATACATAATATAAACATGATTTATATATAATATATAATTAGTATATAAATACGTATAATAGATAGATATATGCAATGGAAAACACCACTTATGGGGATGGTAGGCCGTACGTACGCATAAACGTTGTTTCTGTTTTCATATCGTATTGAAACGAAGTAAGTGAATAAGTTGTATGTAAGTATATATATATATATATATCTGGTTGAATTATTATTTCAGATATTAAATACTTATTAATAAAATATATTATAATAATCATTGTTTATTGGTGAACCAGGAAATGAATGTCATCTTATCGAGGAGATGGTAAGCCGTACATACACACGAGTGACGATATCATATCCTTAAAGATTAAAAGGTGTTTAATTGGATGGTATATTAATTTTAAAAAGAAATTATCTTGTTATTTTCTTTATTTATATGAATATTACTAGTCATTATATCCATCCAAATAACATAGTGTGGAATAACTAATTACACCACGACGTGGAGATGGTAAGCCGTATGTACACATGCATGGTGAAATTATCATTCATAGGATGGATAGAATAATAAGTATGGTTGTACTATTTTTATAATAAAATCACAGTATGTATAAGGTACTAGATTTTTTATTTTTGTATGGAAATAACAATGAAAGAGAATGTCGAATGAGAAATGAACTTTGAAAGTGGTGATAAAATAATTACCTCTTCTTTGGGTGTTTCCATTTGATTTGAAAAAAGGGATCCTTATGATGGATTTCTACTCAATGTACGAACTCCAGTTTGAATTGAGGGATTTTGGGAGGAGATTTTGGTAGGTTTTGGTAGATCCAGATAGCAATGGAGGTGTGATTTTGATATAAGGGGAAGTACCCTTTCATAAGAGGATTGAAGGTCACTTTAGAAAAAGTTTGAAATATTATTTTATTATAAAATAATATTTGGTTTCTAATGGCTCAGAATTAAATTATTGCGAAGATTAGGTACGTATTTGTCAAATTATTCTCATCTAATATGATTTTGAAATGTTTAGGTCACCATATTAACCTTATCTTTTAGATTTAACTGTTATTTAAATAGTTTAACATTTACCATGCCTCATTGTATTTTTATATTATATGGTTAATAAAATTACTATAAAATGACAAGAGAACCCCAAGTGGTTCCTTAATTATATATCTATTATTATTTAAGTCCTTTGACTGAACCATATCCTTTTAAGACAATTATTTTATTTAATAATATAGTATTTCTTTAAAAACTCATTTATGTCAATTTTAACATTATTTAATATTTTGTATTTTTAAAAGTCATCAAAAAATGATCACATAAAAAAATTTATTTAATTAACCCTAAAATGTCATATTAACCTAGAAAATTATTGAATGTCATAAAAATACTCAATTTACTTTTATTTGTATATATATAATTTCGATTATTATAATCTCTCATTGATAAAGTAATTACTGTATCATAATTGTGTTAGAAATAAATTTAATTAATTAATCTCTAAAAATTAAAAATAAAATACAATTATATAGGAATTTTTTTTCTAATTAATATTTATAATCGAATTTATGTTAATTTTAACCATATATTAATAATGTTTTATTTATTAAACATTGAATTTCACACTTTTAACTCTACTTTATATAAAATAATAATAAATGTACTAATATAATCCAATTGGACCAAAAGGATCATATTTTATTCCTAATGTTGTTTTTGGTGGAAATACTCATATCCAATAGAATTAGGACATGTGTTAGGGTAATTATAATATCATTTTTACCATTAATTACCCTATTTACATTTAACTGTGTTAACTAAAAGTCAAAAGTTACTGTTCACCAAAAAATATTTTCATCTTATTGAAAAAAAATTTACATAATTATGTCAACAGTGTCTCTTGGAATTTTTAAATTCAATTCACAAAAGTAGTAAAATTACATTTTATAAAAATTTTCAAATCTTCCTAGAGGGTCCATAAAAGACGTTATAAATTCAATAATATTTTATAAATATGATTTTTTTATAAGATGGATATTTGGAATTACATTGAACTTTAATAGGTATTATATATAATTTTTTGCTTAAAATATATTTAAATAAATTATAGAATTATTCTAATAAATATTTAGTTTTAATCAATAACGCAGTGTGTTTTTCTATTCATAAAAAATTGTATGTTTTCAGAATAAATACTAATAAATACCCTAAGCTAATTTTGATATTTTGAATTAAAAATTGAATTATATTTTTCAAAATTCAAAACATATAAGTTTCATTAATTTATTTAAAATTAATTTAAATAGTAAAAACCAAAAAGAACATTTTTAAAAAAGTTAAAACTATAATAATATTGACATGTGTTAATGTCAAATTTAAATGTGAAGTCACTTATAATGACCTAAATAGTATTAAATGAGAAAAATATAACCTATTTACACTTCCATACATATCAAATGTATAGTTTAAAATATAAATTATTTTGAATAAAAATTTTGATTTCAATTAAAATAAAGTATTTTCACCCTTCACGAAAATTTGAAAGTTATCCAAAAAACAGAAAAAATTTATCGAAACTAATTTTTAATGTCCCGATTATAAAGAATAAGTTTATTTAATGAAAATAAATATATAAATGCGTCAAATAGTGGATTTAAAAATTATTTTCCAATATAAGGTGGTAAAATTGCATTTTCGAAAAAATAGTACCTTTATCTAAAAAATTTAATTTTTTCTAATATAATGTCTTAGAAGAAGATAATATGGACGTTAAAATTATATGATGTCTATAAAATTAAAAATTCAGTTAATACTATTCATTACTGCATTTTGAACAGGTATTTTGGTAAGTCAAGGTACACTCGAACTCGATGTTACGTGTAGCACTAGTTATTGAATTACCTTGAAGAGAAAATATAATATGAAATATCATGGAGTTACATCACTACTCGTCATGACTTATTGGTATTAAATTTAAAATAAATTTCCATATTTTTATTGTATATCCATTTCAATCTGATGGGTTGTACATCAGTTAGAGGGTCTACTAATATCCAAAAATGATTTTGGTACATCGATTCCATCACAGAATGCATGGCTTATTTATATTTATCAGTATAAATTCATTTTTTTACCTCCTTTCATGTAAGAGGTTCATCACTCTATAAGAGTAATGGGTGACCTAACTTGGTGACATGAAATCCATATATTTATGGTTCTCTAACATCTTTAGTTAACCGATAAAATACTTATTTATTGGGAACATATTAATTTCCTACCGTCTCTTGTGGTTATTATTACCATCCAAAATCATGTTTATATGATGAATTAACTTCATAAAATTCAATAATTCTTCCACTATTTCCATTGTAAATGTTTCCCCTTTCTATTAATATTGAATGTCTTTCCATAATTACTTTCTCATCTAAAGGATAATATAGGTAATACCATTTAGATTCTTAAGGATAATCTATAAATATACACGTTGTTCTTTAGGATGCAAACTTCTCACTAGCTATAGTCCTGAAAAACGTCTCACATACCCATACAAGTAATTGAGATTGATTGGTTTTCATTCCCCACTAAAAGTAATATATAATCTCATCTATTTATTTATTTGGCACTCTATTAATGGTATATTCCAATGTCTTCCATGCATATCAGCAATACTGTAATGGATGATTTTCAAGACTCATCACTGATTTAACCATATCAATAAATGGATGATTACTCCATTCACTAACACCATTCCTCTTAATATTATAAATTGGCGTGAATTGGTAAACATTCCATCGCTCTTTTATGTGATCAATGAAACAATGGTTAAGATAATCTATGCCTCATTCTGATCGGAGAGCAATAATATTTATACCAATTTTTTTCAAATATTTGACACTATGTGCATCCACTTGTTTTCATTTTATTTGTATAAGGGATTTTGTATCCATATATTTTATATATGTGTGCATATTTTTCATCCCGATGCTCCCTCTCATGCATGGGAGTGTGTTTGTACTATTTATGATCACATTTTAAATATGGTTTTTAATAGAACTACGTAATTAACATCAGTATTATAGAATTATATGGAATCTCACTCATCTAGTAATACATCCATCCTATTTAGAACTTGGTTGATAAGCCTACAATAAGGTCAATAACTCAATTTTCTTTTTTTACATTGAAATGATAATTTTTATAACACATCATATAACGTGGAATATTAAGATTCACAATGTCAATCAGGATTTAAAACAAGTATATATAAAGTAATAACACTTTCTTCATCACACTAGATCCTTAGGATATCCTAGTCTGGATAAATTTACACAGGACCTTCCACTATCGTTATAAATATTTTATTAGTTTATTTTCAGAAGAATATGTTCTAGAATTGAACTTGAACACTATTTTTCTCCAATTGAGTTAGTAGAAATAATAATTTGGATAAATATGAACTCCACCTTATAGAGAAGAAGAATGATTTCATCTTAATACACTAATGATACTAGAAAAAATCTTCTATTGACATTTGAAGAAAAAACATCTTCCATTGTAGTGATATGGAATTCAACATTACTTATAAACTCATTACATTCTTCCTCAAAGAAGAAAAATAAATTATTTTCATAAAAAATTACCATCCTTAAAGCTTAAGGGACTTCTTTAGCTGCATATCATTAGTCATAATACAATCCATATTTATATCCTTTCAAATAAAAACCCTATACAACACACAACTAGCATTTTATTTATTATATGAATTGTAGCCTTTATCATCTCCAGGCTTATAATTTACCTTGGTATATAGATTGTCCAGAGGTTGAGTAATTATTGAGTGTTTTGGGGTGATGGTTTGGCTTCTAAATAATGAAATATAGTATAAGAAAGAATGCAATGATGACCAATTGGAATATAGGTTATAGAATAGATTCCAAAAAATCATACATACCAAATTTTTGGATTTGGTCTATTCTAACTATAAATAAATAAATTGAATGGAAATAGTACCTAAAATAAAATTATTTTATTTTATATTTTTTAAAAAATAATTAAATTGAATTGAATAATTTAATTTAGATAAATAGTTAATATTAAATATTAATAAAACAATTTATAAATTGATATGAAATAAATAAAAAATAATACTTTAAATTAAAATAAATATAATTCTGTTTAGATAAAATCAGAATAAAAAAACACAAGGGGTTTAGTCAAATTATCTAATAAATGATCCTCCTTAGGGATAAAATGAAGAGTAATATCACATTTTTTCAAGTAATCTCTCAATAAATGGTTTGGTTAATGAATATGCTTTATTCTGGAAGGCTTTATTAGAATCATTGAAAAGTTGATATCACTAGTGTTATAAAATTTGATTCAGACAAGATTATAATTGAATTACAAATACATTAATATGTTTTTCATCTGTAAAACTTGTGAAAAATAACTACCAATAAAAATATATTCTTCATTGGTAGTGGAGAGTGAAACTAAGTATTGTTTTTTACTAGCTTTAGATTTCATGTATACACATAGAAAATTGAAGGTTCCTGGTGTAATCTTCATATCCAGTCTGCAACCACAAAGTCAGTATCCAAATATGATGTTATATTGAAATCAGATGTTTTCAGAAAATCCTAAGAATGTTTAAAATTTCCTTATATATATCTTATCTTTTCATCATTCAAATTAGATTATTTTTAGATTTTATTTTATTATAGAACATAATAATACTATAAAAATAAAGTCTTCTCTACAATTAGTAAAATATAATAGACTACCAATTATTCCACTTTATATATTATTGATGACCAGTGTCCTTGTTTCATCAAAATCATGATTTTAATTGAAACATATAAAAGTTTTATGCACTTTACCAATATCAATTGAAAACATTTTTTAAGTAATTTTGCAATTTTCTTTTATTTTTCACACTCACAAGAATTTATTGATAAATATAATATCTTAGAAAAAAATTTAAATCATCAATAATTATAATTTTAAATTTAATTTTTCATGATCTTTTATTACTCATTACATAATTTTTTATTTTTAGAACAAAAAATCACATCATGAACTTATATTGTTAGTATTTATATATATATTTATAAATATGATGTTTTCATATATAGAATAGGATATCCCATTCATACTAAAAATAAATTTGAAAAAATGATTGAACATAAACATTCATGGCCATCTCTAGGTTCTTGTTTTTGGGCATAAAGAGTTATGTTATGTTTGAAAAATGAATTTGGAAAGTAAGCATTTTCAAAACTAGAAGGTTGTTTAAAAAATTTCATCTCTAAGGAAACCATTTATGGAATTATTTTATATATAAATATGATATAATTTTAAATTCATCTAATATGGATAGGATAGGAGAATCAAAATGTTTCTAATATATTCTTCTTAGTTATACCCTTTAATAAATAGTTCTTCCTTGTTCCTGGTGATCACATCATGATCATCATTTTTATTAAAAAAAATTCTATAAAAAATAATTTGATGATTTATTTAATAATTCACTTACCTTGTTCCTCTTCAACTAGTTAAACACTTCTTGAACTATTAAATCCCAAGTACCATATAATAATTCTTACTCTAAAGTATTGTTTTATTTTTGAGATAGATTGGAATTAAATTATTCATGATTTATAACTCTTATTATAGTTTTAATCCCATTATCTAGACATAATTTAACTGTTTCTAGGAGTTAGTTCTTAGGGGTTCTAGATTTTTTAGTTATCACACATTCAGGTTCACTGGAATCCAACAGTTTAGGATTTGGTTTTGTAAAATCAATCCCTAACCCATATGTCTTTTTTACTATCAAAAAGTTCTTTAGACCTCATGATTATAAAATAACCTCTTTTATCATCAATTTGTGTCATTTAATGATAAAATTATCCCTTTAATCAAATTTCAAAATACTTTATTATTCAACAGCGTTGGTTTTTTTAAACTCTATATTCCATAGAAGTATTAGTACAGTAATGGTTTTTTCTATCATTAATATTTGGATTGAATTTACCAAGAATATTCCTTGTGTTTGGAATATAAACCTTGCATCCAATTATGTTAAAATATAAAACTTCTGTATTTCTATTATTCCATAGCTCATGGGGTGTTTCCATAAAAAATGTGTCTTATTAGAACACTATTTATTATATAATATGCCATATTCATAGAATAATCCTAAAAAGAGTATATAGGGTATATTCATAAAACATTTCTCAAGATATTTCATTCATAGTATTATTCCTTCTTTCAATATCACAATTATGTTGACGTGTCCTCGGGGAACAAAAAATGAGTTTGAAAACATGTTTTAAAAAATAGGCATTAAAATAATAGTTTTCAATTCCTCCTCTAGAGTCACTTCTCAATGAAATAATTTTGGAATCTTTATTTTTTTTACTTGTTTACTTTTTTTTATAAAAATAGAATATTCTTGACCCTAAACACAATAATATAATACATGTTTAAATAAATTAAAAACGTCCTCAAGCACATAGAAAAATATTCTATTTATATGATTTCAGTTTTAAATGGCCTAAAAAATTCATCTGAATTGTTTATAATATTCTAGAAGTAGAAACCTCTTTAATGTATTTAAAATATGATTTGTGTGAATTTCCCATTTAACATAAATTACATATTTTTTTCTTCAATTTATGTTTAGGTAAATCCGAAACTAAATTTATTGTAGACAATTTTCTCATTGAATAAACATTATAATTTCCTACCCTTCTAAGCCAAGTCCATAATTCATTTTTTTCATCATTTATCCTGAATTTTTTTTGTCTAATAAAATAATTAAGAAATAGAGGATATACAATCTCCATTTTACGTTCCATAATATTATGAATTTTATCTTTTAAAATATAAAAAATTATTTGAAAAATAAAGGGTAGAACCATCATCATAAAGATTAAAAATAATTATCAAATTATGATTTAGTCCTTCCATATAAAGAACACTGTGATGAGCACTTACTTTTCATCAATAACTAATCATACACCCAAAAAAAACCTTTGGAATTATCACCAAAAGTGATGTAGAGTCACCACATTTTTTATATGTAGTGGAATTCAAAGAAATGTACACTCATAAGTCATGAAAATACATAACCTATATACAATTTCTCATTGAATCACTTGGACCTTTTTCCCAAAAAAATAAAATCAACCATGAAATTGTTTTTGAATTAATATTCTTTTGGGACTAGTACAATAAGTAATTAATGATTATGGGATCCCGAAGATATTTCTTATATCAGGAAAATACAGCAAGAATTTTTTTAAAAAAAAATTAATGAATAGAATATTTGAATTTATAGAGTTTAAAATATCTCAAAATATAATATTTATCATAGAGGCCTAATTATCCATAGTGAAAACCTGTAATTATTTAGTGGTTATTGTTCATTGAAATTTGTACAAAATAGTTGTTTTTTTAAAAAAATCACCTTGAAATCCAATAAAAGACGTATTTTTATATGATTTATTGTTTCCAAGAATTTTATTGGAATAATTTCATCTTTTATAAAAACACTTGAAGCATCACCGAATTCTTGAATATATTTTTTCAAATTTTTAATATTTTTACCATATTAAACAGTAGATGTAACCTAATATTCTAGCTTGGTTATCAAATCAAAAATGTGATTATTAAATACCTATTTTTCGTTGATAATATATAATTGAGGTTTTTGATAGATATTTTTTTCTTTTTTAATGATTCATTATTTATTTCTAGTACAGTGTAATAATCATTTAATTACTCTTAAGATTAAATCAAAATTTCATATTTTGATTCATGATTAAACGAATAATAAGAAAGTAACTCATCTAAATGTTATATAAAATACATATTGGCCTTGTGGTTAAAATTTTCAGCTTTTAACTTTAAATAAGTTACATCATTAGAATCCACTAATACTCTCCATTTAGATTTCATATAATTCTAGTATTTGTTCTATTATCAAAACATTTTGAAATAATTACTCTATGGTGTGTTTTTCACCTTAATCTATGGATGATATATTTTGATGTGTGAATGCTTCTTCCATTTATAGAATCTCAGAACATTATAGTTTCCATCATGTTTATTAAAATTATTTAAGGGTTTATAGAAAGTAATTTTGTTGTTCTAATTCATCTTGAAATTGCTAGAAATGTTATCAAGGGGACTTTGTGAAGAAGAACTGTTTGAGGTTTCTTTATTTGATGAATCAACCATTTGTATCTCTTTTTATTTCATGTAATATTTTTATGTTGAAACATTTAAATAAAAAATATTTTTTCAAATAATATATGATATATGTATTTAGATTTAATCTCATCCTCATACATCATAAGTGGTATAATAAAATATTTTATTTCAAAATGATTGACCACTATCGATTGTCTAATTACACTAGATATTCAAATCCTTCATGGTTGTATAATTATAATGATTTATCTAGTTTATTAATAGTTTATACAAAGAAAGAAACATTATTTATATCTTCAGAATGAATCCCATTAAACTAAGTCACACTCTTACCAACCATCATTATGGAAGTATCGAACATATTCCTTGTTTTATTAAATATAAGAGCTCAAATGTTGCATATTCTTTTATAATATACTATTATAGTTGTCCACATTTCACGAGCCATGTGACATAGTGAACCTTAGTTGAAATCATTTGGACATTGTCCATATATTATAGAATTCAATTGATTGGAGTTCATATAATGGATTTCATTATTTTCAGTATCCCATGTTTAAGGTTGTGACATTAGAAGGACATAATGCCTCACAAATTGAAGATAAAACTTTATAACATGTTTCTTCAAATATATTATAACTTATGCATTCCAACAACCATAATTTCCACTTTAATGTATGGTTACCTTATAATAGAGACAACTTATCTGTTGTCAGTCACAATAACAATTGTTAAGATGACATTTATTCTTAAACATTTGAAAAATAAAAACTCAATGGACACTTCCTTCGATACCGATTGTTTTCATAGAATGAACATACTATGAATCAAGATGGATGAGGGAAAAATGAGCCCTTGAAGTTTTATTCGATTATAAAATCAACCTCTTTAGATATGACTAATTATAATCATATCATGAAAAAATAAATCTATGGATATAAAAGTAGAATAAAATCAGATACATTGGTTCGAAGTGGTTTTGGGATCATAAATCCCATAATGCACTCCAACAATGTACAACTCCCAATGCATATTGATTTTAACCAGGAAATTCCTTTTTCTATGGACTTCCAAAAAAACTAATAAGGATTAAATGACCGATTAAAACCAGTTTTTAATTTCTATAACAACAACATGGGGTTTCAACCAAGCACCAATAATGATTTAAAAACAAAACGTTCATAGTTTTTTACCATGATCCTTTATAATGAAAGGGAGAGTAAAATTATAGATTATAGGTTGGAGTCATAGTAGTAGAGTATAACAGATTTAAGAGAGAAAATCTCCATGAGAAATGATAATAACTAAAAAACCCAATGGGGGTGTTTTGAAATGATTGAAAAGATTATGAATATTTTAAAACATTATATCTTGATGTTTTGATATACATTGTGAGTAATAATTAGTGTCACATATTTTATTTAGGATAGAATAATTTTATTATAGAGAAAAAAATTATATTTTTTCCAGTAATACCATTTTTCACACTTGAGAGAGGATTACACAATTCATGAAAGAGATACAGTTTCAAATGAATTACTTCCCCTTAAAATAAAATATTGGAACATAAATTCCAAATTTCCTTTCCTTGGAAATACCACAACAATAATAATATCCATTTAATTTTCTATCTAAATGTTTCCATTATCAATAGTTTCCTCTTATTATAATACTTCTTACAATAAATATGTAAATCATCAATTAATGAATGCATAAATAAAATTAAATCTTGATGAAAGTACACCCCTGATAACAAATACAAATTAAAAAATATACATAACTAACTATAGTTCATCATGTAGAAAATAATATAGATTTAAATTCATGTAGATGAATTAATCAATGTATACTTTCTTCTTGTAGACAATTTAATTTTCTAACCAATTTTCATATCCCTAATTCACATAAATTATTTTATTCACATAAATAATTTGTCCATGTTGGTGAATTTCTTCCCATATGAATAATTATTTTCATAGCATACATAATAGTGTTCCCAAATTATGATGTAGCTTAATTGAATTAATGATCTATTTGAAACCACACAGTCGATTTCACCATATATCAAAATAATTTAGTTCATTACTCCACATAAATGTTTCATTTAGATAATTAATCTATATTGTCGAATTCTCACAATGGAAATTAATTGACATAGGTGATTTCTACATATCTTTTTCCTTGATGTAGCCATATCACATAAGAAAATTCTTCAAGTGGATGATTTAACTAGGTAAATTCTTGACACAACCATTTATATTGGTTTCCAAATGCCTCACATAGCCGATTTTATTGAGATAAGAAAATTTCATCCAAAGTTAACATAATTATATTGAAAAGGATTTTAATAGCATAAATAATTAATATAATTACAAAATATGAAGGAAATAGGTAAAAAATAATTAATATATGAACTTTACATTAGATAATCAAATACTAAAGTACATGAAATATGTTAGAAAATTATTAATAGTCCCGAAAGGGTTTTTTTACATTTTCTCACGATTTATAAAAATTTGATTTGGGATATTTAACACTCTAAAGATATTCTCTTTCGCCAAATAATTTATGATTTCTAGATTTAACTAAATATGGAATAAATTTAATTTTAGGATAAGAATAAATCTATTAACCTTGTAATTATTTCATTTCTTTTTTCTAACTTATTAATTTTCACAACCTATCCTAGAGGGTCTGATGTCATGAATTCCCCTAGCCTGCCTCTAATAGGCCATAGGTTGGTGACTCACACTAAGTAGGCATATCCCACAAAAGGGGGAAATTTTCTTATGTACCTACACACACACACACATCTCCATGAAAAAAATCATAAAATGTAAAAACACTATGTAATAAAACATTCATACCACTAAGATACCCAAAAAAAAGTACGATAGTATAAAACTAGAAAGTAAACTGGGCCAGAATACAAGCCCAACCAAAAAGAAGTTTGGAAAATTGATAGTACATTTTCTTGAAACTAATGTGCAAAAAATACTACCTGAATGGTGGGTATAGGGATATCTATCTAAATCCACAGGAGAAAACCATGAATTTATTGTCTCTCTATGCACGACTGGTACTATTCCTCTTAGGACTCTACCAAAGCATCAATCATCTACCCAATATGTGACACATGTAGGCAAAGCATGTGAATGGATGAGTAAAACAATACATAGTTGGACACCACATAACCACAAAAGAAATATAATACATAATAAATTTAAAAGGAATACCATGAAGGAATAACACAGAAGAACACCAAAATGGAACACCACAAAGGAACACCATGAAGGAACTTCACTATGAAACATGACTAAAGAACACAATGAAGGGACATGGTAAGGGAACAACAATAAGTAACACCACGAAGGAACACCACTAAGGAACATCATGAAGGAACAACACTAAGGAACAATATAAAGGGACACCAAGAAGGAACTCTATTAAGGAATACCATGAAGGAACCCCAGGAAGAAACACTACTATAAAACACAATGAAAGAACAAAACTATGGAAAACCACCAAGTAACACCACTAAGTGTCACCGTGAAGGATAAAAAATAATGAAAACTTTGAATTAACACCACTAAGGAACACATAGAAGGAAAACCAATGATGATACAACTTGAAGAGACACCACTATGGAAGACATTGAAGGTACACCCTGAAGGAACACCACTAAGGAACACCATGAAGGAACACCAATAATGAACACCAGGAAGGAACACCACTATAGAACACCATGATTGAAGGTCAATACCAAAAAATGAACTCCACTAAAGAATAACATGAATGAACACCACTAAGAAAAAAATTAAGGAATACACTGAATGAACAACAAGAAGGAACACCACTAAGGAAAATGAAGAAGGAACACCAAGAAGGAATACCATAAAGAAACACCATGATGGAATAAAACTATGTAATAAATCAAAGAAAAAACCTGAAGGAACCCCACTAAGGAATACCATGAAGGATCACCACTATAGAATACCGTGTTGGAATACACATAGTATACCACAAAGAAATACATGAATATACCTTAAGGAAATAAATGATGTATACCAAAAATATGACACAGAGTCATCTCACTAAGGTATTCATCTATTGTATAAAAAAGAAGATTATCAGATGTTATCCAGAAAACACCCATTATCAATAAGACACTTAGTCCGGTTAAGAGACTCTATCCCAATGAGATACTCAATTCTTATGAGACACTCATAACTGATGGGAAACATAGGCTAGATGCGGCACTTAGTCTAGATGAGAAAATCAGTCTATAAGATACATGCAGTCTCGATAAGGCATGTAGTGTTTGCAAGTCATGATGTATTAGAAAGTCACATAGTCTCATGGTCACGACCATCCACAAGATTCTGCTCAGAATGTGCTCATTCCGAGAGAACTCAATCTTAAATCCATAAGGTATCATGATAACTTCCATAGAAACTCACTTAGATTATCCCATAAGTATTTCTGATCAAATGGGTTCTAAAACCAAATTAAGACCTGTCAAATGGACACACGGTTTAAATTAAACAGTTGTTTTCATAAAAATATCTCACTCAGGTTGGATCTGACCCACTGGCTCGACCCACCGGGTCATACCCACTAGGCCTCCTAGAGTGGCCCGAATCCCTTAATCCAGCCCGCACTATGGGCTTGCCGGTATGCCAAACCCAGTCCACTATGGCTACATCCCACCTGGTCTATGCGGTCTGCCCTGTCCGCGTACCACCCTATTATATGTGGTATGCACTGACTATGTGCCTCCCCCTTGGTCCATGCTTCCCATGCAGTACCATAATCACTTCTAGCCACCCCCAAGGACTGTTGTTTCCACTATCCCCACTTACTTATTCTTCCTCAACCAAAAATGGAAGCTACTGCATTCCACTACCGGTCGTCGATGCTCTGGTGGTCCCTTTCGCGGACCATTGTGGCTCCTCTGATGCCCAAAAAATTACTCGGTCATAAATCGTGCATCATTAGGTCTCGATTTATTATTATATGGATTATTTTTTGGATTTTCCTTAAATACAATGGTACAATTGTATTTTGATACTCATGAAATGTTTATCAACGACCAAGAGGGTCTAATGACAAAGAACACAAAGAATGAGTGATGATTAAGGCATTAAGAACATGTGAGGAATGAAACTTTAACTTTTTTTATGTCGGCCTCAATACATTTTCATTATAGGAATGAAAAAAGATATTATAAATCACATAGATTATATATCCCCATTTAAATCCCGCATTAAGACATCCACCCTGAAAGAGATTGAACCACAGATCAACCTGTTTGTGGGTTGGTATGTATTCATCATCAAATTTCAGAACATGGAAATATCACAATGATAACAATTCCCTTCCTAGTGGGGTTAAAAAGAGGGTGAATAAAGATGTTTAGCCATGATCATTGAAGATATCCTTTGACTTTGTAGCACAACGATCATCGATCCACGATATGGTTGTTGTTCCTTGTTCTGGTCGTCATTCCCCATGGAAAAATACTCTGAGGTCTACCTTTAGATTCTTTGGAATTCCTAGGGTTATGCGGAAAACCATATTATTTCTTCGTAATGATTTTTAAAGGAAATCATCAGTATTTTAAAAAAATAATTTATCTTTAAATTGTTTAATGATTATTATGTCCTTTTTTGTTTTTCAATAGAAGAACAATGTCTATTAATGTTAGGTTGCGCATAAGGAAAAACAAAATTTTAAACTCGATTGTGGTATCATTTTTTAAATATGAGTCTTCATTAATTACTTATTTGGATTTTAAAATAAAATAAAATAATTTAATTATTTTATTTAGGGTTTTCTTCCAAAAAACTATCTTTCCTAACCGACCCATTATGGCTGATGTTACACATCAACTAAAGTACAACTATAGATCTAAACACAATGTTTCCTTCAAGTTTCTAATCTAGGGAAATATTTAAGAGTAATTCCACATTCTCAACAAATCCACTTGCATTCTTATTTAAAAACTAATTTTTTTCAATAAACAGTTATGGGCACACCGGACCTCAGAATATCACAATGTATCAGATTCTAGTCTCAAAATTTTCCAAAATAATTTATGAAAATAAATTCAGGAAAATCAATGTTATTAAAGTTTACCCAACATAGTAATTTACATCTCTAAAGTAGTAACCATGTGCCACCCAAATATATGAGGGTACATAGAATGAATATGATCCTCTTGCTCTCATGTTTTCTTCTTGAGATTCATGTTCCACCATCGAATGCACACTCAAGGAATAGATCACCAACTAATAATCCTCCCAACTCCAGCCAGTTATTTAACTTGAAATCCAATATAATTACCTTCAAACCCTGAATCGTCATCTTAGTCTATCCATCTATCTATGGTTGAAACATTGTGCTTAAGTGGAACTGAGTCCAAAATGCCTCATGCAATCCCTTCCACAATCATGGTGTAAAGAGAGAATCATGATCTGAAAATATCTTTTATGGGAATCCATGGAGTCAAACTATATCATTTACATAGAGGTATCATAATATATCTATTGAACTCTTATCCAAAAAATATATGAAGTAGGTTGACATTGTGAGCTGGTCAACGATCACCAAGATAGTATCATGTCTTCTATAGGTATGTGGAAAACCTATCACGAAGCCCATCGACATCTCATACCACATATATTATGGAACCTAAAGGTGTTGATTCAAAACTATTGGATCCTAGTGTCTGGGCTTCACTTTGTAAGAAGTGTGGAATTGAGAGACAAACTTTGGGGCTACTTTTTTCATTCCCATCCACCAGAACTAATTTTAGAGTTCCTGGTACATCTTTTCCACACCTAGATGTACCGTCAAAGGGCATATATGTAGCTCCCCCAAAATCTCCTCCCATAACACCACTGGTACTATTGTGTGTCCTATATAAATGATTATGTGCTTCCCATAATTCTAATATCCATCATGTGCATTCCCTATAGACATCTGAGAACATAAATTCTCATACTCTGTGTCTCGGAGTTGTGCCTCCCAGACTCACCGTGTGAGTTGAGGGGTGACAATCATCGAATGGAGGTAATCTACTCCATCTCAATCCATAGAGGATAAATGTAACATGGCCAAATACTTCGATTCCTCATTCATAAACTTTAAAAAAATACCCTACTGATAGAATTTGTCACCATGTTCCCCTTCCCAGGAGTACCGACACTGTCAAAGTCATAATCCAGGAGGAACGCTTGCTGATGCCTCTATCTAAACCATTGGTGGATCCATTAAATCTCCACCACCGCTTCAGGAAACTGAGGAATCATAACCCTCAATACATTAATGGCTAGTCTAGACAATTTATGTGAAATCAGATACACCCTGCATTGGGTGAGTCTCTTCTTTTCTTCTTATGTTTCCTTTTCACCAACAAGAAAAACCTCATTCCACCACTGCAGAAACACCACAATTTTCACTTAAAAATTTTAATCTAAACATGATTTGTTGTTAACCAGTCCATAAAAATATTAACATTGTAAGGCCTCGACACTTCTACCAAGAGATTCCAATCGAAACTATTGCTTCTATGAGTCCGGACACACTATTCACACCAGTTCAGGATCATTGGGTCTCCTCAAGTACAAGTCTCAATGTGTGAGGGTCTAGTCAAATGTTCATCCAATATATCATTGTCACGAACAAGATACATATAAGGAAATGAATTACTGGTAAATATTTCTATAAATTTTTGAGCTAATGTAGAATAGACATAGATTGTACCCCGAATCTTTCCTGGTTACCCTACTTCCTAAGCCTCGACTACAAGCCGCTATACCCTCCCCTATCCTCTATGTCCCTAAGCATGGTGTAGACCCCATGAGGATGGATGTGGTAACATGCTGTAATTTCTACATCCTTCTCCTACTCTCCCATCTCCATTTCCACATCTGACACCCTATGGATCCACATGATATTGTATTCTAAATACTAAATACCACCAGATGTGTCTTCCTAGCCATGGAACTCTCAACCACAATGTTTCTCTCTAACACCCCAGCATAGGTAGGAATGCATATGGGAATGACACAGACATACATATACCTATGTAGACCTCACTCGGGGGTCCTAGACCTGATGTACTAGTCATGTATCACATCTATCGAGTATCTGGAAAGGATGGTATACCATTATGAATATTTAGATACCAACATGTCATCCTGTCGAAGCTGTAAAAGCTCTTAGACATGCATATCCCTTAGCTTATAAATTGATAACTCCTATATGACAAGGGTTCTCAAACTCTATCCATTGAAAGGTCAACTAATCAAAAGATCATGTATCCAAACCCTACTATCTCATTACTAATCCATGTAAAAGACGAACTGTCCGGACCACCATTTGATCTGCTGGTGTCCTGACTAGACACAAAACTAAGATCACTACCTCAAGCCATTCCTCACCTACCTATGTGTTGGGATCACCCAAGGGAACGAGATGTCTCTTTCATTGAAATATTTTTGGCGCACTCAACATGAGTACCTCTTCCACCGGTACAATAAGTACCATGTTCTTCTCTACAAGTAGTGGTATAGCTGTTGCACCACTTGGAGGTGCTATATCCTGTACAAATCCTTGTACCAATGTCTCATCAGCAGAACGATCATTCCTATGATCACACAATGGAATGTGAGATGACTATTTATGTGGATGCATCTTGAAATATAACTAGATAGACCACATTAAATAGGTTATATCTAGTGAGATAACTCAATATGGATATGAGAAAACACCAAAATCCTATATGATGCATTTACCATTATTTTCCCTGCAACTCATGTTTTCATGTACTGAGTCAAAAATCTAAATTCAGAGTCATGGTGTATGGATATGTTGAACACCACACCAACACTGGATTCCCTAGCCTAAAATCCAAAATCAAAACAGTTAAAACTATATCCCCAAACAAAAATCACAGAATCATGGTCCATAAGTAGATATGAACTCCTTTGATACCACACTATCATGACTCATCCTAGAGGGGTGAGTTCTGGGAAAACCCCAGCCTACCTCCAATAGTCCAGGGGAAGGTGACTAGGACCGAGTAAGTATATCCCAAAAATGGGAGGCATTTTCCTAAGTACCCTTACACACACACACATCTCCAAGCCCACAATGTTGAATTGTAAAAACACAATGTTAATAAGCATGCATACCACTAAGATAAAAAAATATTGTATAATAGTAGAAAATTGGATTTTAAACAAGGCTAGAATAAAATACCACCAAAAAAAATTATGGAAATGTGAATATATAAGTTCTTGAAACTCATCTATAAAAACCATACCTGAAGGGTAGGTACCTGGACAGCTATCTAAAGTCGTAGGAGCACACCTGAACTGTTTGGTCCCTCTAAGAACCTCCCAGTATTGGTACACCTAGGACTCTGTCAAAGCGTTGATCATATGAATAAGACATGACATGTGTGGGAAATGCCCATGCATGTTTGAGTAAAACAATACTCAGTAGGACACCCCGAAACTACAAAGGAAATATACTACATAAAAAGAATACAATGAATGAAGATCACCAAGGAAGACCACTAAGGAGAAACATGAAGGAACCCCGTGAAGGAATTCCACTAAGGAACACCACTAAGGAACACCATGACAGAACACCTCTAAGGAACACCACAAAGGAACACTACAAATGAACACCAATAGGGAACACCATAGAGGAACACCAATAAGGAATACCATAATGGAACACCATGAAAGAAAACCACTAAGGAATACCACGAAGGAACCCAACGATTTAACACCACTAATGAACACCATGAAGGAACACCACTATGAAACACCGTGAAGGAACACCTATTAGAAAAAAAATAGAACACAACTAAGGAGAACCATGATAGAACCCCACTAAGAAACACCATGGAGGAACACTACTGAAGAACACCATGAAGAACACCACTAAGGAATAACACGCAGGAACACCACGAGGGAACATCAGTAAGGAACACCATGAAGGGAAAACACTACGGAACACCGTGAAGGAACAACAATAAGTAACAACCCAAAGGAACGCCGCTAAGGAATACCGTGACGGAACACCGCGAAGTAACACCGCTAAGGAATACCATGAAGAAAAACCACTATGAAACACAATGAAGGAACACCATGAAGTAACACCATTAAGGAACACCATGAATGAACACCATAAATGAACACCACAAAGGAACACCACTATGGAATATAATGAAGGAACACCATGAAGGAACACCAGTATGTTATACCACAAAGGAACAACATAAAGGAACTCAAGTAAGGAACACACAAAGTATATTCCAAAGAAATACACGAAGAATACAATAAATAAATACAACAAGTAAACTAAAAATAAGATATAGAGTCATCTCACAATGGTATAGGTATATAGTATGAAAAACATGATTATTAGATGTAATATACCAAACACCCAATATAGATATAACATGTAGTCCCTATAAGACACTCATTCCCAAAGAGACACTCAGTCTATTTGAGAAACTCATTCCCGAGGAGACACTCATTTGGGATGAAACACATAGTATTGATTAGTCCCGATGTTTTTTAAGTCATTGAGTCTTATAAAGTAATATTATCTCATGGTCCCAACCAGCAATACGATTCTGCTCAAATTATTCTCATTTTGGGAGAACTCAAACCTCAAGCCATTATGTCATATTAAAACATCAATAAGAACTAAGTTAGAGTATTAGAAAAGTAAACTCTCATTGTAAGGCTCTGAACACCATAAACCGCTCATCAAATAGACACTCAACTTGAATGTTACGACAATTTTCCTAAAAAAGTCTAACCCAGGTCTGGTCTGGGTCCCATCCGACCCAATGGACCTGACATTCCTTGACCCAGTCTAGTTAGGCCCTAACCGACATGGCTAGTGGGGCCTATTGGATCATAGCCTATATCTCTTGGTATCTGCCTCACTACCGGATGGCTTTGGCACTAGACACTTCCCGACCAGGCCGCATCCCACATAGCCCACAAAGTCTATCCCTACCATGTACTGCCCTAGTCTACATGGTCTTCCCTGATAATGTGCCTTCCCTTAGTCTCTACATCCCATGTGGTTCCAAATTCACTGCCAGATGACCCACGACCCAACATCACCATTGGACACCTTGCGGCCTGCCATCCCAACCAACCACCCCACCACGTTCTATATCACCTGCATGTGTCAACCATAGTGTGACCCACCGGCACTGGTCTCCGGCACTCTAATGGTCCCTTCTATGGACCATAGGGGATCCTACATTGCCAAAAAAATTACACGGGCATAGATCTAGACTTTTCGTGTTTTCATCTACAATGTTGTAGCCTCTACATTGATATTTTCTCGAATATGGGGGTCAGCTCATGTTTGGAGCTTCATGACAAGTTAAGCCATGACTACGAGGTTTCAATGGTGAAGAACACCTAGAAAAATTGATGATAAAAGAACAATGAACATCTGAGGAATGAATCTTGAACTTTTTTCATGTCACCGTCAATTTTTATCTCATTATAGGGATGAATGATGATTTAATAAATCACATAGATTATATCCCCCCTTTTAAATCATGTATTATGACACTCATCTTGAATGTGATCGAATTGCGGATCAACCTGTTCTTGGGTTGGTCTGTATTCAATTTCGAATTCAAAAATCATGAAATATAATAAGGAAAACAACACCCTACCCTGGTGGGTTCAAATACTAAAAAATAATGATGTTTCACCGTGATCGCTGGTGAGATCCTTTGATTTTACCACATGACAATCATCAATCCACAATCCTATCATAGTTTTCCAAGGGAAAATTCTCCAATCTCTCCATAGAGATTCTTTAGAATTCCCAATGTTATATGGATTACCCTGAGATTCATTTATATGTATTTTTTTAATGGAAATTTTCACTGCATCACCAAAATAATTTATGATTAAATTATTTTATGATGATTACAACCTTTTCCAGATTTTCCAAAAAAGACCCGCAACGACTAATGTTATGTCTCAAAGAGGGGAAAAACCATATTATTAACTCAAATATTGTATCATATCTCCAATAAGAGTATCATTTCATATGTTTTTCTATTTGAATGTAAATTATTTTTAATATAATTATTTAATTTTCAGCTGCGTCCAAAAACTATCTTTCACAACAGACCAACACTATCCGATGTTAGGGATTTACAAAGTTAAATATGATATTTTGAACACAAATTTTCCCTCAAATTTCTAATAAATGGAACATTTTAATAGTTATTCTATCTTTTCAGGAAAACCTCTTGTTCACTTTATATAAAATTGAACATTTTTTAACAAAATATTTTGGTCACACCGGGCCTCTGAATGTCATGTCATTTCAATTGCTGGTCTCGAAATTTTCTCAAATAATTTAAAAAAATAAATTTAGTAAAATCTAATACATTACATCCATCTTGGTTTATAATGATTTAATATATAATAAACATGTAGGAATTTGATATAATATCGTCAGTATTATTCTTTAAAATTCAAATTACCATAATATATTCACTAATAATATAGTGATACTCTTTTCTATTTTCCTCATTTTTAATTCCTAAAATATGTTTGAATACTGTTAATATAAAACATCATGTAATTTTAATGTTGAAATATTTTCTTAGGTGATATTTAATTTATTTAATATTTTATTCTACATTTTTTTATTTAATATTCCATTAAAATCATTCTATAAATTTCTATACAGTGATCATCCATGAATAATGGATTATACAATTTATTCATCTAAATTAATAATAATTTTTGTGATATTCAGGTCCATGAATATTATCTCTTACATCATCTCATATTAATTATTTCATTTTCCGATGTTAAATATAGAAAAATCACATTTTTTTAACAATACACATCCTAAAATTTCAATTGGTCTATAATTCATATATATTAGGTTGGAACGGGTTATGACGGACAATCAAGAGGGGATGGGTAGACTATAATTATTTCTTAAGGAAATATATTAATTTTTTAAATATATTTTTTTTTCTAATTTAGTGAGTTTATTTTAAGCATAAATAAAAAATAAAAATAATGAATTTTTATTATGGTTCAATACAATGAGGAGAAAGTCCAGTATTATACATCTTGTCTCAGTGAGAGCTAAATTTTGTACAACCTAATTCTTAAAGTGGAATCATAACTAGTTTCCATAATAATTTTCTATGTAGTGGAGGGATAACTACAATGTACTAAATTTTGTTTGTGGATTCAAACCCCCAAATAAAACATTAATTTTAGACTATGAGGGTGACAACCTAAATGGTATTGAGGTTAGAAACAAGGAGTAACAACTCAATGAATTGAATAATAAATTATTTTTCATATAAAATCAAAAATATATAAATTGAGTGTATGTGAATGATAAGAGGATGTATTACAGAATCAAGAAACATGAATGAAAAAGCTTATAAATAATGAATGAACATGAACTAGTTCATGATAAATGTATCAGTTCATCTCACCAAGATTTTAATAGTCATATTTTTTTATTTGATGATATATTTTCTGGTAGTATGTGAATGTTTTGTACATGTATAATGTAAAACAATTTACTTCACTGTTCTCACTATATCAATTTGACAATGAAATCTCTTATTGAAGTAGTGTCGTATGAATAAAACATCACATGTATATTATTGTGTATATTCATAAATAATCCTAATGTTTTTATAAATACAATGATATATATACTACACACATAAGAAAAACTTTTGAACATTAAAAATAATAAAAATTATAAACCAAGATTATCCGGGAGAGAGAGAGACAAAGATATTACATTTCATATTAATCACAAAAGTCCTGAATAAAATTTTAAAAAATAAAGGATGTCTCAATAAAATATTAAATCTTATATTAAATACATGAAATTGTTTCCTTTGTAATAGGTCAAAGATAAATACTATGAAAATATAGAGTTAGAATTTAAAGAGTTGAAATTCAAAATAGTCTTTTTAAAATGTGAAATAAATATATAGAGAATTTAAAAACATAATAACACCACTTTAAAAGTAAAAAAAATAAGTTTAAATGAGTTATTTATCATCAATAATTAATTTATAAACCATTAATTTTATGAAAGTAACATAAAACAAAAAAAATCATTTTTAGTTTTCAAGATTTACATTTCATGTATGAATATAAAAAATATTTGATCATTATAAAAAATAGTTTAAAATATTGAAAAATAGTTCACCTAGAATCTAAATTATTAATATAAATTTGTAAATTATTTTTAATAATTTATTCAAAAAAATGAAATTGTTGTAAATGTATATATAAAGCACAACAAAAGTAGAGAATTTGTAAAATTCCAGATTGAAACAAATATAAGAATGGAATGAACATACTGTGTGCACCAAGTAGTCATTTAGATGGTATAATTTCCATGATGTTTAGTCAGTTAATTTGTTATTGTTGTCACCATACTATCCATACATTGTCAGTTGGGTTACCTTGTGTGGTATCTATACTTACATTGTGTGGCAGCTTTAGAATATATCTTCATGTCACTATGGTACAACAGTACCACTTCATAGAAGGTATATTTTCACATTCAGTAAGGTGGGATAATATTCATGGTGGGATGATAAATCCTCACACCTAAAATTAAGATTAAATCATTACACATAGTAAGGTTAAATTATAACTCATGGTGTGTCGAAATCAAAACTCATAGTAACTATAGAAAACAAAGAAAAATTTCTTATTTGAATTTTAATGAACTATGTAAAAAAATTTAATGGTTTTTTATATTTAGGAAAATCAAAATATATTATTCATGTAATAAAATACACATATGTTAAACTAAATTGTTGATTTACATAAGTGAAATCAATTTAGGTTAATTAAATAATGCATTCACATGTCAGAATGGCCGAATAATGAAAGAAGAGCACCTTTTCTAACATGAGACTTAAAATTTACCTAGTTAAAGGATGAATTTTCTTTGGGTAATTTTTCATTATATTAATTAATTTTAATTATATATAAAAAAAATAAATAATTAACATAATAGAATTTATTAAAGTCCATTTATGATTAAAAAAATAATAAAAATAGTTCTAGAAAATAGAAAAAGTTATATTGAAAACATTCAGTGATTTAAAACCTAATTTAATATATGATAAAGAATGTTTTAGAAGTTATTTTATAGAAATTAAATTTCAAAAATATTAATATATTTTCAAAAAAGAAAATCATTCAATTTTTGGGTTTTTATCTCAAAATATAGTTTAAATATATATGGAAACTGAAACTGATAAATCTGTTATTTTGATTCATTATCCACTACATGAATTCAAAATTGGCTAAATGGCTAACCATTTTCCTACATGGTTTATAATAGTTTTTCTATATGAAAATAGTTAGAAACATGTATAAAGGTTTTTTCAAGGTACCAAATTAGATATTTATCCTTGGAAGTCAATATAAAACATTCAACACATTTTATAAATATTCAATAGTTGAAATATAATACTTGTTTAAGAAATATATAAAATGATATGATCAAGATTAAGTATACATTAAATAAAATAATCATAATAAATTAGATAGATAATAAAATTAGAATATGAAATTGAACACAATTAAATATTTAAACATATTATAAAATTTAGAAAGAATGGGGGTATTGATAATAAATCAAAAAAAAATACATGCAAGCATATACATAAATAATTACACACTTTTTGTTTGGATAATAATCCAAAAATCAATATGCCAAATAATTCTCCACCTTTTTGTAAGTTGACAAAAATAAATTAAAAATAATAATTAGGAAATATAAATAAAATTATTTTTGGAATATAAATTCCCCATAATATGTTCATATTAAGGTGAGTAAAAAAACATATTAAAATTAAAATTTTAAAAATAAATTTCTAACATACCGTGTTAAAATTTTTGTTTCTTAAAATTTTCATAATAAAATTGTTTCTTCAAATTAGCATCCAATTTCGTTTTAGTTTGAATATATTCAAGAATAATTTCACATTTATTAATATAATCTCTATGAAAAGGATAAAAATGTCTATATTCATAGTTCAATAATAAATTCATGGGTTGTTCAAAATCGAAATTCCAGAAGAGTTATCACAATAAATAATAATCTTTTCAAAGATAAAACCATAGTTAGCCAAAAATTATTTAACCCATAAATATTGAGAGAAATGTAATGTAAAAGATATTTAATTCCATTCAATAGTAGAGAAGGGAATTATGTTTTTGTAATATTTAACTCCATGAAATGAAATTCTAATTAATAATGTGACACATACCCGATGTACTTTTACTATCAAGTCGACATCCTCCAAAAGAAGAGTAAGAGTAAATAATCAAATTATTCATTATAGAATAAAATAATCCAAAATTAATAGTTTTATTAATATATTCTATGTGTTATATCTTTGGATTATATTATAATTGAGTATATAAAGAGACACTAAATATAATATCACTTCTAAATGCTTTTAAATACAACAGCCATCCAATAATTCATCAATATAATAAGAATTCAACAACTTTTCTAGAAACATTAAAATATAATTGTCAAGAAATACTAATTTGGATTTATAATATTTATATGAATTAATTAAAAAAAATTATAACTACATATTTGGAAGATTTGGATTGGATAAAAATATTTCATTATTTCATTGAAAATTTTGATTTCCCAGAAATAATTTCAATACTCCTATAAGAATCATATAAATTTAACTCTCCATTATACATCAAAAAAATTTCAAAGGAGATCATTAAACAGTCCAAAACAATATCATCATTATAAATTTTAACAATTAAAATATCTTTTCACCTTATTTTAAAAAAGAGTACGATATAATTTATATAAAGACAAATCCTTATCCAATAAAAATATTATATTTCTATCATATCAAGCATGATTTTATTTCTTAAAACCATAAAAATATTTTAATGACATAAAATTTTTATTATGAAATTTATCATTTTATAAAACTAGAGGATTGAGAAAACTAATATTCTTCAGGAATAAAACCATTTTGACAGTCACATTTTCCAAACCATTAAAAAAATTAAATACTTGAAAAGAAAAAATAAAACTAATAAATTTATAATAGATTCAATTTTAGCAGTAGGGAAAAAATATTCATCAAAATATATAGCATCGTCTTGATAAAAACTTTGAGAAACAAGTATATCATTATTTTTAGCAACTTATCAAGCTTCATCAATTTTATTTCTGTGAATGAATTTAGTTTCTATAACATGCTTCTCCTAAGGGGGTTCAATTAAAGTCGTTTTTTAGAGAATTTATTAAAATCACCATGAATACATAAAATAAAATTATAATAATTTTAAGAATCATGTATATTGTTAAGAACAACATCAGAAATAATTGTATAATTAAGAAAAAAAATTAAAATAGAATTTCTAGTCTTAATCCCAGAGTCAATATTACTAATAAAATTTTCAAGAATATTATATCTATGAATATTCCTCAATCATGGACCTTGTGGAGCAGGATTATAAACCCCCTCTATTGATTCATTCATATCATGATGTTTTTCTTCAAAAAAATTATAATATCTAAAATCTCTAAAAAATAATTAGAATTAGAATTTATTTTAACATTATTATCAGAAAATATAACATGAATAGTTTAATCATTAACGATAGTTATTTTATCAAAAACTATATAATATTTACTATTATTAGTATAAACATAAAAAATTAATTCATTTATTTTTATATTAAATTTATCTTTATAATATTAAATAGAAACATTAAAAAAACTACTAAACAAAAAACATTATGATTTTATTTAAATAATTCAAAATGAGTTTTCTTTAAAAAATGTTGTAATAAGAAATCTATTTGAAATAAAAAAAGAAATAAAAATGGATTCATCTAAAAAATATATTGGAAAATTATATTCCCTTTAAATTGTACTATACATTTCATTAATAGTTCTATGTTTTATATAAAACACCATTTTTATGTGGAGTTCATGGTAGAAACAAGTTTTGAAAATAAAAAATCTATTAAAATAATTTCAAATTATAAATTATGTAATTCATCTGATGTATTACAATGAATAAAATCAATCATATAACGTTTTTCAATTTTAACTAATTTATAGAATGTAATAAATTTGGATAAAGTGTAATTTTTATATAAAACAATGTAAACACATATAAATCGAAAATAATAATCAATAATAAATAAAGTAAATTTTTTCCTCCATGGATAAAAATTTCAGTATAACCAAATAAATCATGATTTATTATCTATAAATTTATATTATTAATAGTCTAATTGATAAGTATAAATGATACTTTTCATTATTTTCATTTCATACAAGAATCAAAGTCATTAATTTATTTTTTCTTCAATGATGGTGACTATAGAACATTCTCATGTTTATAGTGATTATGTGACATCCTGAAATCAACATGATGTAATCATCGTTGTGAAAGAATTATATCATTATGAAAAACATTCAAACAAATAATATATTGAACAATTAATTATTAAAATTCAATAATATAAATATATTCTATGATAACCCTGACTCAGATGCCACATAACGAGTTCCCCAAGCCTGGTGGTCCATATGGCCTCAAGCACATCTTCTTGAACGACAAAGCCTGCCGACTAGTAGCGAGGGCCTAGCGTGTGTCCGTGAGAACACTATGCCATCATTACAGGACTCTATCCTAGTATAAGGCATATAAATGATCAATAAAAAGTGGAAGTAATATGAATAAATAGTGTAAGCAGATTGATTCAATAGATAAAAAAGAATAACAAAAACTGTATCAATTGGAACAATGATGATTTAATATCATGTCACTAGAAAACTAGAAATCGTGAATAAAAAAAATAATCATGACATGGTCCACAATCTAAAAGAAAATAAGTCTACTCTAATCATCCCGAGATCCTACTCAATCATCTTTAATGAAGATCCATCCTATCTGCAGACAATAAAGTATTGGAAGCTTTATGCTTCCCTTAGTCAATACCTACAACCATGTAATCTACTCTAGGTACCAAACAGTGCCCGAGGAGGGTGTGAGATAAATATCCGTGGGCCACCACCAATGTTTTCTATAACATCCATCCCCTATAATGGAATATAACAGTGTCCAAGCATGCATATATAATGTAATGAAAGAAGAAAAATATAACTAAATAACCAAATACCCTCATCATTTCTCTGCTAGTGTATGAGCATGTAATGAATTCATTAATTAATCAATTACCATTTAATGTTAATAAGTCACGTGAGGAATAACCAACACTGACATCACCTCGTGATAATATAAGTAGTGAATGTCCCATTAGGTAATAAAAAATCTAGACAATGATATCCTGTGAAGGAGTTACAGGGTAAAAACTAAGGTAACATAATCTCACATAAAGATAATTCAGCAGTATCTGATTCTAGCTATAGGTTATGAGTGTAATAAAAAAAGTGTAATACAAGGCATTCCTCAATAAGGTTTCTACTGAGTCCAAGGTGATGGACCAAGGTAAAATGGGGATATGTAAAGACAAGTGCCCGATGGGATTTCACTATGGCACCTACTAGTCAATGGTATATCCAAGGAGTGTATCCAAAGTATCCTATAATAAAAAATGGACTCAAAGGTAGTATACCAGGAAACCAAGTAATATAAAAGAACCAGAGTCTGGTTGGGTATCGTCCAAAGCAAACCGTATCCTTGAATCGAAATGCAGTTCCCGAAACATTAGGTATTCTCATCTCAGAATCCAAGGCGATCTTGAGTCAGTTAATACCGATTTGATAATGAAATCATGTAATAATTCATTTGGTTCATGTTATTCCTTCCATTAATGAGGATAAATAAAGTAGAGTTGAAACCATTGGTCCAAGCCTCAGCTTCCATTAGTGTGGATAGGCCATGTAGTATTGAAACCATTTAATCAAGTCCTACTGAGTCATTAAGGTTTATACAACTATTCAGGTTCACTCCTCTACCTTCCATCCACAAAAAAAGGGGTTCTATAAACATGTAACCTTTATTCAATATCTTTTAATAAGGTCGTGTTATATACTTAGCATACATTCTATTTCACATTGCACATTTCATATTTAATATACATTTATAAGCTCATAACATAGGCGGGTCAAGTGGGGAGAATATATGGTACTTTCCATTCAAAAATTCCCAATAAAAAAATCTATTTATGATAGAAGTCTCACCATTAGAAAGGAAAAGTAAAATTACACCCGAATAGTGGACCAAACATTTTGAAACACTAAAACCCAATTATTGGAAAACACTTGACATATAGAAGATTGAGTTGTGGGTGACACCACTAACAACTAATCACATATTCCGAAAGATCATAACCATACGATTTTAACAAGTATAATAATGACATGTTAATTTAAGAAATAGTTTCCAAGGAAACCAGCATGCCGCACACGATCATTCCAAAAAAACATTAGGTACGAGTTACAGACTACCCACCATATGGTTGAATGATCCTTACCCTATGATAACAGCCCTTGATTTTCTTTAGATTATAGTGGATCTATGAAAAGGTGAAAAACACTAACATGCTGATATCTAGTTTGGGATAGAAAGAGAAGGATAATAGATAAAGAGATCTTGAGTAATTACCATTGCACATCCAAGGTGACGAACAGAATCACAATCAGATACCGAATGAAGAAGAACTCTTTATCCTAATTGTTGGACTTTAAAAATCTCAAAATTGAAAATAAAGGAATAAAATATTGCAGGTTCTCAGATTAGGAGGAAGGGGAATGATTAATAGATCATTAAAGGAGTTTTAGACATTTTACACATGTTTTTAACCTGCACATGGTTTTTCTGCACTGTTTGTCAAACCATGAAAAAACCATGAGAGATGGTTCTGCATGGACATGAAAAAAATGGGAATTAAAAAGGTTAGGATTCATAGTCATGTGCCAACTATGTGAGGTGAAACTTTTTGAAAAAACCCAATCCACACAGTTAAGAATTTCATGCATAAATCGTACGTCTTGGCCTGTTTTCCAAAAAGAGTTGTTCTGATCTCCAAACAAGCCTCAGAAACCCCCATAACCATTTTTAAGTCATTAGGAAACTAAATTAGGTCCAAATTAAATTTTTAGACAGAAAATAAAAGCATATATAGATGAGTAAAAAATGGGGTTCTTACAGTCAACACCCCTAAAAAAAACTCCCCCCCCCCTGAGTTCTCCTTTCAATGGTGTGAAAACACTATCTGAGAACAACACTGGAAATTGTGCATGTACAAAGTATTCCCTCTCCCAGGTCTCATCATGTACTCAGTCATGCTTCTATAGAACCCGTATGAGAGGGTCATACATTCCATAATGATAATTCATGATTCTGTCCACGATGTGTGATGGATATTCTTCAAAGGTATCATCGACATCTAACTCTATTTCCCCAGGATCAAAGGTATGAGATTTTTTAGAATGATATTGGAAAAGCTATGAGACATGATAGTCGTCATTCATGGAACAATAATTCTGAGGTAGTAGCAACCGATAAGCTGCCAACCCGACTCTCTCTAGAATCCCAAATGACCCGACATAATGAGGTGACATATTTCCCTTCTTCCATAACCATCTATACCCAAGCCTGGTTGATAACTGGAGAAAAAAATGATTCCCAACCTCGAACTAAAGAGGTCATCGATGTCGTCCAACATAAAATTTTGGTCTCGACCGATTAGTAGTCAAACACTTTCTGATCAGTTCGACCTGTTACAAAGTCTCCTAAATGATATGAGTACCCATTAGTGCTGCTTAAACTACCTCTAGCCATCACAATGGTGAACGACATGGCCAACTATATAAGGCCTCATAAGGATATATCTTAATTGTCTCCTAGAAACTATTATTATTGGAAAACTCTATGAGAGGGATTTTCTTCTCCAATGAACCACCGAAATCAAGGATGCATGATCGGAGCATATCATCCAGAACATGTATTTTCTGTTCGGATTGTCCTTCAGCTTGAGGGTGGAAAGTTGTTCATAGAAGCACCTGAGTCCCCATATATTTCTGCAAACCCCATTAGAATTTTTATGTGAAACGAGAATCTATATATAAAATGATAGTACGTGGAACCTCGTGTAGTCTTATGATTTCACTAACAAACAGTCTTCCCAATTCATCAATTGAGAAAGTCTCCCAAATATAAATGATCTGGGAAGATTATGATAGTCAGTCAATGACAACCCGTATAGCATCACTACCCCTTGCTGACCTAAGTAAGCGGACTACAAAATCTATAACAATATCATCCCATTTCCATTCCGAAACTGGATGTGGCTGTAACAAGCCTGCAGGTCTCTGGTGCTCCGCCATCACTTTCTAATAGGTGGAACACCATGTGATGAAGCCTGCAAACTGATATTTCATCCCAGGCCACCAATACTGGCGTTACATATACCAATAAATCATTGAGAGGCCTAGACAAACTACCCACTGGGAAGCATGTGACTCATTCATCATCTCCTCCCTCACATCAGCATGAACCCAGATATGTCCTCATAGATGTAGGACATCATCTCCATCCACAAACCAATCCAGAGGTGGGTTATCTCCTGATATACTCTTAGGGAGAACCAACCCTATAGGATCTTAAAATTCCCTACTCGTCACCCTTTCAAGGAGGGTAGAGAAAACTGTTAAGGATCAGTGGTCGGATTTCTCATGAATATCATGAAACTCCAGATGATGTTCAGAAAAGAGGTCCATTAACTTCCATTCATCACTAGCTTCCTATATGGCATGTGTTTGGGCATTCTAACTTTGTGCAACGCAAACCACATTGCTATTTCTAGGCATATAATAAAGCTAAAAATCAAGGTATTGTTGATATTCGAACCATATTCACTATCAGATGTTCAATTCAAGATGATAAAAGATATAATTGAGGCCCTTGTGATCTGTATACACCGCAAATCACTAACCAAACAGGTAATTTCTCTTGCAACGTAAGTCATGCACAACTACTGCTTGCTCGAGGTCATTCGTCGTGTAATTTATCTCACGAGGACTCAACATCCAAGATCTGTACGCAACATCTTTGTCTTCCTACATAAACAATGCACCTAGTCCAGTGCATGATGCATCATAGGATACCATATAACCTTTACCATGTTCAAGAATAAATAGAATAGGTGTTTATACAAGAATTTCTTTTATCCCGTGAAAGGCATTCTCTGATGCTTTGGAAAATAGTAACTTAATACATTTCTTTGTATGTCCAGTAGGAAGTTGAGAATGACATGATAAGTCCTATATGAAACTCATGTAATATCTAGTGATCCCTATGAATCTCCTGATATCAAACACATTCTTAGGCTTCTCTAAGGAGACTAAAAACATACTTTTTTAGGGTCAATAGTTACTCTTGATTTTGAAATAATATGACCCATGATGTGGACTTGGTCGATCGAAAAGTCTCATTTAGAAAATTGGCATAAAGATGATGCTCTCTCAGTGTACTCAAAACGTTTTCAAGATGTTTGGAATGGTCGTTTCGAGTGCGCGAATACACTAATATGTCATCCACAAAGACCTAGAAAAAAGAGTCCTAATAGAAATTGAAAACCCTATTTATCAAATCGATAAATATTCCAGGCACATTATGTAACAGCCCAAGTAAGTAATGAATAATAGATATTTTTATCTATGTCTAATAATTAATTAGATAGTGTTTAGTGTCTTAAAATGAGTATAAATCCAATCTTAAGCATGGAATACACTAATATTTTGAAAAGATTGTTTTAATGCCTTTTGATGGAAAACCATTTTTAAATCAAACTTTTTACAATTTTATAAGATCTATTTGTCAAAATAAACTTATTCTTTATGATTGGGACATTGAAATTTACTTTGGGAATATTTTGGGTATTTTCTGATAATGTTCATTTTTTAAAGAATAGTGAAAAATGTTGTATTTTAATTCAAAACCTCTTTTTAATCTAATTTATTTATATTATTATATTATCTTTTAAATTTGTTTTAGAATTTAATTATAATATTTTTTTTTCATTTAATCCAATAGAGGTCATTGTAATTAATTTCACTTTGAAATTGCACTTAAACAAGTGTCAATCTTTTGATACTTATTGTTTCCTAAGAACACGATATTAGCTCTGACAGCAGAAATTAATTATTAAATTAATTAATGTAAATTATATGATTTGAATTTTTTGAAATAGACAAAATTATTTAATTCATAATATCATATATATTTTATGGTGAATTTTTGGGATTTTTCTAAAAAACTTCAATTTTTGATGAAGAGTGAAACCACTAAGTGGTACTTAAAAAAACTAATTTTTCGTTAAAATGAAATTTGACCACCTCTGTGATTCGAATTTGAAAAATCTGACATTCATGGTTGCCATTAAGAAGAAAAATGTGGTTCAATGAGATTAAAATTATTTTTTGATGAATAGTAACTTTTAAGCTTTTAATCTCGATTAGAGGTAATTAGTGTAGTTTGAGCTAAAAATAATGTTTTAATAATATGAAATGACCTTGACACATGTCCTACCCTTATTGGATTTGTCATGTCCGACCAATAAAATCTATGGGTCAACTTGAGGACCCTATGGAGCCACTTTGGAAGGTAAATGACATTAATAACTTTTTATTTAAAGTTAAAATAAAAATGTCACAAACATGAGTTGTTTTACTAAAACAATTTTTAAATGGGGTTATACAAGTAATATTTTTCACTATAAATATTAATTATAAATATAAAAATATTTCCTACCTCGTGATATTTTTTTATTATTTTTAGACATTAAATAAATTAAATTATTTATGACATCATGATGATGCAGCGATTACCTCATTATATAACAATTTAAATAAAATGAAAAGATAATGTACAATATAAGACCTAAACATGTCAAAAACCTATTGGATGGGTTGATTTAGAACTATTATCACCTTATCCTTGAAATAAATCAATTTGGGACCTTTAAAATCTGAAACGCATATGAAAATAAAGTAACCTTTTATAACTTTCCAATAGTGCCCCTCCTCTCCTCTTATAAAAGGCCCCCAGCTCGACCATCTTTCCCACTCCTCTCAAGACTTTGTTTCGGCCAAGATCTGCCCATTTTGTCTCTCCAAATCCCTCTATTACTCCAAGAAGCCTCACTTTGGGCATAAGTCTTCCCAAGGAAGCCTTTGAGCTCAAATCAAAAAGAGTTACCCGTTTTAAAGGTAGTGTCTTCTCTTGTGTTCTTATGTTTTATTTTGCTCCTCCAAACCCCTAGACTCTTTTTATTCCTTTATTTTATAAAAACACCAGTATCTTAAATATACTAGGATTCTTTTATGAGAATTATTAGAGCGACACGTACACACACCTTCGTCTAATGATTAAAGAACATACTGTTTCTGTGGTTGGCGATTTTCTGCCTCACGAAACGATGATTGCTCAATCTTCTTTTAACACCTTTCATGGTGGCCATTAAGATGTCACTATATTTATATATGATTTATATTATTCTTATGTTTTCCTTATGCTTATTTATTTTTCATTTATGGCATACCTTTATGGCTTTCATTATGGGTATACGCGATATCTTTATTTTAGGAAGTGCGGACTACCGCCCCCTCAAAGTGATTTGATTTGTTAATGCCATATGTGGGACGTATAAAGGAAGGATTTAAAGTTATTATATATGATTTATGTTACATCTAAATTATGAATATAATTATTTAATTAAAATATACATTCCTATCATTTAGTTTTAATTCCATTAATATGACATAGAAATGAAAGTAGCGTTCATGCGTACGTACGACTTACCGTCTCCATGAATGGTGCATTTCATTTCATACCTCTAAATGATTATGTAATATTATAAATACATGTATATTATTGATTTATATGATATATATGATATTAAAATCTTGAATATCATTCTGGATATAATGAACCTTTGACCACAAGAACAACATGTAATTGTAAGAAGTCCACTTTCGACTTTAAGAACAAAATATCGACAAAACAAAAATTATTATCTTAAAGGATTACATAATGTTTATAACATGGTAATAAGTGATATAAAGTGAATAATGAACTTGAAAAAGGTTCTTAAGCAAGTAGAAATTAACTCATGTTTATTATTCAGGATGTTAAAGAACGATCGAGTCAAGTCGGACCCGAGGTAAGGGACTTCGTCTCAATCTCCTTTCAATGAGGAATATTTTGTTTTATACACAACATTATTTTATACGGTGTATAAACCCCTTTGACATTTACATTTATATGAAAGGAATATTTTTTATACAAAGCGTTTTACTAAATGACAAAAGGGAATGTTTTTGTCGTACGTATGCGGTGACAATGACTTCTCCGCCGTCGTGACCATTATTTCAGTTTTGGCTTCCTCTACAAGCCATACCATTTTTTTAAAGAAAAATAAATACCATGATTTAATTTTATTTTATTTTGGTATTGAAAATGGTTTTCATAATGAAATTATTATATCAAAGTGATGTATTGATATCTTGTGATTGAAATGTGTAAATGTTATGTTTTCATTATGTATGTTTTATGCGATATGATTATTGTTATGGTTCTTGGGCATTATTATGAAGACAGGTGGTTCCGTGATAAACTAAAGGAGGGTGAGCCCTATATAGCTCTCCATTGCATTGGGTAACATGAAGGGTTTAAACGTTAAGGTTTCTTAGAAGATATTTATGGAATATACGGTGATGGGTATTCCAAACGTAACCAAGAGGGTTACACCCTACGTAAGAATGTTACGAATGCCTCAAGTTACCTTTATGTCTTATGATTTCTATTATTTATTCATGATTTGATGAGGTATGTTAAAATGCTTATGTTTTATGAGTAGTTTATTATTTCATTGATTCTTATGTATACATGTACTCATGTTTCCTTTCCATATTTTTATATCCCTTACTATGCTTTTTATTCTAATCCCAAGTTTTTGAAATGTTTTTCACAGGTGAATGGAAAGGTAAATTATGTGATGATAATCTCAAGGAAGTGTGAAGAAATAATCCATGTTTTATTTTAAATATGTTTCTGTTGATGGGAAAAATTTATACTATCTTTTATTGTAACAACTTTGTTTAAATGTGTAATGTAATGCATGTTTTGTCATTTAATTCTCTAAAACTATAAACCATAAAAGTTCCCCAAAGTTTATTCTTGAAATATCTCATGATTAAGTAATTTTTAAGGCTGGGGCCTTATATTTGGTATCATAGGTCGGTTTAGATAACTTTAGGAGTTATAATTTTATTAAATGATTATCCAAAAATATTTTTTTTATGGTCAAATTGAAATGATATAGCATTTGAAGATTACCATGTTGCTTCTCCTATGATATTTTTGTGTTAAGAATGGTCTTTCATAAAGGGAACAAAACAAATTTTCTGGGAAGGCATAGAGGGGGAAATGACCTTTCAAATCAGTATCCTGAGATGGTCAGAATCAGAACTAAACAGTTTGTTGCAGTGATGGCTCAGTTGACTCAGGTGAAAAATGTTGGTTGTTTTTATTGATGATATTATTGTGTTTTATAAAAGAAAAGAGGAGCATGAAAGTCATTTAAGGGTTATTTTTAAAACCTTAAAAGAAAAGAATGTGTATGGGAAATTCCACAAGTGTGAGTTTTGGTTGCAACAAATTTCTTTCCGTGGTCATATTGTTTCTAATGATGGAATAACTGTGGATCCTTCAAATAAAAAGGTTGTTGAAAAATGGCCAAGACCCACAAATGTATTTGAGATCCTTAGTTTTCATGGTTTGGTAGGTTACAACCGAAGGTTTGTTGAAATTTTTTCACGATTATCTAGTCCAATGACTATGCTAACTCGGAAGGGTGTTAAGTTTATCTGGACAAATGAATTTGATGATTGTTTTCATGAGTTGAAAAGAAGATTGGTGAATGCTCTAGTTTTGGAACTTCCTTCCAGGAATGGTGAGTTTGTAATATACAATGATGCTTCATTGAATGGACTTGGTTGTGTGCTTATACAGAATAATCAGGTAATTGATTATTCTTCATGTCAGTTGAAAACTCATGAGGTAAATTACCCTACACATGATTTGGAATTAGCTACTGTTGTTTTCACTTTAAAATTTTGGAGGCACCATTTGTATGGAGTAAAGTGTGAAATATATACTGATCAAAAAATATTAAAGTAAATATTCACTCAGAAATTGTTGAACATGAGACAGAGGAGATGGTTGGAATTAATCAAAGATTATGATTGTACAATTCATTACCATCCGGGAAAAGAAAATAAAGTGGCTGATGCTTTGAGTCGAAAAATTAATATTTCATTAAGCATGCTACGTTTGGAACAAGATCCTTTGGTTTTTGATTTGATGCAATTTGACATGGAATTTTTTTGTGCAGTAAGTCGTTATGTTTTGTTTCAGGTATCTGGGAAATCTTCTCTATCAGACAGAATTAAGCAAGCACAGAAGCAAGATAGCGAGTTGCAGAAAAAGGTAGAGCTGGTTCAGAAGGGTAAGTTGCATGAATGCAACATTGATAATGATTGTGTTTTGAGGTTTGAGAAGAGATTATGTGTTCCTATTGATTCACAGTTGAAGAATGAGTTGTTATGTGAGGCTCATGGTTCTCCGTTTTCAGTTCATCCTGGCAGTACTAAGATGTACAGAGATCTGCGGGAGTATTACTGGTGGGATGGAATGAAAAGAGATATTGCTGATTTTACTGTGAAGTATTTGACTTGTCAACAGGTTAAAGCAGAGCGGCAGTTACCGAAAGGGATTCTTCAGTCTTTACCGGTGCTAGAGTGGAAATTGGAAAATGTATCCATGGATGTTGTTGTGGGATTACCGAAGACACCTCGAGGTAATAATGCAATCCAGGTTATTGTTGATCGCTTGACTAAATATGCTCATTTACTTGCTATACGAGATACTTTTTCCCTATATCAACTTTCCCGTTTGTATCTTAACGAGATAGTCAAGTTACGTGGAGTTCCTCTCTCCATTGTATCTGATCGTGATCCCAGGTTTACTTCTAACTTTTGGAATGGCCTTCAAAAGACGTTGGGTACTGAATTAAATTTTAGTACAACATTTCATCCTCAATCAGATGGGCAGTCAGAACGAACAATTCAGACTATGGATGATATGCTACCTACTTGTTCGATGGATTATCAGGAAAGTTGGTACCAACATCATTCTTTGGTTGAATTTTCATATAATAACAGTTTTCATTCCAGTATACAAATGACACAATTTGAGGCGTTATATGGGAAGCGGTGTCGAACTCCATCTTTCTTGGATGAAGTGGGTGAAAAGAAGTTAATGGGACCAGAATTGGTAGAATATTTGGTTGAAAAATTTCAGCTGATACAGAAACACATGAGAACAGCTCAGAGCTGGTAGAAGAGTTATGCGGACAACAGAAGGAAGGATCTCTCTTTTTAGGTAGGTGATCCTGTTTTTCTCAAAGTCTCACCATGGTAAAATGTGATGCGATTTGTTAAGAAAGGAAAGTTGAGTCCAAGGTTCATTGGACCATATGAAAGTATGGAGAGAGTTGGATCAGTTTCTTACCGAGTGGCTTTACCACCGAGATTATCTCAGGTACACAATGTTTTTCAAGTTTCAATGTTAAGGAAGTACATTCCAGATCCATCCAATGTTTTGAGTCCAGAGGTAGTTCAGCTAGAAGAGAACCTATCTATTTCGGAACAACCGGTCCAGATTCTAGACCACAGGGAGAAAGTGTTACGGAATAAGGTGATTCATCGGTTAAAGGTTTTGTGGAAAAACCACATGATTGAAAAGGCATCACGGGAATCTGAAGATGCAATGAGGGCTAAATACCCCCACTTATTCGATAAGTAAATAAATTGCGGGGACGCAATTTTCTAAAGGGTGGAAGGATGTAACATTCCATGTAAGTAATTAATAATAGATATTTTGATCTATGTCTATTAATGAATTATATAGTGTTTAGAGGCTTAAAATGAGAATAAATCCAATCTTAAGCATGGAATACACTAATATTTTTAAAAGATTGTTTTACTGCCTTTTGATGGAAAACCATTTTTAAATCAAACTTTTAACAATTTTATAAGCTCTATTTTTCAAAATATACTTATTCTTTAGGATTGGGACATTGAAATTTAATTTGGGTAAATTTTTGGTATTTTTCGGATAAAGTTCATTTTTTAATGAATAGTGAAAATGTTGTATTTTAATTCAAAACCTATTTTTAATATAATTTATTTATATGATTAGATGATCTTTTTATTTGTTTTCAGAATATAATTATAATATATTTTTACCATTTAATCCAATATTGGTCGTTGAAATTAATTTCACTTTGAAATTGGACTTAAAGTAGTGTCAATCTTTTGATGCATATTGTTTCATAAAAACACGCTATTTTCTCTGACAACGACAATTAATTATTAAATTAATTAATGTAACTTATAAGTTTTGAATTTTATAAAAGAAAAATCATTTTTTAATTAGGAATATAAAATATAGCTTATGGTGATGTTTTGGGATTTTTCTAAAAAACTTCCATTTTTTGATGAATAGTGAATCCACTAAGTGGTAATTAAAAAATCTAATTTTTCGTATAAATGAAATTTTTCCACCTATGTGTTTTGAATTTCAAAAATCCGACATACATGGTTGTAATTAGGAAGTAAAATGTGGTTCAATGGGATTAAAATAATTTTTTGGTGACTAGTAACTTTTAAGTTTTTAATTGGGATTAGAGGTAATTAGTGTAGTTTAAGGTAAAAATAATGTTTTAATAATATTAAATGACCTTGAAACATGTCCTAACCTTATTGGATGTGTCATGGACGACCGAGACAATCCATGAGTAATCTTGGGGACCCCATGGAGCTACTTTGGTAGGAAAATGACATTAATAACTTTTTATTTAAAGTTAATATAAAAATGTCACAAACATGAGTTGTTTTACTATAAAAAATTTATATGGGGTTATAAAAGTCATATTTTTTACTATAAATATTCATTAGAAATATAAAAATATTTCTTACATCATGATATTTTTTTTATAATTTTTAAACATTAAATAAATTAAATTATTAATGACATCATGATGATGCAGCGATTACCTCATTATTTAACAATTTAAATAAAATGAAAATATAATGTAAAATCTAAAACCTACACATGTAAAAAACCTATTGGATGGGTGGATTTAGAATTATAATCACCTTATCCTAGAAATACATCAATTTGGGACCTTTAAAATCTGAAACTCATTTGAAAATAAAGTAACCTTTTATAACATTCCAAGAGTGCCCCTCCTCTCCCCTTATAAAAGGCCCCCACCTCTACCACCTTACCAACACCACTCAAGAATTTGGTTTGGCCAATATCTGCCCATTTGGTCTCTCCACATCCCTCTCTTACTCCTAGAAGCCTCACTTTGGGCAGAAGTCTTCCCATGGAAGCCTTTGAGCTGAAATCAAAACGAGTTTCCCGTTTTAAAGGTAGTGTCTTCTCTTGTGTTCTTATGTTTTATTTTGTTCCTCTAACCCCCTAAACTCTTTTTATTCATTTCTTTTCTAACAAAAGCAGTATCTTAAATATACATGGTTGTTGTTATGAGAAGGATTATAATGACACCTACACACACCATCATCTAATGGTTAAAGAACATACTGTTTCTATGGTTGGTGATTTTCTGCCTCATGAAACGATGATTGTTCAATCTTCTTTTAACACCATTCATCGTGGCCATTAAGATGTCACTCTCTTTATATATGATTTATATTATGTTTATGTTTTACTTATGATTCTTTATTTTTCATTTAAGGAATACCTTTATGGCTTCCATTATGGGTATACACGATATCTTCATTTTAGGAAGTGCGGACTACCGCCCCCTCAAAGTGATTTGATTCGTTAATTCCATATGTGGGACATATAAAGGATGTATTTAAAGATATTATATATTATGTATGTTACTTATAAATGATGAATATAAATCTGGAAATAAAATTTACATACCTCTCGTTTAGTTTTAATTCCATTAGTATGACATAAAAATGAAAGTAGCGTTCATGCGTACGTACGAATTACCGTCTCCATGAACGGTGCATTTCATTTCTTACCTCTAAATGATTATGTAATATTATAAATACATGTATATTCTGGATATATATGATATATATGATATCCAAATCATGAATATCATTCTGTATATAATGATCTTTTGACCACACAAACAACATGTAATTGTAAGAAGTCCACTTTCGACTTAAGAACCAAATATCGACAAAAGAAACATTATTAACTTAAATGATTACATAATGTTTATATCATGGTATTAAGTGATATAAAAGCAATAATGAACTTGCAAATGGTTCTTATGAAAGTAGAAATTAACTCTTGTTTATTATTCAGGACGTTAATAACGATCGAGTCAAGTCAGACCCGAGGTAAGGGACTTCGTCTCAATCTCCTTTCATTGAGGAATATTTTGTTTTATAGACAAATTTCTTTAATACGGTGTATATACCCCCTTTGACTTTTACCTTTATCTGAAATGAATATTTTTTATACAAATCATATTACTAAACGACCAAAGGGAATGTTTTTGTCGTACGTATGCGGCGACAATGAATTCTATGCCGTCATGACCATTATTTGAGTTTAGGCTTCCTCAACAAGCCATAACTTTTTTTGAAGAAAAATAAATACAATGATTCACATTTTGTTTATTTTGGTATTGAAAATGGTTTTCATAATGTTTTTATTATATCAATGTGTTGTATTGATATCTTGTGATTGAAATGTTGAAATGTTATGTTTCCCTTATGTATGCTTTATGTGATACGATTATGTTATGGTTCATGGGAATTATTATGAAGATGGGTGGTGTAGCGACTCGGGTTTTTGGCCCTGTCAGACTTTGGAATATTTCTATGAATAATTCCAGAGCTAGGCGCGAAGACGGCGTGCGATTCCGAGGCCCGGTGTGCCCGGAATTAATTTTATAAAAATTTTAAGTATTTTTATACTATGCACGTGGCGGGGGTGTGAAATCTCCTAAACGGTAGCTCAGAAAGGGAATATGAGGGCACGGTTGCGTCCGGAACGTGCCGTTTACCCTAGGCGGGGTGTAAACTTTGCGGGCACGGGCCTGCGGTGAGAAACGCCACCAGGGGCGTTTCCGTAAATAAGTGGCAAGTTAGTGTGCGAGCGTCGGCTCGAATAACTTCTGAACGGAGTCTCGGATGAAAAATCTGAGACCGCCGTTGCGTTCAGAACGGCGCGTTTACCCTAGGGGTGACCTTACTTTTGTTCGCATCGGGCGTCGGGTCCGAGGCGGGTTTGGCGCCGGCGGGCCGCTGATATAAATATCAGCGCCCCCCCCCCCCCCCCCCCCCCCCCCCCCTTTTATCGTTCTTCGTCGTTTTTCGCCGTTCTTCGCCGCCACTCCGCCGAATCGAGCAAACGGAGCGCCCACGAGCTCAGAATTCGATGGCGGACGTTCCAGGAGTGCGCAGCGGAAGCTCGGGAGCGCGGATCTGAGGCAGAACGTCGGCGTTTCGCCCGCGAGGTAGGCGGTTTGAGTTTTACAGTCCTGGATCCCGTTTTTGTGTTGTTTTTCTTTAAATTTTCATAAAATTTGTATAGTTCGGGTCCCGAGCTTTCCAAATCTTTTTTCGGATCTGAATTTGGAGCACCGGGGTGCTCCCGGTGGCTCCCGGAAGTTTTCCGGCGAAAAATCCGGTTTTCCGGCGAGACCCGCGGCGGCCATGGCGGAATCCGGCGAGACCCGCGGCGGCGCGGCGGCGGCGCGGTGGTTTCCGGCACCGGCACGGCGGAGTTCGGCGGCGGCGCGGTGGTTTCCGGCGACCCTGCGGTGGTCCGGCCAGACTGTTCCGGGGGTTCTTTAAACCCCCGTAACTCGCAAACCGTAACTCCGATTCGCGAGCCGTTTGCGGTGACGCACTCCTTGCGTCGATACGGACCTTTTGAACTCACTTTGAGGGTTTAAGGGTTCGGGATCGTGGCCCGGGAGTTAGAATCGTCGTATAAAATAATATTATTTTATTATTTTACGACTTCGGGCCGTTGTAACTTCTACCCGGAGCGTCCGATTGACGTGCCGTCAGTGGCGTTGAGACCCTGATGGTACGACAGACTTTTTGAGATGGTTTCCGGGTGTTGGGTTTGCGAACGGGGTGCGGGCCCCACGAGGCCGGGTTTTGGCGTTTGCGGGGAAACACAGCTTTTACACCAGGAGTCCGATTTTGGCGGATGGATAGTCAATCCTGTGTGTTTTTCCGAGAGGATCGCAAATGGCGCGATCCGTTCGACGAGTTTCGGAATCCAGGCATGGGCCCCACCCGAGCCGGCCTTCGGTGAATAGTACATTTTTCACCGGGTGTCCGTTTTGGGCGAGCGAGTAGTCGATTCCGCTTGTTTTTTCGAGGGGATCGCCGTGGTGTGATCCGCCCGATGGGTTTCGGGATCGTTCTGTGGGCTCCGCACGAGCTAGCTACGGTGAATAGTGTCATTTTCACCGGTGCTCCGTTTCGGGCGAGTAAGCAGCCTATCCTGTGTGTTTTTCCGCGTGGAACGCGATGGTGGCTCCGGCTTTGGCCTAGGAGGTGCGCAGTGTGGCGTTGTGGCGGGTCGCTCGGGTTAATGACGTTTGGACCAGCAGTGGTTGAGGGTTCTCCCTTGGTTCGTTCCCACGAGGGTTCGTGTGGCATCACAACCTTCGTGTGGGTTTATGATCCTCTCGATGGGATGTTTAAACTGTTAGAGTTGTGGTATCCCTCCGGTGGGCCCGGAGTGGATCCTCTAGCATCTTTACCCTAGATCGGGTTCTTGGTATCGCTGTGACCGCTTATTCACGGGCCGCGATCCCCTATCTAGCAGGTTAACCCCGTAGGGTTTGTGGCATCATCGGACATATGATCCCCTACGCGGTGGGTCGTGCACAGTAGGGTTGTGGAATCGTCGGGTTTACGATCCCCTACTCAGCATGATGTTTATAGTAGGGTTGCGGCATCGTTGGTTATAGGATCCCCTACTCAGCGCTTGGTGTCGGTAGGGTTGCGGTATCGTTGGTTATGCGATCCCCTACTCAGCGCGTGGTTTCGGTAGGGTTGCGGCATCGTCGGTTCGATCCCCTACATCGCAAGTTATACCAGATAGGGTTCCGGTATCATCGTGACCATCTTTATATGGACGATGATCCTCTATCTGAGTGTGAAGCTTCTTTCGAGTGCAGATCGGGTTGTGGCATCCCCCAGCGGATCCTGGGTGTGATCCCCTATCTGTGAGAACTACGTATGCCAGATCGGGTTGTGGTATCCCCCAGCGGACCCTGGGAGTGATCCCCTATCTGTGAGCTATGTATACCGGAGTGGGTCTTGGTATCCCCTAGCGGACCCTAGCGGCGATCCCCTCTCCGAGGAGTTTGGTGGTTATGTTGTTTCGGTGATGTTTCCTCAGTGATGCTATCCGATGAGCGTGGTCTCTCGGGTGAGCGTCTGTGATGTTTGCGAGTATCCCGATGGAGTGTATCTCTCGGATGAGTGTCATCTGGTATGACAGTGTTCGTGGGGTACTCTCCTGGTTGTGGACAGTTGCTGGTGATGAGGTCGGTACCTCTTGTGGCTTGTGGCGTGAGCTGTGTATATCTGGTTTGTTCAAGGTGTGTGTATGGGCATACACCTGAGCTGAGCTGAGCTGACTTGTTGTGTTTAGCTGAGGATGGTCACGAGATGGAGTTTCTCTCTCGTCTGGGTTCCCTCTGGCTGGGTTGAGCGGACTGTTGCCTTTCAGTTTCTCCCTTGGGTTTTGGATTTTTGGGGTGCCTACTGAGTATGTTTATACTCACCCCTGCACGGGCTTTGCCCGCACATGTTTGTGTCTTGTGCAGACCACAGGCCTTTTGACGGAGTCCCATGAGGACCCGGAGCAGGCGAAGCTTTGTGAGCGAGTTGACCGGGGTGTTTACCGGAGCTGTGCCGAGCGAGCTTTCCGGCGGGTGTTTGTGGCAGTGTTCCCCTTCTTCAGAGCAGGTTGGACGCGCTTTGTAGTTTTCTTTTGGTGGGCCCTGTTTTTCCCTTGTACTTTTGTTGTTGCACTCTGGTTTGGGGTAGATTGTATGCATGCATTTACTTTTCAGTTTCTATATCTCTGCACTGTTGCATGGAGGTGTTTGTGGGTGCGTGTGTACAGGTACCTTAGGCTAATGCCTCCCATGTGTGTGATAGCCTACTCGGCGCTGGTCGCCAGCCCCTGGCCTATTGGAGGCGGGCTTGGGGAGTCGCGGCTCGAGCCCCGTTGGTTCGGGTCGTGACAGAGTGGTATCAGAGGAGGTTCCACCTTTGGGATCTCAGAGCTTAGCTGGTCTAGCTGTGAGTTTGGTTTGGGTTGCATAGCGGCAGTGTTAGGATGTTTCGAGTTCGACTTTCAGGCCAGGGACTCCAGTGTTGGTGCGGCGGCCGACGTATCCATACACCAGGACTCTGATAACCTGCCTTTTGACTCGGGACATTCGTACACTGGTCGCGGGGACATAATGGTACATGCATCATGTAGGACTGGGTTTTGGGTTTTCCTTGTCCTTCTTGAGTCAGCTCTCCAGATATACTCTTGACTGTGGTGTGTCTTGAATGTATTTCAGGATGCCTCCACGACGACAGCCAGCGAGGGTTCCGCAGCAGGATTGTGCTGATGACCCGCCCCGTGTAGTGGCTGTGGAGCAGGGCGCAGGTTCTGAGGTTGCACCTCCAGGTGGTCTGCCAGTTGAGCCACCACCTGTTGAGCAGCTGGTTGTGCCGGCGGTGTAGGACGAGGTTGCACGCAGGCTGAGTGCGTTGCACGAGTTCCAGAGGCAGCGACCTCTGAGGTTTCAGGGTGATCCATACCCCCAGGCAGCTGATGGCTGGCTCGAGGCAGTTACTCGAGTTTTCCGCCTAGTGAGGACACCTCCTGACCAGATGGTGGTCCTAGCGGCGATCCTTCTGCATGGTTCGGCCGGGCGATGGTGGAGTTTGGTGACGCAGTCCCATGACGAGGAGACGCTCACGTGGGTAGAGTTTGAGAGACTCTTCAGGGAGGAGTTCTATCCGGTGACGCTGAGGTCAGTGCGGATCCAGGAGCTTCTGCAGCTTCGTCAGGAGAGCATGACTGTGTCGGAGTACTCAGCGAGGTTCACAGACCTGTCGCGCTACTCCCTGGATATGGTTCGAGACCCGTTCTTCAGGGCTCGGACCTTCGAGCAGGGCTTACGCAGGGATATCCGAGCGGGTGTGGTTTCCTTGTGCCTGCCCACCTATGCTGGAGTGCTGGAGCGAGCGATGGTGGTGGAGAGTTTTCTGGTTGAGCAGTTTTCCCCTGGTAGTGCTGGGCACTCGAGAGCGGAGACTTCATCGGTCGGATCGGCATCTGGTAGCCGACGTCAGACTCAGGGGTCTGAACGTGGCCGACGATACAGGAGGCGACCCCAGGATGGAGGGTCTGAGCCTCGGAGCTCACAGGGCTCGCAGGCCAGTTTTGGTCAGCCGCAGGAGAGGCGGTGTTACGCTTGCGATGGTCGGAGACATCTTGCTAGAGATTGTCCGACCCGACGTGCTGCTGAGAGGGAGCCGGTCGATGGACCGCCATGGCAGAGGCAGCGTCTCGAGCAAGGAGGTCCGCAGGGCGGCGGACGTGGCGGCGGAGCTGGTGCAGCAAGAGGCGGTGGTAGGCAGTACCAGTTACCACCACCCCCACCCCCAGGTGGTCCACGTCAAGCTCAGGGAGCTGGTGGTCGAGGGCGAGGATAGCTGCATGCCCTGGAGGCAGTCGACCCAGAGGCACCACAGATGGATAGAGGTACGCCTTGTGTCTTTTCTACTTACTGCAGTAGTTTGTCAGACACTGTTTAGCGGTACTCTTCCCTTTTGTTGCTTGCTCGAGTTTTTCTTAGGGCGTTGGTACGACCCTGTGTGGGTGTTTGTTGGTGAGCTCGCTGGTGTGTGAAACCCAGTTGAGAGTCCAGTCGCTTTCCGTGTGCTTAGGGCTTTTCGGGGACGAAAAGTTCTAAGGGGGGGAGGATGTAGCGACTCGGGTTTTTGGCCCTGTCAGACTTTGGAATATTTCTATGAATAATTCCAGAGCTAGGCGCGAAGACGGCGTGCGATTCCGAGGCCCGGTGTGCCCGGAATTAATTTTATAAAAATTTTAAGTATTTTTATACTATGCACGTGGCGGGGGTGTGAAATCTCCTAAACGGTAGCTCAGAAAGGGAATATGAGGGCACGGTTGCGTCCGGAACGTGCCGTTTACCCTAGGCGGGGTGTAAACTTTGCGGGCACGGGCCTGCGGTGAGAAACGCCACCAGGGGCGTTTCCGTAAATAAGTGGCAAGTTAGTGTGCGAGCGTCGGCTCGAATAACTTCTGAACGGAGTCTCGGATGAAAAATCTGAGACCGCCGTTGCGTTCAGAACGGCGCGTTTACCCTAGGGGTGACCTTACTTTTGTTCGCATCGGGCGTCGGGTCCGAGGCGGGTTTGGCGCCGGCGGGCCGCTGATATAAATATCAGCGCCCCCCCCCCCCCCCCCTTTTATCGTTCTTCGTCGTTTTTCGCCGTTCTTCGCCGCCACTCCGCCGAATCGAGCAAACGGAGCGCCCACGAGCTCAGAATTCGATGGCGGACGTTCCAGGAGTGCGCAGCGGAAGCTCGGGAGCGCGGATCTGAGGCAGAACGTCGGCGTTTCGCCCGCGAGGTAGGCGGTTTGAGTTTTACAGTCCTGGATCCCGTTTTTGTGTTGTTTTTCTTGAAATTTTCATAAAATTTGTATAGTTCGGGTCCCGAGCTTTCCAAATCTTTTTTCGGATCTGAATTTGGAGCACCGGGGTGCTCCCGGTGGCTCCCGGAAGTTTTCCGGCGAAAAATCCGGTTTTCCGGCGAGACCCGCGGCGGCCATGGCGGAATCCGGCGAGACCCGCGGCGGCGCGGCGGCGGCGCGGTGGTTTCCGGCACCGGCACGGCGGAGTCCGGCGGCGGCGCGGTGGTTTCCGGCGACCCTGCGGTGGTCCGGCCAGACTGTTCCGGGGGTTCTTTAAACCCCCGTAACTCGCAAACCGTAACTCCGATTCGCGAGCCGTTTGCGGTGACGCACTCCTTGCGTCGATACGGACCTTTTGAACTCACTTTGAGGGTTTAAGGGTTCGGGATCGTGGCCCGGGAGTTAGAATCGTCGTATAAAATAATATTATTTTATTATTTTACGACTTCGGGCCGTTGTAACTTCTACCCGGAGCGTCCGATTGACGTGCCGTCAGTGGCGTTGAGACCCTGATGGTACGACGGACTTTTTGAGATGGTTTCCGGGTGTTGGGTTTGCGAACGGGGTGCGGGCCCCACGAGGCCGGGTTTTGGCGTTTGCGGGGAAACACAGCTTTTACACCAGGAGTCCGATTTTGGCGGATGGATAGTCAATCCTGTGTGTTTTTCCGAGAGGATCGCAAATGGCGCGATCCGTTCGACGAGTTTCGGAATCCAGGCATGGGCCCCACCCGAGCCGGCCTTCGGTGAATAGTACATTTTTCACCGGGTGTCCGTTTTGGGCGAGCGAGTAGTCGATTCCGCTTGTTTTTTCGAGGGGATCGCCGTGGTGTGATCCGCCCGATGGGTTTCGGGATCGTTCTGTGGGCTCCGCACGAGCTAGCTACGGTGAATAGTGTCATTTTCACCGGTGCTCCGTTTCGGGCGAGTAAGCAGCCTATCCTGTGTGTTTTTCCGCGTGGAACGCGATGGTGGCTCCGGCTTTGGCCTAGGAGGTGCGCAGTGTGGCGTTGTGGCGGGTCGCTCGGGTTAACGACGTTTGGACCAGCAGTGGTTGAGGGTTCTCCCTTGGTTCGTTCCCACGAGGGTTCGTGTGGCATCACAACCTTCGTGTGGGTTTATGATCCTCTCGATGGGATGTTTAAACTGTTAGAGTTGTGGTATCCCTCCGGTGGGCCCGGAGTGGATCCTCTAGCATCTTTACCCTAGATCGGGTTCTTGGTATCGCTGTGACCGCTTATTCACGGGCCGCGATCCCCTATCTAGCAGGTTAACCCCGTAGGGTTTGTGGCATCATCGGACATATGATCCCCTACGCGGTGGGTCGTGCACAGTAGGGTTGTGGAATCGTCGGGTTTACGATCCCCTACTCAGCATGATGTTTATAGTAGGGTTGCGGCATCGTTGGTTATAGGATCCCCCTACTCAGCGCTTGGTGTCGGTAGGGGTTGCGGTATCGTTGGTTATGCGATCCCTACTCAGCGCGTGGTTTCGGTAGGGTTGCGGCATCGTCGGTTCGATCCCCTACATCGCAAGTTATACCAGATAGGGTTCCGGTATCATCGTGACCATCTTTATATGGACGATGATCCTCTATCTGAGTGTGAAGCTTCTGTCGAGTGCAGATCGGGTTGTGGCATCCCCCAGCGGATCCTGGGTGTGATCCCCTATCTGTGAGAACTACGTATGCCAGATCGGGTTGTGGTATCCCCCAGCGGACCCTGGGAGTGATCCCCTATCTGTGAGCTATGTATACCGGAGTGGGTCTTGGTATCCCCTAGCGGACCCTAGCGGCGATCCCCTCTCCGAGGAGTTTGGTGGTTATGTTGTTTCGGTGATGTTTCTCAGTGATGCTATCCGATGAGCGTGGTCTCTCGGGTGAGCGTCTGTGATGTTTGCGAGTATCCCGATGGAGTGTATCTCTCGGATGAGTGTCATCTGGTATGACAGTGTTCGTGGGGTACTCTCCTGGTTGTGGACAGTTGCTGGTGATGAGGTCGGTACCTCTTGTGGCTTGTGGCGTGAGCTGTGTATATCTGGTTTGTTCAAGGTGTGTGTATGGGCATACACCTGAGCTGAGCTGAGCTGACTTGTTGTGTTTAGCTGAGGATTGTCACGAGATGGAGTTTCTCTCTCGTCTGGGTTCCCTCTGGCTGGGTTGAGCGGACTGTTGCCTTTCAGTTTCTCCCTTGGGTTTTGGATTTTTGGGGTGCCTACTGAGTATGTTTATACTCACCCCTGCACGGGCTTTGCCCGCACATGTTTGTGTCTTGTGCAGACCACAGGCCTTTTGACGGAGTCCCATGAGGACCCGGAGCAGGCGGAGCTTTGTGAGCGAGTTGACCGGGGTGTTTACCGGAGCTGTGCCGAGCGAGCTTTCCGGCGGGTGTTTGTGGCAGTGTTCCCTTCTTCAGAGCAGGTTGGACGCGCTTTGTAGTTTTCTTTTGGTGGGCCCTTGTTTTTCCCTTGTACTTTTGCTGTTGCACTCTGGTTTGGGATAGATTGTATGCATGCATTTACTTTTCAGTTTCTATATCTCTGCACTGTTGCATGGAGGTGTTTGTGGGTGCGTGTGTACAGGTACCTTAGGCTAATGCCTCCCATGTGTGTGATAGCCTACTCGGCGCTGGTCGCCAGCCCCTGGCCTATTGGAGGCGGGCTTGGGGAGTCGCGGCTCGAGCCCCGTTGGTTCGGGTCGTGACAGAGTGGTATCAGAGGAGGTTCCACCTTTGGGATCTCAGAGCTTAGCTGGTCTAGCTGTGAGTTTGGTTTGGGTTGCATAGCGGCAGTGTTAGGATGTTTCGAGTTCGACTTTCAGGCCAGGGACTCCAGTGTTGGTGCGGCGGCCGACGTATCCATACACCAGGACTCTGATAACCTGCCTTTTGACTCGGGACATTCGTACACTGGTCGCGGGGACATAATGGTACATGCATCATGTAGGACTGGGTTTTGGGTTTTCCTTGTCCTTCTTGAGTCAGCTCTCCAGATATACTCTTGACTGTGGTGTGTCTTGAATGTATTTCAGGATGCCTCCACGACGACAGCCAGCGAGGGTTCCGCAGCAGGATTGTGCTGATGACCCGCCCCGTGTAGTGGCTGTGGAGCAGGGCGCAGGTTCTGAGGTTGCACCTCCAGGTGGTCTGCCAGTTGAGCCACCACCTGTTGAGCAGCTGGTTGTGCCGGCGGTGTAGGACGAGGTTGCACGCAGGCTGAGTGCGTTGCACGAGTTCCAGAGGCAGCGACCTCTGAGGTTTCAGGGTGATCCATACCCCCAGGCAGCTGATGGCTGGCTCGAGGCAGTTACTCGAGTTTTCCGCCTAGTGAGGACACCTCCTGACCAGATGGTGGTCCTAGCGGCGATCCTTCTGCATGGTTCGGCCGGGCGATGGTGGAGTTTGGTGACGCAGTCCCATGACGAGGAGACGCTCACGTGGGTAGAGTTTGAGAGACTCTTCAGGGAGGAGTTCTATCCGGTGACGCTGAGGTCAGTGCGGATCCAGGAGCTTCTGCAGCTTCGTCAGGAGAGCATGACTGTGTCGGAGTACTCAGCGAGGTTCACAGACCTGTCGCGCTACTCCCTGGATATGGTTCGAGACCCGTTCTTCAGGGCTCGGACCTTCGAGCAGGGCTTACGCAGGGATATCCGAGCGGGTGTGGTTTCCTTGTGCCTGCCCACCTATGCTGGAGTGCTGGAGCGAGCGATGGTGGTGGAGAGTTTTCTGGTTGAGCAGTTTTCCCCTGGTAGTGCTGGGCACTCGAGAGCGGAGACTTCATCGGTCGGATCGGCATCTGGTAGCCGACGTCAGACTCAGGGGTCTGAACGTGGCCGACGATACAGGAGGCGACCCCAGGATGGAGGGTCTGAGCCTCGGAGCTCACAGGGCTCGCAGGCCAGTTTTGGTCAGCCGCAGGAGAGGCGGTGTTACGCTTGCGATGGTCGGAGACATCTTGCTAGAGATTGTCCGACCCGACGTGCTGCTGAGAGGGAGCCGGTCGATGGACCGCCATGGCAGAGGCAGCGTCTCGAGCAAGGAGGTCCGCAGGGCGGCGGACGTGGCGGCGGAGCTGGTGCAGCAAGAGGCGGTGGTAGGCAGTACCAGTTACCACCACCCCCACCCCCAGGTGGTCCACGTCAAGCTCAGGGAGCTGGTGGTCGAGGGCGAGGATAGCTGCATGCCCTGGAGGCAGTCGACCCAGAGGCACCACAGATGGATAGAGGTACGCCTTGTGTCTTTTCTACTTACTGCAGTAGTTTGTCAGACACTGTTTAGCGGTACACTTCCCTTTTGTTGCTTGCTCGAGTTTTTCTTAGGGCGTTGGTACGACCCTGTGTGGGTGTTTGTTGGTGAGCTCGCTGGTGTGTGAAACCCAGTTGAGAGTCCAGTCGCTTTCCGTGTGCTTAGGGCTTTTCGGGGACGAAAAGTTCTAAGGGGGGGAGGATGTAGCGACTCGGGTTTTTGGCCCTGTCAGACTTTGGAATATTTCTATGAATAATTCCAGAGCTAGGCGCGAAGACGGCGTGCGATTCCGAGGCCCGGTGTGCCCGGAATTAATTTTATAAAAATTTTAAGTATTTTTATACTATGCACGTGGCGGGGGTGTGAAATCTCCTAAACGGTAGCTCAGAAAGGGAATATGAGGGCACGGTTGCGTCCGGAACGTGCCGTTTACCCTAGGCGGGGTGTAAACTTTGCGGGCACGGGCCTGCGGTGAGAAACGCCACCAGGGGCGTTTCCGTAAATAAGTGGCAAGTTAGTGTGCGAGCGTCGGCTCGAATAACTTCTGAACGGAGTCTCGGATGAAAAATCTGAGACCGCCGTTGCGTTCAGAACGGCGCATTTACCCTAGGGGTGACCTTACTTTTGTTCGCATCGGGCGTCGGGTCCGAGGCGGGTTTGGCGCCGGCGGGCCGCTGATATAAATATCAGCGCCCCCCCCCCCTTTTATCGTTCTTCGTCGTTTTTCGCCGTTCTTCGCCGCCACTCCGCCGAATCGAGCAAACGGAGCGCCCACGAGCTCAGAATTCGATGGCGGACGTTCCAGGAGTGCGCAGCGGAAGCTCGGGAGCGCGGATCTGAGGCAGAACGTCGGCGTTTCGCCCGCGAGGTAGGCGGTTTGAGTTTTACAGTCCTGGATCCCGTTTTTGTGTTGTTTTTCTTGAAATTTTCATAAAATTTGTATAGTTCGGGTCCCGAGCTTTCCAAATCTTTTTTCGGATCTGAATTTGGAGCACCGGGGTGCTCCCGGTGGCTCCCGGAAGTTTTCCGGCGAAAAATCCGGTTTTCCGGCGAGACCCGCGGCGGCCATGGCGGAATCCGGCGAGACCCGCGGCGGCGCGGCGGCGGCGCGGTGGTTTCCGGCACCGGCACGGCGGAGTCCGGCGGCGGCGCGGTGGTTTCCGGCGACCCTGCGGTGGTCCGGCCAGACTGTTCCGGGGGTTCTTTAAACCCCCGTAACTCGCAAACCGTAACTCCGATTCGCGAGCCGTTTGCGGTGACGCACTCCTTGCGTCGATACGGACCTTTTGAACTCACTTTGAGGGTTTAAGGGTTCGGGATCGTGGCCCGGGAGTTAGAATCGTCGTATAAAATAATATTATTTTATTATTTTACGACTTCGGGCCGTTGTAACTTCTACCCGGAGCGTCCGATTGACGTGCCGTCAGTGGCGTTGAGACCCTGATGGTACGACGGACTTTTTGAGATGGTTTCCGGGTGTTGGGTTTGCGAACGGGGTGCGGGCCCCACGAGGCCGGGTTTTGGCGTTTGCGGGGAAACACAGCTTTTACACCAGGAGTCCGATTTTGGCGGATGGATAGTCAATCCTGTGTGTTTTTCCGAGAGGATCGCAAATGGCGCGATCCGTTCGACGAGTTTCGGAATCCAGGCATGGGCCCCACCCGAGCCGGCCTTCTGTGAATAGTACATTTTTCACCGGGTGTCCGTTTTGGGCGAGCGAGTAGTCGATTCCGCTTGTTTTTTCGAGGGGATCGCCGTGGTGTGATCCGCCCGATGGGTTTCGGGATCGTTCTGTGGGCTCCGCACGAGCTAGCTACGGTGAATAGTGTCATTTTCATCGGTGCTCCGTTTCGGGCGAGTAAGCAGCCTATCCTGCGTGTTTTTCCGCGTGGAACGCGATGGTGGCTCCGTCTTTGGCCTAGGAGGTGCGCAGTGTGGCGTTGTGGCGGGTCGCTCGGGTTAACGACGTTTGGACCAGCAGTGGTTGAGGGTTCTCCCTTGGTTCGTTCCCACGAGGGTTCGTGTGGCATCACAACCTTCGTGTGGGTTTATGATCCTCTCGATGGGATGTTTAAACTGTTAGAGTTGTGGTATCCCTCCGGTGGGCCCGGAGTGGATCCTCTAGCATCTTTACCCTAGATCGGGTTCTTGGTATCGCTGTGACCGCTTATTCACGGGCCGCGATCCCCTATCTAGCAGGTTAACCCCGTAGGGTTTGTGGCATCATCGGACTTATGATCCCCTACGCGGTGGGTCGTGCACAGTAGGGTTGTGGAATCGTCGGGTTTACGATCCCCTACTCAGCATGATGTTTATAGTAGGGTTGCGGCATCGTTGGTTATAGGATCCCCTACTCAGCGCTTGGTGTCGGTAGGGTTGCGGTATCGTTGGTTATGCGATCCCCTACTCAGCGCGTGGTTTCGGTAGGGTTGCGGCATCGTCGGTTCGATCCCCTACATCGCAAGTTATACCAGATAGGGTTCCGGTATCATCGTGACCATCTTTATATGGACGATGATCCTCTATCTGAGTGTGAAGCTTCTGTCGAGTGCAGATCGGGTTGTGGCATCCCCCAGCGGATCCTGGGTGTGATCCCCTATCTGTGAGAACTATGTATGCCAGATCGGGTTGTGGTATCCCCCAGCGGACCCTGGGAGTGATCCCCTATCTGTGAGCTATGTATACCGGAGTGGGTCTTGGTATCCCCTAGCGGACCCTAGCGGCGATCCCCTCTCCGAGGAGTTTGGTGGTTATGTTGTTTCGGTGATGTTTCCTCAGTGATGCTATCCGATGAGCGTGGTCTCTCGGGTGAGCGTCTGTGATGTTTGCGAGTATCCCGATGGAGTGTATCTCTCGGATGAGTGTCATCTGGTATGACAGTGTTCGTGGGGTACTCTCCTGGTTGTGGACAGTTGCTGGTGATGAGGTCGGTACCTCTTGTGGCTTGTGGCGTGAGCTGTGTATATCTGGTTTGTTCAAGGTGTGTGTATGGGCATACACCTGAGCTGAGCTGAGCTGACTTGTTGTGTTTAGCTGAGGATGGTCACGAGATGGAGTTTCTCTCTCGTCTGGGTTCCCTCTGGCTGGGTTGAGCGGACTGTTGCCTTTCAGTTGCTCCCTTGGGTTTTGGATTTTTGGGGTGCCTACTGAGTATGTTTATACTCACCCCTGCACGGGCTTTGCCCGCACATGTTTGTGTCTTGTGCAGACCACATGCCTTTTGACGGAGTCCCATGAGGACCCGGAGCAGGCGGAGCTTTGTGAGCGAGTTGACCGGGGTGTTTACCGGAGCTGTGCCGAGCGAGCTTTCCGGCGGGTGTTTGTGGTAGTGTTCCCCTTCTTCAGAGCAGGTTGGACGCGCTTTGTAGTTTTCTTTTTGTGGGCCCTGTTTTTCCCTTGTACTTTTGCTGTTGCACTCTGGTTTGGGATAGATTGTATGCATGCATTTACTTTTCAGTTTCTATATCTCTGCACTGTTGCATGGAGGTGTTTGTGGGTGCGTGTGTACAGGTACCTTAGGCTAATGCCTCCCATGTGTGTGATAGCCTACTCGGCGCTGGTCGCCAGCCCCTGGCCTATTGGAGGCGGGCTTGGGGAGTCGCGGCTCGAGCCCCGTTGGTTCGGGTCATGACAGGTGGTTCCATGATAAACTAGGGGTGGGTGAGCCTGATATAGCTCTCCAATCCATTGGGTAACGTGAAGGGGTTAAATGTAAAGGTTTCTCTGTAATGATTTAGGGAATATACTGTGATGGGTATTCCAAACGTAACCAAGAGGGTCACTCCCTACGTAAGAATGTTATGAATGCCTCAAGTTACCTTTATGTCTTATGATTTCTATTATTTATTCATGATTTGATGTGGTATGTTAAATTTCTTATGTTTTATGAGTAATGTATGATTTCATTGATTCCTATGTATACATGTACTCATGTTTCCTTTCTATATTTTTATATCCCTTACTGATCTTTTTATGCTCATCCCATGTTTTTGAAATGTTTTTCACAGGTCTAGGGAAAGGTACAGGATGTGATGATAATGTCAAGGAAGTGTCAAGAAAGAATCCATGTTTTATTTTAAATATGTTTTCGTTGATGGAAAAAATGAATACTATCTTTTATTGTAACCACTTTGATTAAATCTGGAATGTAATGCATGTTTTATGATCTAATTTTCTAAAACTCCGAACTTGAAAAGATCCTCAAAGTGTATTCTTTAAATATATCAAGATTAATTAATGTATAAGGCCGGGTCCTTATAAATTCTTAAGACCAAATGGAATAACAAGATACTCATACAGACCATACATGATATAGAAAGTTGTACGAGTTATGTCTGAGGGTATGACTCACACCTAATGATAACTAGATCTTAGGTAGATCTTTGAGAACACATTTTCTCCTTATAGTTGGTCGAAGAGATCATATCTTCATTGAAGTGGGTATGAGTTATTGACCATAATCTAGTTCAATCTTCTGTAATCCACGCACAAATAGAGAGTTCAATCCGCCTTCTTAGAGAATATCACAGTTGAACCCCAAGATGATGTATTGGGCCATATAATGACTTTGTCCTCTAATTCTACTATCTACCAATTAGGATTCTAAAGAACAGTAAGTTCCATTCTATATGATAGAATGGACAATGAAGATGCTCTTGGAACAATCTCAATTGCAATCTGTACTTCTATCTTAGGAGGTAATCCAAAAAATTCATCAGGGAAGACTTTCCTAAAATGATGAACTACTAGAGGGAAATAAATTTGAATTAAACTCTGATCCTCCATGAAATGATTTCAAATCTGGGTGGTCACTCCACCTATCCCATGATGCTTCAGTCCCAATATCCTAGCCTAAATATCCCAATCACCTTTAAAAAGATAATTGTTGCCTACCGGTGATGTAAAATAAACCCTTAGGTGGTAATTATATACAAAGTCATGATAATAGACTAAAGAATCAATCTCAAGAAGGACATCGAATCCCGTCATCTCGAAAACAAAGTAATTCCACCAGAAAGTGTAACTTCCAACCTCAAGGGGATAGTCCCTGCACTGGTGTATGCCCTCCGTTTGTATCTCCATTGGTGTATTCAGGGTCATTACACCATAGTGATTCTATATCTATAGTCCGATACATTCCATGATAGATACATAAATAAATGTTTTTGAAGAACCTATATCAAAAAAAGTAGATACAATAGTAGAGGCAACTAGAATAGAACCTCATACTATAGATGGTCCGACAGCCTTATCCTTGGTTATCAGCTATAAGGAATTCAACTGACCTAATCAAAGAACCTATCCAAAAGATGAACTACCATGATCATGACTGCTTTGATGGAGCTACTGGTGACCAGGGATCAGAATACCATGGACCCAACCTCCTCCTCGACAAGACCTTCTGGTGCTACTCCAACTTACCGACTGATGTAGTGCAAAAGAACTCACTCTTGATGGTGGAGCTGAAGCTGATCTTTTTCCACTCAAAGAAGGTGTCAAGGTACTGAAAAAGCACTAAAGATGACCCATAAAGCCACAATCATGGAACTACATTGGGTATCTATAAGAATGGGGATTGTTATGACCTGTCTTCCAACACTGATTACACACTAAAAAGCTATCAAACTAGATACTCTAGCTTCCACTTCCCTGATGATAAATCTCAAAAGAATGATTCCTACCAATGGAAGAAATACTCTTCTAACTGGACACTGATCCTTTAAACCCATTACTAACTCCATCCCTTATATTACACTAACTAATAAGGGCTTGATCAATTATTGAAGAGAATGTAGGATATTGAAAGACATTCACCTAAGATCAGATGGCGTACTAAATCCAATCTTCAAAACAATTATCACATGAAAGATCATCACTGGATAGAAGTGATTAAAAATGATAAAAATAATTAAAACATTCTGAATATTCCATAACTAACATAGAACCCTACTTGAGATTGATGAACTCTCTAGATATGTAAGATCTCAATGACTATGGAAAGAACTAATCATATATGACAGTCTTGAAGTCAACCCATACTATGCCCTGATGATGTCTGGCCTGGGTAACAACATCCCACCAACACTTGGATGAATCCTGAAGCATGTATGAAAAAAACTTGGTGCTCTTCCCAGGAGGACTTTTCTGATGTTCACTGATAGAAAACATTTCCTCATGCCAAGATTTAATAGGCTAAGATTCGACATCCCATGAAAAAGTAGGAGGATGTTGCTGCTGGAACTCACTGGTCAGATCAGTCATCGTAGGGGCAACCCATGGAGCACCAATCATAGACAACATCATACATAATAAGATATCTAATACATGGGAATCATTTCCTTGATTAGGTTCAGTAAGCAGTTCCTCAAGTGGAACTCCTGGAAGTAAGACTGTAACTTCAAGGCCCACTATGTCTGAAGCATGGTCATCACCACCTTCCTATCGAGCAAAACAAGGATGTCTTGGAAGCATTGGTCTAAAAATTCCAAGCACACTCCGTAAAACAATATTATAAGTAATGAGATAGTATATCTAGAAAACAAATATCATATTAAAACTCACTACCCAATACATACGACCCGAACTACCCGCTTAGATAGATAGGTATCAGTAAGTGCTCAAGTATAAGTTTTATGTAATTTGGTAGTTATTTCTTAGGTTCACATATTTATATTTCAAAAACATGATAAGGCCGAAAAAATGTGTAACCAAATCATTTTATGTTTTAGGATTCACATTATAATATATATCCATTTCTAATTAATCTTTGCCCATCCACCTATCACCAAAAATTACACCGATTTACTTATAGAAAAATGGGTTGACTCTGTAAATTACTCATTCCAACCCATGAGGGCCCATACAACTCATGAATTGAGACATGAAATCACTCAATCAAATTCAAAGTAATACATGTATATGAAACTGTCACAACATTAATCAACAATCATAGGCATATCAAGCAATACAATGAAGTGAAATCCACCTATATGGCATGACAATATCCATGACATGTGAATTATAGGTGCCTATGATGATGCATGTAGCCAAACCACCTGTCTCATATCATTAGGCCAAGGATGAAATAGATTACGAAGAATAATAATCAACCACACCACAAAACAAGTGAGTCACCCAATGGTAATATAATATCAATTGTAATAAGAAAAATAGAACAAGAATTGAGTTTTGGGTAACCTGGATTTTAACCTGATTATGGGATCACGACGCTGAAGCACGAATTATGGCCAAGTATCAAGTGTTCCTATTCTCCAATATATTGTCTCCACATAGACAAGAAAAATAGAAAAAAACTCTAATACAACTTTTTGACGACCCGAACCTGAATTCCACTTAAAGTGTTCCCTGAGCCCAGTGGGCCACATGGCCTCAAGCACATCATCCCAAATGACAGAGGATACTGAATACTAGCGAGAGCCTAGGGAATGTCCATGGGAAGACTATTGTCTCATTAAAAGAGTGTAGCACAATAGAAGGGATATAAATGAATAGTAAACAAGAGAATAAATATGAAATAATAGTGGAAGAAAACTGATGCAATAGATAAACAATAATAACAATAACTGTATCAACTGGAATAGTGATGATGTAATGTCATTTTTATATAAAACTGGAAATAATGGATACAAGAAAATAATAATAACATGTTCCAAAATGTAAAATAAATCAAAGTCTACTCCATGAAACCCATGATCCTACTCGGCCATTTTTATTAAGCTCCATCCTATCAATACACAATCATATATTAAAAGCTGTATTCTTCCCTTTGTCAATACATGCATCCATGTAATCTAATTTGGGTACCAAATGGTTCTCGGACAGGGTGTGATATAAATCTCACTGGGCCACCACTTAGATTTCCTATAACATCCGACCTGTGTAATGGAATATAACAGTGTGCATGAATACATATTTAAAGTAATGTAAGCAGTACAATATAACTAAATAACCATGAACTTGCAATAGGCCTCGACTAGTGTCTGAACATCTAACTGGTTCATTAATTAATCAATTGGCATTTAATGTTAATAGGTCTTGTGCGGCATATCCAAAACTGACATCACCTCATGATTGTATAAGTAGTGAAGGATCCATGATGTAACAAGGTAACCAGACAACGATATTCAATAAGTGATCTCTAGGGTAAAAAACAATGTAATGTAAACTCACGGAAAGCTATCTTAGTACTTTCTGAATCTAGATTAGAGGGAAAGAGTGTAATATAAGTAGCATAATCCAATGTATTCAAAAATAAGGCACCAACTGTGTTCAAGGTGATCGACTAAGGTAAAATGGGTCTAAGAAATTACATGGGCACAATGGGATTTCACCATGGAACCTACTAGTCAATACTATATCCAAGGTGTGTATTTGTGGTATCCTGTAATAATGAAGGGACCCAATTGTAGTATATCGGGCATCTAAGGAATTGACAAGAACTGGAGTCTAGGTGGGTATCAACCTAAGTAATCCATATCCTTGAATTGGAAAGGGGTTTCCGAGACCCAATGTATTCTCCTGTCAGAATCCAAGGTGAGCTCATGTCAGTCCATTCTTATTTGATAACGAAATCATGTAATAATTCATTTGGTTCAACTTTTTCCATCCAATACTGTGAATTGGTCAAGTATATTTATAAACATTGGTCCACACCTTGTCTTCCATTAGTGTGTATAGGAAAAATAGAGTTGCAACCATTTAATCAAGTCTTAGTTAGCCATTAAGGATTATAGACTTATTGAGGTTCACTCCACCACCTTCCATCAGCATGGAAAGGGGGTATATAGACATTTAACCATTATTCAATCTATTTTAATACGGACAAGTTATATACTTAGTATACTTTCCATTTCATATTTCATATTTCACATGTAATAATCATTTGTAAGAACCTACCTTAGGTAGGTCAATTGGTGAGAATATATGGTACATTACATTAAGAAATTACCATCCATGGAAATCTATTTATGATAAATGACTCACCTTTAGAAAGTTCATGTAATGGCACAGCTGAATGGTGGCTCAAACATGTCGAACATCTAAAAACCCAATAATGGCATAATCTTTGACATGAGGCAAATTTATTTGTGGGTGAAACCACTAACAATTGATCACATATTTTTAAAGAGCATAACCACACGATTCTAATGAGTATAATCATGACATGTTAATTTAAGAAACAGTTTCTAATGAAACTGGTGGGCCCCAAATGAACATTCCAAAAACAACAATCTTTAGGGATGAGTTATAGACCACCCACCTTAGGGTTTTACAAGAATAATCCTATGTTATTGGCCATTTATTTTCCTTGGATCAGAGTAGTTCAAAGAAAATATTACAAATTCTCACAAGGAAACATCTAAGTCGGGAGTGAAAGATAAGTAGAATGGATAATGAGATCTCCAGTACTTACCGTTGTGCATCCAACATGATGAACGAAATCTTGATCTGATTTCAGAAGAAGGAAAACTATTGTTCTAAAGCATTGGACTTCAAGAATCTCCAATGAAAATAAAAAGGAGGAAAATACTACTTGTACTCAGATTAGGAGGAAGCGGAAGGATTAATGGATTATTAAGGGTGTTTTAGACATTTAACATAGGTTTTTATCCTGGCATGTTTTGTCCACACAGTTTTTCAAACTGTGCACAAACCATGCGAGATGGTTCTACTCGAACTTGGGAAAAAACACAATCTGGATAGTTTGGCAGACCATGCGCTAACTGTGCGCAAACCATGCGTCTTGTCATGTTTTCCCAAAAGAGGTTTTCTGAACTATAATAAAGCCTCATACACCCCATGAACCCTTGTTAACTCATTTGGAAACAAAATTAGTTACAAATTATAGATTTATATTGAAAATTAAAGGATTCATACCTGAGTGAAAAACCAGGTTCTTACATATTACATTTTGATTGATATAAAATAATAATGAATCATCTTTAAAAACTAAATATATAGAATTTGGAAATAAAATTTCCATTCTGTAATCAAAAAAAAGATATGTATTTATTTAATTAAAATTTAAATATTCATCGATGAAAGATTTATAAATAATCTTACAATTAGAAATTACTACTGTAATAATACTTTTTTACTTTGCCTTTGGAATTTTCTCAAATGTAATAGCAGCTCAATAATATTTTCTGTGTGTGGAAAATATTTATGGATATCTAGTCATATTTCCACAGATTCAACATGTATGTACCATTTTTAGTTCTTGATACTTCCATGATATTTTCTTACAAAAATAAGTTACATGAAAATTTTGGTACCTAAGCTACTCTATGACCAATTGAAATAATAATCCAATTTCGAGGTACCCACACAAAATTTAAATAATTATTTTCTTGTTTAGAGATAATAAATATTTATAAATATTATTTTTTAAATCCTAAATAATATTTTAATCTCAGAAAATAATAATTTTCATAGTGACCATTCATGAGATATTTAAAACATATAATAGTATAAGTAAAACCAATTTTTCCAATCAAAATGTGATTTGTATATATTTGAGGCAATATCATATCTTATTTAATAACATTATTTTATTTATTTATTTTATTCAAAAACATCATCATATGATATTATTCATGACCATAAATAAAGATATATATATATTTTTTAAGAATCTAAATGTCCCTTTTCAATTTTTCATTCATATCATAATATGTTATTAAATAACCATAAATTGTACCATAAAAATAAAAAAATGTATTTATTAATTTTTCTTTCTCTTATAAAATTAAATAATTTCTAGAAACATATTTTTTATTATTTCCCTTAATATTTTTATATAAATTTAGTATATTTAAAAAACTTGTAAATATATAAATTTCATCATTTAATTAAGATATATTCATATTTTTAGAATCATAGGCTGAGTAAAAATAAATAGAATAAAATCAATAATCACTAAACTTTCCTAGATGATCCATGAAGTACATCTTAGAAGATTATTTCACATGTACGAACTATTCACTATAATAAAAATTTTCTATTCAACTCCAAATAACATTCAATTAATTTGTGTATTTATTTTTCTATTGTAATTTAATATTCCATTTTGGACTATCATGTTTGACATTTTCTTTCATTATGTACCAAAAAAATAACATATGATGTATTATAATTCATACATCCTTTCTAATTATCCTTTTGTTTTTTCATTTTCATTGTTTCTTCTAAATCATTTCTTTAATCCTTTAATTTTCATTCATTGGTAGAATATGACCATAGTCTAAGATATATCATTATTTTTAGTACAATGGAGATCAAAATTTGAATATTAAATAGAAGAAAAATTTATATAATTATATATAAAAACTATTCTTTTTTTATCCCTTTTGTCCCTATTCATAATTTCCATTTCATACCGAATCAGGGATCCCATAGGTTCTCCAATAGGGTATTCATTGAAATTATTTTATTTTATCAAAAGAAAACATCATTTAATTTCATTTTTTAGTAATTCTCCTAGAAATCATTCAACGAGAATTGGTTTTTATAGAGCATTTCCATGGAAATTCATTCTATTGACAATGACTGGGAGTCAATAGAAAATTTGATTTTCTATCTCACCGTCACCCATATTTAATTCTTGATACTTTGCACAATGCATTACAAGATTTGATTGATTTATCATTCTGATACAATGAATGTGGATTATAGGATATTCTAAATCTCATCAGCTATCTGAAATTAATATATAAGGATAAAAATAATTCTATTAATAGTAAAATATAATATATTCACAACATTGTAATCTAAAATACATTTTAATGGCCTCATTTTTTGTAATTGTATATTTGTAATATTCCAGTAGTTTGTACCATTTTCCATTAATGACTAATGTTCTGTTCCTACTTGATTTAGGTAGGCCTCCATTTAGGATCCCCAATATCCACAATCATATCCATAAAAGTGTAATGGTATCAAAGGAATCCCCGTATATTTTACATTCACTCATTTTATCTTAAATATAATTTCCATAGAATGTTAGAACTAAGAAATGATTACCACAATAAAATAAAAAACAATAAAATCCTAATATATCCAATGCTCTAATAACAACTGTTTGGTATGGGGAAAAATAACAATTAAGATAATCTATCCTTAAGAAGGTTAAACTTTAATAAAAATTCATAGGATTGAATGGGTAATGAAAGATTATCTAGAGGGTAGTGAATATTCCAAATTAATTTTTTAAGGAAATTTATGAATTATTTAAATTAATTATGAATGTGAATTTGGAGTTTTATTTTTCATTGGAAATAATGAATGGTCATGCGGAATTTTTATAATGGTTAGGTCCAATGTGGAAATAGTCAAGTTTTATACCTCTCTATTCAATGATAGATATGTTAATTTTTAAAGAGTAATAATAAACTGATAATAGAATTCATTTGTTTGAACTAGAGAGATAAACACAACACAGTATATTTTTTATAGGGAGTGAAAACTCAAAATAAAACACTGAATTTAGACGATGAGATTTAGTACCCTAACAATTATAACATTGGAATCCATGAGTGACAACCTAAAGAAGAGAAAAGGAAATTTGTTTTAATGTAAAAGAATAAACATAAAAATAGCTTACATAAAATGTTGGATAAATTATTATAGACACATGAATACAGGATGGTGAATAATATAAAAAAAGAAGGAAAACATAATAATTCATTACAAATTTTTTGGGTTGTCTTTTCAAGGTAGTAGTAGAAATATAAATTTTCTTTATCACTTGATCAATCATCTATAGATAGAGATAAAAGTTTCTCACAATCAAAATTTATAGTACCTCACATTTCTATTCATATTGTATCACTTGAATTATGAATGATCTCATCAATGAAGTTTTGTCGGAATAATATATAACTTGTATATTATTATTTATTTTTTAAATAAATCATTGAGTCCTTTTAAAAACTATTTATATAGACTGTATACTAATAGATCTGTTTTTAAAAAATTCTCAATAATAAACAAGAAAAAACAAGATTGTCGGGAGAGAGTGAGAGCGAATAAAGAGATATTATCATTTCATATTAATTAAAAAAAATAGGGCAGAATCATAAAATAGTAAATACAAACTCTAATAAATTTTAAAAAAGTAGTGAAATACTTGAAATGATCTCTATAATAATAGGACAATGATAAATTCCATTCATATATCATGTTTTAATTTGAATATATGAAATTAAAAATAGACTATTAAAAATGATCAGTAAATATGCGGATAATATAAAAAAATTACAAGAAAATAAAATTAATAAATTATATTTTAATGTGTTTAATATCGTATTATATTTATTTATAAACCATAAATTCATTGAAGGTAAAATAAAATATAATAAATTATTTTTGAGTTTCCAAGGTACATGTTTCATGTGTAAATACAAAAAAATCATTGATCAATATTAAAACATATTTAAAATAGTTAAAAATAGTTAAAATTTGTTAATAATAATTAATATTAATTTTTAATGTCATTATAAAAAATGAAAAATCAGAAATAAACATACAATAAATATATATATAAGAAACAGAATTAAAAATAGAGCATTTATAAAATTATAGATTGAAGAAAAAAAAGGAAAAGCAAAAGAACATACCATTCACACCAAGTGGTCATGTTGTCGGTATGTGTGAAATGCAATAAAGTTAGTTTATGTGTTATTTCAGTCAATATAAATTATGTGAATGGTTTTTTAGTTACAGTTTATGTTAACAATATATACTCTGTGATGTGGATTTAGAATATAACATGTGATCACAATAGTACAACAAAAAAAACCTCATGGATGGTATATTTCATCATAAGGTATGGTAAAATGAGATTCATAATATGAAGATAAATATCTAGAACTTAAATTAAGGTTAAATCATAACTCACATTTAGGAACACACATAACTCATGATAAGGTTAAATCATAACTCATTCTAACTTCACAAATCATACAAAAATTTATAGATTTAATTTTAAGGAACTGTATAGGAAAATTAATTTAGGGGTTATTATGTAAGATAATTTACATAATTGATAGAAATATAAATATATATATATAGGATAATATTTGTAGGTGACATATTTAAGGGAAATCAAAGAAGGAAAATATTTTAAGAGATTCACATATTATAATTCCAAAAAACTGAAAACAGATTTAATTTTTTGAACCTCATACCTAAAACAGACCTAGTTAATGTATTAATTATATTTTGATCCATGTGAATTATATTTGTAAAATTTCATTATATTTCTAAATAATCAATAATTACTTTAAATGTATTTAGAAAACATTGTTTACAATTAAAATAAAGAAAAATAGTTATAGAACCCCCAAGGAAATCTGACTAAAAACATATTGTGAATTCAAACCAAATTTTAGACACTATTGAGATTAATTTGGAACATGTATTTTTATAACTAAATATATTAAATCTTATTATATTTTAAGAAACTAGTCACTCATTTATTAGGTTTGTAGATCGTTATATAGTAAAAATATCGATGGAAACATGATGATGGAAAAAATCTATTTGGATCCAAAATTAGCTATATGAATTCCATATTGTCTACATGGTAAACCATTTATCTCCATATTTTATAATAGATTTTATTTATTATAATAGTAAAAATGTTTTTTTGAATTATATTTTAAGGTCCCAAATGACTTTTTTATCCTATGAAGTCAAATTAAAAATTATAGATCATGCTATGAAATATGAAAACAGGAAATATAAATTTATTTTCAGAAATATATAAAATGATATGATTAAGATTAACTATACATTAAAAAAATTAAAATATATAAGATATATCATAACATTGAAAACATTAATTGAACAAACATGAACATTTAAATGTACCATAATATTAAGCAATTATGAGAGGAGTTAAAATCAATCAAAAAAATATATCCAAACACATGCAAAAATAATTCTAAATATACAAGTCATATGAAATCTTACCACCATTTCCAAATATTGGAAAAAGATAAATTTTAATCACTTGGGAAGTCATTTAGAAGTATCTATACTTTTATGAAATGGTATGAAGTCATATAAAATTCTTTTAAAGCCATAAAAATTTATAAGTAATATGAAAATAGAAAAGGAATATGAAATATACTCAAAATTCATATGAAATGATTGAATTCCAATTAAATCCCTATAATTCATATTAAATTACTAGTAAGTCATTCTAAATAGATTTTTACTCACAAGAAATATGAATTGGTAATTTTTCCTTATCTATGTACAATAATTCAAAAATTCTTCCCATGACGTTATGTATTCTCTAATGTAAACCCAATATTATCATAACATCATTAAAATGTTTATAAACATGAAATATATAGTCAAAATTCTAGGAAATATGATTATGTAATCTCAAAAAATTAAGATAACTTCCTTATACACATTGAATCTTTTTTAGCATTTAAATATATATTTAACTATATGTAAAGTTGTATATTTCGAATGAAAATCTTTAGATTCTTTCATGTTTTTTATGTACTTCAAGAAATGGATTATCCTTCTTTATAAATTTTTTTATACACGAAGATAAACTAATAAATTTCCACATGTATTAGGTAAGACCTAGAAGCTATCCAAAATAGACTTTTTAGGGAGGATAAGCTGAAGGGATTCATTATAGTATATTAATAGTTATTAAAGGTAATGAAATATATTAGATATTTCTTCCATGAATTTCCTTGCAAGAAATATTAAACTATAATAAGAAATAAAATATACTATAAATTTTATTCCTTATGCTAATGATGACTGTAAAATGCTTTAGTTTCCATTCAATATGATTGATAATAATTACATAAGTAAAAACTGAAGGATGTTCCGTATCTAGAGGTATCATTGGGTTGTGCTCGAATTAATCATTATATAAATATTCTTCTTCTTCACCAACGTATTTCTACCACACATCATTCTTAGTACAAAAAAGAATAGAGTTTGGGGAACATGTATTTTGTACCAAGAATGAAGCAATCACAACACACACGACTACCATCGCATAAAAGAGGGTTTATATATCCATGTAGATGCTCCTTAAATATTACTTTTATTAACTCATACATTACTATTCTTGAGTTGATTATATATCTATTTCCAAAAAAAATCTTGAATCCTACTCATTTTCCATTTCAATTTATAATATTATTCATTAAAAGTTATTCAATACTGGATAGGTATTCCTGCTATGTTATCGAACTAAATGGAATATTATTTCATCGGAATATAATATACATGCTTAAAATATAGGATATGGCTCATAAAGAAACCATTTTATCATATAAAAAATTATCTTTGGTGTTTATATCTCCTTCAATGTCCCCCTTATACTAAAGCCTAAAATATGTTTCAACATTTTACATTTTATCATGTCACATAAAATAACATGTGAAAGCATTTCCAAATATACTTTTGTATTTATTTTTCAAAAATATTTTTGATATATATCATTGACCTTATATGAGAAAAAATTAAATAACTTGTGAATAAAAATTCAAAAATACATTTGGATCATCTGTAAAAAAAATTATAGAATGTAACTAATTGATAATAAACACTAATTTTTTCTACCATATATGTGACCACATGTGTGATTATATCATAGGAATTAAATATGATTCAATAGATCCAATATATATAAAAATATTTTCCTCCAGAAAAGCATCAATTCAACTCAACATACAAATGGATTTATAATTTTGTGTATGAAACACATGTTCCTCTAAACCTATATCAAGTGATTGTTTGATAGTGAGTATTTCAATACCATATAAAAAACTCATACATTCTCAATTATCTATATATAGGCTTACTTGGTCAATGAATACCTTACATGTAATTCATCTACATGGATGGGTACATCACATTTCACTCATCTCAATAGAAAACCACATCATATATAATTACTTGGAGTGGCCCCACACTTTAAAACGTGTCTCCATCAAGGGTCCGATTTTCATACTCATCATATAAGAGAAAACAGCTCATACCTAGTCGAGCATCAATCTATGACATGATCAATAACAAAACAAAACACATATTGATTGGATAAGTCAAAAAATAGAATTATCTAAGTATTGTTTCAGTGTATGAATGTTCTCATTCAGGGTATCTTAACAACCATAGGTTTTAGCAGCCAAAATATTATATATTCACCTCAAGTATACCAATGATATTGTGTGTGGAACACCAGGTTGTGTACATAATGGGTCTTCTGGTAATAATTTTTTTGTGGCTCATGATTGTATTTGGTTTCAATATACCATAATCCTACTCATATTAGATTTAAATTTTTTCATTACTCATAATACCCCATTACAAACATTATTAATGTATAACTTAATGTCATACTTTAAGAGATATATTTTATTACTTCCTCCTAAAATACAACCCAAATTGGAGTTCCACCTAGTCTCAAGTGTGTGTCACTGTATTACATAGAATATTGACTACATGCTATGGACTAATTAATGAAATGGGGAGACTATAAAATTGATTCAAAGTAAAATGAATCTATAATCAATGAAGAGTAATAAACATCCAAAAAAATTAATTCATACAGAATAAATAACAAAACAAAATGATATGAAAAATAATGATATCATATAAATATAGATTGATCTCCCACAAGGCTGATCTGATATAAAAAGTAAATAAAAGAAAAAAAATACACTCATTGTCACTACTTGTATCCCTACAAAACATTATAAAATATATCCAAAAATATCCATGAGTATATTTTTAATAATTTTTTACTATTTTTTGTACTCCTAAACACTATTTTTTATTATTATTTGATTGGGTCTTGTTTAAGGCTTTTTCGAGTGAAATTTTAAAATTTTTGGGAAATTATGAGTTGTGCATGGTTGGCCTATAGTTTTCCAAAATCATTTTTCCACCCACTGTAAACCATATAAACCTAGCCTATGGGGGTTTCTATAATTAGTGCAAGGCTTAATAAATGATACTCCCAACAAGTATAAGTCTTTCACCCCATTATAGGGTTTCGAGGTTTCAGTGAATTGATTGTATAATCATATGACACTTCCCAGGTAATCATGTGAGTAGTGTTTTTTATTTTAAAAATTTTATTACAAATTTCAAAAAAACACTTATTTCATAAACCTTATGACCCAAACATGGTATTTTCGTAGATATTATGTCTTGTTGACTCCAAATAACCCTTTTTAGATCCTTATAACACCTTTCTAGGAAGATCAACTCACAGAGAACCTCATTCGATTCCTCATTGTAAAGTAATATTATTTTGGTCCTTCTATCCCACTATCTCCTTCTTCACTCAATTTTGTTTTATATCATCAAGTGTTTGAAAGATCTAAGTTCTGTTGATTTTAATCTTGATTATAGGTTGGATTTCTAGATACCTGTTGATGTAATTTATCATTGGAAATCCCTTTTTGGGTTTTGTGTTATGTGATCTCCAAAATAGAGGTATTCGGTTTTTTATATGATTTTAAAATTATATAACCTAAAAAAATTTATTGTAGAAATTTCTTTCAAATAAATTTTGAAAACCAAAATTGGGTAAAATTGGATTTTTTTTCTTTGTATGGAATTTTTTGGAATACCCCCAATTGAAATAGTATTGGATATTGGGGGTGTGTCTTGAAATAGGTGGAACTTGTGAAATTGTGTTTTGAAATTGATAGATGTTAAAAAATGATTAATTTGAATTGATAAGAACCTATGATTTTTTTATATTGAAAATGGAATGAATTGAATAAATAATTCTATTTTATTTTTGGAATTTAATTAACACAATGAAACTAGAAATGGGTAAATTATATTTTAAATTGATTTGAAATTATTTTTCCATTATTAGTTGACTAATTGAGAACATGAATGACTAGGTAGTTAGTCGATTATTTGGGAAAAGAACACTTGCATGATAATTACACCGAAATAGATTGATGATGAAGACTCGAACAAAAATTTAGTTATGCATGTCTTATTACTATTCAACCAATTATAAGTCATATTCATCCAGATCCTTAAAATCATGCATACACATATTCCATGTTCACTAATATGAGAGTGTGATGTTCCTATAAATAGAAACTATCATTTTGTAGGGAAGATTATCATGTTTCTTATTTTTATTAGTTGATTATATAAGGTAGTGTGGGTGAAACAATTTTACACATTCCATGAGATTTATATAAACTACTTTGCATAAAATTTTTACTTAATCCATTATTTGAAATGTTTACATAATTTGAAATGAAAATAATGTCTTGTTTTCAATATGAAATATTACTTCTATTCTAATTTTATCAAAAATTTAAAGCATGATTGGGTTTATTTGTATGGAATATTATTATTGAACTCTTGGTGAGACCCTACTGGTCTTTTATTTGACACCCTACAATTTCCTTTGGGAATTTGTATATTTTCTAATACTATGTTTGAGTAAAGGGTAACCATATATTGTATGTGGTGGATGGTCGTAACCCATTTGGATGGGAGTGAAATTTACTATTGGAGGGCAGGTTATGCTGTCTTTTATCGTGTACTTATGATATATTATTTGGATTTTGATATAGCAATTTGACATCTGTTATTGTCTCCTTATGGATTTTTATTGATCATACTGACATGAGTCTTTTTCTTCAACTATTTGTGTTGGAAAACCATTCCAAATTTTTTTAGGGATTGATTCCATATTCTAGTCACCAAACCATGGGGATCAGTAATTCTATTCTGGCTATATCGGTGCCATCTTGTGTATTATGGTAATAGGGTATCCATGAATGTTCATGAATTTTTTTATGAACATTTTCGGCATATTTACTTGATGTGATTATGAATATTGATATGAATTTGAGGCTTATAGGTAGTTATGACAGTGTTCCTATCCATCTCTCATCATAGAATATAGTAAGTTACCATGGGTGGTTTTTAAAGAAACAGTGAGGATTATTTCTAGTCTATTCACAACATTATATTTCGATAGGTCAAAGTTGAAATATTATTTTCCTATTTGAAGAAATTAATTTACCTATTTATCATGTTTGAGTGTTGATTTGTGTAATATTTTGACATTTTCAATGTTTTTTGTTGGTGTTGTGTAACATCATTCTATTGAGAAGATGTGTGAATAAGATCCATGAGGAAGTTTCCGATGAACCACATCTAGTGAATAATCCTATAAATCTAAATCTGTTTGAGGTTATTGTGCATGTTATCTATGCTCTGGGTAAGAAACTTCACCTATTCCCATTTAGGATCGTGCTGTAGAACCTGAAAGGGATGATTTTCATAACCATGCTCAAGATTTCTTTCACTAGAACCCAATATAATTCAATGGATCTAATAATATTCAATAGTCTGAGGATTTATTGATAATTCATGAGATTTAATTTTTGTTTATGGAGATTCATATTGAGATAAAGTTTATGTGTTCCACCTTCATGTTCTAACCACCTACAAAGAGATGGTGGGAAATGATAGAGATGAAAAATAATATTGATGGCATAGAGTGGAAGGACTCTAAATTTATATTTAATTACTCTTCATATATAGAGTCTATGGTTTTGGATAAGTCTATGATATTTGGAAAACTTTATCTAGCTAACATAACCATGACTAAGTATAAAAATTTATTTCTTAACCTTGTACAGTTTTCACCTAATATAATATTATATGAGAAAATGAAGAGTCTAAGGTTGGAGATTAGACTTCATTCTAACATTCATTCTCAGTTTTTCATGTTAAATATTTATTCCTATTATGATGTTCTAGATAGGGAGTTGAAGGTTAATCCAGATCTTTCTAGTATATCCAGGTAGATAAGAGAGACTTTTTTCATAGTGGAAGTTCAATGAGTTCCCATAATGGGAAGAGAATGTAGGATAAGTTTCAAGGTGGATCTCAACACAAGGGTTCTTCTAGACCTCCCATATTTCTTGGAAGAGTCAATATGAATTTCTTCCATTGTGGATTGCAATGGAATTAAAATCAGTTTTACACTAAGGAATCCAAGATATGTATCTCATCAAGACATATGGGAAACAATCAAAATTACTATTATATCATTTATATCCCATGTAGAAGCATGGGTTCATTATCATGAGGAAGTATTAAGGTGAAATTTGATTGTTCAAAATCTAATGGCTTTCATCCATAAGCATCTAAAATGAATCTTGTTCATGAAGTAGAAGACTCCCCGTAGGATGAAGATAAGGGTCCAATGACTTTGAGATGTACCATCAATATTTATTCATCGTTAGTGATTGGTATATTTTATACTAGTGTATCTCATTCATTCATTTCGACTCATATTTTTAATTTTGAAATTATTCCAATAGATAATATATCTTATGTGATGGATATCACTACACAACAAAGAATAACAAGAGAGTGGGGTCTTCATTTTATTATATGTGTATTATCCTTTTCAAAGATTAATATTACTCGGGATTTTATAGTTCTTGACATGAAACATCTTGATGTTATTTTTTGGATAGATTGGATCATTGCTAATAAAGCCTGAATTTATTATTATCTTAGACAGGTATCCTTTACTTCGCCCGATGGGGTATGCCATTTTGTTATTGTGGAATGGGACATGAGGTCAATTATAGAAATATATTCTTATCTAAATTAGTAGAATGTAAAATCATTGTTTAATTTGGACTTGGTGAGAGAATCCATGAGTGATGATCTCCCTCCAGTTGTTACTGAGTTCCCAAACATATTTCCTAATGAATTATCTAGTTTCCACTGTTAAGTGAGATAGAGTTATCTATTAATTTATTTCCTGATACCCAAATAGTATCTATTACCTCTACCATATGGAAATGATAGAAATGAATTATTTAAAGACTCTGTTGGATGAACTATTAAATAAAAGCTTCATACAACCATGTTTTTCAACATCAGTAGAATCAACTATCTTTTCTGTAAATTTTAATGGAGAACTTACCCTTTTTGTTGATTATCAGAATCATAATTGAGTTGTGGTAAATAAAAAGTTTATATTTCAAAAATTGATTAACTTTTTGAATAGTTTAAATGGGGACGAGGTTATGAAAGTTATATCTTCGATGGGGTTATCAATAGTTTAGAATTAAAGAATCTAAATTTTAGAAAACTGAATTTAATAATAGTTAGGGCCATTATGATTACAATTTCCGGAAATTATTTCTAACTAATTTTCTTTTAGTCATTATGGATTTGATGAATAAGATCTTATGTGTGTTTCTAGTTACTTATTTGTGGAATTTTTTGATAAAATCCATGTTTACTCTATGTCCTAGGATGATAGTGTGCATCATCTAGGATCTGTTTATGAATTATTCGAAAATCGTTGACATTATGTTGAGCTATTAAAATGTAATTTCATGATTGAATATGTTAAATTCTTAGGAGATGTGGTGTCATGACATGGTATATTAGTGTATCCTAAGAAGGTGTCAATTGTTATGAATTGGGAGAAACATTTGAATGTTTTGATGATTTGTATCCTCTTTTGTTTAGCTCGATATTACTGATGGTTTATACAAGATTTCTTGATGTTGGATTCTCTGATGACTCTTCTATCTTGGAAGGGAGTGATGTTTTATTAGGATGAGAAATTTCAGATTTATATTTATTAGTTGAAACATCATTTTAATACTAATATGGTTTGTCTTTTCTAGTGGATGTTTAGGGCTATGTGGTCTTATTTGATGCCTCATGTGCAGTTTCGGGTTCTGTTCTTACACAGGGTGATAAAGTCATTGCTTATGGATCATATAATCATAGGCCACATGAGAAGAGTTATCTGAACGATGTCCTTAAATTTTCTACTATGATTCATGTGATTAAATTTTGGAAGATTTACCTTTTCAGATAAAGGTTTACCATGTATTCTGACCCCAAAATATTGAGTTATATATTCTTACAAAATGATTTCAATATAAATAAGAGGCCTTGGGAGAAGTTCCTTCATTCTTTTAACATTGAAATTTCAAATACCTTGGGGAAAAGAAATTTCTTTATAGATTATATGAACAAGGAAACATACAACTTAGTATATAAAAGATTCATTGATAGAGTGGAACAGGATGGATCATTTTTCATAATAGCATATTAGAGTTCTGGAAACTAGGGTTGGGGTATTCCTTGATAGTGTTTAGTTGAAATTTTCACTTCTCAAGATGATAATTCAAGAATATTATAATGATGATGAATTCATAAAAATTAAATACTCTTTCTATGGTGGTGAGACCATTAATGAGGGGTCATTATAATTAGAGGGTATTCTGGGTTTTTGGAATCGATTTTTTTATTCTGTTTTCAATGAGAAAAGTAGTGATGGGGGTTACGATAAATCCTTTTGGGTAGTGCACCCCTGAACCATAAAAATAATTTATGACATGTGATGATGATTCTACTGTCCATGTATGGGATGTGGAATTTATTATTTTTCCTCTCATTATAACACTTACCAAGAAGTTAAATATAAGCACTAGAGACCTTCATGTTTTCCTCAGTCACTTATAGTTGCCACTTTGATGTGGGGGTGATATATGAATGAACATTTTGGGGATTCAATATACCCTAAGAAATATAATTCTATATAATTTATGATTTTTAGGTTGACCAAATTTTCTCACATTATATTCATTCATGATAAAAAATTAAAGAGAAGGGAAATATCCATGTGAGAGGGATTTTTTGTTCGCACGGGGTTCCATATGTTATGGTCTGTGATCGAAATCCCCATTTTACTGATCTCTCTTGGAGTGGCCTCCGTGATTCATTGATATCTCATGATCGTTTATTATGGAATACCATTAATAGACAATTTCCAAAATGAGAGGTACATATAGATTACATAGGATATTCTTTTTGAATATGTGCACAATTTTGGTGGAGCTTAGGAATACCATATGATATTGATTGAGTTTTCTATAACAGTAGTTACCAATCCACAATTATAATGGTTCTTATTGATCCCTTGTATCACCATCCATGTAAATCTTATTTGTGTTCTTCAGAGATCGGGGAATGTTCACTAGTTGGATCAAGCTTTGTTCAATAGAAAACATTAAATATTCTGTTGATCCATTAGTGGATGTTAATGAAAAAGAGCTATTAAAAGTCTTATAGTTATCATTAGTATAAACTATTGGAGTTTTCGGTTGGTGATTAGGTGTTCTTGAAATTTTCACCTCATTTAGGTCATAGATGACTTGCGAGGAAATGGAATCATTATCCTAATTTTTTGGGCCCATTTTAGTTAATTTAAGTGATGGGATATGTGTATTATCATTTATAAATTCCTATAAAGATGAAGTTAATATAAAATTATATCCATGTCTCATAGATAAAAAAGTTCAGTCTTATCCATCTAATGTTCTTAGCTAGAGTGATGTTGATGTTGATCCATATCTATATGTGACTGAGTATCTACTCATTATTGTTAATTTTTAAGATAAGGAACTTTATGGGGGGATGATATTGTTGTCCATAGTACTATGGAATCACTGTTTTGATACACATGAGACTTGGGAGAGAGACACACTAATGAGAGTGTAATGGCCTTATATTATTGATATAGAGACTATTTTATATGATTTATGGGGACAAAATATTTATATTTTGGGGAGAATATAACTTATTTTCACTATTTATAGGTACTCCTTTACCATATTATTGATAATTATTTGGTTTTTACTCCTTTAGGGTTTCTTAAAGAGAAATTTTGAATGTTTTGGAAAAAATATTGGTTGTACACTGATTTCCTAAACCATGCACCAACAGAATGTAAACCATGAAATCATATGAATTGATGCTTTTTAAGATTGCTGTATAATTTTGAAAACCATTATCCCACCTAGTAGAATCCATTAACTCCATTAGAGGGTTTCATTGTTAGGGTACACAATTTGACTAATTGTGCAGCCATATCCAACTAATAGTGTGAGTAGTGATTTTTTATTTCCAAAAATACATTAAAAATGTTCTGAACGCCTATTTAATCACAATATTGACCCAAACGTAGTAATACAATTTATATAGGTTATTGTAGGCTCCCAAGAACAATTTTTTGGCTCCACTAAACACATTAATTAAGATATTGAAGAATGAAAATACTTGTTTTATTTTTCTTTGATGAGTGATTTTCTCTCTTTCATTCTCTCCCACTCCATCCATCATTACACTATAGGTTTTTTGATCATAAAATATTTGGTGTATTAAAACAAATTTTTCTAATATTTATTCTAGGTTTATTTATAGATCTATATTGTCATCATTCATCATTGGAAAATCCGATTGCGGGTGTTGTGTAATTTGATCTCCTCAATAAAGTTACATGGTTCCAACTATGATTTTAAAATTTTTAAAAACCTTAATTTATTAATATTTGAAATTTCATTCAATGAATTTTTGAAAAAAAATTTTTTTTTCAAATTTAAATTTGGTTTATCATGGTATGTAATTTGATTAGAAACTAGAAACCCTGATGAAATTTGAAATTAGGGATGTGATTTGAAATAATTTGAACTTGTGAAATATTTTGGTGAAATTAAGACTTGATAAAATGGGTCCAATTGATTTCATATGAACATATAATTTGATTTATCTTGAAAAAGGAAATAGATGACTGAAAACCCATGTTTTTTGTTATATAATGGAATTCAGATATTGAAAATAGAAATCATGATTTTTTTTAAATTTATTTGAAATGATTTTACAATCATTGACTGGTTAATTGATAAATATAATAATGGGTAGTTAGTGGGTTAGTAGGTATAAGAATGCATGGATGGTAATTCCATAGAAACTTATTGATGATGATAACTTGAAAAAAATAATCTTATTAGGAAGATCATATTTCTGGTGTAATGTTGATGATTCATATTTGACCTAACCCTTAGGGGAATGTATACACATATTCCATGATCACTAATATGAGAGTGTGAGGATCCTGCAACTACATTATGTTGTACCACAATATAGATCACCATGTTGCTTATTGTGATTATAAGATTATATATTCCATTGATTGCGAAATTGTTTTACTCAGTCCTTGTTTTTTATATAAATTAAAATATATAAAATTTTTACATAAAATTTTTATTGAAATTTGTGAATCATTTAAAATGAAAATAATGTTTTTTTAATATGAAATTGTACTTCCATTAAAATTTTTTTAATCCTAAAAGCATTATTGTGTTTATTTTTATGGACTCCTATTATGAAAAATGTGGTGAGATCCAATAGGGACTTTAGCTCACACCCTACCTTTTCCATCAGTTGTTTGTAAATTATCTAATACCATGATCGATTAATGGAAAAATGCATCTTTGAAGAGGATGATGTTCATTACCTTTTGGGATGAGAGTGAAATTTCCTCTGGGACATTGGGTAACCTTTTATATTTTCTGGTACATTGATTATTATTTTTGGTTTTTATATACCTATTTGTCTTATTGTACTATCCCCTTTGGGATTTTTCTTCTAAAATACTGATAGGTATATTTATCATCAACTGTTTACAAGGAAAACACATTCCTAATTTTTTCTCGTATGATACTGGCTCCTATTTACCATCCCATGGGTGATTGGAACACCTTTCATGCGATGTCAGTTCTAGATTCTGTATTAGGGTGTAATTGTATCTAGCCTAGTTTGCGACACTATCTAGCCCGATCAACTAAAAATTTGTTTCCTTGGCCTAAAATTAAATATAAGGTCTTCACACTCACTACAGAGTTCAAGTGAAATATGCGAGACTATAATTCCTTAGTGACTAACAAAAACACTTATTATATGTCGTCATAAATTTCTATTTTCATGAGGAAAGAAAATAAAACAAATGGCCACTATTTTTAGGTCAATGTGTGCTAATAAGACCATAATGACACCCGATGAGGTACACAAGCATGTTAATCCACCATGTACATACTAGGAAATCAGTCCACATAACTATATATACATTAACCCCATAATAAAACCCTATATTTTACTCATATTATACTTCCATAATAGATTTCATTCTTATACCAGGTGATTAAGGGTAGGGTGGAATCCAAACCTCAACACAATACCCTAAGAGACTAGGAATTGTCACACATTCATGTCTCAAACATCTACCTTATCACATTAGGAAGTGTCCATCAGTTATGTATCAATTCACATAGTAACCCAGCACTCCCTTGGGAGTCCCATTAATTGAACTAATCCTATTTTACTAATATCGCTCGTATAAAACTTAAATTGTACAATGACTATGATTCCAAAGAGATACATGATCCAATCCTACAATGTCAGGGTCCATCTTGCACATGACATAATCCCACTCCAGGAAAGTTCATCTACCATGACCAAAGAACTTTCTGGGAAACTCCACCTCCTAACCAAACCATTCTCACTAAAGGAAATATCATGTCTAAGGATCCACCCCACCACATTAGGATCTGTCACCTTACATAAACCTTTTGAACAGAATAACAATGGGTTGTATTCCAACACACTAGAATACTATTTTTCCCTTTGGTTTTTATCACATATACCTTTCCCCATATTATGAACACGTCTCACCTCACCTATTAAGGCACCCACTATGTCCTCCATACCAAACAAAACCTCTCCTCTTTGAAACTAGCTCATGTTCGTCAAAAGAATGTGATACTATATCTCATAATCTCTCTCTAACCCTGACCTCAAGGGGTAGGTCCAAATCCATTATAATGACCATAATTAGTCCTGGACCCACTAAAAAGGGACCATCCCAATCCATCATATTATACCCCACAATGTGATCAAATCGTGGGGACCAATTCCTGAATAAACCCACTTGGAATCATATTTCCAAGTCCCAAACAACTCTCATGACCCACACTCGTTTCTTATCACACAAATCCTAATGGAGATCCATTAGCTTAGCAGCTAGAGGAAACTAATTTCCATGACATTAGACATTAATATAAGGAATTATATTTCTCACTTCACATACTAAGACTCTACTCCAGACTTTGAAGGGTGTTCCATGTTTCCTATGAGATTCAAAACAATCTCACCTGTGTTTACTTAGATCCATTCCTTACGTGCATACCAATTAGTAATAGAGACCAACCTAGGCTATTATACACCATAACTCAAACCCTAGAATCTCACCAAGGAATTAATTAAAATTAACTGGAACTCTCATCCCATAAATACATAGACTCTATGAAATACCAAAATACACAAAGTGATAAAGAGCACTTAGACTTATCTCGATAGTCCCAATTCAATATTGTCACCTCCCATAAGGAATTTACTATATCTTGTACCAATTTCCCTAACCAAATAATATATAAAGAAAAGAATTATCATAATTAGACATGAATATGAAATTGTATTATAAGGGTAACATACTGTGATATTAGATTTAATCCCTCACTAACCTCTATTGAGCCTCATCCAAGCCCATCCATGATACCGAAATGCTATTTCTAAATAATAAACAACATCAGTTATTTATAAAAAATCATAATTATATATAATTAAAAAATAAATTAGGTATGAATTCCAAATAATTTATCATGTGACTCTTCCCGACCCAAATGATAACCAACATCCAACTAATGGTCTGTAGGATATTTATAACATCATCCTAAAAAAATCCCTAGAAAATGGAATCAGTTCATTGTCCAATTTAATAAAATTTATAAAAAAACCCCATAAAAATCAATATAATTACATAAATTCACAAGAATGTTATGAGACCACTTGTATATAGTATCTTAGGATGTCCTCTATATATGTTGAGAAAAATACCAATCTATCAATACGATTTTCACCATTCTACAAGAGAACTTTTCCAGAAATCCTAAATAAAATTTATCTAAACCAAATGGTGAAAAAAGGAATAATAGAGTAAAAATATAGATAAACAAAAATAATATCAATGCTAGGAAGAAAATAGAATCTTCCCCATTCAATGGGTGAAAAATAGTGGAATGGTGAATGGAGTGACCAAAAAAGATGACAATTTTCAAGGCATTAGAATCAATAAAATTAATTATTTATAATCCAAATTTGAACTAGTATATTTAGTGTAAATAGTGTCGAACCATAGGGATGGAGTCATAGGTTGTGTGTGTGAATAAATATTAAATAAATATCTCTACAACACGAAATATAATGATGAAATTGGTGAAGTGAAAGATATAGTGACTAATAAAGTGAATAAATTTATAGAAATATAAATTATATATTAAGTAATTAGGAAAAAATAGTTAATGAGACATGAAAATTTGATTGGATAGTAATTAATGGAGTTTCCTTCATTAATTTAATAAAATAAGAACACTAGAACAATATTTAAAATGGATGACAAATTCATTCGAATGCTAAAATTTTGATAGTGTGAACTATATAGATATAAAACTATAACATCCACTTAATAACGAAATAATAAAATTGATTTTTTTATCATGACCATTATGTTGTTTATTTGGATTTACAAACCCCAATGAGAATATCTCATATCATAACAATTCATGGATTATTATAAAATAAAATATATTTTATTAGGATCAGTTATTATTTATACTTAATTCCATTTTTTAAAAATAAATTTCTAAATAATTTGAATTTGAGAGTGTCATCCAATAAAAGAAGAAAAATATAAAGTAAATGGATTATTAACAAAATCTCAAACACATTCATAAAATTTGATGATGATCCTGATCATAGAATTATTACTCAATAAAATTTTCATTGTAATAATAATGTATTAATTTTTCTAGTGCTACCTGATCACATTGTTCATAACCAATCACCCCAACTAGTGAGTGTTGATAGAGAATCGCAATCGTGTTCCTCCATTGGTCCTAGTGAGTAGATATTTGATCCCTCGATGTCTAAATCCTCCATTGTGAGTTACATGTTCCCTCCATGAAAATATAATAATTCATTAGTTCCAATCTCAATATCATAGTAAACTATTCAACATTAAACTCTATGTACCCCAACTAGTGTTCCTTGACCTTTCTTTTTCATCTTCCCCATGTGACTCTAGTAAAATCCAAAATTGAATGCTCTCTTAGGGAATGTGGGTATGTTTCACATATATACAACTTAGTTTACCCCATAATTCATCCTACATAATTTATAATCCTCTAGAAAATTTCCATAATTGGAGATTCTTCTAACTATTGATGATCTTGCCCCCCCCCCTTTTAAATTTTATTTTAGTGTTAGGGACCCTGTATTGGAGTTTCATTCAAGGTAACCTTACAGATCATGATTCTATGTCTCATTAATTGTACATAAAATTTAGAAAATAGATTTAAAAAAATATTTTAAAAATAAATAATAATAACTATCTTAACAACCTAATTCAATATTAAAATATATTGTAATAATGGGATTTCAAAAATCAATGAATGATATAACGAAATAATAATTCTTACGATGAATCAAACTTCAATTAAAAATAATGATCCCTAATGAAAAAAATACAAATAAAATTAAAATATTTAGGTAATTTCATAATTATCAATAGATTGACCAATAATGTATTATTTACCATAATCAATAATGTTTGATAAATGATATTCAATTAATCACTAAAAAGGATTTAATAATATATATTAAATAAAATCCATGATATTTTTCCCACTCTTATAGATTTGTTATCCATCAAAAAATTAATGTCCCTACATTGTTAAAATAATGAAATCTTTCAATGTCAATTCATTATGTAGAATTATAAAACATATATTTTAAAAAATTAAGATCTTAACATGGGTTAATCTTTTCAATGAATTCTCAGAACGTGTCCTGCCTAGGTTTAAATAATAGACACCAAAAGTGAAGAAAGAACATACTCATCCATCATTGAAAATGTCAAGATTTATATATCAATATCACTAAGTTCCTTACATTAATTTATGATCAGTATATCATTAGAGGAGTTAAAATTGGTTTAATGTAAGTATAATTAAAACTTTATAAAAATTTACATTAAATTATCACTCTATCCCAAGTTCCACAAATAAAAGATCCATTTTCAACTATTTTGATTCAATTGAAAAGATTTTACTATAAAACAATTTTCTTATCCTTCATTGGGGTTATATATTCCAATAAAAAATTAAATTCATTTGTGATAATTAGGAACATTATTTGAATTTTGACCACCCATGGATTTTCACCAATTTTAATGAATTTATATTTTCTACTAACAAAGCCTGTGAAACATATATTATAGATTCACTATGGGATAGAAATTTTCAATATTAATCTAGTTTCAAAATAATTGTATGATTTTATTATTATTTCTCTCCATGATAGGTTATATTTCTCAAATTCTAAGTTACCTAATTTTTATTTCAAATATTCTATTTCTTCATGCTATAATTATAATTCTGAGAATATCTCACCTATCACACTCATATATATATTTCTTAAATAATATTCTCATAAAAACAGTTGGTAAAATTACTCATTAATCCTGAACATATAATAGTTTTATAATAAATAATGTCCTAAAAATAGAAAAAAATTATACATTATTTAGGATATCAATTAATTTAAAAGACCCTAATATTTGGAAGATATTTGAAAAAAATTAGGCATAGTAAAATAACCCTATACAACACACATAAACCTAGAATTGTCACCAATATTTAAAAAAATGTTTTGATTTTTAAAAAAAATAGTTTGGTTGAAGGCATATTTTCAATTTAATAGTCTATATCATGTATTAAGGGTTAAAATAATGTTCTCAAACAATTTACCAAAATAATCAGAATAAAAAAATAGTTTATAAAAATTCAATGACCTTTATTTGAAGGGACTAAGACTAAATTTTTAATTAAACATAATATATTATCAGACATAAAAATATACTTAGAATTAGCATATGTTTTAATCTGTTTTCATTTTAATTGGTGTAATAAGGATTTTGTTTTTTTTGTTCAAATGATATTTACTGCCCTATATATTTACCAGATAAACAACCAATTGAGGGAACATAGATTCACCACATTGTACGTATCCCCAAATAATTAAAGAATCCCTAAAATAATAGTTATTAGCAGCATAAAGTATAAAAAATTAATTGAAAATATTTTAAAATAGTATACATAGAATAGTGTATCCCTATATACAAAATCTCTCATCATTTAAGTTTAGCAAAATATACACTCCCATATATATTTGAGACTTCCCTATCATTTCTCAATTGAAGTTTATATGATGTATTAAAAAATTATCATTAGTATGGAACAATAAATAAATATATAAATCAAACTAAATTTGAGGTTAATGGGTTTTCCCCCTTATGATTCCAGCAATCATTTCCTCTTTTCCCACATAAATCATTTGAAATTCTATTCATGATGTTTAACTCTATAACAATCATCTCATAGCTACAGATGTTAATGATTCAAACTACAATTATATAATGGATCAAAAATGACAGTGCCGATAAGTTAAGGTAATCAACCATAAAAAGTTCTTGAAGGGTGAGCACTAGAAAAAAACCCTACTTACCATGTAAACAAACTAATCATATAAGGAAAATTAGATCAACCATTAGTGAAAATGACCTGTGCAAAGACAATTAGGGTGAAATAGCTTGATCTATCATAACAAGATATAGAAGTTGACCACATGTTAAAATCCAACAACACACTAAAAACCTAGTTATGTTATGGATAGACTATAATAATAAGCGACTCACCACATATTGACAACATAAGAAATCATGCTAAACAAGGTGACCATGTGAAGAAAATATATTGACTGTAGTAACAAAAGTGTAAAATATTCTCTATCAAGGTCTTTCTGTGAGGATTTTATGGTAGATAAAGAAATTCTATATAGAAAATCCTTATACAGTGAGGAATGTTGAAAAAAGATTGGATTAGTCATGAAAGGAACGATACTGCAAGAATAAACAATAGATCACCACAATGTAAAATAGAAACCGAGTACATGAAGGATCATGTGAGCATGCCTGACATTCCATTCTTGTACAATAAAACTTGAAATGGAGTGAAAGTATGAATAAAAATAAAAAATCATGATCTTTTTTATTGAACACATACAAATGATAAAATCCTAAATAAATAAATACACATGAAAATTTTTACAAGATTTTGATCGATTGTAAGAAGAAGAGCCCTAACAAAAATTGAAAACTCCACCAAAGACTAAGTGACTGCATAAAGAACTTGAGGACCATAGAAATATTATTAAAAAAAGATAATATTCATGGGTTAGTTCCAATTATGTACTAATTTTATAGCCCACTCGGTGGTAGATTAACTTTAAAACTGAGAGACATCATTCAATACCATTAGGGGATCGTCAAGTATGGTATTAATTATTTGACCATTCCGAAAAAATATTGAATGTTTTCTACAACTAGATATATATCTTAATTTAAGAGTACTCTGATCATTATTAAGGGTTATAAACTCATTGTCTTTAGTTTACTAGAAAAATATCATCTTCAAAGAGTTAAACAAAAAAATATTTATTCAATATTTAAGTAATTATTTTTAGTAAAAGTATTATGAAATTTATTTGATTTATATTAATAAATCACAATGTTATATTTATATTATATTTTAATTTTATCATTATAATTCAACTCTAATATAATTTCTTCCCCAATAGACTATAAATAACAGTTCAAGTCTTCTACTACACAAATAGACTTATTATGAAACATGATAAGGTGACAAAATGTTTTGGAAAGAAAAAATTGATAGGGGATATACCAAGGAGTAGCTTATAAGTATTTTATAATCCCACAATGCTTCATCCAATATAATTGAACAATATTTCCCTAAACTAAAATATTTTCTCAAAGATATCTATTATCTTCTAATTTAAAATTTATATTCTTCCACTAGACTGTGAATGGAATTTTTTATTCTTTTGGGATCACACTGATAATTCAATGTTAATACATTGAACATATAATTATTCAAATAGTTTCCATTATTTTTAACTAATTACCTATGAACTCCAAATATTGAGAAAATAGTTTTGGTAAACATGAAAACATAATTATCAAGTTTGTATAGAAGTTAAACTACCTCAAACCATTTTGATAGAATGTTCATACCCACATAGATATAGTCATTTAAATACAATGATAGGAATGAGAATAAATTTTCTAGGACCCATACATCAAAAAAATCATACTCCAGATTCACCTTTTATTGTAAGTTATATTTTTTTCCACCATTTTATAGATTATCATATTTATCAAAGATAACTAAAAGTTTAATAGAATCCTTGAAATGTGGGTTCTAATAAAAAATATTAAATAAAATTTTGGGATATCATATAACCCCCATGGTTAGTACCCCAATGTGAAGAATTCAAACTCAAAACAATGTTAAAAATAAAATCCAAAACCAAACATCTCTAAAGAGTACCATCATCACATCTCATATATAGTAGGGATTTGTCCCGTTAGAAGTATTTTATCAATGAAATGATTTTTTTCTTTGGTTCTAGGATTGATATTTCGGAATAACACCTAAAACTATAATGTTATAAAACATTTCAAGTTAATCACACCAATTTACTATTGATCAAATTTTAATTTTATTTCCAATGAAAGGGTTTATATATTTTAGTTCAACAACTTGGGTGATATGATACCTAGAAAAAAGGTTAGTAGACTTATTTTGATTCTTTTTATTAGAATTTATTTCAAAATATAAATCTTGTTTCTAATGAATCCTCATCATAATCCTTGGATTTTAGTTTTTAAATTGACATAATATATTCAAGGGATGAATTATAAGTGAAAACTATGACTTTTCAACCTATAAAATATTTCATAAAATTTTATGGAGAATACATAAAAATCGCCACCACTTTTTCAATAGTAGTGTAATTATATTGAACATTGTCTAAATGTTTACTATAATTGTAAATCACAAGAAGTATCTTCTCCAGTAATTAACATATAACTACACCAACTACCGCATCCTTATATTCACACATCACATGAAGTAGAATTTTTGATCTAGGGTAGTAGTCCTTGATGAATATGTGTGTTTTTTAAGAAGGATGTGTGAATATGAATATCTCACATAAAATAAATGTAGTGTCCTTAAAAAGTAATAAGTTATGGGGACTTTAAATTTTAGAAATGTGGTTGATGAATCATTATTAATGACCAAAATATTCTAAGAAACTTATAATTAATTATGAACATATTATAGGGGTATACTTTTGAACCAATTCTATATATTAATTTTCTATAGGTAACCACCTTTTTGAAACATCTTGACCGAAGAATATCCATTTAATGACCATGAATTTATAGTTTTACCTTTTAAAAATAATGTTTTTTATTAACATATTTTTAACAAAATTTCTATACTCAGTATAATATCTTTCAGAGTTACATCCAATAATTGTAAAATAACCCATAAACTCCTCGGTTATATTTGAAATATTGTATAAGTAAATACACATCATACACCTCTAAATAGTTGATGGAGCACCACACAAATAAAATCTAATCATGTAGTAGTAAAAATCCTAAATAGACCTGTGAAATTTGTTGTATCTTATTCTTCTACGGCTATGGGTATCTGGTTATAGCTAGAGTATCCATCGAGAAAATATATGTCACCATTGATTACAAACCCCTAAAGATTTTATTCTAGTGGTGGACATTTAATGTGGTCATTAATAATTTTAAAAGTTAGTTTTCTATAATCCATTCTTAGTCTCCACTTTTTTAGTGTCATAATGTAATTTTTTTTATTATATTAATTTTTGACAATATTAATTACACTATTTTTTTGGACCAGTTGCATTAAACTAACCCACTGGTATTCTAATATAGTAAAACATATTTGAGCATACTGAAATCATATCACTGAACATCAAACAACATAATTTATGTTGTTGTTATGTATTATCTACCCCTAAACTCTTATTTTTTAGGATTGAAGATAATTCTATGCATACATAAGGAATGAATTATTGATTTTATACAAGAAATATTAATCCCAATAACAGAATAATTTTTTCTCAAAACAACCCATAAAATCTCTACATTTAATTTTTATTTATTATATTAGATGAAGATAAGTAATGAAAATCAATCACCTATAAATATCTATCTCAGATGTGATGGTAGGGGTTGGGCATCCCAATAGGGCTACATTTAACTCAATGGAAGATACAAGGGACATGGAATTCTATGGTACTCATACATCCTCTTAATTAATAATTTGTAAAAAGATATCATCATATTCAATTGAGTCCTAGTAAAATTATCTTCTTGAGAATTATATATGATTTGGTTTATAAATTTTTATAAAGGAAACTCATCTAGATAATTTAATAACTCTTTTATATGATCATTTATTGGTCATTACTATTGAGAAGATTATACTACAAAACATTTTTTAATAGTGGATAGAGTACTTATTAATTCATCATTAATTTATTAAAACAATTCAACTTAACCATAAACAATTTATTCTAATTCTGTGTAATCATATTTCAAATAGAATCTAATTTTTTAAGGTTCATTTTTTTGAAAATATTTTTTTCTAATTTTTCTTCTCCATTATTTTATATCATCTTACCCATATCCAAAAATATGGTATATCCTTATATAGATATGAAATTCATAAAAATAATGTTGGTCACATCTTTATCAAACTTCTTGTAAGGAATAAAAATCTCACCAGGTAGGTAATAATTTCTTACTCTAAAAATAATGTAATAAATTCTCCAGATTGGGTAGGTAATTTATTGGTCTTCTAACTATAATAAAAAAATGGTGGGCCATTTAATTACTAATTTTATGTGACGTAACAATGATAATGTGATTAAACTAATACTCACAACAAGATCACAAAAATATTTAAATAGGTTGAAAAAATATTCAAATGGGAAAGCTATGATAATACTCATTGGGTGTTTAATTTTGGGAGGTATCCTATTGTGAAAGAAATTAATACACTCCTCAATGTTATTATATATTGACAAATATTACAAATTATATTTTTTTGGAAAAAGTTGTATTTAGTGATTTAATATAAGAAAATATTTGAACTATGGATTCAAGGATATGTATGTAAATTATCTATTTCTTGATAAGCAATAGAAATTAAAGTCATTAAGAATCATGATTCTTCATATTAATTATTTATGGGAAATTAATTGTTGGATTTAAATTCTTGATTATGGTAAGAGTTCACTCAGTCTATTCTTCATGATTCTTCTTCCCCTTATTTTATTTTTCAATTATGTCTTTTATCATCTCGTTTTTAGTTACAATTTTAGGTGTCAATTTTAATTAAATCATAATGAAAAAAAATTTAGATTCAAGTTATTTTGGATTTAGGATTTCATTTTTTATTCATATATCATTCATAGAAGCGATATGATCTCTATGAACATCCTTGTGTGTTTAAATAACACTCATAGTTTTCAATACTATATAATTTTGCATTGAATTATTTTTCATAATATTATTAGCTCCCCATTCTCTCTTAAATTTATTCACCTATCCTATTGACACATTTTCATCTTCATATTCTTCAACATAGAATAAAATTTTTATTTTTCCAAACCATGTTGAGATTTTTGTGTATCATATATACTTATTAACTATTGAAACATTAGACTAAATTTACTATTAGTGTTATTTGTTTCATCCATATTTTTTAGAATTTTATATTTGGAAGTTGTCAAAATATATATGAATTTGTAGGTATATTAACCTCATATTATTTCCATTAGAGATTTGTATAGTTTCCAGATGGTTTGTTATAGGTGTAACATAACGTATCATCTCTATGATTCATCCTCGGTAAATATATCACATGAATAGCCTTTTTAGGTGGATGGGTAGTCATGCCAAAATAGAGGTAGTAATATTGTTTCGGTCCAAATAAACCATAGTGGTTGTATTTCTACATATGTGTGTTTGATTTATTTCAATATAAAAAAATTTAGAATCAAATTTGATTTCTATTATAATATTTATGTCTTTCATAATAACATTTCTTCTTATTATTAAATTATATTTTGAATTTTGGAAATGTGTGTTAGAAATAATTTTTAATTCCTCGGTTTTATTTTCACTAAAATATTTTAAATGTTATTGATAAAAAGGATTTTAGTGGTATTGGGTGAGGCTGTTCCAGAATGTACCCATTAGAAATTGTGGAGATAATTTTTGGTTGGAACACTAACTATGTATAACATTGAATATTTACTAAGCTTCCTAGTATAACCCACCATCATATTGAATGAGACAATAGATTTTTTGGCTTATTTTAATTTTCATTATTCTTGGAATAAATTTCACTACCTAATTATTGAAAATTTTTCCTCATGTATCAAATATTTCCTAATGAATTCTCTGAAACAAGGATTTTAAATTTCCCATTATAGAAAATTGGAACACTCATAGTTTTAATTATTCTATGCACAACCCTATAAGTTCATGTAGATGCTCGATAATATAAAAGATCTAAATGAAGTTAAGTGTTTATTCATTAGTTCATCCATTATTTGATTGAGATATAGAGAAGTGGGATTATTTCCCCTCACATATTCGACATATAGTGTATTTATTAATTTATGAGGGGTTGATTGAAATTGTTGGCACTTAGAACATCCTATGCATAACTACCTCTAAAATTTTATTTCTTGAGAGAGGTGGATAGATATAATATTCATGACTATTATTCAGATTCTCCTAGTTCTTTTAAAATTTTGTTTTCTATTTTATATATATTATATTTTTTCGATATCTATTGTAAAAGGATATAATGTTCCACTAGTAGTCTTAGTGTGCATTAAATAGAACAGTTCTAGATTTTTTATTAGATTATTCTGAAAAAAATTATATTTATTTTTTAAAAAAAAATTATATTTTTTTACTTGGTCACATGATACATCCCCAAAATTGATTCCAAATTTTTATGAGTTCATTGTACTCAATAAAATTAATTATTTATAATCAGTTAATCTGATAACCTGATAAAATGAAGCCTACCGCATGACAAAATGAAGACAATCAACATGTAGGCTCAAGTGTCTGTACCTGACCAACAAGTTATAACACTAAAAACCCAAAATATAATAGAGTGAATGAAAAATTAAAACAAAAAAATAATGAAATTTATCATTAAATAAATTAATTAACTGTGAAAGAGGATTTAGACGTCTGCATCATCAACTATATGTAGAAATGATTTCCCACATGTTGAAAACCCCACCATTGATTGAGCGAATTCCGGAAGAACCAAAGTTGCCATGATAAAAAAATGATTTATTTTCAATGTGGAATTAATAAAGAAATGTAATCATTAGTTAGATCCCATAAATAACTATGTTTATAGTCATCATTTAGACTTTGTGGGTGATCATCATTCAAAAAATGATAAATAATCTAATCCCTTCAGATTCCCCTCAAAGTAGTGTTTAATTCTTCAACCGTTGACCAAAAAGTATTAATTTTTATCTCTAAACATTGTTAATTATCCATTGATAATAACTATTACATTAGGGAAGGATCTAAAACAAATTTTCTGTAGCGTACAATGAAAAATATTTATCCATGGTTTAAAAAAAAATACCACTTGACTAATTTTTATGTCCTATTCTGAATAATAGAATCATGAATGGCATTTTTATATATTTTTAAATTATATATTTTTCATAATATTCCCATTTTATTTCATCTTAGTCACTCAAATTTAACAAACACGTCCTTCAAGTATCCATCAGATCTTACTTTTAAGCTTCGTGTTCCCAAAAGGACTTATTATGCAACCTAACACGTAAATGAAATGTTTTCCCAAAGAGAAGCCTGAAAGGTTATAACATTATATAGGTCTTATAAGAATTTATATAATAACACAATGATTTATCCAATTGAAATATGAAATCATTCATATAAGTAGAAAATATTTTCTCCAATATTTGTTTTATATCATTGTTTTTAATTTTAGAATATCCATTAGATAGTGGGTGGTGGGTTGTTCTTGTTATTTAAACACATCCATAAATATTAATTAATTTAATTAAAATATAGTTCATAAAATGGGTTCCATTAACTATAATGATATATTTGGGGACTGAAATTTTTGTGAAGAAATTCTTTTTGATGAAATTGAAAACACATCATGCTATATTTTTTGGAAGTATAATTTCATAAAACCATTTGAAAACATATTCTACATCCACCAATGTATACTCATTCTCAAATTATTATTGAAACAGTATGATATTATATATTCCCCACATATTAAATTCATTAACTTCTAAAATAATATTTTATCAAAGATCATATTTCTTACTTGTATTCCTGAGCATCTGACATTTATCACATCCAGTTACAAGTCTCTATCATCCATAAAATAGTGGGCACATAAAAAACATATTATAAAACATTATTCGAAATCCTCTAACCATCATGGAATCTACCCCATAGTGATGATTGAAAACTCTCAAGAGTGGTAAACATTTCTCCCATAATGAAACATCACCTCATAATTCCATTAGAAAATATCCAAAATATAATGTGGTCATACTAAAAGAAGTATTTGAGATCAAATTTAATTTTTCCCCTTAGGATGGTGAATTTTATTTAATAAGAAATCTTATTTCCAGAATTTTATCTAAGTTTGAAATCCAAGAAGACTGCTTCACTAAGGCATCAAATATTTAGACATCAAGAAATGAAGTCTTTATCAAGTTTGGTTTATCCATTTTGGTTGATCATAAACCTATATAAATAGTATATAAACACATTATCATATCCTTTGATATCCTTAATTTCTAAAACAAACACTTTTAATTTAATATTCCACCTTATAATCATTAGAAGGGATTATTTCTTAGCTATAATATACTTGAGTGTTGAATGTTAACTAAAAACTATTACCATAGAAACTATAAAATATTTCATAATCTTATCAATAGAAAATATAATACTATCCAACTCATTTTTTGTAAAATTTTAACTCTTTTCATTATCAGTTAAATTATTTTTAGAATATTAAATCACATACAACTTCTTATTTTTTTCTTTATACTTATACAACATTCACATAACCAGGACCACACATCGCATAATTTTTTTTTCTAATTTAGGTTGCAATTCATTAGTGATGTTGTGAGTTTTTATTTTATAAGGTTTATTGATTTTAAACAGCTCCCAAAAACAAAAAATGGGGTTACCATAACAAATAGTGAGAAAATTGCCTTTTTAATTATTTAAATGTCATTAATGAATCTCAAATAGAACACAAAATTTACATATAATCTAGTTGTTCAATTAACATTTTTTAGTGTAATATTTTAGATCACTTATATTTAAATTATCTACACATATTCCCTTATAAGGGATTTTTTACTCAAGACTATTCCTTTAGTAATCATGGAATGATAATTTTACCTGCTATAAAAATGTTGGTTTGTTGACATATTTATTACAAGCATTACAATTTATCAATATAACATACAAAATTACATTAAAAAATGAGAAATAATATATGAAAACATCAATTATCCTTTCAATTATATCTAATTAAATTGACCACACACACCTCTGAATTGTGGATAGAGAAACACACATGATAGAGGAAATTTTCCTGTTGGATGATTTCCCAAATAGACATATGAACATGTTCTTATCCTAATATAATCGGAAAATGGTAAATTAACTATAGTATCCATAAATAAAATAGAATAACTCATTTCTAACCATCCTTTAAATAATTTAGTCTATAAATTTAATGTTCAAATATTTATTTCCTTGTGGTGGCATTGAGTTTTATAAAATCTATAGAGACCATCCACATGATTGGTGTCCTAGTTTAAAATTTATTCCTTCTTACCATTTGCAACAATAATAAATGCACTATATTTGGGTTCAAATTAAACTGGATTAACCTATGGGATGTCTGATATGGAAAATTTATTCCATCGTAAAGTAGTCATAACACTTACACTTTATCCACATATTTTATGTCAAAGTAATATATTTTCTACACCTAATCTTTTTTATATTCTAGATCTATAAAAATGTTATCTATATATTAATATGGATGTAATTCATTGATGTTAACATGGGTACACCCAATAAAATATTTGAATTTTTTCACTAAATTCATCAAAATATTATGTTAACATACATCTTGATTGGATGTGCTGATGAAAGGTAATTATTTTCACTCACAAACAAGTGTATTTAAGATGATATGGGAGTAGTTTTATATCCAAATTTGTTGTGTTATTATTTTAATGAAGATACATAATATTGGGAGGTCTAAGGACCTCAAGAAAACTCTTAATAAGGAATTATAGAAATACTACACCTCATCACTGGTGTCACCAAAAAAAATATTCACTTGATAACAGTTTCTGATTAGATATAGAATAATTTCTAATTAAAACTCATAATTATGGTATAATAACTCTCCATCATAACAGTCAAAAGGATTTTCCACTTAACTAGAGATGATTTTAATTAAATTATCATCATCGTATGGGGTACTGTATATTTCATTAGTCATTCTGAAAAAAATTCCCACTTCCTCAAAAATGGGTTCTTCTAATTCTAAAAACACGTCTTTTAAAAAGGTTAATCATTTTTTCTGTTATTTATTTATTTTAAAAATATTAACATAATATTTTATCTTATATTGAATATTAATATTCCCATTGAATCATTATAACATATCCTTCTATGTTTAGGAATTTTATACAATGAATGAAGGGTATTTCTTTATAATTATCCATGTAAAGAATCAAACTTTTTTGGAATGTTATAACTTCACTAATATAAAAATGAAGTCATAAACTCATGCGATTGGGTGGTAATAGTTCATTCTAGCAACTAGAAGACAAAATTTATGGTATATGGAATCAATATTTTAATATTTTCAAACAAAAACAATAGGATTAAATTTATACTATCACCATGATGTCAAGAGAAATTACACATGACACCTCTATCTCTTCATCTTCAATGTATAAAAATAATTGACTGATTTATATGTTTATGAGGTATCTTATTATACTAGACTGTACTATACTCCTCTTTGAGATTATATTTACAAAAATATTCCATGGTTATTTTTTTTGAACAAATATTATTCTATGATTAATAATATGATGGTTTTTAATATAACTAATTGTCGAAAGTTATGTTGGTGTTAATTTTCATGATAATATTCATAAATTATAGTAATATGGTATCAAGATTTCTCTTTATAAGTATTTCTAGGAATAATATTTTTTGAGTAAAAATATTTATTATTGTTAAAATTAAATTAATTTATTCTTTTTATTTATTCATCCCCTTGTTTTATTTTTTTCATGTTTCCCATTTTTCTTTCAGTTGGAATAGTATGATTCATAGTGAATTTAGGGGGACTTTTTTAATTTTTATTTCTATGTTTTTCATATTCTAGATTCTATTTTCAACTTGGTTATCATTTTTAGGAAGGATTTAATCTATGTGAACTTATTGGTGATTTTGAATATCATTTAGAGTTTTCACTTCTATATAATTTTACATAATGTTCTTTTCTATAATTCTAGGTAAATTCCATTTCCCACTTATATTCAATCCCATACCTAGTTGAAAAATATGTAAATATTATATTTTTTCTTCTAGAATCAACTTAGGATTTATCTAAATCATTTAAGAATTCATTTTAATAAATCCAAAACATAAATTGATAGAAAATTCACCCGGCCTCCTATTGGGAATTATATTTTTAAAATTTATATTGTTTTTAGAAGTATAGTTTGGAATATTGGGGAAATCCTGGGTGATATTTAGGTCTAAGAAAACTTTTTTATTACCTTGAATTATTTTTATTCATTCTATACCTCTAGATATAGGAGATAAATAATTTATCATAACTATGCTAAATTATAGGACTATATTTGTTTTTTTTTCATTTTCATGTGGTTAATCAGATATGATAAATTTAGTGCAGTATAAATGTGTGTTTCTAGGGATACCCAATTTGTTGCAATACTTCCTATTGTAGCATTGAATATAATCATTATAATAACTAATATTTTTTACTTCATTTTTTCAAATGATATTAGTTAAATTAGTTCCATTATTTTTTCTACTTTAGCACTGAAGCTGTGAATTTTCATAAAGTGTGTAGCAAATATATATTAATTACAAAGATGAATTATTACTAAAATATATCCAAGAGGACAGATATACAAGTGTTTTATGAATTGGGGTGAGTCTATTGTATAATGTGTTTGTGAGAAGTTGTGTAGTTTATAGGTGGTGGTGGAACTGGCTTTGTAACAGCTTGAATCTATCCCAGATTCAAGAAACAACTCTCCCTCATCCTATTTGAATACTATGATTTCATGTCTTCTCTCAATATTCATTCTTATTGGATAGTATTTCATTATAAATTTTTTTAATTTTTATTTTAACATATTAAAAATAACTTCATCCATTTTTTAGAACCAACTCTTGGAATTTTCATTCAAGAAAAATAAGATAAACTCAATTTTAATTCCCCTACAACTACTACACAGTATAATAAATGTTCTAAATTATGTTAAGAAATTATTCAAAAATAATTAAATTATTTGATTGTAACATAAAAAAATGGGATTGTAGGTTTAATATATTTGAGAACCTATAGTTTTTATAACACGTTATGGGTTTCTAGAAATCACAATGATCCATATGAAAAACTATCATTATCATCAAATTTCTATGTTGAGGTGGGAAAGCCTTTTAATTCTCGTTATTGTTCAACTTCACCCAATTATCTTCCATTTTGATTTATTTTTTTATAGTTTAAAGATGTTTTTCAATTTTTTGAATAAAAGCATTATTTGTTTCCACTGACAATCATAGTGTGAATTCGTTAAAATATGAGTGGATATATTTAGATTTTTGTGAAAATATATTATTTTGAAAAAGTTATTTAGAATTTATTTTTTATGTTTTTAAATTTTAGACTAAAATTGAGGATTTTCCTCATGTTTTTTATTTAACTTTCACAATATACTCATGATCAATCTATGACATGGTTAATTTTAAACATCTATTATTTTGGTTAGTATGTTTTCTTCACATTTTCTTTTATCTTGGAATATCCTCTTGGGTATTGATATGTTGTTGATTGTTTCTTCTTATGTTCAATCAAGTACTTTGTATATTTTTTAGTGTGTGTATTGTTTTTTACATGTGGTCAATGGTAAAATCACCCTATGGTTAATCATCCTACTAAACCCATATTTTTTGTGTTTTTTATTTTCAATTATAGTTGACATGATTTTTTTACTGTGATTATATGGTTTTCATGGCCAATTTTTTTCATTGTACTTTAAATTTTCATGGACTTTTCATGGTCAATTATCTTGAATAATTTGTAAAGTTAGTAATGATTCACGGTATCATGATATGGTTAGTCATGAACTTTTAAAAATATGAGATATTTAATATAGTGTTGTATAGTTTGAGAATAATTTCAAATGCCTTTCAAGGCCAAATATGGGCTTCTTTCTAGAATAATTTGAATAATAATACTTTATGCCAAATTTTTTATTCAATTATATAGTTCTTCACTAATTAAATACTCATGATAATTTTTTAAACATTAAATGAACATAAATAGGGAAACTATATGGTATTTTCAACAATATAAGGGAGGGTAAATTTGGCTGAACTCATGTGAAGAAAACATGAACTTTCTGGATAGTACTATTCTAATACATCTCATACAAAATCTTTTATTTCAATTTTTTATATTAAATGATACTAATAAATAACTGTGTGAATGAAATTCCTTGAGAATTTAGGGATACATTTAATGATGTGAATATCTTTTTCCTTGAATAAGTTTTTAGTTTGTTGCTAGATAGGGTGTCGAAAAATTAATTGGAACCAAAATTTTTAATCCTGCATACTCCCATTAAAATTCACATTGATTGAATTTTTTTTATGTTGTGTTCATTTTTAATAATTATAATTTAGTATGTATAATTAATAAATTATCTACTGGCCTTAGGTAATAATTATGGATGTTTTAGTTATTTAACATTTCTATTCTAATTTTTGTGATAAACTGTCTGAGAACATTCTTTTAATCCTTAAAATATAATATGAAATTTACACCATTTTTCATTATATACTGATTGAAAAAAAACACATATTGGATAACTTTATGTGTATATATATCTCTTTAGATATTATTGATGGAATATACTGATTTTATACCTATAAAAATCCAGAAGAGAATAAATTTTTCCCCTTCTATATCAACTGCCCCTAAAATATCAAGATTAAATCCTTAAATATAGATTCATATGTTAGTGCCCAACCCAATTTCAGAATTATTTTATAATTTTTCATCTCATATTCCATCATATATAACACCATTAAACTTATCATTGTCTCCCTCTCTTAACTCTTGTAAAACCCAAATCTAAATTCACGCCTAGGAAATGGGAGTATGATTCACATCCTTACAACTCTGTTCACTCACTAACTCTTCTATCATACAATATAATATTCTAGTACATATTTAAAATTTTAAAAAATTATTGACTTCAATGAGATTTCCCCTGACATGGATTGTAGTTTCAGGGCCATCACATTTGAATTGCATTCTAGGTACCCTTTATTGATATTATTCCCAGTCTCATTCATGTATTCAATCCCTAAAACACAAAAATTTAAAAAAAATGTGAAAAAACAATTGAAACAAATATCATAGAAATAAAATTCTAAAATAAATATTTTCCATTAATTGGTGTCAAAAATTAAATAATGAAACAATGGATGATATATTTTTTTGAAGAATATAACTTCAATTACAGAGTAAAATAATTTAAGCACCAAAATCCCAAATAAATATTAATACATTCAATGAGTTATATAATCATCAACATATTTACCAAAAATAATTATTCACTATAATTATCTCATTTTATGGCATAATATTAAATTAATACCTAAAAAGGATGTTTACATGAAAATAAAAAATTTCTGACATCATTATCCTCGAATTTCTTGAATCCCCCCACAACCCCCAACCCTCATACCAAAAAAGACTGCCTTACCTCATCTACAAAAATCAGATCCCCGTTTAGAGCATGAATAGGGGTTCATGCCTTGATCCAATCAAGTAGAGAGACCCCCAAAATGCACACATTTTCATGGAATGAACTATCATTTGTGTTATGAAATTCTCGAGTAGAGCGAAACACCCCTCAATTAGCCCTCGTTCCATTCCACAAGGAGGCTAGGGAAATCCGTTCATGATTAAAGGTCTCTGTCACATCATGAATTTTGCAACTACTTGGGTTTTTTAGTATCCAAAACACCAAACCCAACTATTACATCCACTCAAACACTTGAGGAACCAATTGGGTCATCGACCACTTTTAGAAAAATCCAATAAGGATGATTTTTTCAAAATTATAATCTAAGTCCTTGTTCTCGAAACAGTCCCTAGAAAAGGTAAAAATTTAAATTTTATTTAAAACACAATGATATAAAAAACCACAGATAATGAAAAACTCCCCACTATAATTCTTCTCATCCCATTATATTTTATTAGTCCTAAAACAATGTCTCCCTATATTATTTAGTTTCTAATCAATAAATAACTCACCATGTTCCTTATTCGAATTATAAACATGCTTCCACTTTAAAACACAAACGTGAATCCTAGAGTCATAAACATTTAATCTAAACTCTTGTTATAAACACCAACCCACCATATCTACACCTCTAACAACACTCCAAAAAATTTTCCATTATCACAATATCTTATTATATTCTAGAACAGAAGTTATACATACTCTTGATGAATTTCTCTAGAAACAATTAATATCAACCTTATCCTTATTGTCATGACACCTAATAATATTTTTTTAATATCCAAAGGATATAAAAAAATTATAAATGATAAAAATGATGTATGAAACCAAATTTCTAGAGTAATTACATATTTGGATCACTATCCTCCTACTCCAACCAATATACTCTCACCCTGATAATTAAAACACAAATGATCAGAATCACATAGGGATCACATGAAATCTTTTCTATTCCTAATTCCAAAATATTGATTCCATTAAATACATAATCAAATATATTAATCATGTATTTACTAATAAAATAAATAACACTGGATATTTTCTCACACAAATAACCAGGTGTGAAATTTAACATCCGCTAATCAATCTCTCTACACTGATGACCTTTTTTATATTATGCTCACTTACACACGAATGATACAATGCTCCTTACAAAATAAAAATTTGAATCATCACTCACTAAACCAATAAACTGATGTTTACAACCCATAATATGTCTATTATTAAACACAATGTTTAGATGTGTATACCCTACACTTTCTTTATTTCTATCATGAAACACTACCAATTTTGCATTCTTAACTGACCTAAAATTACATCATCAAACTTCCAATGTTGTATTCCCCACCATATGTATTCCCTAACACCACTCCATGAGCTCTGACCCAATTAGTTCCCAACAATACACCTTCCTAACAATTCATTTCAAGTTCTCCACTAAGTATGACCAAACCTAAAAAAACATGATTCATTAACAATGTCTCATCCCACTAGTGTGGGGAATATCCCTTCTCATCTGATAGTTGATCGATATTTCTATGAGCATCTAACTACTTCACTACTTTTTCAGCACAACTAGGTTTAATCCATGATGAAAATCATTCTAAAATGACCAACACATGAACCATTCACTTATTCTCAACTCAATTGGGAATTATGCATGATCATCATTCACAAGTCCTATCACATCATGGATTTTTTAGAAAAATTGTTTCCAAAGCTCACACTTTTTTTGATGGTATATTGATTCAAAAAGAAACTTCTCATAGTTTCTAATATAGTATCAATTTTGATCTCACTCTATCCCAACAATGTAACACACTTTTCCATCCCAATAATAAAACCAGACTCATGGTCCCACATGTTGAGTCCCACATATCATAGTCTCACACACCTAAACCACAAACATTGACCCTCACATATGTTACGATCAACCAATATACAAAGGTATATCTCTCATTCTAAGTATCACAATATGATCACCATCCACATTAGGATCTTCCAAATACAATGACCACCAACATACGATCCCACTACAGTACCAAAAGGAACAACAGAAACTAATTTTGTTAGGCATATAACTGATCCTTCCCAAAAAACAAAACATCACTATTAGTATTGAGGTTGGGTATACAAGTAACCACACTATTTGGTTATGTATAATTTCACCATTATGTTATATAGGAAAACACAATATAATATTTTGTTGTCACAATAAGTAAGAAAACATAATTATTTTTCAAAAACTCATTCCCAACATCAAATAATTATTTATAGATTAAATTCATAAACCAAGCCCACTAGGGTTACATTATAGGGGAATCAAAATCCTTCACTGTATACATAAGGGTCTTCATATGCCCCATTATTTAGGAATTATATAGTTATCATCAAATAACATCCAACCAAAAGAACCACATGAACTATCATAATAAATATAACAATTAGTGGGAAACCTAGTCCAAATGAGTTTAATTCCACCATAAAATAATATTAAAAAATTCTATATATGTTTTTTTGACATAGTAAACAGTTAAATCTCTCATCATTAAAACAATCATGCATAAGAACGGATATTTCATGTGAATCATACATTCTAAATATGTTTCTTGTACATGGGACCCTTTCCAGTAGGCTAGGTTAAAAAACTCAAAAATAATAAAACCACAAATCAAGTGCACCACCCAAGGTAATATCATAAAACCATAACTTTTAAAACCAATAACAATAATCCCATTCCTATGAAAATTTTAATTCATATCAAAAAATTTTTGTGTTGCATCAATATAATATATATAGATGATTTGATACATTACTAAATAAATATTCCCTATTTTGAAAAATCTCGTGTCTATATGAGTTGTAAATTTATGAAATATTTGAATTTTAAATTACTGGATGGGACAAATTTTGATCAGCGATTCAAAAAAACATAGAGGTATATAACCCATAAAAGGACACATTTAGGATTGGAATGATGTCCATAGAGGATCCAAAGTTATTAGGATCATCCCAAGTGATCAATCATTAGAGTTTGAGTTTTTTAAAGGTATCCTAGGGCGCATAGATAGTGCATAGTTATTGATAACAAGGAAAACCAACTATGTGTCCCAGAACACATAGGCACATGTTTTGAGAAACTATGTTAAATTCCTCAACATACCATGAAAGTGTCTATATAATATTTTTTAAATGTAAAACAGTTGTAATATGTTACATATAGCTGTATATCATTAACATAAAAAATGAATAGATTAAATAGTCGGGGAACATGTTTGGCACACAATTTGGACAACCATTTAGCCAAACCTTGTTGAAATTTGAAATATAAAAAATTACAATTTCCCTCATGATATTTTAACTGTAAATCCATGTCTTTATCCCACTTTTCACCCTCATGAAATTAAGATCCTCTCCACATTCATTATCTTCTTCAATATCCTTCCAGAGGAGGAATATATTGGATTCCCTTGATGATCAACGTTATGTATAACCCTCTACCGATATATTATTTTCTTCTCCTAGGATTGTTTATAATTTTTTTCCCTAGTGAGGGATTTGGTTATGATTCCACTAGAGAATGGAAAAATCAAGTAGCATCCTGACCCGAATACCACTTAAATGGTTCCTCGATTTTTTGGCCAATAGGCATCAAGCACTTATCCCTAGACACCAGAGGATGCTGACTAATAGGGAGGGTGTGAAGATGTACAATGGGAAGACTATACCCTCTGAATCAATACAAAAACATAAGAAGTAATAATATATAAAGGGATTGGGATAATAATTTAATGAAAAGTAATAGTAAATGAATGAATGTGTCATGAAGGAACATGATACAACATAAAAATAGAAATACATCAAGTGGAAATTAGATATTAATACTAACAATGTAAATATATAAATTAAAAACAATGTAGTTTTCTCTAATATAATTATGAGAAACATCTTAGTCCTATAATCCTGCACTCCATCCTAACCCAAATAGATGAAACCAAGAAAACACAATCTTTGATCATGATCCAATAACAATGAGATCTATCTGGGTATCCCAGTGCAATGGAAACACAAATATGTTGTGTGATAAAATAATTCATCCATCACCAACAATATCTAATTTCTAATACACTCCATGTAAATAAGTTTAAAATTATTAATGTATAAAAAAATTAATGTAGTCATGTAACAATAAATCAAAACTGGTAAAGCTTAGGTTCTTCAAGGACACCTAGCCGACTATACCAGCTTTGACCTATGTTGGGATACCTCTGAATATAATGTCCAATATATATATTAATATTTATATAGATGTATAAATATATATGTACTATAGGCATACTGATTATTATATCCATATAAATATAAATATATATATATATATATGGATATATAGTATTATCCAGGACCATATGAGAACTCAAGAGTCCATGCATAATACTACTAATAAATGAAAACATAGTATCATAATAATGAGTAAGGGTCATCAGGCCAGAGAATCATGAGTATACTAGGAGAAGTGTCATACTTGAGTACCATAATCAATATAGGCCATTATTCTGAGTATTAAAAACAATATATGGGGTTATGCTGAGCATCATAATCAATAGAAGGAGACCATACCATATCACATCATAAATATAGGGATCCATGCGGACTATCATGGATAGTTGAAAGGGGTTCCATACACAACCAACAGAACATGGGGAGTGGAACATCATTCCAAAAAACCCATGTGATTTGGATCCCATGCCAACAATCCTCGACTAAGGGGATCGAACACACCATAGCCCACAACAATACTCAAGTTCCATTAATCATAATAATTATATGTACTCTATTTTACCACGGAACCCCTATCCAAATGATTCGTAAAAAGGAAATAAGCATCGCTGAAGGTGTAGTTGATCAATTTAACCTAGTTCATTCATCATTTACATCAGGTAATGTATTAAATCATGTCACATGTACCGTTTAGTTATAAATAAAGAAGGCCATGTCCAATGAGATTCCATAATTAAATAAAGCTGAGTATGAGAGGTAGATTACCCTATATCACACAATTATAAATAAAAATGAGGTCAAGAATGATATAATCCATTTATAAATATGTTTTTAGATTATAAGACATTCCACCTAAATAGATGAGTTTTACTAGGAATCATGATATTTCATTATACAATTCATTTCATTAAATTCCATATTCTTATTTATAAACCAATAAAGAAACTCGCCCTCGAAGGTGATCTATGACATCAAAGAATTTCAATCAATAAAATTAAAGAAAAAATTATAATGTGGAGGATCAACATTAGGAATCCAAAAAATAACAATGTTTATGTTGTGAAATCACTCTAATTGGGTGAGTCAGGATTAGGTTATCACCACTAACAATGTAATGGGGTCTAAGGTATTCGAGATGTTTCCAAACCAATTAATTCATGTCAATAAATTATTTATGAGTGACCCTGATAAAATTCTAGCACATGACATGAACGTGATATTATATAAAAAATGAAAATTTATGGTTAAATAAACTTAACCACCTAACTCATTCCTATAACAATCCAATCTCTCATTACAAGACTTTGATTCGAGTCGGAATGGATGAAAATGGTAGAATCGACAAACACCATAAAAATAGGGAAAAAGTGATTTCATAGATTTAGAGTTCGTTAAGGCTATGTAAATGGTGAATAAATTCATTATGATTCAAGATCTTATCAATTTGGATCCAACAAAACAAATGTTAACTGTTTCAGACAAAAAACAGGGGAGATCTGCCAAGGGAAATGATAGATATATCTTGGTGCACGAGGGAAATATTGGGAATGAAATGAAGGATAAATAGGGTATAAACCAATTATGGTTATAAGGGAAAACATTCATTTTACCAATTTAAATGGGGTGCATGATTAGGCCAAACAATTTGTTTAATCATGCTCCAATAGTGATGCGCTCCCTATCCAAGATCTACGCACTACTTGGTTTGTCTACACGCCCAAAAAAAATGTGTGCCAAGAATTCCCTTGGAACATTACAAATCCCCCCCCCCCCACATGTCATGGTTCTAGGTTTCACCAACCTTGTGGTTCACCTCTACAATAATCTATAAATATTTCACATGGTTTTTCATCCCACCATACTTGTTTTACACAAATTGTGTGATGTCACTTTCTTTATAGGGAAAAGCCAGACAATTTCACCTACGGGGAATCATGGTTTAAAAAAAACATTCCCCTTAAAGAATGGGGCCACATGGTTGACACACTTAGTTAAACTAACTGTGCACTAACCACGCACCTCATGATTTATCTCCATAAATTGTTACTTCCAGAGAACATTTCTACAAAAACTCATCCAAAATTTTAAGGAATCAACTCAAGGATTAAACCACAACCAAAACAACATTTTCATGTGATAAAATGCTAAAAATTTCACTATGAATCTCCAAAAAATACTTTTCCCAGCAACTATATAAATAGTTCATGAAATTTTAAGAACTCTAACCCGTTCAAAACCAGAGATGTTAGAATCCCCCCACCTTATTCATTCTTTTCCATGAGAAGAATTGAAGAACAATGAAAACAACACTCAGCCTTCTAAGGTCATGAAGTTGCATTCAATCTCCCAAAATTCATTTCAAAACACCCAACAGACCTCCTAGTATCACATTAAAAATGTGGAACCAAAGATACTAATACCATTTAAAACACTCCAAATTCCATTTAAATACCAATAAAACACATACAACTTCTCTTTTACCTCGAGGCATGGTCAAAAAATGATCTATTTAAATAAGAAACCTAAAGAACTCTGCAATATAGATCTTAACCATCAAAAAACTAATCCATAGCCATGAAATCTTATCCATTGGAATTGCCTACTGAAGCACATATATAGAAATATAACGATTCTCCTAGTATGATTATAAAAAAGATACACTCGATCATGGGTGACTACACTACCCCTAAGTTCATTTTAATCTCAACCATCAGTAACAATTGACCGAGGATAAACTGGTTTTTATGGATTCCTTTTAATGAACAAAACAAACACATTCTATGGAACCTTCATAAACCCAAGTAATTCACTAAATATTTATACAATGATCATTAAACTTATTATGAAGAGAGCTATTCAATCCACCTTCAACAAAATATTCTCAAAACAACTCAAATTAGATGGTTGATGAGTTTCACACAATACATCTCAATAGCTATAAATGTGGGTATCTAGATATCATTTTGATAACACTTACCAAAGAATATAACCATCATATAATAGAATTTCTTAACAAAACCATGCCTAGTTCTTTTTATCAATGACATATGATTGTCAAAAACAATATTCAATAAATGGTTCCTCATTTCTGCAACCATTATCTCTAGAGGGTCATATTCCATATTTTTGTGGTGACATCCACACCATAAAGATCCTTTAAAAATATTACACAGGAATACCTCCATGGATTCCATCGATTAATATAAGGAGGGAATATGATTATTTCGGCTCATTTTATAATCGATGCACTCTCAAAAAACCTTATATGAAGTCAAGTCAGGGCTGATAATCTTCAATAAACTAAGAGAACACAAATATGTCACCAAATGTATGAATTGATATACATGATATGTGTCAAATTTAAAATAGTCTATAATAGCCTTATACAACACCTAACACCACGTCTCCCAACCATGAAAGATCAAATTCAAACATGGGTGAAATTTCTCATGTTACCTAATTTTATTTTAGTATATCCCTCCACATGGAAACCACCATAAAATTACTCAAGCTCTAGTTTTTCATTCCCAAAACACTTTATAAGAAACTATCAGTCCTTGACTCCCACTCTTCCACCCACTGATTGGTTTTCCAAAAGGTACCCACTCAACTACCAAGTATTGAACCAGTGCTTAGCAGTAGGTGTACCATCTCATATAATTTGGTTTCAATCACAACTCAAACTCATATGGGTCTTTCGTCAGCATGGAAAATATGATTTTTCTACCAGGAATATTAGTCTCATTAAGGTAGGAGTTCTAATGGAACTCTTCATTAAAAATGGAATTTAAATGTTCCATTATGAATCAAACAACTATCCACATCTCATCATTGTTTAAATATTTCGAACTATTGACAAGCTCACCAACATTTAAACCAATTTAGGATCATTTTGGAATTTCCCCTTATGTTCATGTTCCTTATATATGGAGTGAAACATGATTCATGATCAGAGCGACACTCCCTGCCTTAGGGATATCACAGTCACCGAGTTACTGACAATGAAATACATTAGAATGAACACTTTCTATCATCACCAAACCAAGTTCATATACATGGAAAAAAATTATTTTATAAAGTGATTAACCAGAATAGTATGAATATTATCCTCTCATATGTGAACTAGGATTGATTCAATGTTTTTACATACATGTGAAACTCCTATAAAGTTAAGTCTGCATGAACCATCATTATCCAGTGTATAATCTAGTTCTAATCTATAATAACCCTAATATAACAAATGATACTTTGTATAATACCATCCCATATCCTTTGGACAACCCAAAATTAAATTTCTAAATCAATGGTACAATAATCATTGTGATTTTACAATGCTCTGGGCATTCTAATTTATATTTGAAACAGAATAATGGCCTTCAAGAACCCACAACCCTTAATCCAAGAGGCTAGGTAACCAAATGTTTAAATTCATCATGCAACCTTTTCATTCCAAAATTAATGAATTAATTATTCACTTTTAAACATAAATTCTTAAAATGTAACAACGCATGCTACTGCGATAAAAAAAGTATCAATCACTACAGATTTGTGGAATGTGATATCTAATTAAAAGAAGTGTAAGTCCTAAAAACCTATGAAATTATTGATCAAGCTAGAGGAATTTAAACCCTAAAAAATTTGATCAGTATGCAATACTCATGCATTTAATAATTCTAAACTCACTGAACTATCACCAATTGACTTGGGGGTATTACTTTATACCTAAGAGTCCAACATAGGAAAAAAACACAAGAATGACACGACTTGCTAAAAAAAGAGTAAGATTTCACTGATTCTTTCCAATTAAAATGTGATACAATAATAGGGATATCTACTTAAATACACAAGACATAGACCCTAAATGTGGTCTTGTGTAAAAAGAGAAATATAAATTCCTGAACAACATCTAGTTATAATGAATCCTAGAATGTTTTCAACTAAATTGCACACACAATAATTAAAATTTACCCTTATAAGAGGGATCCAACTATAAACACCTATATCAGGTTTCACATTAAGGAATTTAATTATTATCCTTTATTAAAAATTATAATATATATAATAAGGGATATAGAATAGAAATTTTAGGAAAACTATTCTAAGAACATTATTTTGATGATATCATAAAACATCTCATTCAAATATCTTATAATTACCCTTTTAAAAAATTTCTTCAATTCATGAAATTCACCAATATCTCAATTTAAAAAAATAAAATTTAAGGACTAATGAGGAAAACTCTCATTAGGTTGTAATTTTAATTTTAATTAACTGATGCCTCATAATGAAAAAAATATGATTACGAGGATTTTATGAATTATGGAAACCGATCTTGTAAAATGAAACCATATAAGTAGCTTTAGGATCATAAAATAACCATCCCACTTATCATATAAACACCCCCATGTGGTTAAATACCATTTAAGGTAAAGGAAATACATGACCTACAAGGGTCCCATTAATTCATTGAAGGCTTCTAAAAGACCCCTATTGGCACTAGAAAACACATCTGAAGGATGAACAAAATGATTCTATACAAGATCCAGGAATGTATCCCATTATATAGGATTTGATTTGACTAGTCCCAGATAACGAATGGGGTTACAAATTAGAAGTTATGGTTGTCTGAATATAGGATGAAAACATGGTTTGTAGAGCCTATTTTTATAGATTCAGTTCCAAGATCTCCCTCCATGATCATGATGAATGTTGATGGATTCCTTCGTGAGTTTGAAGAGATCCATGACTGCTATAAAGGTAGTTAATGGATAGATATGTGAGAGTGACGGTGCTCCGCATCTTTATGGAGATCATGTTTTACTAATGACACACATAATAGGCCGCAAGACCCCCATTCATATAAATACCCCTCATTAATTAATTTGAAGTGGGGGATTCCATCTGTTTTCACCCTCAGGATCTCAATTTGGAGACCACATGTGATCTATGAGATCCTCTTCTACAGAACCCATAGGCTTTGAAAATAATCTTCCCATATGTTTTTGAGAGCCTCCACCCTGTACAAAGATTCCCTTTGTGATGTCTTATAACCTTCACAATGGAAGAAGGCCCTCTATAAACTTGAGACATCACGAAGCACTCAGAATATAATAAGAAGCCTCCTATGAATCAGGCCATCCCTCATGAAAACCTAACCACCACGACGCCCCATCCTTAATGATACCCTGAGCTCCATGAAGTCTTATCCTTCATGAGACCCTGAGCTATACTAAGAACCTTCATGAAGCTTCTTCCATCACTCCCAATGATCCATACCATGGGGGCTGCCACATTGCACCCCCACTCAGGTTCTAGTTTAGTAATTTGGCTACCGTCACTAAACACAATGAAAAATATAGATTCACACCACAAACTTTTTATGTCGGGTAAAAACCATTTTCTACTACACTCTTATGTTTTTCCAACATCCATGTTAGGTAAACCATGATTTTAGATAATCCTATGCACTCAATGAAACACCATGAGTCAAACCTTCTCCTCCTGGTCCCATTCCCATGTCTTGAGGTTAGATCCTCACATTCGATTCCCTAAGTGCCTTGAGTTGAGAAATACCTCAAGAAACTCCTCGAACCTCATCATTTAGATCTTAATCCAGGTTGAACTAGTAAGGGTCTCTCTTGTGTAAGCATCACACCATCCATTTCTTGGCATCTTATTTCTAAAAGGCCTCTCCTCATGACTATAATATATCGCATACCCTATAAGAAAAACATAGGATGCCTCTTGTTCAAAATAAGAGATGCCTTATGTGCCACGAAAAAGATGACTCAGTCCATGATCATGGGATGACCACCATCCAATTATCATTTCCTCCATCATAGGTGTAATCCCCAATCAGATTCCTCAACCCAATAGAATGTTGGAATTCTCTCATGATCGAAAATGTGCAAACCTGAATGGGTATCCTCCTTGCGTAAGCCCTCTGTACATCATTTATTCACATGACATTAAAAAGAAATATTACCCATGAAATGATTATTGGATTCCATATTGCCTAGACATGATAAGATATAATGGGATGATTCCATGTGTAAGCCCCATTCACTATTGTTGCTCCCTTGCAGCACTCGGGTAGCTTCAATGTGTGATCCACATTCACCATTCTTGTACACCCCTCATGTGAGGCCTTACTGATTCCTTTACATCCCCAAGTGCTGGTAGGTATCACTTATGTATTTCCAACTGGTAATGATTTAATCCTCTCTATCCTAGATATAGGATGATAAATGTCCAAGAACCATCATCCCTATCACATGACATTAAAATGATGTCTCACCCCATGTAATGCACAAGGGTTGTTCTGTCTCGGGCATTCTCCATGCCCACTAGTCTCCATGAGAGTGAGATAATCCATGCCTTCCTAGAATGGAATGATATCCTCCTCTAATGTCACAAGATCCTCCCTAACTGTCTCTCCTAATGTAAATCCCAATCACCATCTCCCAATGTCGCTATCCCTTTAGATTCCCCACACCATCTCTTATGGTCTCACCATTCACAACATGACCATCAGATCCTATTCGATCTCTTATTTCTTCACTGAGCATGATTAGTGTGTTTTTACTATAATAATGACCATGATATCATATTTGGGCTGCTAACGATGCATAATACCCAACACTTCTTTGGGTATCAAACCATGTATTAGCCCCAATATGTTACCGGGTTGCTTGCTATGTGTTCTCCCAGATTCTATGCCCCTAGCTTACCAAATTACGTTGACTTTGATCCTTGTATTCTAGGAATGGTACCTTATAAGCCTCTATGAGGTTCAATCCCATCAATCCCCAGAACACATTTGTTCCTTCTATTCAACATCGGTTCACTTTACCTAGACGGATTTAAAATTCATGCTCCGAAATACGTTGGTTTTTATCCCTTTCGTGTATGTAGGAAGCCTCTTTGAGGTTCAATCCCTACTAATAGTAAAATAAGTTGCTCCCTCATAGGTATGTATCCTCCTATTGTGAGATCATCCATTCTAGGGACATATATCAAAGATCCATCTCATAATGTGTTGTGATCCATACTCTCGGGCTGCTAACCATGCGTAACCCCCATAAATATCACATCCATCCAACCAAGAGTGGTCATATTGAGAACAATATCTAACCATTTGTATTCCTCTATCACGTCTCTATTCCACTAACCATGAATATTCCACAAAACATCTTTTGACCACTAAAAAATCATAATCCCTAGCATGTAATCGGGTCACTAGCCATGTGTTCTCCCCAATTATATGCCCCCCAATTATCAAACTATATGGAATTTTATCCCTATATTCTAATCAAGTTATATAGGAAGATTGTATGAGGTTCAATACCATCACTCCCCACAACCCATTTGTTCCATCTATTTCATGTCAGTTCACTCTTCTAGTATGATGTTAAGATTCATGCTTATAACTATGTGGGTTTTGATCCCTTTTAGGTATGTAAGAAGCCTATTTGAGGATTACACCTGACCAATGGAACACTATGGTTCTCCATCATATGGAATTACCCTTATGGCGTGACATAATCTCTTCTTGGGACACATCTACTGGATCCACCCCTTAACGTTTTATTATCCATCAACCTGAACTGATAACCACGCGTAGGCTCACAAATATAACACCCATTAAACCAATAGAGAACCTTCTGTGAAGGGATTTTAACCATACATAAGGACCTGACACATATTTAGGTTTTTTGTCCATGTGTATGCTTTTATTATCTACCTCCATCATAACCTATGTGGACTTTGATCCCTATATTTTAAATAGGGTATATAGGTAGCCTTTCCAATTTTGATAACCATCTTTCATTCTCATCCCAACATTTTCTCAGGGCCCCTATGTCTCTGGAGGGCCACGCCTTAACCTGGAGGTTCCATTTCCTTTAGGTCACTATTCATGCATTCATTCTCACTGGACTCTTCCTTAGGTGACTTACTACCCCCATACTGAACTATGTGGGCTTTGATTTCCAAAAAACAAGGATACATATGAAGACACTCTATGAGGATCAATCCAACCAATGGTAAACCTAGGTTTTCCAATATTTGGGGTCCACATTGCTGATCCACCCATAGTGGTGACCAAATCATCCTTAATGGTGTGAAATATTCCCATTCTAGGAGACACCATTCTTGGGTCCATCCACATTGGTTGTTCTGATCCACTCATCTGATAAATCCTCTATGTTCTTCATCTAAAGGATTTACCAATGTGATCATCCATTTTAAGTGATTTGATTAGTCTAATCCTCTCTACAAGACATTAAAATCACATCATATACCATGTCAAATTTGGATATCCTCTTGTTCTACACCCTTAATAATCCCTCTTATGAGGAAGAATACAATGTTTTCAGTGTTTCAACATCCCTATAAGCCATCGACACCATTTTTGACTACTCTCTTGACCGAAGGTTTATTCCAAGACTTGACCACATATAATGTCCCAAAAGAAGTAGTGTAATTCATCGGTGTCCACAAATAGATGACATCACGAATGAGATTCAAAAAGAACAACTCAAATCTATGAGGAAGACCCAGACATTACGATGAGTTCTATAGAAGAATCAATGTAAGGATGAACATACACCCCATCATATTATTTAAATCAAGGATTAGACATCCAGGAAAAGTGATGAATGTCACCCACCTTTTGAAAGTGAGAATGTGGGGTACAATATAATCGTCAGCAAGCGTCGTCATTGAAGACCTACGCTAGAGTGCCCTGGTGAAATTCATCCATAATAGAAATAGTGAACCTGATGTGAACTTTTCACTTTCCTCCATGAGATTAGGGCATGTAAGTCATCAGATCAAAGACTATACTCTTGTACTACTAGTTTTTAGCCACCCAAAAAATGGTGAACCCAACGTGAACTAGTTCTCCTTCAACTATGTGGATTAGTAACACTCTAGACATCAACAGATGATCATGACACTATATCCAGCTATCCAGGTCTAGGTATCACTATGAATATGGTGGTCCTGGTGTGAAACTCTTCTGAATTTAGGGAATTTAATCATTTTGAATTCTAATCTGTGGCATTTTTAGTGTAGATATGTCTCTATAACCATGGAAGGTTGAACATCACTGGGGCATTGGTAATTGATTTTCTAGTGGATATACTGATGGACGAATCGTACTATTTTGTATGACCCAAGCTATAAGAAACCAATATCACCTATCTAATAGATGTAGGGGAAGGTGGAATGGTAATTCGGTCATCTCTCACTCATCCACCTCCACCACTACGTCATCCACAACCATGGATACTAGGCTAACATTCCCCATCTCAATATCTAAAAATTTTTAGAGGAGGGTGATATACAGTAGTGTTTTATGATACGAGTAAGAGGGGGGAATTCCAATGTGAGAAAGGGATCTTCAGGACCTAGAGTTTTAAATTCCTTACCCTCATCACTACCCTAAGGGACTCAAAGGGAACCACTACTCCCAACTCCAACATCCAACAGTTTCATTAGTCTCTCCCTAAAATGATCCTATGACTCACTCCCCGACTCTTACAAGGTATGTGATGTCCCAGTCATAATAATTATGAATACTACCCAAAATCTACCAAGGAGGGATACCACGTGGCCATGTATGCACTGCCAATTATTATTCCCTCAGGAGAAATAGTAAATCACCTATGTCCCAACTCATTCGACCCAATCTTGGATGACCCTACATCAACGCCAGGTGTAAGATCTTGATGAATCCCATCACGAGTCATCTTATTCCATAGCTACAATGTCTCATTCCACCACCTATGCATACTATCAACTCTCTACTATATTAGAGAAAGGGTAATTTATTTCCCAATTGTATATGATTCCAAATCTTCCCCAAGAGCAAGATAGGATAACTTTTTCCATCCCTATCTTGATCCAAAACTATAATGGGCAGCCCATAAAAATGAGATCAAGGATGGATGTCCTCCAGGTACAATCTAAAGAAATAGTGGAGGTCTTACCCACTCTTACAATTAGTACAAGGATTCTCCCCATGTCACCAGAATCTATTCAAGAAGAGGTCCTCTCCCAAATGTGGACACCATGCACGAAGTCCCTCTATATTCTTATAATCCCATATATGGAGGCCCTCTTAATGTCTCATATCATCAATGCTAAGATCATTCTTTTTTTATTTCTAGAATATGTGGAGGTCCTCCTCACAACTGCACTAACTATAGAAAAGGTCCTCCTCACTCTGTCACCCATAAACATGGAGGTCCTCCCTTTGTTCTCACGAGCTCTAATAGAGGTCCTCTCTGCTACAACATCAATCCAAGAAGAGGTACTCCCAACTTAATCAATGATAAACATGGAGTTCCACCAAGTTTCCAATTTTATTAGTACAAATTCCTTCATTCTTCTACCACTGTGAAACAGCGTAAATTTCCTCCATGTGCAATGGGAAGTATACATGGAGTTCCTCTCCACTATAGCACTCTCCACCATGGAGTTACTACCTTGGTTTCCAGAAATAAACATTGAATTCTTACCTAAGATCTATTCGATATATTCCCAATTTCTCCTCATAGTTCATCTCACCAAATAGGAGGCCCTCACAACTCCAAAAACAATCAATATGAGCGTCCTCCTCTTGTCATAATGAACTCCATCGGAGGACCTCCCATATCTGGAACCAACCAACATGGAGGTTCGTCATGTTTCCAAGATTTACTATTCCCCAATGAACTATCCCAAGGTAGATGGGAAAAATGTTTCCACTAAAGGAAGCACTCCGAGAAGAGATATAATGTCATCAATTTTATCCACTTTTTTGATTTTGAAGAAGAATGTGACTTGATAATGGATCCTTCACCCTGATATTATGTAATAGAGTAAGGATTAGGTACCTACTGTGTGATATTTGTCCTTATGGAATACTAGATTTACCGTATCCCTAAAATTATCAGTAGGTACATGCAGGATGAGGTTGATTTGTCTCCCATACAGGGTCTTACTATGCAGTTATATCTATCGTTACCAATATCATTCTCTACCTAAAAACAAGATCAAGGATAGTTGTTCTGGGGACTCGTAGATGAAGACAAACATCCAGATCCACCACCAATAGCTTCATTATTGACACATGAGGTGATTATCAACACCTTGTCCTATAGGGACATGATGATGTTGTCGTTACTGTCCCAGGGAGACAACCTTGTCTACGGCAGCTTGTCAGATTTCAAATCATCATATTGGCTAACTAGTTCATCATCCCAATGGTATACATTAGAGTAATTACCAGTTTCTTAGTTGTTTTTAGTCGATGAAAGGGGAAACCAATATCCAAAACTATATTTTGAGTAAATATGTTTGTGGGACATTCTTTCAGAAACCCAGTTATCTTAGATGTTATCTCCAATCGTGAATCTAGACATTGACATTCCAAAATTGATCACATAGTAAAAATATACGTGCTTCATCTAGACCATATTGAAGATGAATTTACTTCTCCAGATCCATCAGTTGGTTTTTCCCAAGAATCAAGAGCCCTTCGACGACATTGGCCTACAGTGTCGTAGGGTTGACCAAGCCTCACTTATTGTGGCCCAACACCCTCCATTGCATGTATGTTACCGAAATCTTCAATAAATATGCGTACAGAGCTTCCATGGGCTCCAAAAATTATCAAAGAGGCATGTCAACAAAAATGTTCTATCATGGGTACTTTCAAATGATGTTCAGTTTTGGGTTACTTAGGTGCATCAATGTGGTGGAACATGATCGTCTCTCAATGAAGGAAGTAAATTAGAAAACATATTAAAGGTATTAAAAAATAACAAAAAATGGAATAATAACACTACTTGAAAGGATTTGGGGGGGGGGGGGGGTTCACCATTCATAAAATTAGGATTAGTTATCTGGAAGAATATTGTATTATATTTTTTTATTATTGAAATGATGTTTTATTAAAAATTCACAACAAGAAGATATTTTTTAGACAACATTTAAAAGATGTAATAGATCTAACTATAAGTATTCATTTACAATTTAATCATTATGATTTATATTAATATCCACTTAATTATGATCCCATAATTTTTTAACCACCGAACTCTATGAGAATTAACTTTACCACAAATATGAAGAGAATTAAACTCTAGGATATCTTCGAAACATGCAATCAAAGAACCGTTCATTGATTGATGTTCTAAGGATAGCTTATCGTTAGTGGTAAATTAAAAAAATGCCCATTATATAAAATGAGATGAATATAGTTTAGGGATTATATTTGAACTCTACAAATTTATCCCGTGTGGTCTTGTTTTACCGATTATGTTTGTGCTCTCACAATTTACACAATACTTGACGTCGTGAGTTTTTTGTTAATTGTTCAATTGCTTGAATTGTTTCTAATAATTAAAAAAATAAATTCATGGATAATTTTATGTGAATTAAAATAGCTCAATGATTCAAAATAATTAAATGAAGTGGGTAGAATATAGATCGATCACAAATAGAACTACTCTTCCATGGGCGTTGTGGTCATCATTGAGACATTTTTCATGGGAAATGGATTGAATTGGCAGAACCCATTATAAATTCTAATCTTTATTACAAATAAAATATGATAATTAAAAAAGAATATAGTTGAACAAAAAAGAAATAAAATAGAAGAAATAAAATAAGAACAAATTAGTTTATTACACAAATGAAAACATTACAACATGAAGAAGAGAAGATGGCTTCGATGAAGGGATCCTTGCTCCAAGATATATCCCTCATAATATTTTCAGATAATTTCTGTGAAACTAAATATCCTCTTTTTAAATAAACTAATGCATGTCCCAACATATCCATATGAGAAAAAACACTAATTCATATAGTGGAGGGGAGGCAAGGTTTTAAGAGGATGGAAGTTTGAATAGGATATCGTAGCCAAATATTTTAATCCAACTTCAACTGCCCATTTGACCTTAAAAATGCATGAACAAGCTATTCTTCCTGAATAAATATTTGTAAAAAATTGGGTTGGTGAGATCTTCTCAAATAATTGTCCAAATCCATGCATGGATGAATATGTTATGGCACAAATACATAACCAATGTCCAATCTGGCTGGTGCATCCCACCTTTGATTTCATGGTCCATTTAGTTCAACCAAATCCTTGATTTAGTTCCAATGTACTGAACAAAATATGTAGCCTAATAAGTCAGGAAAATAGTTACAATATTTTATGTTCAAATATTAAATATTAAAATATTTATCTTCTAAATACTACAGCACACTATAATGGGTAAAACTAGAATTTCCATCAAATTTTCAAACGAATGATCAAATCCCAAATATTTTATAAATAAACATATTTAACTAAATGTGAGGAAATTTTATCATATATTATTAATAAAATATTCAATAAAAATGTGCTTTATAAACTCCCACACACTTACCCTTTTGCACTCTTTGGAAAAACCTCAGATCACATATTGCAAAAAATTGTGACAAGTAAACATCAATAACAAATCGAAACAAATTTTAAAACACATATCCTTGAGATCCAACAATTCCACACCAAGAAAAAAAGATATAATGCCTCATAAAAACATTATTACAAGTTCTACATCTTAATCAATCAGTATATTTCCACTTCATTTATCCTCCCATTCACAAAACACTTACCTCACTTGAATTTTATCTTATCACACAAATGTCAACTTTTTAGCAATGTCGTTATCATCCAAAAAAATTCAAGGGAAACCATAGTCTTGATAAATTCCTGTATCTCCACCCTATATCAGTGACGAACATATGATTATCATGATAACTTTTCAGGTTTTTTCTGTGGCTTTCGGTTGGTCGGGTTAGATGTGAAAAATTATGAGGCTGAATGAGGAGGGTTTGATTATTTTTGAATAAAAAATGAATTAATATAATATTAACATAAATATGGTATCCTCCTCAACCCAGTATCATTAATTTAGCTCCATAATTATGGAATGTCAAGGAAATTTTACACCATTTTTCATTTCAGAAAAAAAATCAATCTTCTCCAAAATAGTTTTTCGTGAAAGCTCCAGATAGGCACAACTTTGTTTTTTTAGAAGCTCTCGAAAGGCACAACTTAGCTTGTCATGAAAGCTCCAGAAAAGGAACAAATTTCAACAGAATGATTTTTTCTAGAAACAATCACATCTCTTAATAATTTAATGTTCCACCCAATGTAACACATAATGTGGTATCACAACACAAGACAGATTCCCCACAATTAAGTTAAACTAGATTATGCAATTTACCTTCAAGGATTAGTTGGATAGGGAAAATTGTATTGTAATGTGGCTAACCTAATAGAATTTTAATGGATTCTAAGGGATACAAGGATTAAATGTTAAAGCCAGGACATTATAAAAAAGAATTATTTGAAATAGGGGGTTTAATACCAAATAAATCCCTCAATCATTAAAAACATAAGTAACTCAAACCCTCATGTTTTGACAAGAATAATTCAAATTCTGGTTGAATCAAGAATGTTTTGGTTCTCTCAAGAAATGAGGTAAATGTAAATAATATGAAAATAATGGTTTAGAAGCCTCCTAGGAAAGTGATTTCAAATATAAATACAGTGAGATGTGGCATGGGATTCAAAATTTAGATTACTTTTCATCAAATTACTAAATATTTGAACTTGGAACACAGTAATCTTTAGCATTCATTTATTCTTAGTATCAAGGGATAAATTCATTCACTTATTGATATGGATTTAAAAATGGTGATGAAAATAATTTCAGCTAAAAAAATTAAAAATCACAAAAAAATTGGAAAATAAACACACACAATTTGAAAAACACACAAATTTTTTGGTTTTTTTAATAATTGGAAAACAAGAAAACAATTGAAATTACCAATCTAAAAGGTTCTCTCCCCAACACATAAAATAGATAATTTTCCACTATGTGCACCCTTGAGATGATATATTCACATGAAATGTATAATTTAATAGGATAATGAATAAAGAAGTGAAACGGTTAAGAATAACCTGATATGCTTAAGTGATGATGGGGTAATGCAGTGTGATGAAATCCATTGTATCAATAGGAAGCCTCTCAATTTACTTCATCAAACATTGCTCGTTGACTGTAAATCTCCTTCCAGTGTCCTCTTATGTGATCTCTACTGCACCATATGGAAAAAAATTAGATACAATATAAGGACCTAACCACCTAGAACAAAGCTTACCAGACATCATCTTCATTCATAAACTATTGAGAAAAACATTCTCTCCAACTTGAAATTCTCTTTTCTGGATTATTTTTTCGTGATCTGGTTTTGATATTTCCTTATAGAGCCTTAAGTTATCATATGAAGACAATCGAAACACCTAAAGTTCTTGAATTTTCATATTCTTTTGGATTCTATCTTGGGCCAAATCACTGTTGAATTTCATTATATCCCAATATACCCAATGATCAATATCCATGGTGAGATGACTTTCTTTCCCAAAAACAAAAAAAATGGGGAAATAACAATGTGTGTCTTGTATGTTGTCCTATAATGCCACAATTCATCATCCAAGTGCTTACTCCAATCCTTCATATTTGGATGCAAAATATTTTAAAATATTTGTTTCAACTCACAGTTTGAAACATAAGCCTGGACATTTATTTGGGGGTGGTATGGTGTTGATGTTTTGTGTGCCACCCCATAATTCCAAAGGAGTGGTGAAAATTTACGATTGCAGACTTGTGTCCCTTGGTCACTAATTTTGGCCTACGATACTCTAATCCTGCAAAAAATAAGTGCTTTGACAAATTCCACAACAACATGATAATAATTAATCATGGAGGCCTTATCCTCCACCCATTTTCTCACATAGTCAACAACATCCAAAATTTACAAAAACCCAATTGAACTAGGAAATGGACCCAAAAATCAATTCCCCATACATAAAAAATCTCACAGAATATTATGGGTTATTGGGGAATATCATGTCTCTTAGATATGACCCCAGTGTGTTGGAAACAAGATAACTACTTACAAAACACATGGGAATCACGAAATAATATAGGCCAATATAATCTAGAGTCTAAAACATCACTAGTTATCCATTGGGGTCTAATGTTTCTTCCACAGGAAAGTGTATGACAGAATTGCAAAACAGACTCAAACTCAGGATCCGGAACAAAAATTATAATAACATGATCAAAACACATGCACCATAAGTAGATATCATCCCAAACATAAAATATAGTCACACTCTTTATCTTTTGGAGTTGATGTTTTTTAAAATTTTCAAAATAATCATATTCATCAAGGTAGTTCACTAAATCATCATACCAAGGATGCGTACCTGAGATGGAATAGGGATGTTAATTGGGGAAATTGTCCAAAAGTGGTACCTTGGCCATGGTGTAATCCTCCAGTGTGTGAGTAAGCCTACTCAGGTGGTATGCCACCATGTTTTCTAACCCCTTCTTGTTATTTATCTCAATATCAAATTCATGAAGAAGGAGCATCCATCCGTTAAGTCTGGGCTTTGCGTCTGGCTTCTTCAAGAGTTACCTCAGAGCTTTATGGTCAGAAGAAACAACTATTTTAGATCACAATAAATAAGAACCGAATTTATCTAAAGAAAATATAATAGCAACAAACTCCTTTTTTGTAGTGGTGTAGTTTGATTGGGACAAATCCAATTTCCTCGATGCATATGCAATCACATGTGAACTTCTATCCACCCTCTGAGATAAGACAGATCCGACCACAAAGATTGAGGTGTCATGCATAATCTCAAAAGGAATCTCCCAATGTGGGGGTTGTATGATCTGTGGAATGGTTAGCAACTTCTTTATCTCATCAAACTATGTATTTAAATAATCATAAAACACAAAATCAGAATCTTTTTGTAGTAATCATGACATAGTAAGGGGAATCTTACTAAAATCTTTGATGAAGTGCAGAAAAAATCCTACATTCCAAAGGAAATATCTAACATCACGTACACATGAAGGATATGGTAAGGATGAAAAAATGTCCATCATAAATCTATAAAACATTATCCCATGTTTGGACACTACATACCCTAAGAAAATTCCTTGCTCTACCATGAAATGACACATTTCATAGTTCAAGACCAGATACTTCTCAATATAATGATTCAACACCGTTTGCAAAAAACATAGACATTCATCAAATGAGGATCCATACAATGTAAAATCATCCATAAATACCTTCATTACGGTCTAAATAGATTTAGAAAAAATACTCACCATGCTTTTCTAGAAGGTATCCGGGGTGTTGCAAAGGTCAAATGGAATCCATCGGTAGGAAAATGTACAGAATAGACATGTGAATGTTTTATTCTCGTAATCCTCTGGAGCAATACAAACCAATAAATATATAGAAAATCCATCCAAGAAACAATAATTTGTCATCCTAGATAGTCTCTCAAGAATATGATAAATAAATGGGAGGGGAAATGGTCCTTGTGGGTGGACTAATTTAGATTCCCTTAATCAATACACACACGACAACTGTTTTGTACCCTCATTGGAACTAACTCATCATTATCATTTTAAACAACTGTAACACCACTTTTCTTATGCACATCCTGAATAGGACTTACACACTGAGAATATGAAGATTTAATGATTATACCTACCTCGATCAATATATTAAAAAAAATTGGTACTTCTAGAAGAGTTTGATTCAGTCTCTTTGTATCTGCATAACCGATTTATCCCCATACTCAAATAGAATCTATTCCATGCAAATGGAGAGGTTAATACCTGATATGTTAGCCATGTTCTACCCAATTTCCCTGATGTTCTCCCTCAGAAGAGTCAAAATCTATTCTTCATGTTCAAAAGGAATATTATTAGCAATTATAACACTTAATCTTTCACCACATAACAAGTACGATTATTTGAGATTATGGGGAAATGGATTGAGTTCCAATAGGGGGTGTATAGATGGTGAAATTTATGGAACTAAAATATGTTCTCAATGAGAATCAGTATGAGAATATAAATCAATACAATTAGAGAATAAAAAATCAAATCCATTAGAATACTCAAAAGCCAAGTCATAATCAGTTTTCCCATGATCAAAATCTGATTATTAATATATTTCAATGGGAAAGGAAGAAGGGGAAGAAGGCATGCACGTCTCGGGGAAATTCATTGTGGTTCAGGGGACAAAATAAAAGGGACCCAACGAGTACTCATACTTTCCAAAACCAATGGAGCCTCGTTCGACCAAAAATGACAGGAAAATGGAAGGTATAGATGCAAAAAAGTGGGAAAGTTATGAATCAAGTAGAAATACAAGAGACAAGGAAGAGGAAGTTTGGGAGTGTTTGAAACTTATCCTGCACTCCAAGGAAGAAATTCTAGAAACAAGTCATCAGCCTAATGTCTCATAAGAAGAGATTAAAATAATTTATGAGCGTCGGTTGCATGAAGATGCTAACGAGGATCAAGAAGTGTGCATTAATAAACAAGATCTCAAACTGAACTGGGGATTCAATTAGAGTAAAATAAACATAGAGTAGTTTATTCAAAAAATGGAAAGGATGATCACTCACCTTGAAGAGCTAATTAGAGAGGATCCAAAAACCCAGGTTAGCATGCTGCACTGTGAGATTTATCGAGTATCTAAGTCACGTAATCTTAGCCTAGAGTTTAATCATTTTTTTAGTTCCGTCAATACCTAGTTCTTTCATTTTGTAGAACAAAGGTTTACCATTTTACCATAAAATGGCTTTTATTTAATAAAAAATTTAATTTGGATGGATGAAATCTATTTCAAAATCAAATCTACAAGAGTCCTGTTCTATAGAAACTGTAACGCCCCGACCCCAGCTACCCAGAGTCGATGCATTACTTCGTAACATTGGCATGATCACAAAAGATCAAGTCTCGAAAGACCGATTAGTTTAGTTGCCTTGGAAAAACTAGATACATTCATAAGTCTTTCATTACATCATAAAGTAAAAAAAAACTACAACAACATATTGTCTTCAAATACCCTCACACTATCCCTGCAGGTCATTAATAATATACTTCTTCACATCCTGGAAAACATTAAAACATTGAAAGGGGTGAGCTCAGATGCTCAGTAAGGATAACGATAATGCGGAAGCTTTAATAAATAGAAATTAACAATTAAGGCAATGTATAACTAAACAAAAGCCTTATTAAACTTGAACTTCAATAATATGGAAAAAGTAAAATCAAATAATTCCACTTACTTACGCACATGGATATTCTACTAGACGAATAATAACATGAAAGATCAATAACCACTTTCATAATGAGGGAATGTATAATGCCAGACATTCTGAAACATTTTGTCAAGGCCTTGGCCAAGACGTCTAAAATGATTAAGGCCTCGGCCAAAACCATAAATCAAATTGGGAAAGGGCCTCGGCCAATTCCACGTCTAGTTGTCTCATGAGACCTACCGATGCATCGAGGAGCTATAGCGGGCTCCACCCATCACTTATTAAGTCCAAAACATTCCTCATATGAACAGGTTTAAACATCTCATAAACCATAACATAATCGTATCAAATAAAACATGCATAAAGGAAACATAACATTTCCACATTTCAATCACAAGATATCAATACAACACATTGATATAATAAAAACGCTTTCAAAACCATTTTCAATACCAAAATAAAAGAAAACTATAACATTGTATTTATTTGTCATTAAAAAAAAGGGTATGGCTTGTAGAGGAAGATGAAACTCAAATAGTGGTCACGGCGGTGGAGAAGTCATTGTCGCCGCATACGTACGACAAAAACATTCCCTTTTGTCGTTTAGTAAACACTTTGTATAAAAAAGATTCCTTTTGAATAAACGTAAAAGTCAAAGTGGTTTATACACCGTATAAAAGAAATTTGTGTATAAAACCAAATATGCCTCAATGAAAGGAGATTGAGACGAAGTCCTTACAAAGATCATTTTTAAAATAAAATATATATATTATGTGTATTCACTATAGGTACACATAAAGAAAGTAAAAATACAAAATAAGACATAATAATATAATGACATAATTTGAAAGTAGGAGATTAACCCAAAGAATGGAAGTTGGGTTAAGAAGTTCCCTTACAAAGATCATTAATAAATAAAATAGATCTATTATGATTATTAACTATAAATACACATAAAGAAAGTAAAAATACAAGATAATTCATAACAATATCATGACATAATTTGAAAGTATGAGATTAACCCAAAGAACAGAAATTGGGTTAAGAATTTCCCTTACCTCGTGTCTGACATGACTCAACCATTCTTTTACCTCCTGAATAATAAAATAGAGTTAATATATAACTTATTAAGAACCATTTTCAATTTCATTATCCTTTTTATATCACTTATTACAATGATATGAACATTATGTAATTATTTAAGTTAATAACGGTCGTTTTGTCGATCTTTGGTACTTGAGTCAACAATAAACTTCTTATAATTACAAGTTGTTTATGTGGTAGAATATCCATTATCTCCAGAATTATATTAATGATTTAGATGTCATATATATCATATATATCTAGTATATACATTCATTTATAATATTACATAACATTTAGAGGTAAGAATGAAATGCACCGTTCATAGAGACGATCAGCCGTACATACGCATGAACGCTACTTTCATTTCTATTTCGTATTTAATGGAATTAAATCATAACTATATAAAGGTATAATATAATTCCAGTATAATATAGTGTATAATACCATTTAATCCATCCTTTATACATCCCACATATGGTATTAACGATTCAAATCACTTTGAGGGGGCGGTAGTCCGCACTTCTTAAAATGAAAATATCGCGTTTACCCATAATGGAAACCATAAAGGTATACCATAAATGAAAAATAAAAAATCATAAGGAAAACAGAAACATAATATATATCATATATAAATATAGTTACATATTAATGGCCACCTTTTAAGGTGTTATATGAGTGTTGAAGAATCATCATTTCGTGAGGCAGAAATTCGCCATCCACAGAAACCGTATGTTCTTTAACCATTAGATGTAGGTGTGTGTAATTGTAGCTCTAATACTTATTATAAAAACATCCTAGTATATTGAGGATACTGGTTTTGTTAAAAAGGTAATGAATAAAAAGAGTTTAGGGGGTTGGAGAAGAAAAATAAAACAAAACAACCTTAGAGAAGACATTACCTTAAAATCAGGTAACTCTTTTTGATTTGAGCCAAAGGCTTCCTTGGGAAGAGTTATTTCCAAAGTGAGCCTTCTAGGAGTAATAGGGGGAATTTGGGAGAGTATTTGGGCAGAGTTTGGCCGAGCCAAATGGCTTGAAAGTGTGAATGAGGTGGTAGAGGTGGGGGCCTTCTATAAGAGGAGAGGAGGGGCTCTTTTGGAAAGATTGAAATGTTACATTATTATAAAATTATTTTCGGATTCTAAAGGTCCCACACTTATATATTTAGTGTCTAAGGTGATAAGGGTTCTAAATCTACCCATACAATAGTTTTTGGATAAGTTTAAGCCTTGGATTTTACATTATCTTTTCATGTTATTAAAATCGTTAAATAATGAGGTCATCGTTGCATCATAATGATGTCATAAATAATTTAATTTATTTAATGTCTAAAAATTATAAAAAACTACTATGATGTAGGAAATCGTTTTATCTTTCTAATGAATATTTATAGTCAACATTTTGAATTGTGTAACCCCACTTAAAAACAGTTTTAGTAAAACAACTCATGTTTGTGTCAATTTAATTTTAACATTAAATAAATATATATTAATGTCATTTTCCAAATAAAGTGGCTCTATGGGGTCCCCAAGTTGACCCATGGGTTTTTTTGGTCGGCCATGACTCATACAATAGTTGTACCAAGCCTGCTGGTACCTGGTGCTCTGCCTTCACCTGCTGGTGGGTGAGGCATCGAGAAACGAACTCTGCTACAGTCTTCTTTATACCCGACCACCAGTGTTGTCGTCTGAGGTCTTGGTAAATCTTCACCACTCCTGGATGTACCGCTAAAGGGGATGTGTGGAACTCCCTCAGCACCTACTCATGTAAAGTAGCTGGTACCATGGTACGTCCTCTGAAAAGTATGACGTGCACTCCTCCCACAGAGAATCCATCAGGTGCTTGTCCTGGGGATATCTGTGCAGGGCGCGTCTCACAGTCAACATCCCCACACTGTGCCTCTCTGACCCGCTAAAGAAGTGGAGGAGTGAATATGAGTGACTGTAGAAAGGCTGCTCCATCACTATCCAGGAAGGATATCTTTAAAGCGGCTAGCTGCTCTATCGCCTCCCAAAGTAGCTAAATGCCCATCCTCTTGCTGAGAGCATCGGCTACTACGTTCCTCTTTCTAGGAGTATAGACTATCTCAAAGTCATAGTCTTGGATGAAATCAAGACATCTCCACTATCTCAGGTTCAGGTCCTTCTACTTGAAGATGTACTTGAGACTCTGGTGGTCAGAATAGACTGTAAAGCGATCGTGCATCAGATTGTGTCTCCACATCTTTAGAGCGAATACCATTGCTGCTAACTCCAGGTCATGGGTAGTGTTGTTCTACTCATGCTGTCTCAACTGATGTGATCCATAGGTGATCAATGCCCATTCCTACATCAAAAAACATCCGAGTTCGGTCTCTAATGCATCGCAGTAGACTACGTACCCTACTACCTCCTCAGGTAGCCACAAGATAGGTGCGCTGGGCAATCTCTATCTCAGCTCCCGGAATCTCTGCTCACATTTTTCTGACCACACTAAGGGTTTCCCCTTCTTCGTCAAAGATGAAATTGGTGCCGCAACTCTGGAGAAGTCTGGCACAAATATCCAGCCGTACCCAGCTAGTCCAAAGAAACTCCGCACCTCAGTCACACTCCTAGGTGGCTCCCAAGCTAGCACTACCTCGATCTTCGCAGGATCCACCGCAACTCCCGCCACAGAGATGACGTGTCCCAAGAAGTGGACATCACATATCCAGAACTGACACATTGAGATCTTACCATAATTCTGGTGCTCTAGGAGTGTGTCCAGTACAACCCGAAAGTGGTAGGCATGCTCCTCCTCAGTCATCGAGTATATCAATATGTCGTCGATGAAGACAACGACATATCGATCAAGGTAAGGCTGGAAGATCCTTTTCATGAGGCCCATGAACACTTATGTAGTATTGGTTACGCCGAATGGCATAACCATGAACTCATAGTGGCCATACCGACAATTGATGGCCATCTTCTGCATGTCCTCGTCCCGAACTCTGAGCTGATGATAGCCTGACCTGAGGTCTATCTTCGAGAACCACCATGCTCCCTTGACCTAATCGAAGAGGTCATCAATTCTCGGTAGTGGATACTCATTCCTCACGGTCACCTGGTTTAGGCGATGGTAATCGACACACAGTCGCATGCTCCCTTCTTCCTTCTTGGCGGACAAAATCGGGGAAGCCCATGTTGAAACACTGGGTCAGATGAATCTCTTGCCCTGCAAGTCCTCCAGTTGTACCTGTACCTCTCGAAGCACGGCAGGAGCCATCCGATATGATGGAGTGAATATCAGGGTTGTCCCGGGGTATAGTTCATTACAAAATTCTACCTCTCTGTGAGGAGGTTGTCCTGGAACGTCGCCGGGAAAAACATATGCATACTGATCCACCACTCCAGGTAAGCTCGGACTCTGCACGTCAACTTCTCCTAGGATGAGGCTATCCATCTGATGAGTGATGGGCTGTCCTCTCCTCTGCGTGAGTCCATCCTACACTGCAAAGTATCCCTTCTCCCTGGTGAAGGTGAACCTGCTCCCATCGGTGCGAACACATCGCACCTTGCGCCTAATCGAGTCGATATGAGCATGGACTGTAGATAACCAATACATGCCCAAGATGATGGCGTAAGGCCTCGACGCTACTACAAGAAGATCCCAGCTGAAGCGCTCAGCTCTGTTTCCGACGCTTTCTCCGGAGCGCGCACATCTGTCTGCGGAGGATGCACGGCTTTGTGGCCCCGCATTCCCGCTTTCCAAAGGCGGGCGGCATTCGCTCCTTATTCAGGGACGTCTGCTCCTTGATCGAAACAGGATGATGGGATGTCGGTTCTTCCTTTCGTGGATTCCTCTTCGGAACTCGTCACCTAGTCCGGGTCTCCCTTATAGATTTAATATGTAGTTCATGAAACTCTTCCCAGTGCCATGTTTCCGTGGACGCCGGTTAATTACACTGCTTCTGTCGGGACATTCCAAAGGGTCCAGTCAGGGTAGCAACCTTCGGTTAGGGGAGTAGTCACGTTTAGGCATCAGTAGCGTGTCTGGATGCTGGGGTACCTGGCATGTTCGTCTGTTATCCTTGACCACAAGGATTCTCGAGGGCGTGGAAGCCCGAGGCATCCCACATCGAGCGCGGGGAGTTATATGTCACAGACACATATCTGAGGTTTTCCTCAGCTTCCCGTGTTTAACACAGTGTATGTCGCAAGTTTAACATCCAGCGGGGACGGATCAGCCCAACCAGAGAATTAGCTAGGATAGATCAGATTTGAGGGATCCTCCATGAAAGGATATCGACACCGGGGTCGGCCCATGGGCGATTGGTGAATGGAGTAGAAGGAGAGTGAAGTGGGACCATCGCAGGGGGCGACAGTGAAGTTGGGCTTGAGCCTTGACGAGGCTTCCTATGTATCCCCGTGGCAGGGAATCAAAGTCCGCGTAGTTCGGGTTGGTGCCGGTAAACCGGCGTGAATGTGGACCTTGGCCCGATGAACGTCGTCGGTGAACCAACGTGAAGGTGGACCATGGTCCGATGAGCATTGTCAGCGTACTGACTTGAAGGTGGACCTTGGTCCGATGGGCATCATCAGCGTACTGACGTGAAAGTAGACCCGTGGGTCAACTAATGGTGGGCTTGAACCTTGGGAAGGTTTCCTACGTACCATGCCTTGACATGGATCAAAGACCTCGTAGTTCATGGAATACATTTTAATGTCATGCGGGACGAGGGCGAAACTCGACGTGAAATGAACGACCGAGAAATGTGGCTTGAACCTCATGGAGGCTTCCTACGTATCGTGCCTTGACATGGATCAAAGGCATCGTAGTTTAGGTGGGAATGGGTTGCAGCGGCTTACCACTGGACCAGAATGGGACCCGACGTGAAATGAAGGGTGGGCTTGAACCTCGTGGAGGCTTCCTACCTACCATGCCTTGACATGGATCAAATACCTCGTAGTTCAAGTGATGGGTTTGTCGGTGAACCGACGTGAAAGTAGACCCGGGGGTCCACTATTGGTGGGCTTGAACCTCGTGAAGGCTTCCTACGTACCATGCCTTGACATGGATCAAAGTCCTCGTAGTTCGGAAGATGGGTGGGGTCACAATGGCTTACCACAGGACCGGAGCATAGTTTAACGTCGTGCTGGAAGGGGGAGTGGACGGGGGAGAAACCCGACGTGAAGAAACGACGGGTGGGCTTGAACCTCAAAGAGGCTTCCTACGTACCATGCCTTGACATGGATCAAAGACCTCATAGTTTGGAGAATACAGTTTAACGTCATGTGTTGAGGACATGGTGAACCCTGACGTGAATAAACGACGGGTGGGCTTGAACCTCATGGAGGCTTCCTACGTACCATGCCTTGACATGGATCAAAGACCTCGTAGTTTAGAAGATGGGTGAGGGGTCAGGGTCGGTGCTCACTCTAAGCCCACGTGAGTCATGCTCGATGTGAGAAACAAGATGTTGCAAGGACCTGACAATCACGTCGCGAGGGGTGCGTCCATGAGAAGCGAAATGGGGCTTATGCGTTGGGCGGCCCATGGTGTTGGGACTTAATCTAGGATGGAGGCCCATAGGGAGGTGCCTCGTTCCCTATCACGTCCTCCACCGACCTTGGTAGTGGGGAAGTACGTAGATGCACGGGTGCAACCATCCGTACCAAAGGTTAGGGGCTTACGCTCTGAGGCATCCCTTCCCCTGCGAACATACACCACCCCGACAAGGAGGATCTCATTCCATGTGCGGAAGAGTTCCATTCCCGTGGAAACGAGTGGTGTAAAGAATGTTCGAGCTGGGGGGACCCTTCGTGAGGGAGACGAGGTTGGGTCACAGTTTAACGTCAGGTGTTGAGGACGTGGTGCTTGGAAGTTTAACGTCCTGTAGATCGGACGAGGTGGGTTCACTCCACCCCCCTAGGACTTACATAACTGGTACCCTCTGGTCCTTGGGGAAGGGAAGGTACCGGTAAGTCCATGGTAAAGGGGGGTCGTGGGACGAACCATCGAGGGGTCCACGTTAGCATGGCTATGCGAAGAAGCAATATCCGTTAGCGTACCTATGCGAAGAAGCATTAGGCGAAGCAACGCTACGGCTGGTATTGTCCATGGGACCTTGAAATCACATCGTGCAAACCTGGAGGGTCACACGGGAAGAGGAATCGCTAAGCAAAGGAGTGTGCTTTGAGAAGTGGGGTGCCTTGGCCTTAGCATGGGGCATTGGTGTGAGTGGGAGGTGCTTCGCGAAGTGGAACAGTGTTCGCGGAGCACTGCCTCGCGAAGAAGGGGTGCCTCGCAAAGCAGGGTCCTGCTAAGCAGTGTGCTTCGCGATGCATAGTGATCCTGCATTGGCATAGGGATCACTAGCATGGGTTGGGTGTTTCGCAAAGCATAAAAGCTCCGCGGCTGCCCGGGTTCCCTTGGGAATCCCCTTCCTTCGCGAACGCCCTTGAGCTTCGTGAAGGGCATCCCTCTCGGAAGAGGGGCTCAAAACGAGACAAAGAAGAGTCGTCTCGCAAAGTAGAAATACCTCGCGGAGCTCATGATTCCCGGGCAAAGAGTGCTTCGCGATTCGGGAGAGGAGAAGCCGAAAGGTCGGATTGTCCCTCCTCGGGACTTAGGGGAGTCTAGTATTTATAGGGAAGGGGCGCCATGAAGCAGGGCTCGCGTGCCGCCTCCGGTGCTTCGCGGCGGCTCGCGAACGTCAAATGGGTTCGCGGAGCATTACCGCCTCCGGAGCTTCGCGGCGGCTCGCGAACGTCAAATGGGTTCGCAGAGGATTACCGCCTCTGGTGCTTCGCGGCGGCTTGTGAACGTCAAATGGGTTCGCGGAGAATTACCGCCTCCGGTGCTTCACGGCGGCTCACGAACGTCAAATGGGTTCGCGGAGAATTGCCGCCTCCGGAGCTTCGCGAGGCCGCGAGGGTCGGGGCGCTTCGCGTGGGTGCTTCGCGGCGGGGCTTCGCGACTGGGCTTCGCGGTTGTGCTTCGCGGGGCAGCGCGCCAGCTGTCTTTTTCCTTCCTTTCTTTTGGGCCGTATTTTTTTGGCGCCAAAAAATGCCCCCCCTCAGACTTGGAGCCGCGGAGGGCGAAGGGTCGAAGTCTGAGGGAAAATCGCCAAAATTGTCGGTGGTTCGCGATGCAGCATCGCGAAGGGGCCCCGCGATGCTCGTCGGGGCCGCGGATCCGGACGCGCCGCGATGCTTCGCGCGGTTGAGGCGCGCCGCGATGCTCTGAGGTCGCTGCCTATAAATAGGGGGTCCGCCCTCTTTGGTCTTCACGTGCCTTGTCTTTTTGTGCTCTCGATTTTGCGAAGCTCCGCGTACTCCGCGACAGCACTCCGCGAATCGAGCTTCACGGCGAACCGCCGGTCTCTGACACTGTGTCCGCGCCAAGCGAACCTCTATTTGTCGGCCTTGGCCGGACTTCGCGGCTTGGTCTCGCGCCCGATCTTCGCGATCCGGCTTCGCGATCGAGCTTCGCAGTCGAGCTTCGCGATCCATCCGAAAGAATCCTTTTCTAAGGGCCAGAGTTAGAATGGCCCATCGAGAAGCTGTCCTGGGGGTCCTTGCAGATGCTGCTCGTCGAGATGAGATGGCCAACCATCTAGGCTTGGGGGAGATGATCCGGAGCCACTCGGACCACACTTCTTTGACGGATCTGCTCTCGGAGGGTCAGAAAAATTACCCGCAGTGCAAGAAACTGCCGTTGTACGGCTTCGGGTTGAGGGATGACGTCTTCATCCCTGAGACGAGTAGGGATGAACCAGCTTGCTTGTTCAGGAGCACATCGTGCCAGCATCAATGGTTCAGGGCGGCCGATGGTCACGCGTGGCAGGACTTCACACCCGTTACTGCTGACTGTCTCTACAACCATGTGAATGACATCGACGGGAAGCCACTACTGCCGAAGACTTCCCCTCCCCTCTATCGTACAATGCTGAAGGCGGCCTTGCAGGATTCGAAGAAGGGATGGTCCGATGAGTGGGACCTGCGCCAGGGCGGCAATTTTACCGACGACTGGGCCTGGGCCTACTGGGTAGGCGCCTCATGCGAGGAGTTCGGGGCCGAGCTGAGGAGAGTGGGATTGTATGAGGCGGCGTGGGCCTCCCAATTCCACATTTACCAACCAAAGCAGCTAATGCCGTAGTTGCTGATTAGATGGTCATCAAGGACCAACACCTTTCACCTTCATCACGGGGAGGTGGGCATCAGCCTGTGGGATGTCCACCAGATTTCCGGGGTCCCAATCTTGGGGGCCATGTATGACGAGTTCCTCCCCGTTTCCAGCGCGTGGGGGGACGCGGAGCAAATGCCACGACTGGCATCGGCGTTGATGGTGATTGTCCCTGGAGAGGACAAGGAGGCAGTGAGGGACGTCCACTTCAGGAGATGGTTCAAATGCTTCCTGAATTTTCCAGAAGATCGAGAGTTCCCTCCGAGGCCTTGAACTTGTCCGAGGGTGGCCCAACGGGGCAAGGGGCACTTGTATTGGCGGGTCTTGGAGGACAGCCAATGGAAGACTTGGGGTTTCAGCATCAGCACTGAACAACAGCCGATAGTCAGGCTGGCGGCGTTCATCGCGGCTCTCATCTGTGGCTGGATCCTACCGGTGAGAGATACAAGCATGGGGGTACGGCCCAACTCGTTCATCATGGCGTCGATGTTGGCCATGGGGCAGCGGATCAACATGGGGATCCCGATGCTCACCAAACTGTACAGAATGCTGTGGCATATTAGCGAGGGCAAGAAGCCGCCAAGAATATGCAGGCCCTTCCACCTCCTGTATGGGTGGATTGCAGCGCACATCAGGGGGATTTACGAATATCCCAACCCCATTTCGCCACCGGGATCAAACTTTCACCCCTCCATCCTGAACGCGGTCGGGAGCTTCCCGTTCAAACTGGTCGTTCCGATGGTGCTGAATAGGGTGTGGAGGGCGGACGAGTTCAACTTTCATCCCTTCCCATTGTCGACAGGGATGCTTACTGATGACGGACGGGGAACAGAAGAACATCGGGCTTACCTCCTGGCCTTCCGAGGTGGAGTTTTGGTGGCTCGGATAGATCGTGAGCCAATCATTGAACCGTACACCCCGCATCGTTTTGCGAGGCAGTTCCGGTGCCTCCAGCGGCTGACCCCGCAGGTATACAAGGAGGTGCGTCACGAGGAGCACCCGTGTGTGATGAGGTAGCTGTGGCTCATGTTCACACGTGAGGATGGAAAGATGCAGATCGCATTGCCTCCATCCACCGCCACCTTCGGATTAGTGAAGGAGTACGCCATCAGTCGGGAGGCCGCTTATCCGGGGGAGATGCTGAAGCAGCCAACGATCCGGGTTGGTGACGGTGGGCCTCCTCTCTCTCGAGGTCGGGGTCGGAGGGCAGCTAGGTCCACTCGCGGCATCGGGGCTGCCATGGCGGCGAGACCCGCACCGGCCGAGGGTATGGCAGCAGCGGTGGATCCGGTGATTCCGGGTGAGCAGGGTCATCCGGAGGGGCGACCACCGAGGGGATTCCGTAGGATATCCACTCAGGCTCCAGGCAAGCTCCTGCGTCACATTGACATGGAAAAGGATGTCGTCTTCCCGGAGGCTTGGGACATTTGGGATGTCAACCGGCAATTCCTCAGCCCATCCGAGATATGGGCCCACCTGAATCGCCTCGGGATGGAATTACCGGGTATAGGCCCAGTTCGGGCTGGATTCATGGCGTCTCCGGTGGAGGCGGAACAGTACCTGGAAGAGCTGGAGGATTATGTCCACTCCAGTGGTATCCCTCGCCCAATGACAGACCGGGTGAGGGTACTGTTGAATCAGACGGTCCCCCACAGTTATCGGCTGCCGATCTGAGGGAGCGCTTCCCCTTGCCGGAGGAATCAGAGGACTCCTCTCGGGAGGATGAGGCTTGCGGAGGGAGCCCGCTAGAGGAGGGCGAGGTCGGAGACCGAGGCTCAGAATCCGACGATTTCGCGGAGGCTCTCGAGGTAGCATTCCGAACTTCTCTCCTTACGACCTGTTCCTGGGTCCCTATGGACTTCTCATCAATGTTTGAGCCATGCAGGAGGAACTTGTTCGTAGGCCTCGTTCTCGCTCCTTGGCGGGTGGTGATGCGGGACCTTCAGAACCCGCGCCTATGGATGCGTCCAGTTCTGCGTCTGGTGGGACCAGGGCGCCCGAGGTGGCTCCTCCAGAATCTCCAGACCATCCAACAGTATACGGGGGGCCTCGTCTCGGGGTTCCATCAGTACCGGATTAGGAGCAGCGGTCGGAGGTCGATCTTCGTAAGTCTCCTCCACCGATCTCCTCGTTGTCACATGTAGGACATGCCAACTAACGTTTATGTCCCTCTTTGTCGTGAAGTTCTTCGACTGGCATGGGCTGCTGCGGCTAGGCTGGTCGGGATGTCTGGTGGCGTCCCTCCTAGGGGCATGCCAGTGATGGTGGCAATAATCCCTCCATCTTTTCATGCTGTGACGCACATCATTACTGGCGGGCCCGCCAGCAGGGCCATACCCGAAATCATTGAGGTGGACTCCGAGGAAGAGGATGAACCGGTCGGTCCCAGCTCTGTCGCGCATGCTTCGGCGTCAGGTGTCACGCTGGATTCGACGCCAGATGTTGATCCTTCCGTGGATTTCCTGCGGGCGTATCCCGCGTATGAGCCTGCCAATCGCGCAGACTGGAACGAAACGGCCTCCGACGAGGAAGACAACAGCATAGTTCGTCGCCGGTCGTGGAATCTGATCGTACGCTTTATCAAGGACACTCCCCAAGCACAATGGCTGGCCGAAATGGATAGGATTCGCTCACGGATGCGTGAACTGTGCGCTGGGGGAGTGGATGCCCATCGTCCTCATGCACTCATCCGAGATCTTATGGATGAGAAGATCCGGGAGCATGATCGTGGGCTCAGCGTGGGCTGGCAGCGGAGGAAGGCGACCAGCATTAAGAAGCTCTAGGATGTTGAAGGCGAGGTTCAATGGATGCAGACCCGAGCAGATGAGCTTTCAGCCTCTCTGGATGCGCAATCTGAGCTGGTCTCACGGTTGAAGGCCCAGCTGGCAGAGGCTGAGGAGCATATGGGGCAGACCTCTGGAAGGATGGCTGCCGTTCAAGCTGATGTGGAGAGGGCCAAAACAAGGACTGAGGAACTACGCCCCACTGCTGCGGAGGCGGAGCGAGAGCTAGTTCAGCGGCAGCAAGCCTTGGATGCCGCAAGTCAATGGGTGGCGGAGCTGCAATGTTATTTTGATGGGGTCAACCTGTCCATGGGGGAAGTCAACCCCCGAGTATTGTAACAAACCCAAAACCCTTTTATTGGTACTTTCGTGCTTCCAAATTTTACCTTTGTTTTGAATGTCGTAGCACGCACTATTTCCGCTGTTTAATTGTCTTGTCACATCCCTACAATGTTTGCGGGACATTTGATGACAATTCCCCAAGCCAGTACAGATTCTCGAAAGATGGGGAAGGCTTGATCGGAGGAGGAACTTCCAGGATAGCCGAATTACCGTTTCTTCAACGTGCTCTTATGCACGAATGGGGCAACGCCAGGGGCGCTGAAATCGGTCCAAACAGATGAAAATGGGAAGTGTGAATCACGATACCCAAGATTCGGAACACTGTGGGGATGGCATGACAATAAGGGACAACCGTTAACCTTGGAGGGGAAACGGTACCCTTACTGCGTTAGCCTAAAATGGGGACAACAAATGAGCATCGACCGCTGACCATATTCGCAACGTGGGATTTTATCAATTTGTTGTCGATCAATCCTTCGGGACATTGGCCCGTAACGGTAGGAGAGCCCTTGGGCGTGTTAGGTTGGAGAGTGATGGCAAGAGGGGGGGTGAATTGCCTTTGTAAAAAAAATTAGCAACTTAAAAACAATTTATAAATGCAGCGGAAATTAAAAGGGGAAAGACACAATTTGATAACGGAGTTCAGCTTAAACCAAAGCCTACGTCTCCGCTCCCAACTCAACCGTTGAGAGATTTATACTTCAGCTTGCTTTTTAATGGTTGTAGAAAGAAACCCACTAGCCGTTTTAAGGTAGGCTAGATCACCTTCGTACAACTTGCTTTTTTATTATGGTTGTAGCAAGAAACCCAAAATGAAAGTGAGGAAGAAAAGGGTGGTTTGTTTTAATACAAACCCAATGAAGAACTAAAAAATTGAAATAAATAAATTATAACAAACTAGAGAAAGCCTTGAGCGCCAAGAGTGTGAGAGTAGTTGATGTTGAGGTAGCCCAAGCTTAATGGATGGAAATGGATCACAAGTAGCCTTAGAGATTTGTTGTTAGAGCTTCAAGGGATCAACATATCAGTCCAATGTATCGGGGATGTTCCCGGCATCCATCCTCATCTATTTATAGGAGAAATATCCCCAAATACTTCAATATGGCCGTTGGAGGGCTTTCGGAGCCGTTGGGGGTCAAGAGGGCAAGTCCGGTCAAAGCCCAACGGCTAGTTTGACTGGGCTTACCGGCTGACCGGTGCTTGGCCACCGGCTGGCCGGTGCTCCAGACAGAAGGCAGAGCTTTCTGTCTGGGTTCCACCGGCCACCGGTGCTGGGACACCGGCTGGCCGGTGATTCAGACACCGGACGGCCGGTGGCACCTGGCAGTGGGCAAGGCCTACTGTCTGGTTCCATCGGCTGGCCGGTGGTCAGGCACCGGCTGACCGGTGGAACCTGGCAGAGAGCATTGCTTCTGCCAGAGACCACCGGCTGGCCGGTGGTAATCCACTGGTTGGCCGGTAGACTCAGAGAGTCCTTTTCCAGTCTTCTTGGGCCAACTCTTTGGCAACCTTTTTCCTATCATCAACAAAACTTAAAAACAAGTTAGAACACGATGAGAGTGATTGTGATCATTAAAATCCAAGAGAGAGAGGGGTACAACAATCTCCCCCTATTTTGATGATCACAATCACAAATGAGAAAGCTTTTAAAAAGGATATGCCAAGTAAAAAAGAAATAAGAAACTTGGACATGGAAAATACAAGAATTTCATAGATGTACCATGTATTGAAAATGATATTAATCTTGAAAGGATTGAACTAAAGAGAATGGTTCATTTTGAAATTATAACCATAGGTCATTTAAAAGAAACCACTGAAATCAATAACTTAAAAAGAGCACTTAAAAAGAGCACTTAATTAAATGAAATAATTAACTATGTAATAGAGAGTTTTTCTCCCCCTTTGGGATTATCAAAATAGGAGGAAAAGTATGAAAGAAAATTAGAAAAACAATAATAAGGAAGTAAGAAATGACAAAAAGGATTGATAGATAAGACAACTTGAGTTTTATAAAAGATGAAATGTTACATAGAATGTTCAAAACACAAATACAAAGACAAGTCAAAAAAGTCAAATATTTAATAGTGCTCATTGACGAATCATTCCTAACTCCCCCTTACTAAAATCAAAACGTTCAACCGGGAGCGGTTTGGTAAAAATATCAGCTAATTGGAAATCATTAGAAATGAAGTCCAAAGTCATATCCCCTTTTTGAAAATGGTCACGAAGGAAATGATGCCTTAAGTATATATGTTTTGTTCTAGAGTGTTGTATGGGATTCTTAGAAATACTAATGGCACTAATGATGTCACACCGAATAGGGACATGATCGAAGGAAAGGCCATAATCCCAGAGAGTGTGTTGCATCCAAATAATTTGGGCACAACAATTCCCAGCGACTACGTACTCGGCTTCTGCAGTAGAGAGAGCAACACAGTTTTGCTTATTTCTACTCCACGATACAAGGGACTTGCCTAGAAGATGATAGGTTCCACTAGTACTTTTTTGATCTAATTGACATCCGCCAAAATCAGCATCCGAATATGAAGAAAGTTCGAAAGAAGTATTAGAAGGATAAAATAAACCAATGTTTTTGGATCCTCTTAAATACCTAAAAATCCTTTTGACCAATTTAAAATGAGATTATTTGGGATTGGCTTGAAAACGAGCACAAAGGCAAACACTGAACATGATGTCATGACGGGTCGCAGTTAGGTAAAGTAGACTCCCGATCATACTCCTATAAAGCTTGTTATCAACCGGTTTTCCGACTACATCTAACGTAAGCTTACAGGAAGTACTCATGGGGGTACTAATTTCCTTTACTTGATCCATACCAAAATGACTTAAGAGCTCGTTTGTGTATTTGCCTTGGCTTAGAAAAATACCTTTTGAATTTTGAATGATTTGAAAACCGAGAAAAAATTTCAATTCCGCCATAAAGCTCATTTCAAATTCTTTTCTCATTGAATCCGAAAATCAGTACAAAGTAATTCTTTGGTAGAACCAAAGATAACGTCGTCGACGTAGATTTGGACGATTAAAAGATCTTTTGAAGTGTGTTTTAAAAAGAGGGTACAATCAGCTTGACCCATTTTAAAATCATTTTCTAAAAGGAATTTTGTTAACCGCTCATACCAAGCCCGAGGGGCTTGTTTTAAGCCATATAGAGCCTTGGTTAACTTAAAAACATGATTTGGAAATTTTGGATCTTCAAAACCGGGGGGTTGTTCAACAAAGATTTTTTCGGAAATAAAACCATTTAAAAAACCACTTTTAACATCCATTTGAAAAAGTTTGAAATTTAAGTGAGCGGCAAATGCCAACAAGATCCTAATGGATTCCAATCTAGAAACGGGCGCAAAGGTTTCACCATAATCAATTCCCTCTTCTTGATTATAGCCCTTAGCTACTAAGCGAGACTTGTTCCGGGTTATATTTCCTTGATCATCAAGTTTGTTCCTAAAAACCCATTTAGTGCCAATAATTGGATGATCATTGGGTCTTTCAACAAGAGTCCAAACATCATTTCTAGAGAATTGATTTAGTTCCTCTTGCATTGCAAGAACCCAATTCTAATCATTAATGGCATCATTAATGGTTTGAGGATCTAGTTGAGAAAGAAAGGCTTGATGTTCAACCTCGTTGAGGATTGATCTTCTAGTTCGAGTACCAGCTTGAAGATCACCTATAACATTTTCTAAAGGATGGTCTCTAGAAGGTTTCCAAACCTTAGGCAAGGTGGAAGATGAAGAAGGTGTAGAGGGTTCTTGATGGTCATCCTCCTTGGGAGGAGAAGACGAATCATTCAAATGAAGCTTATCAAGCTTATCTTCAACATCTTCAATTACCGGGTGAGGTTTTGGAAGAGTTTCATCAAATATGACATGAGATGATTCTTCGATGGTTTTTGAACATTTATTGAAGACACGATAGGCTTTTCTTGAGTTGGAGTAACCAAGAAAAATACCTTCATCGGATTTGGCATCAAATTTTCCTAGGTTATATTTTGTGTTAAGGATAAAGCATTTACAACCAAACACTTTAAAATAACCAACTTTGGGAAATTTGCCTTTCCAAAGTTCATAGGGGGTTTTCTTAAGAAGGGGTCTTACAAGGACTCTATTGATAGTATAACAAGCAGTGTTTACCGCCTCGGCCCAAAAAAATTGAGGGAGGTTGAATTCACTAAGGAGGGTTCGAGCAATTTCTTGGAGAGTTCGGTTTCTCCATTCAACCACTCCATTTTGTTGTGGAGTCCTAGGGGTAGAGAATGTGTGATTGTATCCTTGAGAGGAACACAATTCATCGAATTCATTGTTCTCAAATTCACCTCTATGGTCACTACGGAGCGATATAATTTTATATCCTTTTTCGTTTTCTACTTTCCTAGAGAATTTCAAAAAGGTTCTACAAGCATCATTTTTATGAGCTAAAAAGAAAACCCAAGTGAAACGAGAAAAGTCATCTACTAGGACAAAGGTATAGGATTTTCCTCCTAGACTTGCTACAGGGGTAGGACCAAAAAGATCATGATGAAGGAGCTCAAGAGATTTTGAAGTGGACACTTCCTTCTTAGATTTGAAAGAAGATTTGTGTTGCTTGCCAAGTTGGCATGGCTCACAAATCAAATATTTCTTAAACTTAAGTTTAGGAAGGTCACGGATGAGCTTGTTCTTATTAAGATTTAGATGTGAATGAGAGCTACAATGCCCCAACCATCTATGCCAAAGCCAAGACTCATTGTCAAGAGCACTTAAACATTTAACATTTTGGCTAGCTAAAGACTTTAAATCAATAATGTAAACATTTTGAAAACGGGAAGCAGAAAATATCAATTTGTTTTGAAAATCAAACACATTGCATAAATCATTTTGAAAATTCACCGAAAAACCACTATCACAAAGTTGACTAATGCTAATTAAATTATGTTTTAAACCTTTAACAAATAAAACATCTTTAATTAAGGAGGTGCTACCAAAACCAATGGTACCTATTCCGACGATCTTGCTTTTTGAATTGTCACCGAAGGTGACGTATCCTCCATCGAATTCTTCAAGGGAGTTGAACTCGGAGGGATCTCCACACATGTGCCTCGAGCATCCGCTGTCGAGATACCGCGAGCCTTTAGAAGTCCTACTTCTTTGATGTTTATCCTAAAAAATCAAGAGAGAATAGATTTTGGTACCCATATAAGTTTGGGTCTAGAAAGATTATCTAAAAGAGACTTTTGAACCCATACTTGTCTAGAGAGATACATCCTATGATATTTATCCGAGTAGGTAATGATTTTAGGGCGGCCATATCTAGCATTTTTACAATTGCATTCATAAATCATATGTCCGGTTTTTCTACAATAATTACAAAATTTATTTTGAGGGCTCCCCCTTACAAAAGTAGTGGGTGCTCTAGAAGAAGTGGCTTGCTTGTTAAAGCAAAGTCCATGTGTGGTTCTTGCCGAACATTGAGAACCTAGCAATTTGGTCAAATTTTGTTCACCTTGGGTGAACTTGGAAAGAGATTCCCTTAAATCTTTAATAGTAGAATTCAAAGAATCAACATTTGGAATATCTTGGACCTTAAGGGCAAGTTCCTCATTCTTTTTGAGAAGTTGATCTTTTTCAGAAATTAGAATTTTGTGTTTCTTTTTTAAGGCCAAAAATTTAGAGGTAAGTTCGTGAAAACCTTCCTCTAATTAATCTCTCGCATTTTGGAGATCTTCATAAGACATGTCATTATTAAAAGGAGAATATGAGGAAGAGGAGTCGGAAGAAGATACCTCATCAAGTGCCATTAGGCATTTTCCACCTTCATCTCTTGAGTTGCTTGAAGACATGGAGTCATCTCTTGCACTCCATGTTGACGCTTTGAAAGCCTTCTTGTTTTTCATTTCCTTTAACCTTTTCTTGAAAAGAGAGCACTCCGGTTTGATGTGGCCTTTCTTCCCACATTCAAAGCATGTAACTTCTTTTTCTGCTTTTGGCTCTTCCTTTCGTGCCCTTTGAAAATTCTTCTTTTTCTTCATGAACTTGCTCATTTTTCTGGCAAGTTGAGCAATCTCAGATTCTCTATCATCGGAGGAGCTTTCATGCTTTGCTTTGAATGCTATGTTCTTTTTCTCCTTGAATATTTTACCTTATTTATCGGCTTTCCTCTTCATGGTAATCTCATAGGTCATAAGTGATCCAATGAGTTCTTCAACCGGAATTTTCTTGACATCTTTCGCTTCTTGGATTGTCTTCACCTTTGGATCCCATGAGCTTGGTAGGACCCAAAGAATCTTCTTGACCATCGTCTCTGCAGAAACATCATCTCCAAGAGACTTTCTCCCATTACACACATCAGTAAAGCGAGTAAACATTTCCGTAATAGATTCACGTGGGTGCATGGTGAAACTTTCAAAGTCTTGACGATACATATCTAATCTAGTGTCTTTGACTTTGTTAGTGCCCTCATGGGTCACTTCCAAAAGCTTCCAAATTTCATGAGAAGTGGTGAAAGTAGAAATACGATTAAATTTATTACGGTCTAACCCACAATGAAGAGCATTCATGGATTTTCCCTCAAGCTCAAAATAATCAATGTCTTCGGGGGTCCATTTAGACTCATATTTTCTAGAGAGAGTGTAGCCTTGCATAACAATTCTATATATAGGATAGCCAATACTTCTAAGAAATGTAATCATGCGAGTTTTCCAATAAGTGTAGTCGGTTCCATCATAGAATGGAGCCCGAGTCATGGAATACCCTTCGGGTGCTTGTGACGAAGAAACCATCACTATGGATTTTAGGTTTGTAACCGGTTAAGGTATTACACAAACTTCCCTCTGATACCAAATGTTAGGTTGGAGAGTGATGGAAAGAGGGGGGGTGAATTGCCTTTGTAAAAAAAATTAGCAACTTAAAAACAATTTATAAATGCAGCGGAAATAAAAAGGGGAAAGACACAATTTGATAACGGAGTTCAGCATAAACCAAAGCCTACGTCTCCGCTCCCAACTCAACCGTTGAGAGATTTATACATCAGCTTGCTTTTTAATGGTTGTAGCAAGAAACCCACTAGCCGTTTTAAGGTAGGCTAGATCACCTTCGTACAACTTGCTTTTTTATTATGGTTGTAGCAAGAAACCCAAAATGAAAGTGAGGAAGAAAAGGATGGTTTGTTTTAATACAAACCCAATGAAGAACTAAACAATTGAAATAAATAAATTATAACAAACTAGAGGAAGCCTTGAGCGCCAAGAGTGTGAGAGTAGTTGATGTAGAGGCAGCCCAAGCTTCAAGGATGGAAATGGATCACAAGTAGCCTTAGAGATTTGTCGTTAGAGCTTCAAGGGATCAAAATATCATTCCAATGTATCAGGAATGTTCCCGGAATCCATCCTCGTCTATTTATAGGATAAATATCCCCAAATACTTCAATATGGCCATTGGAGGGCTTTCGGAGCAGTTGGGGGTCAAGTGGGCAAGTCTGGTCAAATCCCAACGGCTAGTTTGACTGGGCTTACCGGCTGACCGGTGCTTGGCCACCGGTTGGCCGGTGCTCCAGACAGAAGGCAGAGCTTTCTGTCTGGGTTCCACCGGCTGGCCGGTGGTCCAGACAGAGAGCAAGCTCTCTTTCTGGTTCCACCGGCTGGCCGGTGATTCAGACACCGGTTGGCCGGTGGCACCTGGCAGTGGGCAAGGCCTACTGTCTGGTTCCAGCGGCTGGCCGGTGGTCAGGCACCGGCTGACCGGTGGAACCTGGAAGAGAGCATTGCTTCTGCCAGAGACCACCGGTTAGCCGGTGGTAATCCACCGGTTGGCCGGTGGACTCAGAGAGTCCTTTTCCAGTCTTCTTGGGCCAACACTTTGGCAACCTTTTTCATATCATCAACAAAACATGAAAACAAGTTAGAACACGATGAGAGTGATTGTGATCATTAAAATCAAAGAGATAGAGGGGTACAATAGGGCGTAGTATCCAGGCCGTTATTGGGGGTCCCTCCAAACATGACCAGTCTTCCGGAACGTTGGCCCAGGATGGTAGGTGAGCCGATGCGGCATGAGACCAGGCCGTTAGGGGGTTCCTTCAGACATGAAAGATGGCGAGGGTCCGAATAAGGGGCACGCAGAGCGTGGAATATGGAGTTATGGTTTGTTCAAATAGAATCCAAAACTTCGGTAGTTACACCACCGTGGTGGGAGTACGCCAGATGGGCGCATCGGTCTGATCACGGATCATTCTTTCTTCCAGTTAGGGCCTCTCTGGCGAGGGATGGAAATGGGGAGGAAAATGATTTTGCGATTCCTGGGGCTGGACCCTAGGTGAAATGCTTGGGTGTCTCTACGTATCCCATGACGATGGGAATCAAGCCATACGTAGTTCTGAAAGCGCAGTTTAACGTCATGCGGGATGATGAGCAGTTTGACAGTGTTGGTACACATCCTGCCAAAACTGCTAAGCCCACGTGAGTCGTGCTCTGTGTGGGAAAAAAGAAGTTGTGGTGGGAATCTCCTAACACAAAAGGGGCAGGTTAGGGAAAAGGGACGCTCGGTGACTACCGGCCCAATGACATTAACACGATCATTTAGCGCACCTAGATGCGCGAAGAGAAAGAGCCATGTATGATGGAGTTCCACTTGAACATGAGGGAGTGGAAATGTGTGAATCATGATGCTCGAGATTCGGATCACGATGGTGGCGGCGTGATGATGGAGGATTACTGCTGACCATGTTCGCAACACAGCAGCATGTAGCGTTAGCCTAAAATGGGGACAAACAACTGAGGGTCGACCGTTGACCATGTTCGAAACACCGGACCATGTCACAAATGTTGTCAGATATCCGTAGGGACGTTGGACCGAAACGATTGAAGGGCCCTTAGGTCCAGCATTCATGGAGAACCCTTAAGCTTAGTATCCACGTCGTCTGAGGGTCCTTTTGGATGTGGAAGAGGATGAGGATCCAAATAGCGAGCTCACGAAGCTTGGTCATGGGATGAGGGGAATGTCCCTGTGAAAATCCCACGCTTCGGGCTCTTTGTCAAAACACATCTGAATACGGCAACGAAACGTATTAGAGAGAGGGAGCAGATTCCTTCCCCTTGGGGAGATCTTAGATTAGGGTCATAGAATTCGGACCATGAAAAGTTAGACTAGGCCCGAGGGGAAGTGCCCGGGTGCTCCTACGTATCTCATAGGGATGAGAATCAAGCCTTACGTAGTTCTTGATAGACCTTAGACCATAAATGGGTAAAGGGAGCAGGGGACGCATGGCATCAAAACCCGACGTGAAGGAGGACCTAAGCCCTACTTACCATGCATTCTCTGGGGAAATGCTCGAGTCGAGGGACCGAACACAAGGGTTAGGCTGGGCCCGCGGGGAAGTGCCTGGGCACTCCTACGTATCTCAAAAGGATGAGAATGAAGCCATACGTAGTTCTGGAAGCGGTGACATGGTAAGACACTAGTGCCAGCGGAAAAGGGGAGTGCGGGCGTGGTCCTTGCACTAAAAGGAGCGGAATTTGATGTATCTTGTTTGTTCTTTAAGGTGAATGGTTTTTTTTGTGAAGTGACGGGCCTAGAATAGTAGGTCGTGATGTCGCCACAAGAATCAAGCCGTGATGGGGATTGACAAATGGCATGGCACGTGACCAATACCCAACGTGATGTCCTCTACAACGAGGTCACCAAAATGCGGTGCCGTTTTCCGTCGTGTAGCCAGGACGATAATGTCACAGTTTAGGGTCGTATGATAGGACCAAGCATGCATTTTATCATTATGCTGCGAAGACGTAGCAGAGACGATGCTAGGCAGGAAATATGCGCATTGTTATAAAACACAATTGACAGAGACATGATCCCACATCAAATTGTACATCGTTCGGAGAGGGAAACCTTAGGCCGAGGGGCCTATACAGAGGTGATACAGGGAGAGAGACTGGCTTCCTGAATGGGTTGTACCCGGAGACAGGGCGTCTGGGCGGTCCTACATATCCCATGAGGATGGGAATCAAGTTGAACGTAGTCCCGAATGGGTCTTAGTTTATGGTCTTAGAGCTCGGACCATGGGAGCCCCAAAGGGCGCCAGATTGCAGATTTGTCCCCCTAGCATGAAAAGGTGCACTGAGGGATAGCGCCAAAAGTGTCGAGATTCCACCTGGACATAATGGGGTGGAAAATTATGTGAATCATGCAACCAACATTCAAGGACTGAAGAGGCTGGCGTGACGACAGAGGATTACTGCTGACCATGTTCGCAACAGAGCATCCTGTTGCGTTAGCCTGAAATGAGGACTAAGAAACGAGCATCGACGGCTGACCATATTCGCAACGTGGGATTTTATCGATTTGTTGTCCAAAACCCTCGGGGGCGTTGGCCCGTATCGGTAGGAGAGCCCTTGGGCGTAGTATCCAGGCCGTTCTTCGGGGTCCCTCTAGGTGTGAAAGGTGATGGAAGTCCGAATGGAGGGGAACACGAAGCTTGACAAGTGGAAGGAACTTGATCAAGTTGAATCCGACACTCTTGGTCCTAGAATTGAGTGCTCTTAATACATGGGTGAACCACTGCACGGAGTCAATGGACTCAACTTTGAGGGTGATCGAGTGATGGCAGGTTCCCGGGGGAAGGGGGAACAGTGCAAAAAACCTTGTATCATACCTACACCTCCCCCTCCTGGATAGGGATAGGCCAAGTGGCCTAGGTGACTGGGAGATCAGGAGATCACCAGGAGGTGGGGCTAGACCTGAATCTTAAACATCCGGGTGGTCCTACGTATCCCATGAGGATGGGAATCAAGCTACACGTAGTTCTGAAGGGTGCCTTTTAATGTCATGCAGGACAGGGAATAGGAGGGATGAACCTCATAATGGTGGCGTGTGTGGTGCAGCTATTGCAAACCCGACGTGAATGAGGACGTAGTCCCTCACTGCGCCACGCAGCCCTGTGGTCGGGGTCCCAATGGTAGGACTCGAGAGAGGTGAACTTGCTGAACTCAAGATGGACCCAAAGACAAGGGGTCTTGAACGTAGTTCCAGATGAGAGTCTTAGTTTATGGTCTTAGAGCTCGGACCATGGGTGGTGACAACTCCCGAGTAAGCACATATGTCAACCCAATCCCTAAGCCCACGTGAGATAAACTCGGTGTGGGAAACAAGGGGGGTATCTTCATCGCAACACTTGGGGCGTCCACCAAAGGGGAGTTAGAAGAGAGTTCCGAAGGACACTTTTGATGTAGTTTGTTCCTCCAACACGCATACGTGCACGGGGGAAAAGTACCAAGAGTTATGAGACTCTACTTGGACATGATGAAGTGATGAAGGGTGTGAATTGTGTACCCGACATTTGGGCTTAATGGGTTGGCGTGGCGATAGAGGAAAACCGCTAACCATGGCGGAAACACAGCGTCCATATCGCGTTAGCTTGAGGTGGGACTAACAAACGAGCATCGACCGCTGACCATATTCGCAGCGCGGGATTTTATCGATTTGTTGTCCAAAACCCTCGGGGGCGTTGGCCCGTGTCGGTAGGAGAGACCTTGGGCGTTGTATCCAGGCCGTTCCTGGGGGTCCCTCCGGGTGTGAGAGATGATGAAAGCCCTGATGCAGGGATACGCAAAGCCTGGAAAGCGGGTGTGGACGTGTCCGAGTAAAGCTCGGCATTCCAGGTAACAAACCAAAGTACTCTTAAGCACATTGGTGAACCACCGAAAAAGGGATCGACGAAACAGCTCAGTAGGGGGGAAACATCGCGTGGTCATTACGAGACCATCGTGAATGAGGACATAATCCCACACCACACCATATAATCTTCTCATGGAGGAAGGATGAGCCAAGGGGCCAAGATGGGATGAGGATTCCCGAGAGATGGGGCTGGACCCGAATCTTGGACATTCAGGCGGTCCTACGTATCCCATGAGGATGGGAATAAAGCCACACGTAGTTCTCTTTATGTAGTTTAATGTCATACTGGACGAGAAGGGGAAGAAATATACCCCGAAACAAGGGAGGTGTGCGGTATGGCGACGAAGCCGACGTGAATGAGGACATAGTCCCACATTACATCATACACCCTGGGTATGAGGGGACCTGGGCCGTGGCCCAGAAAGGCCAAGGGGCCTAAGGTCAGGCATCAGTCAGGAAGGCCTGACTTGTTTGCAGTTTAACGTCTTACATGAGGACGAGGGTCGGGGACCCGAAAAGGCCAAGGGGCCTGAGGCTGGGCCTTGTAAGGGGAGTCGTACGGCATGGTACATGGTCCCGACGTGAATGAGGATGTAGTCCTACACCACACCGTACACTCCAGGTGAGATATTGGGGAGAAGTCCAAGGGGCCTAAGATCAGGCATCAGTCAGGAAGGCCTGACTGGTTTGTAGTTTAACGTCATACATGAGGACGAGGGTCGAGGACCCGAAAAGGCCAAGGGGCCTGAGGCTAGGCCTCGTAAGGGGAGTCATACGGCAAGGTACATGGTCTCGACGTGAATGCGGACGTAGTCCTACACCACACCGTACACTCCTTTGAGGAATCGGGGTTGTGGGCCCGATCGCTAGCACTACCTGGGGGAAGTTTGTCACCTCGGGATGGGGCAGAATGAATCACAGTTCTTGATGCCTGGGACATCTCGGGGTGGGCCTGAAAATCCAGGACACTGTTGACCATATTCAAAACACAGCGTTCCTATGGTGACCCGTATGGGGGCAACAAATGAGCGTCGACCGATGACCAAATTCGCAACACGGGACTTGTATCGATTTGTTGATTGAAAACCCTCGAGGGTGTTGGCCCGTATCGGTAGGAGAGCCCTTGGGCATTGTATCCAGGCCGTTCTTGGGGGTCCCTCTGGGTGTGAAAGATGATGAAATCCCAGTCAAGGATTGGGTGAAGCATAGTTGTATCCAACCACGAAAGGGGAAAAGACCTCCAGGGGGGAATGTGCAGTCGTGTCGAGGCTTGCTCGATGTGGGTCGGGGCAACAGTGTGCACCCTGCCATGTCTTGACCCGAGGGGAAGATTTTGGCTTTTGGGGTGGGCCAACGGACGAAGTGTGTGGGCGTTCCTACGTATCTCATAAGGATGAGAATCAAGCCATACATAGTTCTAGAAGTGCAGTTTAACGTCATGAGGGACGATGAGAATCACCTCATTTGGGGATATGTACGGTACGACAAGTAATCCGACATAAATGAGGACATAGTCCTACACCATACCGTACAATCCCGCAAGAGGGTAAGTCGGGAAAAAAACAGGGGGGCCTAGGGGCCAAACCGCGGTCATGGAGACCTGACTGGCTTGCAGTTTAACGCCTCGCAGTAAGGACAGGGCCGGGGGCCTGAGGAGGCCAAGGGGCCTGAGGCCGAGCCTCGTAAAGGGGAGTCGTACGGCATGGTACATGATCCCGACGTGAATGAGGACGTAGTCCTACACCACACCATAAACCTCGGGTAAGAGATTGGGCGGAGAGGTCCGAGAAGGCCAGGGGGGCCTAAAGTCAGGTACCAGTCAAGAAGGCCTGACTGGCTTGCAGTTTAACGTCTTGCAGTAAGGACAGGGATGCAGTTTAGGGTCGTGCGGGACCATCTCACAGTTTAGGGTCGTGCTGGACCTTCTCGCAGTTTAGGGTCGTGCCGGACCTTCTCACAGTTTAGGGTCGTGCTGGACCTTCTCGCAGTTTAGGGTCGTGCAGGACCTTCTCGCAGTTTAGGGTCGTGCAGGACCATCTCTCATTTTAGGGTCGTGCAGGACCTTCTCGCAGTTTAGGGTCGTGCAGGACCATCTCACAGTTTAGGGTCGTGCAGGACCTTCTCGCAGTTTAGGGTCGTGTAGGACCACTTTTTCCCTAGGTAAAGTATCGCTTGAGGAACTTGGCATTGGTGGGAGGGGTTATGCGCTCTCCATCCGTGGTCACCAAGGAGTATGCTCCATTGGGGTAAACCTTATGGATGATATAAGGCCCTTCCCATTTGGGTTCTAACTTGGGCGGTTTCCTACCGGGAATCATTGGCGCTCGAAGGGCCAATACCAGGTCACCCTGTAGAAAAGAGCGGAGACGAACCTTCTTGTCAAAGGCTCTCGCTATCTTGTCCTGATGCCTTTCCAGATTGTGTAGGGCACGAAGCCGGTTCTCGTCCAGTGCCTCTAATTCAGCTAGACGGATCTCGGCTACCTCATCTGATGTCTGGTGGTCATAGACTGCAGTACGTAGCGACGGCAGCTGGATCTCAATGGGTAGGACGGCCTCAGTCCCATACACCAGGGAATATGGGGTCACCTGGGTAGAGTTGCGAGTCGTCGTCCGGTAAGCCCAGAGGGCGTTGGGGAGCTTGTCCGGCCAACTCTTCTTGTTCTGACCAACCATCTTCTGCAGAATGTTAGAGAGGGTCTTGTTGAATGCCTCGATCTGTCCATTCGCCTGCGCGTGGTAGCGGGAGGTGTGGTTCGACCGGATGTCGTACTTAGCGTACAATTTCTTCAATTCAGCTGCTCGGAAGTTGGTGCCGTTATCGGTGAGGACGGCGTGAGGGACTCCAAACCGGTGGATAATGTTGGAGCTCACAAAGTCAATGATGGAACGAGCCTTGACCTCTTTGAGCAGAACTGCTTCTGCCCACTTGGAAAGAAATCTGTAGCAGTCAGGATGAACCTGCACTGGCGGGCTGTTTCCGGTGGATACGGTCCCACTACATCAAGTCCCCATACCGAAAATGGCCAAGAGTACTTGGTGTGGTGGAGGGGCTCCAGCGGCTGATGCAAGAAGTTGGCGTGTACTTGGCATGCGTGGCATCTCTTGGCGTATCCAATACAATCGTGGATCATAGAGGGCCAAAAGTACCCCAAACTCCGGATTTGATGGGACAGTTTCGGCCCAGCTTGATGGGCGCCACAGGAACCGGCGTGAACCTCTTGCATAACTTGGGCTATCTCCCCTCCTTGGAGGCAACAGAGGAGGACACCATCGAAACTCCGCTTATAAAGGATCTGTTCCAGGCTGGGGCCGCTCCGGAGGGTAAATTGCATCACGCGGCGTCGGATTCGCTCGCGTTCGGCCCGGTCGTCCGGGAGCTGACCATTTTGGAGATACTCGACAAAAGGTGCTCTCCAGTCAGAGGTGGTTTCAACCACTGCGTCCGAAGAACCCGGAATTCCTGACACAGAGGGCCCGGCGGTAAGATGACTTACCCGCAGGCTGTCACGGTCCTCTTGGGTGACGGGGGCAATGACTCTCCGGTGGGCCACGTGTATGACAAAATCATCTTGCTCGGGTTCTGCGAGCAACGCGACTAAGCCAGCCAGGGCGTCTGCTTGGCCGTTCTGCGACCGTGGGACATGGGTAACCTCTGGCCGAGAAGAGAACTGGGCCATTAGGAGGAGGGTGTACTCCAGCAACAGTGCAAGCTCTGGCTTCCTGACGACGTAGTCTCCATTAACCTGTTTGATTACCATCTCGGAATCTCCCTTAACATGTAGATGGGGAACATGGATCTCAAGGGCCAACTCGAGGCCGGTGATGAGAGCCTGGTACTCTGCCTCGTTGTTCGTACAACCTTCTGACAACAGGAACGAGTACGGCAGGACGACCTGCGCCAGGGTAATGAAGACAATACCCAGACCCACTCTGTTGAGCTTGGGGTCGTTGAGCCTTCTACCGGTGGGGCTCCGGGAGGCACCGTCGAAATGCATTTGCCAACACGGGGCAGCATGATCGACTGAGAGGATCGTCTCATCAGGGAATTCCAGGTCCAAGGATTGATCTGCGGAGGTTGGATGGGCAGCTAAAAATTCTGCCAATGCCTGTCCTTTAATGGCCTTCTGAGGTATAAACCTAATATCAAACTGCTGGAGAATCACCGCCCACCGTGCTAGTCGGCCAGCTAGCATGGGGCGGTTCAGGATGTACTTCAGTGGATCTACCCGAGAGATCAATTTCACCTCGTGGTGTTTCAGGTAGTGCCGTAACTTCTAGACAGCGAAGACGAGCGCAAGACAGATCTTTTCGACAGGGGAGTATCGAATCTCCGTATCGAGAAGCATGCGACTGAGGTAGTAGAGACTATTCTCAGTACCCTCGTTGTTCTTCTGGGCGAGCAGCGCACCGAGGGATCTCTCCAGGGAGGTCACGTAAAGGACCAGTGGCTTTTCGGAGACGGGTGGCATCAAGACCGGAGGTTGGAGCAGATACTGCTTGATTTCCTCAAAGGCGGTCCGACACTCCTCATCCCATTCATAGGTGGCGCCCTTCTTCATGAGCCGAGAAAAGTGCTTACTCTTGCCGGCCAGATTCACAATGAATCGGCGTATATAGGCAAAGTGGCCTTGAAGTCCTCGGAGCTCCCGAATGTTGCTCGGGGGAGGCATTTGGCTGATGGCCTTGATCTTCTCCGGGTCGATCTCGATACCTCGGTATCTGACAACAAAGCCCAGAAACTTCCCGGAGGTGTCTCCGAAGGAACACTTCAGTGGGTTCATCTTCAGGTGACGGGAACGGAGGAAGCCGAACACTTTATCAAGGTCTCTGAGATGGTCCTGGCACTGATGCAACTTGACTACGAGGTCGTCCACATAGCATTCCACCAATGTCCCGAGGATCGGTTTGAATATGCGATGCATGGCCCTCTGATAAGTGGCACCTTCATTCTTCAAACCGAATGGCATTACCTGGTAGCAAAAGATACCCTGGGAGCCCTGAAGGCAGTGGACTCCTCGTCTTCGGGGGCCATCCGGATCTGGTTATACCCGGAATACCCATCCATGAAAGAGAGGGCTTGGAATCTGGTCGTGGCGTCAATCAACAGCTCCGTCACCGGGAGTGGGAATTCATCCTTTGGGAAGTGGCGATTAAGATCACGGAAGTCGATACAGACTCTGATCTGCCCATTCTTCATCCTGACTTGCACAATGTTGGCAAGCCACATGGGGTACTGGACCTTCTTGACGAAGTTGGATTTGATTAGCTTATCAACTTCGGCCTCAACCATAGCGCCATGGGAAGGGTGCATCTTCCTGGGAGGCTGCTTAAACCCATGATGTTTTGCTGGGAGGCCCAGACGGTGGACGGCCACTTGGGGATCCAACCCCGGCATCTCATCGTAGCTCCAGGCAAACACATCACGGTGCTGTTTGAGGAAGTATACGTACTGCTGCCGCTCCTCGAGGGACATGGCCGCACTGATCAATGTGGGTCTCGGATCTGCCTCGCTACCGAGGTTCACCAATACCAGTTCATCAACCGTGGTAGAGACGCCTTCTTCAAAGGCTGGGGGAGCATCCTCCAAGTCTCCCTCCCCAGCTGTGGGGGAACTTCCCATGATGGAAGATAATTCTGGGCTATCAATATCCACGGGGCAGCTGGTGCCGACTCGGAAATCAGTGGTCATCACATCAGGAGACTCACTTCCCATCGAGACCATGGCAATGAAGGCAGTCGACCCTATCCCATCAGGCCTTCAGCCTAAAGGGCCACGTTTGATGATATCGAATCAGTGGTGGCGTGTCGGCCTGAGTCGGTTAATTCCAGCCCGGCGGAAGAGACACGTATGGCGCACTGCCGTTGTCATCATCTTGACGTCCCGGTACCGTATAGGGGTATGAGATTCCTTGATCACCTGATCCTGGTTGATGTAGGAGTACGAGGTGATTTTCCGCCATCGCTTGGACACGAGAACATGTCTTCCTTGCGTACCCGAAACAACGAAACATTGTCCCATGTCGGGGGTCGTGGCCTCCAACCGGTGGATCGGGAGGATGTATGTGTCGTCCATTCTTGCCCAGGGATCACTTGTGACCGGTGCGGGCTCATACTCGCTTACCAGGATTTGCTTGTCCTTACTTTTGTAATAACCCGCATCTAGATAGCGGGCCACACAAGAAGCGAAAGGGGACGCGTCTCCTTGGAGCACACCTACTCGACCGTTGAGCGAGTACTTGAGGCACTGGTGATACGACGAGGGGACCGCTGCATGCAGATGGAGCCATGGTCTACCCATCAATGCGTTATAGGCGGTGTCTTGAGAAACAACCATGAACTCGGTGCTGACAATTAAGCCACCGAACTGTGTCTTCAGGCGGATCTTGCCGACTGGGGTTTGCTCTGTCCAGTCATACCCCCGGATCCTGAGGTCAGAGGGAGTTAAATCACCTTCGGACAGACCCAGCCTTCGCAGCCTCTGGGTCAGAATTAGGTTGATTCCAGAACCTGTGTCAACGAGGCAGCAGCGGACTTCCACACCGTTGAAGTGGTCAGTGATATACAGTGGGCGAATGTGCCCCTGTATAGGAGGGTCCTCATCTTCACCGGAGAACGAAATAATCGCCTGACACTCGGCGTTTTCAATCGTCTCGGTATGGAAGGCTTCCACAGCTGCTACCTCCGTCTCGAACTGGAGGGGGCTCCTTAGGGCCTCGGCGAGTGCCTCGCGCATTTCAGATGATAGGCGAATGGCCTCAAGGATGGAAAGCCTCACCGGGATGCCGGCCAGGTGCTTCAGAACATCGTACTTTCATGCCAAACGCGAACCTCTTCTTACAGGAGGTCGTTCGGCATTTGGATGCACAGCGGGTCCGACTGGCTGAACTGGCGAGTAACTAGTACTGGGTACATCTTTCTGCCTACCAGTAGAAGCCTAAAGAGTAGTCGCTGGGCTAAGATCGGGCAGCGGATGCTGGCCTGTATCTGGGAAAGACTGACTATGATACGGACGAGGCGGCTCCCCCCGATCTAGTAGCACGAACGGTGGTGGAGGTAGAGCCGAGGGTGTTGGATGGGTCTACGCGTGCTGAGATCTGCGCTGAGCCTGCTTCCTGGTCTCGGTAGCATGCACAGCTTGGCCACAAGTGCCTGCTGACGTACCTCGATGACCGGCGCGATTGCGAATCCGCTGACGTTGACGTCAGCTGGAAACGTTGGGGAGGTCTGCCTGGGGTTCCCCCTCGTCGGGGGTCATATAGGGCTTTACCAGCTCCACGGTGTTAACCGAAGCATACCCTTGGCTATCGCTCGAGGAGTCATCCACCGCTTGGCGGATTCTAGGAGGGATCCCCATTTCGGGGGGCATACAGTCGCCAAGAGTGCGGGATGACGACGGCACTGGCGGTGCACGTTGCTTCTTCTTGCGTCCCCGCTGCTTGCCCTTTTGGGCAGAGGTCGACTGTGAAGAGGATGCGGAGGCACTGGATACCTCTTTTGAAGGTTCCGACTGCTTCAGGCGCGCCCGGATGATACCCTGGGCACGGACGATGGTTTTTCGAGCCATCCAGTTGTCGTATTTCTGGGACCCGCGGCTAGGGACCTGCTGCCACTCACCTTCGTTGTCGCTACTGATTTCTGATCCTGCAAAGACGCCTGCCACTTGCGCCGGTGCTGGGCCCAACTTGACTATGTTGTTTTTGACCTGGTCCTGAAGCCAGTCTTTAAACACATAGCATCGCTTGAGGGCGTTCCCCAAGATCCGATGATAAGGGCAGTAGTTGGGGTGGTCGGTGAGGTGCGCCTCTTCCGGCCTTCTGCACTCAAGCAGACGCACAATCCCTTGCTCTAGAGCACTTCGGAAGTAGCCAGGGACCTTATTTTCATTGAACGAATAGTTCTGGTACCTTCTTTCCGGATAGGGGGCCCTGAGGGCCTGGTCCTGACGAGGGACCGGAGGGGCCTGACGAGGAGGTGGTGCCTGGTTGTCTCGCCTAGGTGGCGGTGGCGCGTTGTGCGGGGGAACCTGTCGGTTCGGAGGCGGTCGCTGCTGGGTGGGAGCCTGTGCTTGAGGTGGAGGACCTCTACGGGGTTGCGGGGGTGGTGCCTCCGGAAGCAATTCCAGCTGCCTCGGGGCTTCTATTTGAGCCACCGCGGCGGGTTTAGCCATGGCGGTCCTCTTGGCTGGGATCATAGGGGGCAACAAACGTGCCTGACTGGCCTGTTGCAGGGCTTCCTCGAGGCGCTGGGCCTTATCCGAGAAATCTCTGAACCCTCCAGGGTAGTTCTAGGTAATTAAGGAGGGTACCAGCTCTGTCTTGACGTTCCCCACACACATCGTCAGTAATTGCTCCTGAGTTAGTGGCATATCGAGGGAGTACGTAAGTCCTTTCCACCGGGCGATGAAATCTGCGACCCACTCATCAGGCCTCTGTTTGCACTTGAAGAGGTCTGCAATGTTGGTCTTTCTCATGGTGGAGTTGAACTGGTATAAGAACTGCCGGTGAAGATCCTCCCAACCGGTTACCGATACGATAGGGCGCTGGCTGTACCAGACGAATGTCGGACCTTCCAATGTCTGTACAAAACATCGGAGCTTGGCGGATTCTTGCTGAGCCGGGGTCCCCAGCATGGGGACACACCTGGAAGAGAAATGATCCAAGTGCTGGGGCGGGTCCCCTATCCCATTAAAATGTGAGAAAGTTGGGTTCCCAAAATCCGGAGGCGCGGGCATATCATCCACCCACGCGGGATAAGGCTTGCCATCCGGTGGGACCGCCACCTGCCGCGTTTCCAACGCCTCGAGGCGGGCTGTGAGTGCCACAATAAGGTCCTTCGGGTGGGGGTCCCTATCTTGACGGGGATCCCTAACCACAAGTGCATTTCCAGGTTCTTCAACATGGTAGACGGCTTTGGCCGCTCGTGGGTCAACTGGCAGGACGACCCGCTGGGCGACTGGGGGAACCCGGGCTGGATTCCTCAGATTGTCCCGTCGCTCGGGGGGGGGGGGGGGGTTTGGGAGACATATCGCGCCCTCTTGCCGTATGTTCCGGCTTCCACCCTGTCTGCGGAAATAGCATGATCAGGGTGGCCCAGAGGCATCTCGTCGGGGGGAAATTGTTCCTGCCCCTGCTGCCCCGACATGGGATTACCACAGTCGGGTCGTCGCTCTGCGGCGCGTTCAGCCAAGAGTTCGTCAACCAGCCTTTTCTGATCAGCAAGCTGCTGGAGTAACATGGCCTTCTCTGGATCTTCGTCCGTTTTCTGCACAGAGGTGGATGGGTCGGAGTGCTTGACTGTTCCGACGTGCTCCTTACCCTTGCCGGTTCTTCGACTGAGTGCCAGCGACTCAGTGGGTACGTGGAGACCTAGCAGGTTCCTCTGATGACGGGTAACTCTCCCTGATGGGTCAAGCAGCGGCGGTACGCCCTCGGATGGTAAATCTCCATCAAGGAACTCAAGATCATCTTCCTTATCCACAACGTCGGCCATGTGGACCGTGACCCCTCTTGAGGGCATATCCTCGATGTCGCATAGCGAATCGGGCTGCCGTCGGATAGGGTCAAAGAGGAGAGCGGCATAGTGTCCCCAACCACGGACTTTCACATGGGGGTGGATTCCCTGACGATTCTGCGGAGTGATTTAAGACTCTGAACGCATTTTCGTTGAAGGGCGCTCTGGTGGCCTGGCGACTCAGGGTGCTGGGCTACAAGAAGTGCGGCTGCATCGATCATGCGGCATTGCTCGCCGATTTCTTCGAAGTGCTCATGACTTCGGGGGTACACCACCCGTTCAAAACGGAGGCGGAAGTGTGTCGCCCACAGGGTTTGGCAAAAGTACCCCACGTCTTCAGGGGTAAGAGACTCTGGTATGCGGAAATTCAGTGCCGCCGTCGGCCAGAACTTCTCCGGGAAGTAATCCGCCGCAAGGATACTCCAGAAGCTCCTAGGCTCGGACTCAGGGTCTGGCCCTGTGTTTCCCCACTCGTCAACCGGGGGCGGCTGAGGAACCAGAAGCGGTACCGATGCAGACCTTTGGGAGAGTAAGCTCGGCGGCGGAGAATACGGCAAACGAGCTGACTGGCTGCCGAATTCCGGGCCATCCTCCGAAGAGTGAGGTGACCTGGCCACGATGTCACGATACGAAGGGCTGATAATCACAGCTTCTGGAATAGGGCCCGCGGCTACCGGCGACAGGTCGTGTCGTCGATCTACCATCATTGGCCCCCAAAATAACTCTACGTGATCTCTTGTAGAGGTAGAGGGCTCTTCTGGTGACAGAGGGGGTGATTGTGTGGCCGAGACCTGCGGAATTCCCAGGATTTCTTCCTCCTGGATGTACCTGTGGAGAGAGACGGGAATCCGGCAGACCTCAAATTCCGGGAGGACAAGGCTAACGCGTCTGGTTCCTGCCCCAGTCCTTGATACAGAGGAGCGGGGAGAAGGTTCCATCGCTGAATCGCATTCCGCTTCCGAATCAGAGAAGTAGGCAGGTTTGATCTCCACCTGGGCCTTCCCAAGATTCTTCTTGTGGCGGTGACGACCCGCCCTTCTGCCCCTGGGTGGCTCTTCGGGACAGGGTTGACCCCTATCAGGCAGCCTTGGGGAAGCGCTGGCGCCGTGGCGGAGAGGGCCCCCACTCGAGATAGCCGGGGTGCGAGGGGCACCAGGGAAAATGTCGAAGGGTACATGGGGAGAACCTCCATTAATAGTACCCATGCGGGCGGGGCCTCTATTGGAACTGGCAGGAGCATGGGGAGGACCTCCATGGTCGATGCGAGTGGAGCGAGGCTGGCCTTCACTCCTCGAGTTGCTGGGGCGAGGAAGACCTTCGCCGGTTGCAGAGAGGACGTAGGGAGGGCCCCCACGTTGGAGAAGGACTGGATGGACGATGCCTTCAGAAGGATGGACTCCATACCCTGTACAGCGGGCGCGGGAAATGTTTCCGCGCTGAGCGTCACTGCCGCAGGGCAGGTCTTCCTGCCGGATGGGGGTAGCACGAGGCATGCCTCCATGACGAACCTCGGAGCGGGGAAGGCCCACGCTCTGTGGAGTAGTGGTACGGGGAGGACCTCCATACGAGGTTGCATTACCGCAGGTTAGCTCGCGGCGATCACCACTTGGGCTTGCAACCCGGAGAGTCAACCCAGCCTGCCCGTGGGGCAGTTGGGGTCTCGATCCTGGTTGGGTGAAGGGGTGCCCCTGCTCAATGTACGCGGAGGCTTCATAATTCCCGTCGGTCATGGATTGGGCCACTCTATTTGTCGACGTGGACGCGCCTGAGGGAGCGTCCTCAGCCCGTGCCCGGCGTTGACGTCGGGTCAGGCGGTCCGGTGCAGGCGGTGCAGGGACGTAGTCTGCCTACTCTTCCTGCAGGGCCGGACGACGGCGCTGACGTGGCTGGACAGGAGCTCTCTCCCGGGGGCCCCGGGTCGGGGCCCTGAGCGGACTGAGCCGGACAGCGCCTGCCTCTTCAGCGTAAGGCGAGGAGTCGTCAAGGTGTTCCGGGGATAGGCTCCCGAAACAGTTGAATGTCGGAGTGGGGAGCAGGGGCTCCCTGCGTGGCCTGTTAGGGCGGCGTTGACGGCGGGGCCTGGAGGACTCCAAGTCCAGGCAGGCCATATCCCGGGTTGGGTTGACCCCTTCTTCCTCATACCTGCGCACGAGGCTGTTGATCACCCTTCGTTGGATGACCTCTGATGGGGAAAGGGGACAGGGGCATCCCGTATTCCATGACGTGGCAGCCATCGTGGCGGTAGTGGCTCCATGTGGGGTGGCTGTCGTGGTGTTGCCCCTGCCCCTGCGTGGGCGAGGAGCGGATGGTGACCACATCTCTGAAATAGCAACCTGGTTCTTGAGAAATGAAGGGGTCAACTCATCAGTACTGAGAGGAAAAGGATTGACAGCGAGTGCCCCAGCGTTCTTCCATTCTCCATGTCTGTGAGAAGTATCGACGCCAACACGCTGCAGAGCGGAGTGCCCCACGTTCTACTACCCCGACTTCCGGTGAGTTTCACGATGGGCCCGCTATTTGCTTGGTGGGACCAAGCACCGTATATCTGGACCCGGTGACATGTCAATCTACTGGTGTCTCGAACGCTACTAATCTCCATATTGAGGAGAAGAATTTCACGTCGGGTTCACCATTTCTGTTTCCGACGCTTTCGCCGGGGCGCGCGCATCCGTCTGCGGAGGACGCATGGCTTTGTGGCCCCGCATTCCCGCTTTCCAAAGGCGGGCGGAATTCGCTCCTTATTCAGGGACGTCTGCTCCTTGATCGAAACGGGATGATGGGATGTCGGTTCTTCCTTCCATGGATTCCTCCTCGGAACTTGTCACCTAGTCCGTGTCTCCCTTATTGATTTAATACGTAGTTCGTGAAACTCTTCCCAGTGCCATGTTTCCGTGGATGCCGGTTAATTACACTGCTTCTGTCGGGACATTCCAAAGGGCCCAGTTAGGGAAGAAACCTTCGTTCAGGGGAGTAGTCACGTTGAGGCATCAGTAGCGTGTCTGGATGCTGGGGTACCTGGCATGTTCGTCTATTATCCTTGACCACAAGGCTTCTCGAGGGCGTAGAAGCCCGAGGCATCCCACATCGAGCGCGGGGAATTATATGTCACAGACACATATCTGAGGTTTTCCTCAGCTTCCCGTGTTCAACACAGGGTATGTCGCATGTTTAATGTCCAGCGGGGACGGATCAGCCCAACCAGAGCATTAGCTAGGATAGATCGGATTTGAGGGATCTTCCTTGAAAGGATATCGACACCGGGGTCGGCCCATGGGCGATTGGTGAATGGAGTAGAAGGAGAGTGAAGTGGGACCATCGCAGGGGGAGACAGTGAAGTTGGGCTTGGGCCTTGACGAGGCTTCCTACGTATCCCCGTGGCAGGGAATCAAAGTCCGCGTAGTTCGGGTTGGTGCCGGTAAACCGGCGTGAATGTGGACCTTGGCCCGATGAACGTCGTCGGCGAACCAACGTGAAGGTGGACCTTGGTCCGATGAGCATTGTCAGCGTACTGACTTGAAGGTGGAACTTGGTCCGATGGGCATTGTCAGCGTACCGAAGTGAAAGTAGACCCGTGGGTCCACTAATGGTGGGCTTGAACCATGGGAAGGTTTCCTACGTACCATGCCTTGACATGGATCAAAGACCTCGTAGTTCAGGGAATACTGTTTAATGTCATGCGGGACGAGGTCGAAACTCGACGTGAAATAAACGACCGAGCAATGTGTCTTGAACCTCATGGAGGCTTCCTATGTACCATGCCTTGACATGGATCAAAGGCATCGTAGTTCAGGTGGGAATGGGTTGCAGCGGCTTACCACTGGACCAGAATGTGACGCGACGTGAAATGACGGGTGGGCTTGAACCTCGTGGAGGCTTCCTATGTACCATGCCTTGACATGGATCAAAGACCTCGTAGTTCAAGTGATGGGTTTGTCGGTGAACCGACGTGAAAGTAGACCCGGGGGTCCACTATTGGTGGGATTCAACCTCGTGAAGGCTTCCTACATACCATGCCTTGACATGGATCAAAGTCCTCGTAGTTCGGAAGATGGGTTGGGTCACAATGGCTTACCACAGGACCGGAGCGTAGTTTAACGTCGTGTTGGACGGGGGAGTGGACGGGGGAGAAACCCGACGTGAAGAAACGACGGGTGGGCTTGAACCTCAAAGAGGCTTCCTACGTACCATGCCTTGACGTGGATCAAAGACCTCGTAGTTCAGAGAATACAATTTAACGTCATGTGTTGAGGACGTGGTGAACCCTGACGTGAATAAACGACGGGTGGGCTTGAACCTCATGGAGGCTTCCTACGTACCATACCTTGACATGGATCAAAGACCTCGTAATTCAGAAGATGGGTGAGGGGTCAGGGTCGGTGCTCACTCTAATCCCACGTGAGTCATGCTCGATGTGAGAATCAAGAGGTTTCAAGGACCTGACGATCACGTCGCGAGGGGTGCGTCCGTGAGAAGCGAAAAGGGGCTTACGCGTTGGGCGGCCCAGGGTGTTGGGACTTACTCCAAGATGGAGGCCCATAGGGAGGTTCATCGTTCCCTATCACGTCCTCCACCGAACTTGGTAGTGGGGAAGTACGGAGATGCATGGGTGAAATCATCTGTACCAAATGTTAGGGGCTTACACTCTGAGGTAGCCCTTCCCCTGCGAACATACACCACCCCGACAAGGAGGATCTCATTCCATGTGCGGAAGAGTTCCATTCCCATGGAGACGAGTGGTGTAAAGAATGTTCGAGCTGGGGGGACCCTTCGTGAGGGAGACGGGGTTGGGTCACAGTTTAACGTCATGTGTTGAGGACGTGGTGCTTGGCAGTTTAACATCCTGCAGCTCGGACAAGGTGGGTTCACTCCACACCCCTAGGACTTACATAACCGGTACCCTATGGTCCTTGGGTAAGGGAAGGTACCGGTAAGGCCATGGTAAAGGGGGGTCGTGGGACGAACCATCGAGGGGTCCACGTAAGCGTGGATATGCGAAGAAGCAATAGCCGTTAGCATACCTATGAGAAGAAGCATTAGGCGAAGCAACGCAACAGGTGGTATTGTCCATGGGACCTTGAAATCACATCGTGCAAACCTGGAGGGTCGCACGGGAAGAGGAATCGCTAAGAAAAGGAGTGTGCTTTGCGAAGTGGGGTGCCTTGGCCTTAGCATGGGGCATTGGTGTGAGTGGGAGGTGCTTCGCGAAGTGGAACAGTGTTCGCGGAGCACTGCCTCGCGAAGAAGGGGTGCCTCGCGAAGCACGGTCTTGCGAAGCTGTGTGCTTCGCGATGCATAGTGATCCTGCCTTGGCATAGGGATCACTAGAATGGGTTGGGTGTTTTGCGAAGCATAAACGCTCCGCGGATGCCCGTGTTCCCTTGGGAATCCCCTTCCTTCGCGAACGCCCTTGAGCTTCGCGAAGGGCATCCCTCTCGGAAGAGGGGCTCAAAACGAGACAAAGCAGAGTCATCTCGCGAAGTATAAATACCTCGCGGAGCTCATGATTCCCGGGCAACGAGTGCTTCGCGATTCGGTAGAGGAGAAGCCGAAAGGTCGGATTGTCCCTCCTCGGGACTCAGGGGGAGTCCAGTATTTATAGGGAAGGGGCGCCGCGAAGCAGGGCTCGCGTGCCGCCTCCGGTGCTTCGCGGCGGCTCGCGAACTTCAAACGGGTTCACGGAGAATTAACGCCTCCGGAGCTTCACGGCGGCTCGCGAACGCCAAATGGGTTCGCGGAGGATTACCGCCTCCGGTGCTTCGCGGCGGCTCGCGAACGTCAAATGGGTTCGCGGAGAATTTCCGCCTCCGGTGCTTCACGGCGGCTCGCGAACGTCAAATTAGTTCGCGGAGAATTGCCGCCTCCGGAGCTTTGCGAGGACGCGAGGGTCGGGGCGCTTCGTGTGGGTGCTTCGCGGCGGGGCTTCGCGATTGGGCTTCGCGGATGTGCTTCGCGTGGCAGCGCGCCAGCTGTCTTTATCCTTCCTTTCTTTCGGGCCGTATTTTTTTTGGTGCCAACAGCCTCTTCGAGTAATCTCACACTTCCGGCACTAGTTCGTAATGGCATAGTCTGCTCCCATATAAGTCTCTAGCCGTAAGGATCGAGCTAACGGCTACGTCGGAATCTCCGAGCTCCGAACAAGGGCAGTGAAAATGAATGAATGACTCACTCCTGTGTCTATAAGAACTACAGCAAGGGAGGAGTAGACCCAAATAGTACCTTGAATCAAGTCGGGTGCACCGTGGTCATAGGTCTCCGCTGCCTGAAGCTGAGCCTGTCTCTGCCCGCCAGCTCCCTCAGGTCGGGGTGGGCCTCCTGGTGGTGGTGGTGGTGGAGAATCAATGTGTCTCCCTCCACCTGCTGCTCAGACAGCTCCTCTACCTCGTCCTCCTGCTCCCTGTGGACCGCCACGGTCGACCCACTGCCTCTGCCTGGGTGGTCCATCAACCATCTGCTGCTCCTCCGCACGACGGGTCGGGCAGTCACGAGCCATGTGGCCCTGCCCTCCGCATGCATAGCACTATCTGCCTCTCGAAAGACTGGCTCCACGCTGTGTGCCCAACACCTCTAAGCCAGTGTCCTGAGGTCGTCTTCCTGATGGTCCGGTCCTCCTGGACCCCTGTGACATCTGTCGACTACCAGCTGCAGACGACTCTGCTACATGTCGCCCTGCGGTAGGTCTCACTGGTGGTATTGGCTCGGTAAGAAATCACTATATGAGAAGAGCTCACTCCAGTACTACTGTCTGTGTCGGATTTCTGAGGGAGATCAGTGATGCTCTGATCTCTTGCCTCAGTCCCAGCTTGAAGGTCCAGGCCTGGAAGAATGGGTCTCGTACCATATATGTCAAATAATGAGAGAGTTCTGTAAATATCATTGAGTACTTAGTGACTGTCATGTTGCCCTACCGCAGTAGTAGAAGATCTCGGATGCGCACCGCATGGAGGGTGGATGGGACGAACTCCGAGCAAAAGAAGCTCTCAAAGTCCGTACAGAGGAGTGATGCCTCGTTGTGCACCTGGAGAATCAAGATCCAAAATCTACCTACTGCCGCGTGCAGGAGGCTCGCTGCGAGGATCACCATGAGGTTAGCTGGTGTCCCCACTAACCTGAAAACTCAAACAACCACCTCCAGCCAATCCTCGGCTGCCTGAGGGTCCATCTCTCCATGGAACCTGGGCGGTCTCTGATGTTGGAACTCATGCAGTGCACTAAGGAGACGTGCACTCTCAGCGGCTGGGGCTGGTGGCATCGGTGGCTCGGCAGGTAGAGGTACCACTGGTGCCTCCGCTGTCAAAGGGCCCTGCACCGAGGCCTCATCGCTCGGTGGGATTGCGTCACGTACAAAACTCGGAACCCTAGCTGGCTGCCATCGGGGGCCATCCTGAAAAGATAAAGGTGTGCCACGGTCAAAATAGTATTCCTGGTGAGCTGACACAAAGTAATCACAAAGAAAACATGAAACACACATGCAAACAATGTTTTCGTGTATTGAGTCGGAAATCAGAAGTCATTGTCCTGGTGTATGGATACGTCGGACGCCACACCAACACTTGACTCCCTGGACTGATAACCACACTCAATACCCTTAACACAATTTCTTTACATAGAAGAAAGATCAGAGTCCAGTGTTCTGTGGTAGAACAGAACTCCTTTGATAAAAATTTTTCACGACCCGTCCTCAGGGCTCGTGCCGTGACTACCCCAAGCCCTCCTACCATAGGACAGGGGGTGAAGACTAGCACCAAGGCGTAATTCCTGATAAAAAGGGAAGGCATTACCTTTATAATGTCAACAAACACACATAGTAAGCAGGCAGAAGTAAACATTATGTAAAACTGGGTACAATAGTAGGTGTGGAAAAGTATGTGGGCCAGAATAGAAACCCAAAAAGAAAGTAAAGTATAATTGAAAAAGGAAGTACAACAACTGAAAAGTAACGATGCAACATTGAGCCGTCCACTGAAAGTCCCACCTGAAGGGTGGGTACAGATAGCCACCTCAGCTCCTCGGGTCCAGCCGCCAGCTCCGTGTACGTCCCGCCCAGTGGTCCACCTCCAGGTACCGACTACTCCATAAGCCTCATCCTCGATCAACGTTGTCTTTCGTCTGCATCCAACACAACATAGTGCGGGCATAGCCCGTGCAGGGTTGAGTATACACTACTCAGTACGGACCTCAAGACCCCCAAAGGTCTCCCAGAATCCACAAGCATAACCCACAAAGGAAAGATACACTCACGAAGTAACAACCAACACTACCTAGGTATATGCCCATACATAAACCTAAGACATCAATTCAAGTTCGGCTCCAATTCCCAAGTCCATGTTTGATCACGTCCACACAGGATAATACAACCCAATCCAAATAGGAAGGCAAGTCAATCATATCGAAGATAATGATTGAAAATCAAGACTCATCTCACACAGGAATACTTCTTCCTAAGATGATAGAGATGATCAGATGTAGCCACTGATTCATCTAATCCGTCTGACCCACATATGATCGATATGTACTAACCCCCGCAATGACCCACACAGGATCGTTAGGTACTAACCCCTACAATGACCCACACATGATCGATAGGTACTAACCCCTGCAATGACCCACACAGGATCTGACCCACACAGGATCTGACCCACACAGGATCGGTATGCACTGGCCCACATAGGACTACTGAGTGCTGACCCACATATGATCTGTAGGAACTGATCCACAGAGGATCGCTGAGTGATGAAGTCGTCGCTGACGAACCCACGGTGGATTTCTGTACAGTTGTCATCATCGTCGTAGTCGAAGCCAGCTCTAGGTTTCCCGCACACCACAAGCTCGTTTCGGGAGGGTCCGCTCCAGGAGCCAAGGGGATGATACATCAACTGACATGAAGTCCGGATTTGATGTACCCCAAAGTTCTGTATCGTCAAAAGAAACTCAATGTGACTGACGGTGTGTCAATCAGACGCCCGGTCTGAGAGTTATTGGCTTTTTTCTTTCCGGGGGCCCGGTTGGTTTTTAAGTCAAAACCAACACGACTACACTCCAACTGCATCCAAAACTCGAGCGGAGTAAGCCAAAAGGTCCATCTCACTAAGACGAATCCAACATAGTCGACGACACGTCAATCGGATGTCTGGAGCTTACGTTATAAGTGTTTCTGCTCCGTGGGCCCGGTTGGTTTTGTGTTCGAACCAACCCGGCCGAACCCTAATGTTCTTCGAAACCTTGAGTGTAATATACCGAAACGACTGTCTCGATCCAACGATCGCATCGCAGCTAACGGTGCGTCGATCGGAGGTCCGTAGCCCATGATATGGGAAAAAGACCAAAAGAGGTCTGAAAAAAGGGGGTTTCGGGCCCGAACCGACCTGGCCCGAGACCCCCTGGGTTGGCCCGAACCGGGCGACCCGACCCAGGTCCGGGTCCGGCCCATTTGGGTGCAGCCTGGCCCGGCCCGGCCTGTGCAGCCCGGCCTGGGGCCCTCGGGCGTCCCGCGTGGCCAGCTCGACTGGCCAGCTGAGCAGAACAAGGGGGGGGGGGGGGGGCGCTGCCCCCTGATACGTACACCATGGCCCCCATGTGTGTGTGTGTGTGTGGGGGGGGGGGGGGTGTTCCACCTTCCAGCTGGGGGTTACAAACCTCCGGTATCCCCCTGAAACGGCCTGCCCGGTCCTGCCGGCCGGTTACTGCCGCCACGGGATGGCCACGGTCCCGCCCTCCTCCTCCGGTGGCCGGCGGTTCCGGCCACCACTCCCCGCACCACCACAACCATAGATCGCGACATTGTCCGATCGGCACGGCACGACAGAGCCGCGCCCCTCTGTCGCGGCCCCACTTCGGTCGCGGCCTCTTCAAGGTTCTCCGGAGCGGCGCGACAGCGTCACGACTCTGTTCGACTTCAATGACATGGCGTGACGGCGCCACGCTTCTCCGCCCATTCTTCATTATTTCCACGCTGTACAACGGCACCGCGCTGCCTTGCTCGTGCCGCAACAAAAATCATGCATCAAAGGGGGGAGGAGTGTCGGCCATGTTCGTGTTGTCCGACCTCATCCTGTTATTGCGATAACAGGCGGCCCAATTAGAGAATGAAGAACGGTGAAGAAAGTATTCAAGTACGAAAACAATTAACCCCCTACCTCGATGAAATCGTTGAACGAGGGTTCGTCGAGGAATTGAACGTCCCAGAAGAGGGTTCCGTACACGTTGAAAGAGTTCTTCTGAGGAGGAACGGTGTCTCCCTTCTTTTTTCATGGGAAGAATAAATGAAGGAATGCGCGTCAGTGTTCTTCGTCGTCCTTCATCAGAGGTCGGTGTTATTTGTCGGTGATGGTGCATTCTTTGTGTTCTTCAAGTAGGAAGAACGTTCTTCGTATGTTAGAGCTTTCCTCTCCAAATCCTCTCGCACAATGAACTGACCTCCCATAAAATAAGTCTTTGTCTTATTTAATTAACACAAAATCCAAAAATTCATTTCAAATTTCAAAATGAAACCAAGAATTAATTATAATGAATAACCTAAACAATTAATTAAATAAGAGTTGACTTTCATTTAATTGGGGGGGGTGCGGGTTAGTTAAATAATTATTATGGGTTGAGGAAGTTGAAAGGGTGGGGCTCGTGTGGGCCCCACCCCACTAATATCCTACCTAGTGAAGTATTTAGGATGTGGGTCCCACTCCAACCACTTAGCTTAGGTTAACACTACTTAGAATAAAAATAAAATGGTTTCACCCTTTTTATTTTTATTCTTTACAAAACCCAAATTTTAATAACCTCACCCGAGCAAATACAACTCTGGAAAAAGTGTTCCTAAGCAATTATCGGCGCTGCGGTTTCATCGATTCCCTCGGAATTCGATTCCGAGCATCGTCCCAAACGTTAGGAATACCCGCTCGTTCATTCACTGAACGTAACGAACTAATCTTTGGAAAATTATTCCGGGCAGACCGGGCCTCAGAATCAGGTGCTGTCAGAAACTGTGTTCTTGTAAAATCTAGAATAAAATTAAGAAAAAAATTTCCCTTGAATTCTACAGGTCTTTACATATACCCTCCCTAGGGTCTCTACCCTAAAATCAGTGTAGCCTCACTTGGTCGGTTGGTAGGCCTAGAGTCCTTGCATCGGATCATGGGGGGCCCTAAAATCCTATGACATAGCCGGTGTTCCCTAGCCTATTTCACGCACCAAGATCACCCAACACTATTTCCCTACCATCCCATGAAATCCTCACTGTGCCTAATCCCAGACTCCATACTATATCTCACCATCCCTCTAATACCATTCTTTCACGAACCGCCTTCACCAAGATGCGGAGAAGGGATAGAAGATTGCCAGAACCTTCCTTCTTCAAGTTGAAGGAGAGAAAATGACCCCTGAGACCCTCCTTTAATAGGTCCTTGAGTGGAAACTAGCACCAAGGGTATAGAATCACAGACAAGATGGAAGGCATTACCCTTTTTATTTAATAGGGGCAGGAGATAAGAGAGTAAATCCCACAAGACAAAAAGTGGAAGTACAAGTAAATCCAAAACAAACCATTCTCATATGAATTTTCTAAAAGTAAATGATATAAAAGTAAATGAAAAACCCAAAATGGAAGTACAAAAAGAAATAAAAATTGCAACCACAATTGTCTGAGCGTCTGATCTAGTATGACCCTGAATGATCACTGAAGCCCTCCTAGAAATGTGAAAACAATTTTATATTCATAGGGTAAACATACAAGTATACTCAGTAGGGAAAACCAAATGTTATTGAGCCCAAGTGGGGAGGCATTATAATGGACTTGGAGAAAAGAGATAACTGAAACACCTAGAAAGGAAAACTACCCACCCAAGCCTCAATGAGCCACGCTTCCAAAATAATGCAAGTAATAAATAAATTAGTAATAACACATAGATGTTTGGGTACCCAGCGCCACTTCACCACTATTTATTGTAGACATCCTACGCATCGAACCTCTCCCACCATTCTCACCGCAATCCCACTGCCACACCCCGCCCGCACACACCTGGGCGACAACCACACATCCCGTCCGCAAACACCTGGTCCACAACCACACATACAGCCCGCGAACACCTGGGCCAAAACAACCACATGTAACCATGCCCACAAACACCTGGGCCAGAATAACTACTGCAACACCCGAAGATACCTGGGCCTCATCCCGAAGACACTTGGGAAAAAACCTGCCCGCACAAACCTGGGAAACAACCACAACTACCCTACTTGAAGGATCATGGTCTAAAATGGATCTCAGGCCATCACATCCTACCCGATGAGTCTTTGGATATTCGGGAAAGGGAGCAGAAAAAGGGATAATAACCAGCCACTCATAGGAGTGTTTGGTAAGACACCCTCCCCCATGAAATTGGGGCGTTTGGCACTAGGTGGTCAACATGGATAGCGTGTGAATAAGAAACACAGGGACTAAAATTATATAATATATATAAAAATCACTCATCACAATCTTGGAGTTCCAAAAACAACTTCAGAACAAACACCCTTGTTAATCTTCTTTCACAAGAAGCACCGAACCCACGACCATGCCACCACTCATCCCGGAAAACAATTCCCATCGATCCCATTCTTGATTTGAGGTTCAAGTGATCCCATTTAGGTAAATTATGCACTACTTGGAAACTAACAGGCATAACCACAAAGCAGAGAAATAGAAATAGCCAAACATCAATTTCAGCATTCACACCCAGTTCTCTTGTAATGTCACAATAACAAAAAAGTGATCTGTGAGATTACTCAATGTACTGGAACCAACCCAAGCCTTGATATACAGTCCCACAGAGCTTCAGATTCACAACCAACAATCGTGCCACAATAGAGGGTCCCATCCCCATCCACATCACCCCATAAGCACCAAGCAGTACAACACACCCATTATCAAAACTGAGTAGGGTAACATACAGGTTCAAGAACATCATTCATTAGGTTCTTCTTTCTGTTGGTTAACCGGGGTGACCACACAAGGAATGATGTTCACTGGGCATCCATTTAACCAACTGAGTTTAGGTGATTTAACCAATTTTCATGTTACATTTATTCAATCATTTAATTATCCAGAAGCATATAGGTTCATTAGTGCACAAGGAAGAACCACCAATGGCCATGATTTTCAGTGGGCATGAGCCCGTACAATTCACAACACAAAATAAAGAATAATAAATACAACAGAAACACCGATGGAACCCCTCTCCATTATTTAAAGGTCCATTTATTAACTTCATTTAATGTTTGGTTTCATCCATCCCCAGAGAAACAATAGTATACCCACACCACATGATACACATTGAGAGAGATGAATGAAAACCCCTACTTGGATGACCAAAGATCTATGTTTGTCATGACGCACCAAGAACTGAGGATGCACAACATGTAGGGGAGGAGCATCTGGGACTCCAAGGATGAGCCATAAGGGCTATATCACACACGAACCAAATTCCTCAGGAAGGGAACAACAAATTATCTAAGGGATGGGAGAACCCAGCGAAGAAGTAAAAAAGGAGGAAAGCTCCTGCGATAAAAAGATGAGCCAAGGCGTTACTAGATATCAAGATCATCTGCGGTTTTAAAGGTGTATCCTGGTTTCACCATGCGGTTGGGTGGTTACACATGACATGATTAATTGTTATTTCATAACTCTAATCGGGAAAAGGTGGTAACAACTATAACTTTAATGGATTTTATATAAACGGAGGGGAGAATTACATGGACAAACAGCTGGGTCCGTTGAGGATCGCCCCACTCTTAGGAATTTACACATTTATTATGTGGCTAAAATAGCCTTGAACCATTTCAAAAAGGTTAAAAGGTTTTAAAAGTAGTGTTTTGGGAAAAAATATAGAAGAAAGACTTAACAAGGTTGTGTGACACCGATCGTGTCACACCGATCAATGACACACCGATCAGTCACACCGATCATGTCGCACCGATCAGTCGCACCGATCGTGTCCCACCAGTCGGTCACATCTATCCTATAACACTGATCAGTCCCACCTATTGTGTCACATCAATTGGTCGCACCAATCGTGTCACACTGATCGGTCGCATAATGATTGGCCGCACCGATCAGTGACACAATGATCGTGTCACACCAATCTGTCGCACCGATCATGTCATACCAATCAGTTGCACACCAATCGGTGATACACTGATCACACCGATCGTGTCACACAAAAATTACATCCTACCACCGGGACACCACCCTTAGGATCTGGAATTTCGGAAAAGGGATGGACCATGAGGGGCTGGGCCATTACATCCATGCTAATCATGGACTCCCAGTGGAAGATGATAGAAAATTGTGGATGTTCTGGATATAGTTGGATTCTCTATAAAATAATTTGATCTCAAAATCATCTCCATCTCACTCAGAAACAAAATTATAAACCATCAGAATTCTGAGCGGTTCACTTAAATAAAAATAGACAAAAAAACAATCCTATTTGTTTTAGCATACCAATGACTGATACTAGTATCACGTAAATAATATATATATATATATATAAGTGAAATATAATTATGTATATAAAATTATAGATGAAGGAAGCACTATAAGCCATGTGTCAGTGAAAAGTGTGTGACCCTGTCTCCCTTCGGTCCAAGGTTCGAGTCCCGGTAGCTTTTTTGGTTGTGATGGGGTTTCCCCATGTCCTACAAGTTGTCCTTTTAATTTATTTAATTATTATTATTATTATTTTTTTAACCCTGGAACCCAGAGAAATAAAAAAGATTAATGATACATTTTCTTCTTTTAAAATATCTCGGCAAGGTATTACTCAATGATCGCACCATGTCACACAGAAGAATATGCCTCTCCCTTTCATACCCATATATACTCATAATAAAAAATACATTAAAAGTATATGGTATTATCATATTCAGAGTTAAATAATTTTTTCAAATATAGAAATAGTTTATTAATCTTATTTAAAAAATAAATATGATTCAATAAAATTAGAAACATGAAAACCACGGGTTGCATCTTGTGCAGCACATTGGTTTAACAATTTTATCTCAACACAGACCCTAATTGTTTAAGTATTGTCCTCATATAAATTGGTTTCACACAAGTCTTCATCAAATTCATGTTTTTGGAAATTTTCAATTAATGGATTAACTCTATGACCACTAACATTAAAGGTTTGATCATTACTGAGATCCTGAATTTCTACAGCCCCTTGGGGGTATACCTTATGAACTACATATGGACCTGATGATCTGGACCTCAACTTTCCTGGGATTAAATGATGTTTTGAAGTATATAATAGAATAGGTTTACCTGGAATAATGTGTTCAATTTTAAGATTTAATGATTGGTAGGCTTGTACTTTATCATTATTGATCCTTGAATTTTCATAAGCCGCCATCCTAAGTTCCTCAAGTTCAATGAGATCTATTTTCCTTTCTGTTCCAGCCAATGAGAGGTCATAATTAATTTTCTTAATATCCCAAAAACCCTCATGTTAAATCTATATTGGAAAATGGCATGATTTTCTTTATAAAAACCTATATGGGGAAATTCCTAAAATGGTTTTAAATGTGGTTTGATAGGCCCAAAGGGTGTATAATAGTTTTCTCGATCAATATTTCCAAGATTGATTAACTTTTTTCTCATGAATTTGTTTGATTTCTCAATTATCTGACATAGATTGACCATTTTTAAGTGGGTGGTATGTATTGGACACATTTTGAGAAATTTTATACTTGTCCATCAGTGCTGAGAATAGACAATTTCAAAAATGTGTTCCCTGATCAATAATGATTGCTGTAGGAATTCCAAATCATGAGAGGATGTTTTGCATGAGAAATATAATCACAAATAGATGATCATTGTATTTTTCAGGAATGGCCCCATCCGATATGGAGACATAATCAATAGCTAAAAGGATGTACATATATCCCCTAGATTTTGAGTAGGGACCCATGATATTGATTCCCCAACAATCATTGTTTTCAATAACTAAGATGGGAGGGAGCGGCATTGGATTATTTTTTTGTTATGGACCCTACTTGTTGACACCTAGAATAGCTTTGAAAAAATGTGTAGGAGTCCCTTGAGAGGGTGGGTCCAAAGAAACCACAATGAAGAACCTTAGAAGAAGTTTTTTTAGAGGAAAAGTGACCTCCACACGCATCACTATGACTGAATTTAAGGATGGACTCTTATTAAAATTCTGGGACACACCTTCTAATGACATGGTTAGGGCATAACTTATAGAGGTATGGATCCTAAAAAACATAGTTCTTATCATCATTGAGGAATTTATTTATATCTTGAGACCCTTATAATTTGGGAATGACTCTGATAACTAAGATGTTAGCTATGTTAGTATACAAAGGGAAATCACTCACCAAGTATAGGTGGTCATCAGGAAATGAATCAGACACCGAAAGGTGATTTGATTTGTCTTTGAATTCTATCCAAGATAGGTGATCAACCACAACATTTTAAACACCCTTTTTATCTTTAATGGTTAAATCAAACAATTGAAGAAGAAAGACACACCTAATCAATCTAGCCTTGGAATCTTGTTTTTGGAAAATGTATTTTAGGGATGAATGTTCAGTTAAGAAAATGATGGGAGATCCAAAGAGATAGGACCATAATTTATATTAGGAAAAGAAAACAACAAGATACTCTTTCTCAGTGGTGGTGTAGTTTATTTGTGCATCATTTAATGATTTTATTGCATAAGAAATGACACATGGATTTTTCTCACACTCTCTCCCTAAGACTTCTCCTACAATGAATTCACTCACATCACAAATGAGATCAAAAGGTAGCTTCCAATTAGGATACTGCATGATAGGTGGAGATATAAGAGCTGATTTGAGTATAGAGAATGATTCCTCAAAGATTCGTGTCTATAAAAATAGAGCATCTTTCACCAATAGAGTACAAAGTGTTTGAGAAATAGAGCTGAAATTCCTAAGTAACCCTCAATAGAAACTAGCATTCCCTAATAAAAACCTCACTTACTTGATAGTTTTGGGTTATGGAAGGTGAAAAATGATGAGAACCTTGGCTTTATCAACTTCAACCCCCCAACTCTAGAATAGATGGCCAAGGGATAGTCCATCTTTAACCATGAAATGGAATTTTCCTAGTTTAGGAACTGATTCTTTTCTTCACATCATTACAAAAATCTCTCCACATTCCTTATACATTCCTAAAATATATCCCCAAACAAAGATAATTAATCCATTAATACCTCTAGAATATACCCTACCATGTCCAAGGAGATTCCCATCATGTACCACCAGATGGTTCTAGGGGTATTTTATAACCCGAAGGGTATGCGTTTGAAAGCGAAGGTTTCGAACAGAATGGTGAATGTAGTCTTCCCTTGATCGCCTAGGGAGACATCACTTTGATTGTACTCCATGTACCCATCTATGAAACAGTAGAAGGAGTGACCCACGACTCCCTCAATGAGTTGTTCAATGAATTGTAAGGGGAAATAGTCCTTCTTAGTAAATGATTTTAGCTTCCTATAGTAAATGCAGACTCTCGAGCCACTACTCAACCTAGTTGGAAGAATTTATCAATCCTTTTTGGTTATCACTGTGATTCAAGAATTTTTTGGAACCACATAGATTGGTCTGACCCACACACACTCATCTCTTGGATATATGATATCAGAATTTTACAATATCATAAGTTCTCTTAACAAAAATTCCATGAAATTAGGATTGATTCTCCATTGAGGTTGACGAAATGGATTTGAATCAGATTCCAAAACAATCCTATGAGTCCTGATAGGTAGGATAATCCCAGGAATATGAGACAAGGTCAATCTAATGGATTTCTTGTGTTACATAAGTACATATAGAATTATCTTCTCATGATCCTCGTGAAGAGAAAAAGAAATTACAATAATATTTGCTTCATTTTCTCCTATGAAATTGTACATAAGTTCATATGGAATGTCTTTCAATTAAATATTATGTTGGTTTAAAATATCAGTATAAGAATGGGACATTGAATCGAGAACAATTTCTTCTTTTTAGTTTTAGGTAGGATTGTTTCCCCACATGTAAAAGCATTATCTACTAGATTGTTTTTAATAGTGTAAGGGAAGGGAGTTGGAGTGGTCTCCATGAATGTGTTTTCATAAAATATTTCATGGATTGTTGCTCTTAATATTTCATCATAGGAGAAATCAGAATGTGATTCTATCCAAGGAGATAAACTTCCTTCTTGTGAACAATGTAAATTAATCTCATCCTGACATAAACCTTCTACAAATATTCCTTGATATTCTATGGATTCATTATCAATTCCTCCTATAATGTTTACATCATTAATATCCTCATTAACCCCTATTTGTGAGCTTGCATTATAGATGTTCAGTCTAGACTCATGTTTCCAAAGGTGATGGCCATGTTCCCCTTTTGGACGCGGATAACAGAGACGATTGTTACACAAAAGGGATGACAATGGATGATTGGGGATTGTTCCTAGTTTCCTATGTTTTGATTGTTTTTATGGAAAATGATGTCCGCACGATAGATGATGATTTCTACTTTAACCAGAACAACATTTAAAATTCCATTTGGAACCCGAGTGCTACGATCAGTAAGATGTAGTGTGACAGATGTGGGTTGGAGATCTTCCAATCCTAAATGGAAGTATACATCATAAGGAATGAAATTTACAATGGTAACTAAGTAACACAAGTCTTTGAGAACTTTGTTCTCTCCTAGTTCAACATTGATTTAAAGGAATCCTCAGTCCTTCATCTTTGGTGGAAGGGTTCCTTGGTTTCTTGTGGTAACATTTACTGCAAGAAGGACATGGCTCTTATGTGAGAATTTTATTTTAAATGTGCATAGGTTCTTCAGTTATTTTGAGTCCGAAGAAATGGGTTTCATGGGTTAGAGGAGTGGAATGTTCCAGTTGACTTGTGAGAATATTTCCATCAATGTTTCACTCAATTTCGGCTCTGTTTTCCCCCTCGTGAGTTCAGGAAATGTTTTAGGTTGTAGGATTTTTTATTGAAGTGTTTTTTGTTCACCTTCTGATATTTTTTCAGTTGGATCATGTAGTTCATTGGAATTTTTATTAGTGTTTGAACCTACAAAATGTTTTTGAATTATTTTTTCAGGTTTCTCAATTGATTTCCCACTTCTTTAAACTGCCACAACCTTCAGTTGTTCATTAGTTGTTTGGGTGTAACTTGACTATCCCCTTAATGTTGATAATGGTACCTCATGGTTATGCATGGATTCCTTCCCATTTTTTATAGTTAGTAGTTCATGTTTAAGGGATGAGACATCGATGTTCATTTTCTCCATTAGTTTACACTACTGTTCAAGGATTTTTAGAGGGACAGATTCAGTAGGGTCATGTGCTGGTTTATTTATTACTGAAGGATACATTGGTTGTTGGATTAGTTGTTCCATGGGTTTCTGGTATTGGATAAAAGGGTGTTGGTATTGGACTTGTTGTAGCTGTAAATGTTTATGCTTTCTAAAATTTTGTGGAGGGTAGGGGTTTGGACTTTGTGGATGACTAGGTTGTTGATTGGGTTGTTAAGTATCTATCCAATGGAATCCTATATGGTCACTGTACCTTGGGTTGATTGTGGTTTGATATTGGGGAATTTTGACATTTAGGTCATTGAATTTAGTAGGTGGTCCTCTTATAATGACATCCTTGATGGATGGAATAGTTGGACAATTGTCTATTTTGTGGTCATTATTGTCACACATTTTTCAAATTGTTTCTATAGATTGGATTTTATAGATTTTTCTAAGTTCTATATGTTCACCCTTCCTTTTTAGTGCTACAATTTTATCCCTAAGGAATTCCTATTCTCTATGTGTATTCATTATAGTAGTAATTTGAGGCTTTTCAGAATAAGGTGTTATTCCCCATGTCTGGTATTGTTCCGCAAGGATTTCTAGATACTCGTAATCATCATTCAGGTATTTGTTTTTAAAGGTCCCATTACATGTCATGTCAATGAATTGTTTGTTCCTTGTGTCCAACCCTTCCTAGAAAATTCTCACTTGTTCAGGAATCGAAAAAACATGGCGATGTACCATATAGAGTGTGTCTTTGAACCTTTACAATGTTTCATAAAATGACTCCACTTCCTTTTCAAAAACATTTTGGATTCTCTTTTTATGTTAAATTGTTTTGTGACGGGGGAAGTATTTTTTTGGTAGAATTTTATATTCAATTGGTCCTAGGAGTGGTTTGATGTAGGTATTATATTGTTTATCAAATTCCTTTCTTGATCCATTAATGAAAAAGGAAATAACCTCATCTTATGTGACTCAAGTTGATGTGGTGGGCACATGGTTTCTACAACGTCATTGAACTCCTTAACGTTAAGGCAAGGCATCTCGAAATCTATTCGATGGAATGTGGGAAGGTGATTTTGGACATGTGGTTAAAAGATGTAGTCGGAATATCCTAAGGAATTGTGTCTAATGAATGAGGGGGAATTGGTCCAAGCATGTGTGAGATAGTCATTCATGGTTTGATCGACTTTATTCCCCAAGTTTGGGGCTGCCTCATTTGGATTTTCATTTTGGTTCCCACCAGGGTTTATGTGTTTGTTTTCTTTTAAGACCATCAATTGAAATGGACTAAATTTTTGATTCAAGATTATTAGAAATATTAGGATATAATGGAAAGAGTACCCATGGTTTACTTGACTCCCCAAACCTAGGACTATCCACCCTAACAAGAAGGTACAATTGGTCATGGGTGTAAGTAGAAAAGAACCAAAAGAAAAAAAAACAGGAAAGGGAAAAGATAAGAGAATTTGTATGAGAATAGAAGAAATGGGGGAGAATATAATGGGTTTTGAGATGAGGTACTTAGGTCCTGGGAACGATTCCAAAATTTGGCCTCACCCATATTTACCCTTGTTTTTAGGGTTAAGCGGTCAAATGTAGAGTAACATTGGTTGTCAATTCCTCAGAGACCTAAGAAGAAACCTATAGACACACACATTCTATGGACTAATTTTGGCTATTAAGTCGACTACATTGGGTTGATTTTTGATATGTTTAAGAGAAAACTACGTGACTTATTTGAATTCAAATTATGAAAAGGGTTGATCCTAGGGTATTAGAATGGCTGGATTTGATGAAATTATTTTTTTAATGATTTAAATTTCTTATATTTGAGATGGTATTATTCCATAAGATAAAAAAGCTTCATCACATAATGGTTTAATACCAAAACACCATAATAATAACCACCTATACAATTGGAGGATCAAATTTATGAGAACTCCATGTTAAAGGTTCGTATTTAAACATGAAGTATGTGGCCATAAAATTCAACAAGGACGATGAATTTTTAAAATCATCAAAAAAATATATCAATTAAAAGATGTTATTAGAAATTAATGGGGTGATAAATAAAATTCAATAAATCCCCTTGATACTCAATTTGATGAATTCATAATTGGGTTATCCCTTCATTGAGGCTATGGTTTCAATGTAAGCGGTAAGTAGAATCGTGAAGGAGGAATTGAATAAGTAAAAAAACAATAAAAAGAAAAGGATCACTCCACGGTTGTGTGAGTAGTTTAATACGTTTTGGTGTGAATAAATTCACAACATGAGGAAACAATATCATTGTGATATGGAGAATAACCAAATAAAATGAGAAGAATAAATTTTATTAAGAAACTATGGTGAATTAAAACAACATACAATTGAGGAAGAACATTACAAAGGAAAAGTGGCAGCACAAAATTACAATGAAAGAATGCATCAAAGATGATTAAATACTCCAAAAACACTAACATAATTTTTTTGAGATTATTAGGTTGAACCCCATCTGTCCATGTCTCATCAATTAATGGTGGTAGGACAACGGTGGTGGAATGTAATGGAGAGGAGACTTTTCCACCCATGACCTGAAGTGGAAGCCATCTTGCATCCTCTAAACAGAGGGGCCAAGATCACCTTTTATATGGAACGATCTGAGTGGTCCATAGAATAATCAAATAATGGTTCAGATGTCCCCTAACATTCTGTAAATTTTCATCCAAACAGAATTTATGGTTTATGAGATATGGGTAAAATGGTGGGCTGTTTTTGTGGACCACAAAATATGGCCTAGAAATTTATCTCCAACTTAGTCCACATTGAACTCAATTAAAAATTCCTAATAAACTTTGGATAGTAATTAATGAAATTTCCCCCTGATTTCCACTATATTCCATTAATTGTTTTGAATCATTATTCTTGGATCATGGATGCTATAGTATCATTACTGGGATATTGTCTAGTTTACTTTTCCCAGAATGTGTTTCCATGAATGCTCATTTTGGTGGTCATCCAATGTGAAATCTTAAATAATTAGAAAATATGTATTGTTCCTTGTATCATGAGATACCTTAAAATAAAATATAAAAATAATATCTAGGCCATTTTTTATTTTAGTAGGTTTACAAAATTGTACAATGTAATAGTGTATTTTAAGAGGGTATTACAATCCTAATGTGGAATGATGCTCAAAATGTAAAATGCAATAAAATGATGTTTATGAATAATAAATCAAATGAATATTTTATATTAACAAACAATATTATCCTCATTCAGTGGATAATTAGATACCATGGATAGAGAGAAAGTTACTCCTCCATGAATTTAATGTTCCTTAAGAAGTAATTTTCATGAGAGTTTCTTCGTCATAGTTGTGTGACGCTAAACTATGTGACATACTTTATCCTTAACTAATAATGTTAAACTACATATAGTTTAGGAACTACATATGGCTTTATTCCCATCCTTATGGGATAAATAAGAGTTCCCAGACATTCGGTCTTTGTGTCCTGCAACATTTTCATCGTACTGGGTTCTTTGTCAGAGATTCCTCTTTTGATAGAACAATGTTTTGTGGTCTTTATTGATCCTCATTCATGTATGGATTATTTTTACATGAAACAGGTTCCCATTTTTGGGTACCCTTCCCCCATAATCCTAGTTCCATGACATTAAACTATGTAATATCCTTTATCCATACCTCACGATTCTAAACTGGAAGGATTTCAAGTACTCTGTATTGCTTGATTCCCATCCATTTGGGATATATAAGAACACCATGAAATATTTCCTTTGTGGCCTTCCCTAGGATAACATCCATTATCTTGGGAATATAAGTTGTGGTGATGGGCCTCCTTGTCCCTTATTAATTTTTCATTCTTTACCTCTCAACGCCACATATATCCATTAAGAGGGCCTTATCAGCGCTTTCAATCTCTATAACCATAATCTAAGATCTCATTATCCTAGTTGCGTGATGTTAAACTATGTGACACCTGTAACCTTACCATATGACATCAAACTGCATGGGTTTTCATAACTATGGATGTATTGATTCCCATCCTCCTGGTATATATAAGAATTCCCAAACACTTTGTCTTCTAGTCCATCCCCTAGTTTATTAAACTCTTTTTTTGTTTCTCCCCATCCTCTTAATTTACCATTGATCCATTACAGTGTCATGTTTTAGAACCCTCTCAAGGATTATTCCCTTAAAAATAGATTCAAATACCTCAATCTAGTAAGCCTCATCAAATTACTCAGATGCATTGTGGAGTAGGACATAGAGTGATGGGTTCTACATGGGCATTCTCTCATCCCACCTCATTGCTTCATGTTCCAATTTGTTTGAGTCTCCATCAACATTAAATTCTGAAGGGACTCCTAATAATATGGTTCTTGGACCCATGGATCACCTACTGTCTTGGGCCATCACCCTGGAATATTTTGAATTTCATTTACTGTGGGGTCCCGTATTCGGACATGGTCATTGACTAACCCCCCTTTGTATGTTCCAATTATAGGATACATGATACTGATGCTATGTTTCGAAAAATCTTATCAATTATCCCCTATTGTTATTTCATCTACATTGTGTCCCAAATATCAAATGATGTTATTCATTCCCTTTCCGCATACTTTAGTCCAGAAGAAACTTCAACACCCTCAGTGTTACCACCCCCCCGTGCACCATTTCATGTTGAGAAAGTCGATCGACATCATTGTGGCATCCTTAACATGAATTCCTCATTTCCATACTGTATGTCTCCATGTTTCATAATAATCCTCTATTCCCCTTATTTCTCACACCGATCATGGATCTTGGGGGCTTATGGTCCGTGGTAGAGTTTCTACCCAAATGGAAACATTGTACCATATTATGTCCCAAAATAAAAGACCTTAAAATATGAGTTCACACTTTAATATAATGTAATTAAACTATGAATATGAGTCCAAGATGAATGAAATTAAATTGTATGCAAGATTTTGTATGAATGCCTCTTTTTGCTCATTGACTTTTGGTTTGTCATGCCACCACCTTATGCATATACCTCTTGAGGCACCCCTCTATGGTTCAAACACTATAAACATAAACTAAGAGATAATGAATATTATTCTACTCTAATATAGGATGTGTGGAATAGACCTCTTCCCTCCTCATTCATGTTGGGTCTGTCCGGATGTCAGGTAATGTACACCCATTATGATATTCATTTATGGTCAACGATCTAAGACCTCAATATACAATCTTTTCTCCCAAGAAAAATGATGATAAACTACGTTTCCCCACCCAACATGATTTTGAATAGTTGCGTCCTTACCACATGAAATTAAAACTCATGGTTTGGTCTGGTCAAATGACTTTAGACTAGGACATCATCATCTTTTCCACACAACAAAAAACAGAAAAACATTGTGTTGTTCTCCCATGAGAGGGCATCACCCTTGGCTGTAGTCATCCACTATGCCACCAGTCAGGACCTATACATGGATTGATTACTGTAATTACTCATGTGATTTTTTTCCTATTCTATCCACACACAAAAAATGAAAAAGAAGATAAAAGTACAAATAGGAAACATATAATTATTTTTCTCTCTGTGCTTGGGTTAGACATACATGGGGAAATTTCCCTTTAAAACCTACGAGTTTCCACAATTATGGGAATCATTGTGACGCCCAGATCATCAATCATGGTTTCAACCGCAAAATTATTTCCCATTTTCACATTGAACTATATTATTCCTTTTTGAATGATGTTAATTTATATAGGATTCTATAACTATGTGCAACATAATTTCCATCCTTATAGGATATGTATTGTTTCCCATATACTTTCTCTTTGGGCCCAACCATAATCTATATCGTCCAAAATCTATGAACTTAAACTTGGATCCCTATAGTAAAAAATATATAGCAATAAACTATTATACAATGTCCACAATACATGACATTAAACTATGGCCTTACCCTATTCATCTTCAGGATGTCCCATTATAATTATGGGATTCATCAATGTCCTCTCCAGAGATGATTTCCCCCACTACTGTTGGTATCTCTCAATATTGTGTTTCAATAACTACATGTGACATTATTTCCATCCTTATGGGATATGTTGTGATGTTCTGGACAGGTTGTATTTGGGCTCAGCCATAGGTTCATTAACCATTTTCTGCCTTTGGTCCCGGTTATAGTCCAAACTCAATGAGTATAAACTAGGAGCCTCACAAAGATATGTGGTGTGATGCTAGGCCTCCTTATACTTCATTCATGTTGAGTTTTATCCCTCATCACATCACATATTTCTCCTAAATGATTGTTCCTTAGTATTTTCATGTTTCACAAGCTTCTATTGGCTCATTCACATCAGGTTTATCTAATCTGTTGCATGAAAACATTATAATAACACACATCATAGTTCAGGTAACATGACTTTGAACTATTTTCCAGGGCCTGTGAAGTATAAATTTATACTATTTTAAATTCCCTTATCATATGATGCTAAACCATGTCATGCATCATCCTCATTATATGATGTTAATATACACATTCATCATCCTCACTTTATGATGTTGAAATATATTTTCACTATCGTTATTTTTATGATGAAAAACTATGAGGAATCTAATCCCTCATCTGAAAGGATTATTTTTCGAAGTTAGGATTGATATCTATTTAGAACAATGTGCTTTAACCAATGTGGTATCAGTCATGGTGGAATAATTTCAATATTTTTGGAATCCTTTCAAACATATCATCACTCCACCTCACACATTGTGTTCCGCTTATTTGGATCCTCATCTTCTATAATGTCTGAATGGGTCCCCATGATAAAATAGTCTCATTCCATTTCAGCTCAACTACTATTCTAGGCCAACTCTATGGATGTGTTTGGATGACACCATGAGTTTAGCCTTATATTATTTAATGTATTCAGTAGTTGTCTCTCATTGTGTTACAAATGTCGAGCAAGTGATTCACACTTTTTCGTCACCCATTATTCAGATTGATCCCAGAACCCTCAGTATTATCCCACTTATGCACCAATGCACATTGGGAAAAGTTAGTTGGTTGCTCATAGAGCCTCATTCTCCAGCTACAACCGATATCATTCAAGACAATCTCAATGTTGATCAATATCCCATTCTGATCCAAACACATTCTTTCTTATTAAGGAATCGTATATAGATGATCGATATTCTATTATCTTTGATTCCCAAACTGAGCTAGAATCACATGGTATTAGAGATTTTTAGTATTTTCATTCCCCAATGTGATAAAGTTACAGTAGTTATTATTATTTCCTTAATTTTTTCCCTTAGAATGTAGTCTGTCTTTCTCTCCTTATCCTTGTTGGGCGACATTCATAGTGGAAAATATTTTTCACAAGAGAATTAATTCTATGTATCCATTGAATGCTCTTATAAGTGATAATAGAGTGTATCTCATTCATCATGCTTGGGTTTGACTAGTAACGAAGACCAAAAAAACTAAAAAATATAATTTATGACCATTCAAATATAGGCTAGAAAAATGGTTCACTTAGACCAATTGTGGAGCTCCGTTTCAAGGAGCTCCATCTGCAATAGCGATGAAAGTTGATGGATGCCTTCATGAGTGTGATGATCTCTAAGACTAACAGAAATGATGTTGACGGAAAAATTCATGATTATGAAGGATCATTGCATCTTCATATAGATCATGTTTGCTTTTTGGTGAAATTAAATTCACCATGAGATACCCATGCCTATGAATACACCCTTCTATATTCATTCTAACGGGGAGATGCTATCAGGTCACACCCTCACACTCTCAATTCGAAAATCTCATGTCCTCTAAATGAACCACTTTTGCAGAACTCCCTAGGATTCATGAAGAAAACTACCCTATGTTCTTTTGAGCCACAACCCCATGTGGAGATGCCCTTCATGAAGGCTTATTCAATTTTCAAAGGAAGAATCCCCTTTGAGGCACTTGAGGATTCACGAAACATTCTTCCTTCATGAATAGCTCCCCATATGAATTATGGAATCCATTATGAGACTCTAAGAATAGAGATGCCCCATACTTCATGAGACCTAAAGCTTTGTGAATCCCTATCCTTAACGTAACCCTAATCACCATGAAGAACCTTCACAGAACTCCTTCCTTCATGCCCACTAGGCCATACCAAGGGGGATGAACCACCGCAGCCCCACTCGGGATCAATGTCATTCTATAATCATGGCCCGACAAGACAGTTCCTTCATTAATATCATTGATCCCCATGAAAAATCAATTGTTGCAGCTTGAAATTTGTATGCCGGTTTGAACCTATTTTCTGATGCGCCCCTCTGCAGTTCTAATTTCTATGATAGGAAAACCATGATTCAATATAATCCTCCTCTATCAATGAAACACCTTGAGTCGACCCTAATCATCTTGGACCCTATCTCATTTTTCAATTTGATATCCTCATGCTGGATTCCCTAATTACCATGAGTTGAAGAATTCCTCAAAAAACTACCCAAACCTCAACTCCTAGATCCTATTCTTGGTTGAACCAGAAAGGTCCACTCCTGCATAAGTCTGACCCCATCCCTTTCTAGTTGCCTTATTCCAAATATTCTTCACCACATGACTATAAACTATAGCGTTCCCTATATAAAAACATAGGATGCATCTTATAAAAAATAAGAGAGGACTTTTTTTTCCATGAATAAGATATATCATGCCATGATCATGAGATGACCACTAAACAACCATTATGGTCCTCCATCTTAGGTGTAAGCCACAATCAGATGCCTCAACCCACCAAGAATATGGGATTCCCTCATGACCTAACATAAGTACACAAGAATGGAAACCCGCCTTATGTAATACCCATTCACCTCATCCATTCACATGGTGTTAAAAAATTCTTACATCACACAATGTAGATGGGATGACCCCTGGGACAAATAAGAGGAAGACATCATGGGATGCTTCCATGTGATATCCCCATTCACTATTTTCACTCCCTAGAGGCACTTGGGAAACATCCACACGTAATCCCCACTCACCATTCATCCACACCCCTTAGTTTAAGGCTTATTGATACCTTCATATTCTCATGTGCATGTAGGTTTCAGTTATATACGTCCAGGGGGTAAGGAGTGAATCCTCCATATCTGAGCAATAGGATATTAAACTGTCAAGCACCATTTTCCCCAACACATGATGTTAAACTATTTTATTGCCCTATGAAATTCACATGGGGTGTTCCATCTCAGGAATTCTCCTCACCCACTAGTATCCCTGGGAGTGAGATATTCCTTACCCTACTAGCATGGAATGATATCTTCCTATCATGCGACTAGATTCTCCCTAAGAGTCTCTCCTAGAGTATGTCATAATCATTATATCCTTAGGCCTCTATCCATGTCTAAACCCTGCACTATCTCTCATGGATACACATTGGTGACATGACGATCATGTCTATTGTTATCTCTTGTTTCTCACCAGACTCAAGGATTAAATGGGACTATAGTAATAGTTAACATGAAATCCTCTTTGGACAACTAACCATGCATAAGCCCCAACATGTCTTTATGCTTCTAACCATTCGTAAACCCAATCATGTAACCAGGACACTGGCCATGTGTTATCAGAGATTATATGCCCCTACTTACTATAATATGTAGACTTTGATCCCTGTATTCTAATAAGGGTACAATTAAATCCTCTCTAATATTCAATCCCATCACTCTTCACAACCCATTTTCCCATCTATTTCATGTCAGTTCACTTGTCCTACAAGAAATTAAACATTATGCTCCAAACTACACGAATTTGGTCCCTTTTAGGTATGTATGAAGCATATTTTAGGTTGAATACCCACTAATGGTAAACTCCGGTGCTCCCTCCTAGGGAAGTACACTTCTAATGTGACATCTTCCCTTCTTGGGACACATCTCCTAGATCCAATCCTTAAGGTGTTTTGTTCCATCTACTTGGGTCAATATGCATGTGTATGCCCCACATATATCAAATCTATCCAACCAAGAGTGATAATATTTCAATTTCCATGTGTTCACTCTGATTATATTCCCCCCACTAACTGAACTATTAATAATTTAATCCTTATCTTCTAAGAAGGGTATGTAGAAATCCTCTCTGAGGATCAATACCATCACTCCCTAAAACCCATTAGTTCCATATATTTCATGTTGATTCAATTTTCCTACACGAATTTGAATTTAATGCTCCAAACTACTTGGGTTTTCATCCCTTTTGGGGTATATAAGAAGCTTATTTGAGGTCCAATACCACCCAATAGTAAACTTTGATGCATCCTCCTAGGTAAGTACCCTCATCATGTAAAATATTTCCTTCTTAGGACTAATCTCCCAGATCCACCCCAAGAGGTGTTCTAATCCATCTGAATGATATAGTAACCATGCGTAATCCCCGAATATATTACATCAATCCATCCATGAGTAATCTTTTTGAAAAGAGATACAAACCATGTGTAATCCTCTGGAATGTATCAAGGTCACTTTCTATGTTTACACCCCATTTCCCAGTCTCCATCCTAAACTACATGGATTTTGATGACTGCCATCGATATAGGGTATATAGGAAGCCTTCTTGAGGTTCAAACCAATCATCTATTCCCATCCCATACATTTTACTATGTCTATATGTATCAGTAGTGTAATTCCCTAACCAGGAGGATCCTTTACATTTAGGTCCCTATCCATATGTTCATTCTCATGGGCCACCTCCTTAGGTACATCAATTCCCATATTACTAAATTATGTGGGATTTGATTCCTAAGAAACTGGGAAACCTAGGAAGCGTCTCCTAGATGTTCAATCCTAGCCAATGGTAATCCTGGGTGTTCAACTATTTGGGGTCCACCAACCTGATCCACCCTTAGTGGTGTCTAGATCAGCCTTCATAGTGTGAAAACATCCCTTTATTGGACACAACACTCTCGAGACCATCCTAATTAGTCATTCTAATCCACTCATCCATTAAACCTTTTAGGTTCCCCCTCTTGGGGATGTACCTATCTGATATACCTTCATATGTGTTACGATCATTATGATCCATCTCTACAAGAAATTAAACTCAGGTAATACCCCATGTAAAATATGGGAATACATGGGTTTATGGGCCCTTGAGAAGCCTTCTAATGAAGAATAATATAGGGGTTCAAGTGTTTCAACATCCAACCATGTCATTGATTCCCATCATTACTACTCTCATGATTAATGGTTTCTACCCTGACTTGACCCCTTGGAATTTACTGGAATATGTAGTGTAATTAACCATTTTCCACAAAGAGATGGGAAAAAAAATTAGGATCACGAATAATTACTCAAATCTATGAGGGAGACATAGACTAGGTGACAATTTCTGAGGAGGAATCCACAAAAAGAGGAATTGTCATCCCATCAGCCTATTTAGATCAAGGAGCATGCATCCCTAAAAAAGTGATTAATGTTTCTCTACTGTGGAAAAGGGAATGCGGGGTATAAATCACCCTTTAGCGAGCATCTTCGATGATGACCTAGGTGGTCACCCAGAGTGGAAGTCATAAAAAAAACCCTTTAATGGGTTTAGAACATAATAATATCATATCAAGACCAATATACATCGGTCAATTATAATTTATCTAGTAAACCACATGCCCCAACTGAGTTACATGGGTTTACTCTAATTTTTCTCATAAACAACATCCCTAGATAACCTACTTGGGTCAAGTTGTTTATTTCACAATTTTATACATGAAAGTCATCATTCCCAAATATTAACATTAAATCATTAATAAATTTTCATATTTATCACAGATTTAACTAGAATTAATACATAAATTTTTTTTTTAAAAAAAATTAAATTCTTTAAAAATCTATGTTCAATCCAAGTTAATTCATTGACCATTCATTTATTAATCAAAATTCAAAATTTATTATTCCATTCAACATTCTAGTTTGTTTTTTTAATCAATAACGGGTCATGAAAATTATATATTGGACCACTTGTTACCATTTAATTTCATCCATATACTACTGGAAATTTGACCTATACCAATGAATCAACACCAAACGTTCCCAAATATCATTGGTATAGGTCCCCTTTCCCAATGGTTTGGCCAAACCATTGGGAAAAGATCCCTTTGAGGCCACCTTTCCCAACGGTTTTTCCAAACAGTTGGGAAAGGGTATGGCATTCCCAATGGTTCCCTTTGAGGACACTTATCCCTTCATTTTGGCCAATACATTGGGAAACTTCCGTTGTAACTTTTTTTTAATATACCTATAAAAAACGGTTTGGGCAACCATTGGGAGATTTGGCGTGGGTATTTAACTATCACAATGTTTTGGGGAAAACCATTGGGAAAGGCCTATCCCAACGGTTTGAAAATAGTTGGGAAGGACCTATACCAATGGTTTTCAAACCGTTGGGATAGATCTTTCCCAATGATTTTTTGTAAACCATTGGGATCGGTCTATCCCCATGCCAAATCACCCAACAGTTTGGGGACATATACCAATAGTTCCAAACTGTTGGTATAGGTAATTTTCCCATTATGATATTCCATTTTTTATAAACCCATCTATACATGTTGTCTTAATCAAATGGGACACCATCCCTTAATTTATAAGTCAACCATACACCTTATAAATTTCTAGTCTTCCAGTCATTTGATTGAACCCATTAATATTTTAGCTCATGAAACCAATGTTTCATGAATCAGAAATTAAAAAATTGTTTGATTAAATAAAATTCCCCCCTCAACATATATAGGGAATCACCATTTAGTTTTATGTTTAAGTTTAATTTAATAAACCATATACCATTATTATCACTATACAAGATACTAATAGAAATTAATATATAAAAACCATAAATAAAATACACAAACATGAAATATACAACTATGAATTCTAATAAAGTATACAACATTGTATGCTGATTAACAAGGCATTTAATCACAAAATCATGGAAGAAAACAAAAAATGATATGATTTTTTTTTGAAATAGGTACACTGAAAAACATGCCATATAACAACAACAATGTAATCTATAATGCAACCATAACGACACAGAATATACATAGCATGATATTTTTAGACATGACTAGTATAATGCATGTAACAATACCTTGTTTCCATACCATGTCAAGGTTATAATCCATCAATTTCATAGATCAATAACCAGAAAAAGTATAACAGTCATCAAGTGTGAAATAATAAGAAATTACAATATAGAACAATTATCCATTCCCTGACCACTTTAGCATTCCATCATGTGAGGGATGAATGGACCTAGAAACCATCTATTTACCAAGTTTTGACATGTTCCCAATCTAATATATACCATACCATAAAATAAAAAAGGAATTTAAACCCCTGAAATACCATTTGTAGCATCCTGACCTAGATACCACATAAACAGTTCCATGAGATGGTTGGATACATGGCCCCAAGAGCACCTCCCCATAAACAAGATGCTACTATTTAGTTGGGGGGTTTAAAGGAGGAACAATGGGTATAATATATCCTATAGATTAATATAAATACTATTGAAAAAATAATAAAAAATAAAGTCACATAATAATAAAATAAAATTTAATAGTGAAAGAATGAATGTTCCATGGCTGAACATACAATAATGTAAAAATATGAATACAACAAGTGTAAAATATAGAGAAAGGTTGAAAAATGAAATAATGAAATAAAAAACACTAAAACTATCTTGAATATAATCATGATCAATAACTCAATTAATTTCTCCTACACTCCATCCAAGCCCAAAATTTTAACAGCAAGGAAGAATAATCCATGAACCTGATCCTATAACCTTGATATTTTTTTGGTACCCTAGGGTAATGGCGTCCTGAACTGGGTTTTAGATTAACTCAGTAGACCACCACTAAAATTTTCTAATGAATAATAATATCAATTTATATATATATATATATAAGTTTTCATTTATATCATAACTAAATTATTTCTATAATAATAATTGTAAACTAGACAGGTTTAGATTCCTCAAGGACACATAGACGACTATACCAGTTTCATGCCAAACTCAAATACCATTGAATATAATTTCTAGTATATATATATATATATTCATAAAAATATATGGAAAATAGGAATAGTTATTATTATATCAATATGTTTGGATACTTAGTATTATTATGGACTTAAGGCATAACTCAGTAATCCATCCATAATACTAATAATAATAGAAAATATTGTCCAACAATTAGTAAGGGTGGTAATGACTGATGATCATGTGTATAACTAGTTAAGGGACATTCATGAGTTCCATAATCAATATAGGTCATCTTGATAAGAATCATAAACAATACTGGGCATTATGATGAGTATCATAAACCTAATAAGAGGGCCATGCCCATATCACATCATGAATATATGCTTCCTTGCCGAGTACCGTCATTATTAGAAATGTGGGGCATACCCAACCTCCTATATAAGGGGAGTGGAATGCCATTACTAGAAACCCATGTGTTGTCTTCTCCATGACAACCATCCATGACCAATGTGGTGTGAGATAATATGGAATACAACCATACTCATAACCACTTAGTCATAATCACTACAGGTAATCCATTTTCCTTATGAGCCACTAGCCCAATTTTTTTAATGGGAAATCGAAATCACTCTCAGTACAGTGGATCCATTTAATTAAGTTTAGTCATCATTTACATTAGGCCTTGTATAAAATCATGTCACATATAATGTCCAATTATAAATAAAAAGGCCATGTACAATGACATAACATAACTCAAGAAAGGATCAATCTGAGAGGGTCGTGCCCCTATATCACTTTAATTATAAATTAAAAAATTTCTATAAGGATATAAAAAATTCATAAAAAGAATTTTAGATTATAAGAAAAATCACCTAAAAATAGGCATTTTATTTCAAAAAACCTACCTTGAATGAAATAAACGAAATGTGTGGAAAATGCAATTTATCTGTAGAGGGGAAAATATACTTATCTCCCTTTAAATGAGGTCCATTGTTAAGCCTCATGACTTGGCCAACCATGTTTCAACCATGCTACCATCACTGACCAAGAGATACACCTCATACAGTTTGGTCACATGGTAAAACAAATAATGTTCCAACCATGCCCTAAGCAATTTCCATCTCATCACCCCACATGGTCTAGGAGAATGTTTCGAAATAAAACTTCACAATCAAGGTAGATCACCTCTAAATTAAACATAGAATACATCCCATCGTTTTGAACCACACCTTATATAATTTACTCCAACCAAGAAATACCTCCATCTCTATTGGGAAAGGCCACACAATTTAAACTAAGAGGTATTTTATTTGGAAAAAATATTCCCCTTAAAGATGGGGGACACACAGTTGACCCACATTGATAAAATAAAAATGATCTAAAAATGAACATAATTCAATTTATCAAAAAAAATAATGATTTAAGAGCTCATTACTCCATGAAACTCAAACAAGAAAATGAAGATTCTTTTGGGGGATTAAAAAATAACCCAAACATCACATTAAAGATATAAAACTCTTATAATTTTGGTCCAAATAAAAAAAATATTTATCCCAACAACAAGATGAAAATATCACAACCATTTAGATGTTCTGACATGATCAAAAATTATGGATGTTACTAAAATTATGTGCATGATGGGAATTACACTTTTTCTAGATAGAGGGTAACTAGAGATGTTGTCTATATATCAACTCATTTTTCATTGATTTATTTTGAAAAAGTTATTTTTTAAAGCATATAATACTAAATAAAATTATTTAGGTAATTTTATTCGAACCATTGGTTATGGATTTTTCTATACTGCAGGTTGGGGGTATGCTATTTTTTGTTGTTTAGTAGTATTATGTGGTTCTCGAATGATGAGTTGTTTTGGTGAGAATATGTAAAATTTTTCAATCTGGATGAAATAGTTTAATATAAAATAATTTATTTATGTTAATTTATTAATTATAATTATATTATTACTAATTAATTCTTGTGTTTCGTTGTGATACATGACCTCAATTGTCTATGGACATGATATACATTCCTAGAAGTTTCTGGGTTTAGCTACCAACCTACAGTGATAAATTTTAATTATTTTAATGAAATAGATGGTTACATGTACTTTGACTTTGGAATTTATGCCTAGATTATGTTTCTTGAGGATTCCCAGGACCTCTACAAAGATATATTACCCATGTTAATTTACTAAAATGTATTACCATTAAATAAAATAAATTAGTTTCTAAAATTATTAAGTACCTCAGGTAAAAAAATCACATGTTCTAGTATACGGTATTGGATACTGAAGGATAATGTTTTTACCTTTACCTTTATGATACCAAGTGACCTACAGACCTCATGAGAGGTGAGACCAGAATACATGATACTCTTATACAACATATAGTGGCTCGATAAACCATACATATAGAGGTTATTGAACTTGTTATCATAGATCATATAGGTTATATAGTACCCCAATCATGAATATCAATTTGTTCGGTCTCATCAGGAGGAGGATGGGGCGAGTGAAACTTTTCTGTATGATGTGTCCCAACACATGTGAATAGAGTTTAGAAATACCCAGACTATGTTGGGTGATATAACTAACCTATAATGGCCTTGAGTATTTATATGGGAATGGGATATCTATTAATTTTTATTATGTGACATGACCTAGTGTATATGGAATGGTAATGCAACAATTTTTATGAAATTAATAGATATAAAATCTTGGTGAATCAAGTGTTGTCCTAAGACTATGTCATAAAATAAGGAGACCCAATTGTTTCCATGATGACTAACAGATGATGAGCATGTGTAAATGGGATGGTAGTGTGTTCCCCCATGGAACCCCAATTTGAATGGAAGAATTGGGATATATGGAATACGATTTATATGCCATGTTTTTGGATCCCAGTAAATGGTTAGGCTAGTATTATTATAGCTTGAATAGTTGGTGTTTCCATGGAATTGAATTAGATTGTTGGATATAACATATATTTGGGGATAAAATATGATCGGTGATTATATGGATCTGGATCTTGGATGGTAGAATATTTATGGGACTCCTAAATTGTGTCATGAGTATGATGGGACTTACCATGGATTTAGAGCCTGGATGATAGGGTTACCATGAGCATCATCCCCATGGTTGAGAGGATATGATAGGGGATTCCATGTATTCAAATACTAGATTATTGGTTTTTCAAGAGCCTCATCCCTAGTGTTGAGTGGAGAATATAGGGACATCCATGGATTAGGAACCAATATTATAATAATATATTGGTATCGGTCTTTCTATTCATGAGGATTGATTGGGGCCTCCAGAGATGTGGATCCCACATGTTACATGGGATACATGTTATTTGAGACACCTGTATAGACTTTTAAACATTGGAAAAAGTAGGCATGGGGGATTAGGGTCATAGAAAAAAAGATTAAATATAACTACTTTACTTTTTTTCTATATTTTATTTTTTCATCCGAGCATGTGACATGAACATATCAGTTCATATTATTCTATGTAAAAGATGATGTTGGTGGATCCATTCTAAGTTATGTAATGAAACCCTACTCAATTCACCGCAGCACTTGGGTACTGTAGTGGATGTTCACATGGTGTAGGCATAGGTCAGACAGAGGACTCTGATTTAGTGGTCCTACAAGATATAACAGATGGCATCACAAAAAAATTTGATATTTTACTTGTAGATTTAGTGGATCCATTATTGTTAATTTCTTTTATTTATATATTTATATGTGTCAAGTTTAGTGGGTGGTCTAATGTTTGTATGACATGGATTTCTAGAACTGGGTTTATTTCATATGTTATCACCTTTATATATTTATTTCATTCCACATTCAGTTTATCATGACATGTATGATACAAGGTTGTTTATTTATATTCTCCCACTCTAATATAATGGGTATAGTCTACTCACATTTCTACTGTATACCCCCATTACGCTTTATAATCCACTGGAATACAAGGATTCATGCCTAAGGGAACATATAATTATGGTCTTATTATTGTATATAGTGATCAGATCTATGTAATTGAATGGTGTGACCAGAGAATGGTTTTATTTTTTATCTTATGTTTTTTGGATTTTGTGTATTATTGACTTTGGAATATGTCAGATCCTATGTTGGATATCAGAGTAGTGTATAGAAAATATATAGTGTAATTGGATTTACAGGGTATTAGGGATGGGATTTATATTTTTCTATGTGTTGTTATGGTTTTCTGTGATTTACACTTCATATCACAAACATATTATTTAGAGTTTCTGATTTATTATGGATATCTAGATCTTTTCCTATATGAAATAGTCTAGTGATTAATTTTGACTCTGGGTATGCAGTGGAAATAACCATCTCATTCATTTTGTTTGGGAAATAGGAACTATATGTTATAGGTATTCTAGTGTGTTATTTTGCTAATCAAAGAGACTCAGTTATTTAATGAATAAACAAATATCGTATTATACTTTACCATATAGTTAATTGGTGGAATTATACTCTAATAGGCCAGAATGTATAGATATTTTCTTCTCATGAAAGGTAATGTGGATCTATGGTGAGATACCTTATGATAAGAATGATGTATTAGAACTCATCCACGAGAGGATGAATGAACATAGTGATTTAGTATGACACATGGTTCCAAATATTTTGGTAACTCATGGGTCATTGGTTTTTGGGTTCAGTTATTAAAAATTATTCTATCAATCTATAATACTATTTCACTCAAAACATGTAATGAAATTTTTCATAAAAACTATGTCTATTGTTTGGCATAGATTAATTATGGTGATTATGTGTCTATGTTCACTACTGAATATTTATTTGTGGCCCCCCAATGAGATATCTTGTTTGTGTTTTCCCATGAGTATGGAATCCCATGTTATTATTGGTGGTAGGTGTGCAATGACATAATTTGTGCGACACTGTTAGTGGAAGTCTTGCCTCTTCAATTCAATGATTTTTATAGGGTTGCATAGATGATTCCATGGGGGTTGTTACCATAACATGAGACCATAATAGTAGGGAAAGGTAGGAGACCTAGATACCATTAGTCTTGACAACAAACCTAGTGGATTTGTGTCTATTTGGCCGAGGTATAAATCAAGTGGAGTTAACATAGGGATAATTATTTTTTGTCCCTAATAGGAATGGTTGGTTCATTGAGGTATTATATTGAGGTATGGATGATGGTTATGGTTTTCATAAGGATAACATTGTGTGTATGTATTGTAGGTATCCATGTGTGGGTTTGAGGGAAGGACTTGTGTATTGTCTGATCATGGATGTTTTGTTACATCATGATACACACCATCAGGTGATTCCATTTTCATTGATTATTTTCATTTTTTGGGCGCATCATGGGAATCCTATGAATATAGACCATTTATTGGGGAAAATTAATTATGGTTCATGGATGGTTGACTGTTTTATTTAGTATAATCTGGGTATAATTGTGTAATGAAATTATAGGGTTCCTCCTGAGTTCAGAGAATATCTAAGTTGGTTTTTGTTAATTCTGTATGAATAGGGTTTTAGAGATGTATGATGGGAGATTACATGATGATTAAATTTGTTTCACAACATGTATATATTTTATAGCCACATTTCATGACTTATTTACATATTTTTAGTGGAGTACACATCAAGTAAAGGTTACATGATATGTAATATTATCATATTGGTTTTTAATTAAATAAATAATGGGTTTTTAGTATTATTGAGACTCATGGATTTTAATATGTGCAAAGAGGTTACATTTCATTTAATTTTTAGGATGTCATATTTTTTGGTGCTTCTCAGTTGAAATCATATTTCCTATATCTGGCACTACCTTAGATCTCAACCTAAATGAATTTTTAAGTGAGTTTTATCGTCTTTGTTTGATCCAGATTGATCCATTCAACAATTAATCACAATTATGGTCTAGTTTAACATCTTTAAATGATTATTCCTTTCTTGTTATACATATATATCATCATTATAACAATATTATGTTTGGTTACTAGATTTATTGACCTACAGTGTTGTTTCTTCTTGTTTCATTATCGATCTGTGGTGCGATCAACTTTTAGAGGCTATTTTATTTGTTGGTTGTGGTGTGGTAGGGGTGCTTTATTCAGGTTTTACATTTAATATAATATTAGAACACCTTTTCTTTAATCAGATCAATTATAATATTTTTATCTTTATTATGTGGTACCCTTTTTCATTATGACACTCTTCTTGTTGGTGAATCCTTTCATGGGATTGTGCGACCCTCGGTTTTGAAAGTTGTGGTTCCCTCTCTAGCATGTATTGGTGAACTATTTTGTGATTATTTTTATAAATAGTTTTATTAAAGAAATTTTTTTGATTTGAAAAATTATTTTTGTGTGGGTAACTAAATTTTTATAGAATATGGTTTTCCCCTAGTTTTCAGTAAAACGGAATGGTTTTCAAAACATTATGAAATAGTAATATATAATTTTTTTCAAATCATGATTCGATTAAATTGTTTTATGAACTGGTTTGGAAAATATATCACATGTGAAGCCTGGGGTACTTATGTTGAAGGTATATTATTTGGTCTTATCGTCTTTCAGGATATTTGGTCATGGGGATTATCTCTTCTCACTAGAACTATTTTTTCTAGTGAATTGTTAGACCTGTTAGGGGTTCAATTTCTGGGGTGTTCCTCTTCCCTCTAGACATGATTAATATGTCTAGTATTAAGATTCATACATAATTGTTTTTGATAAATATTAGTGTCTTAGCCACAATAACCATCAATGAGAACCATGCATGTGAGATATCTGAATTTTATGAATTAGATATTCAAGCAGCGACTCAACACATTTGTGTTAGTTTTCATGGAATTTTTTTTTATTTTAGTTGTGATCCAAGAATGAGAACAAGATCCATATGATTTTGATTTTTTAAATCTCAAGGAAACACCATTTGTATGAAAAGGCTATGATATGCAACTTCTGGGTTAAAGAAGTGAAATTGTTGGGGTACATTATTTTGTATCATGGCTTATCAGTTGATCAAAATAAGGTAAAGGCTATCCTTTCCTGGGGAGAGCAATGGAATTTCATTGAGATTTGGTGATTCTTTGGTCTTTCTGCATAATATTGAGGGTTACTTATGGAAATATCAATTTTTTTGGCGACTTTGACTTATAATACAAAAAATGAGTGAAATTCACATGGGATCTATTGTTCTAGTCTTCTTTAACAGATCTGAGATGACTTATATCATCAACTCTTATACTAATCATAAATAATCCCAGTAATAAGAATGTGTTTTTTGTGAAGCTTCTGGAATTATTTTTTGTTGTGTTTTTATTTAGTATGATCTTGTGGTATCTAACATTTCTCATCATCTTAGACCTCATGAGAAGAATTACCAACTCATTATTTAGATATTTCTACAGTTACAAATACACCTAATTATTGGCAGAATTATCTTTTTAGTGAAATCGTCATAGTATCATTTACCATAAGAGTTTAAGATATATATTTTTAATGAAATAATTGAATAATATATAGAGTATGTGGGTGGAATACCTTTAGATGATTAACATCAATATCATCTACACCATGGGGATGGGTAATGTCATTGTAGACGCTCATTGCAGGAAAGTTCCATCACAAAAATAATGAACCTATCTTTTAATAAATTATCATTAAATAATTTTTTCAGAATACTTAATACATTATAAAAATAGACACCCAAATACCATACTATTTTATTTCAATTGGAATAAAGGAAGCATAAACAATGATACATATGTGAGCTACATTATCTCCCACATGGATCTTCTTGACTAACACACTTCCTAGACACATAAAATATAATACATATCATCATATCATGAGGATGGAAACATAAAACGGTATGTGCGTTTATTATTAGTAAGTGTAATCAAGGTAGGTATTTAAGCATAATCATGAGCATAAGGGTTTGAGAACATGATCATGAAAGTAAAATATCATATCCTCCATATCAATGACCATATACATGAATCATGGAATAATTATTGGGTGTTAATAAGAAATGAATCTAAAAGAAATAAAGAACATAATACATGAAAACATAACATTATAATAAAACATGGAATTGTGGATGACACAAAAGAATATAAAATTAGTTCTATTGTAGTCAGGGAATTACTGGTATGATGTAATTTGTAGTATGATTTTACTCCCTATACCATCATGATAGTATTGGTTCACTCACACGGTCATCATAATATCATGAATTCACTCCTAATAACATTTTGGTTGTCCTAGTACACTCCCATGGCCTTATTTGTAGTCATGTATCATTACCAAGACCATATTAGTCTATATCATGAAATCTAAATCATTACCCAATTCATTGGAGGGAGATATATGTCTCACCAATATCTTATTGAAATCATACATACCTATGCCAAAGATCATAAAGTTTCATGTTATAATCCATGAAAATAAATGTTTATTATAAACATGTAATCATATAATAACCTATGGATACAATATAGGCTTCATAATTATTTAATCATAATCATAACGCCTGAAGAGAAGTGGGTTTCAAAATCAAATAACATGTGAAAGAGAAATATGTTTCATAAAAATCATGCCACAAATAAATAATGAATTCACAGAGAGAATATGAATGGAAACATTGAATAAATTCTCTAAAAATTCATGGGTAACACCAATGGATGATTTCATTTGTGGGAAATAAATTTTAAATATCTTTTAAAAAAATTTATTGAATAATATATCCTTTCTTCATTGAAAAATTATTTTTAAAAAATAAATCAAATTGAAAACCATTTTATTTGAAAATATCCTGAAAATTTTTAAAGGAATTTGTTGAAATCTATAATAAGTTTTTCAAAAACATTTCCATTGAATGTGGGATTCAAATATATTTTGAAAACATTTTTGAAAACATGTCTTTTGAATACAAATTATTTCCGACCGAAGAGAGAGATGATCATATTTTACTTGAAAGTGTTATCATAAAAACAAATATATGAAAAAATGGTACTAATACTCATGGATATCATAAATATATATAATAATAAAATTAACCCGTTTTTAGGAAACATGGAACATGATATTTCATTAATTAATGTATAAATATAAATAATCTTAAAATATGATGAGTTTTTTCAATAAACTCTTATCACATGGTAACCTGGGATCTTACTCTACATGTATGAAAAGGAAAATACACGAATCTAAAAAAACATGAAAATATGGAGATTAATTATATAAAAAGTAAAAAATAATCTGATACACATAAAAAAGAATTTATATGAATAACATAATATGATTCTCAAAGAAGGAAAATTGAGACGAAACTATTTTACCCTGTTGGTAACTTCTGAAATGTAAATACCATGAAATAAATATCATAGAATGGATATGTAAATTCCCATAAATTTAATTGTAAGAATCATATATTACATCCATGATATTTATATACAACACTCAAAAGGAATGGGTGGAATATAAATCATGTATCTAATAGAATATAAAACGTGAGATGAAATCCCCTTACCTTGTGTCTTGACTCTCGTTGCACACATACAAGAATCATGTATAATAAATCTAAGTTTATTATAATTATGTTAAAAAAGAATATACATATATATAATACCATATATTTTTTTATTATTACTTTATATAACTCTCTTGTTAACAATTATATGTTAAGGTTTCACTTTGGGTAATATCTACTTTGTTCTTCATATGTGCCTTAATTTGTTATATATTCGATCCTTATACATATATCATGATTCCATAATGTAAAAAATGATATAAATAACATGTATATTCAGTGTATCTTTACTATAATAATCTATGTAATATAAAATTACGTAATTTATTATATAATAAATTAAGACACATGTGAAGAATACATAAAAATATGAAATGAAATATCTTTATCATTCATGGGTATTTGGGTAACTCCTTTTGGATTGTTCCAGATGGATTACTTTGGTTTCTTTATATCCATGAGGATTAATCTAGGAGTAAGGTAGGGTTGTTTTGATGTGTTTTTGGAAGACAGTTTTCGAACATAATTAGTTTCAATGGTGTGTAGAATAGGGATAGGTGGTGGCCTTTTATAGGGAAGGGAAAGTACACAGCAGACATTGTTTAAAACAAGTTAGGTGTACCCACGTTTTTACATATAAAGTCATACCAAACCAACCAAACAAAATAATGTAATGTTAATGTCTGAATAATTTCTAAAAAATGAGTTTTGGAAAATTGTTTAGGTTGTTTTGGGTCTTAATGTTTTGGTTTATTCTCTTATTAAGCTTAATTTAACCTTAATCGTTGTAATTAATTTTAATCACACTCAATAATATTTTTGATCAAAAACTAATATTACCTTATTAAAAATTTAGAATTATGATTATTACAAATATTTAATATATTTTTACAAATTCTAATCACAACAGTGGTTGAATTTTTTTAAAAAATAATCCTTCTGAGGGGACAACACTACGATGTTTTAAAGTAAAAATGATCAAAAGTATGCTATCTTTTTGTATTCAAATTCAAAATGAAATTGAATTAAAAGAAAGAAATTAGGATTACTGATAAATATATCATTTAATTTTTTTTATAACAAATATAAATATAATTTAGCATTATAAATATATTTTTATGAAAAATCAGTTTTGAATTAAAATCAGTAATTTTTCACCATTCATTTAAAAATTAATTTTCTCAGAAAAATCTCATAAATTCCCCCATATCTAATTATGATATTATAAATTCAAAAATTTATTTTATTTTATAAAATTAAATATATAAATGTTTCTGAAACTAATATTATTATTTATCACATAGTGACCTTAAATGGAGTTCATTTGAAAAAATTATATTTTTAAACATATAAGGACTTCACACAAAATTATATCTTTCATTATAAATATATATTATTTATATGAGGAAATAAAAAAATATATTTTAAAAGTATTAATCACCATTCATATAACTATTTTTAACATCTACATTATAATTGTCTCATTTAAATAATAATAACAATAAAATAATGTTTCCTAGAAACATCACTGTTCCCTATAATGTACATCAAGTCGGCACTGCATGTAACATACATGAAGTCAGTGTTCTATGTAACATACGTCTAGTGAGTACCATGTAACGTATACCATGTTGGTGCGATGTTGAAAGAATATTTTACTTAGTGAATTGCAAGATATCAATGAAAATGTAATTTATTTGAAACAAAAGTCCAAAAAACACTGGGTATTACATTCTACACCCCATAAAATGAATTTAAACCTCTAAATTTGTCACTTGGGTAAAAAAATGAGGATAATTATTATTCATCATATCCTCATGATACCATGAAGATTCTTCTAATCGGCGATTTATCTATAAATCATAGACCATGTTAGTGGTCTTGTTTCATTGAAATTTTTCTGTATGATCCAAAAATTCAGCTGGTTGTTCCTCGTAAGAATGTTCCTAGTCCATCTGTATTACCATTAATTTTAGTATATGTTAATGGTAAATTATGTACATCCTCAGTAGAGACATATGGAACACATCACAGGCTTTTTAGATATTTTGAGGAAGTTTCAAGTGATAAGCTCCCATCCTGATATGATCAAGATTCTCAAAGGGACCAATATACCGATGACATAGTTTCACTTTTTTCTCTAATCTCTTAACATTATTCTATGCTGAGATTCATTTAAATACCATTTTACCTACATAAAATTTTAGATCACACTAATGATTATCATCAAAACTTTCCTACCGACTATGATCTACGTTGATATGTTGCAGAATGGTTCTAAACATCTTGGCAATTTATACAGAAATCATATGTTTCAATAGCTTTCATTCTCCAACCACACCCCAACATGTTGGTGCTCTACATTTCTTCCCCTAGAGGGAATAATTAGTGTGACATATGAATTCATAAGTGAAATATATTGTTCTAACATTACTTAAATATAGGCATGTTTTGATCCCAACCACCTTTGAAACCCATATAACAAGATATCAACATGACCTCTAGGGATTGAATTGTTCTTTCAGACTAACCATCTATTTGTGAATTATATGCAGTGCTAAAATATAATTCAGTATCAAGTGATTCCTAAAGGATTCTCTTGTACATTGAGGAAAACCTCTAATCCTGATCTGATATAATTTAATTTCATAATCCATGTAAAAGTGTGACTTCTTTAATGAATATAATGGAAAAATAATCTTGAGAAAAGTATTATCTGATATCAGTGTAGTATGAAGACATAGTAAAGTGACTGAATACCACCCATATTACTTTAAACCCTTTAAATGTCCCGGGTAGTTCAATGAAAAAAAATCTATAGTGTTGTTCTCCCATTTCCATTCTTGGATGGGTAATGGATGCATAATCCCCTTTTACTTTTTTCTTTCATCCTTAACAAGATGGAATACCATGCATCAAGATACAAAATATATGATATATCTCTACATTCCATCACACCAGAAGTATTATTTCAATTCCCAAAACATATTCGTACATACATGAGTAATTTATAATGAAGAATTGTGATATTCCTCTAACAAGTCCTTATTCAAATTGGTTATGGAAGGAATGTACACACTATTACTGATCCATATCATTCAATTATGATTAAGGTTAATCTCAAGATAATTTTTGACATAAATTTGTAGCTATTAATCTTCTTTCTAGACATCCTTAATCTTCACATGGATAGAGGGTTGAAAAGTCATTTGGTATTGATAATATTTTCCCCTTCCATCATGATTTCCTGATCCATCCTTTGAAAATCTAGAAATATTTTATATTTCATGATCCTCATAATAGATAAGCTATCATGATCCTTTTGACTCAAACCATCATCCACCACGTTCACTTTCCATGGGTGTTAACGTATTGGACAATCATAATCCTTTTCAACTCTAAAAATATTCTATAACACATGTTCAACTGCTTCTATGGGAATATATATATCATACTATTATGATTAGTATATATATCACACTTTTCTCTATAAAGATAACACCTCCATATATTTAATGAAACATTTACCATTGCTGACTCCAAATCATGAGTAGGGTAATGTTTCTCATTAATATTCATCTTTATTGATTCCTACACTGTTACAATGTTATTTTTCTTAATAAAACAACCCAATACCTTCTTGGATTAATCATTATTGATTAAAAACCCTTTGTACTATAGGGTAACATATGCATAGGTACAATGACAAACATTCTCTTCAGTTCTTTGAAATTTTCTCACATTCATCTCCCTAGAGGAATTTGATACCACATAGAGTTAACTTCGTCATAAGATTAGATAGTCAATCAAAATTATTAACAAAAAATTGATAATATTCAGCTGAAACAAGAATGTTATGGATATCAGTCACCATAGTTTTTCTATTCTGGTATTGAATAGCCTTTATCATTGATGGATCTACTTTCATACCATATCTTGGGATTATGTGACCAAATAATGAAAATGTTTGTAGCCAAAATTCACACATGGTATATTTTTCATATATTTACACCTTCTGGATGGTCTTCAGAAATATTATCTTGTGATATTCATGCACTTACTTCCTGTTTTAATAGAGAAACCTGTTATATGTAAAGACTATCACAAACTAATCGAGGTAATCTCTAAAGACTCTATTCATTAAATCCCTGAAGACATCAGGGGAATTAGTAATACCTAAAAGAATAACTATATATTCATAGTGTCCATACCTTCTACAAATTGTCTTCTTGGGTATATCCTTCTTCATACCCCTCGATTGATAATTTCCAGAAATAAGATCAATCTTGGAAATGTATTAAGCTATATGTAGTTGATCAATCAATACACTAATACGAGTAATATGATACTTTTTATCCATTGTGATATTGTTCAACTTCTGATAATCATTTCATAGTCTCATTGATTCTTCTTTCTTTTTCAAAAAAGGATTGGTTGCACCCAAAGGTGACACAGTTGGCTAAAGGAATCCCTCATCATGGATTTCATGGAGCTTCTTATTCAATTCCTATAACTCAATCAGAGCCATTTTAAAACAAGTCATTGAAATTGGTGTGGAACAAGGTATGAGTTCTATTGATAATTAAACATAACCTATTGGTGGAAGGATATGAAACTCTTCTGGATTGGAATCTACAATATACTAAACAATGGTCATATCATTAATGTTGATTTTCTCCCAAAGCATTTGAGAAAATTGATCCTTCATAAAGGAAATTAATACACATACACTAGATGTAATATCCATAGGAATTTCGTAATCATTGTCACATTGAAGTATGATCATGGGAGGGTTTAAAATATCAAACACAAATTCCCTTCCATGAAAATTGATGTGAGATTTATGCTGAGAAATCCAATCCATGCCTAAGATGACATCAGGTTTAACTAAATGAAGAATAAATAGATTTTTAGGAATCACATTCCCACAAACATCAACCAGAGAGTAATCATAGACATAGTATACAATCATCACACCATTGTGGTTTTTCATTACTAATTCCACATCTAATTATTTTGGTGGAATCTTAACACCCTTAGAAAATTCATTAGATATGAAAGAGTGGGTAGATCTAGAATCAAATATGACATTACTAGTTCTATAGTATGTAATAATTATACCTTTAATTGTGTTGTTATCACTCCCCTCATTAAAAATTGGAATTTCAGGAGAATTCACCTTCTACCTTAGCTTTAGTGGTTTTTGAAGTCAATTATCATCACCAGCACATGGTTTATGGAACTGGTTAGCAAAATTCCCAGTATCCTTCCAATTGTTGAGCTGAATTGTGGGAGATGCATTCTGTGGATATTTTTCTATATTTTCAATGTTATCTATCAACTTCCCATCACATCAGCAATCAAATTCCTAAGGGACATCCCTTACACACTTAAAAAAACATATGATATCCATTATTGAAATTTTTTACATGCTTCTCACTACACATAGAGTATAAAGGAAACCACATATTCATCTCTTCATAGTTTTTATATTTTCCTTTAATCTCCATCTTCTTATTATTTTCAAAACCAAGGGTTCATACGTGACTCCATCCTCCATTTCAACATTGTTTTCACAACACCAAATCTTTTCATAGCTACTAAAGTCTCTTATGTTTAATACCATTCTGAGTATTTGATTTAAGAAACTGACGAACCTATAAATATTACTTTCATGTTAGTAGATAAATCCTAAATCGTGCCTCGTATGTATCAAGAAATTAGACTGATAAGTACCAATAGATTCATAATCCCATTGCTTCAAATCAAGGAACTCCTTCTCTATCTTGGTATGATGAATCTGATGACTATAATTATTGAAAAAAAAATTCATGAATTCATAACAATCCCTAGATGTAATCTCATCTTGGGGCCTCGTATTCTTGATTGGAGTCCACCACTGGTTTGATTTTACTTCTAACTGATAGACAGTCCGAATGAATTTCTCATTATCCATACATAGTATAACATAGAATATCTTTTTAGAATTACTGATCCATTATTCAAAAACAAGTTGACCAGAAGAGCCTCAAAAATAAGTTTAATGTTTCCTCGTTAATGAATAAATATAATGTTGTTCCCTACATTGATAATTTGGATGTATATCATGATTCATATCTTGATAATGTTGTGTGATAATTACAATGAGGTTTTTCATTCCAACTCCCATATCATTGACGTTTTCATGGGGAAAATCATTTCATTATCCATCACAATCATCAATAACATGATTCCTTTAGGTTCCAACCATTGACTAAAACCAAAATAAAATTGTAAGAAATAATTATCATATTGTGGAACAAAATAATCATGAAAATTCACTTATAGGATATCTAAATTATGACATCCTCCTTAATTTATAACATCATAGGTTAATCCTTGGATATTCATAGAAATATACTTTTTAAATCATTCTTGATGGTTCGTGAAGAGTTTCTGAATTCTCAAGAATATCCCCTAGGAGTGTCAAATAAGTTTTTTATAAAGGCTCGTTTTCATGTACCCAAATACTCCGAGTCAGGCCTAGGACATCATGTTGGAGTTGTTACCCCTAGGTAAATCGATACTAGAGCCACATCCAATTGTAGTATCTAGATATGGATGTATTTCTAGGAAACCAGTCACTCAATACTACCAAAAACCCATGAATTTTTTTTATAAATTTCTATATCCTCTGATATATCCCTAAACATTCCCTTGGGGTTCTCACATTGTTTTTTTCATCCATGATTACAATGGTTAACTGAACCTTTTCTCTGATACCAACTATAATACCCCACACTTTTTATACATTAACATTACATCAATTTTTTTTAATACTTATTACATTATACCAAAATTTACCCAAAGACTATACTAGTCTAGTTCATTAGGAAACAAGAAAACCTAAAAACTGATATATACGTGAGCGACATTATCTACCACAAGGTTCTTCTTAACTCGAACCCTTCTTAGAAATTTCCAAAATAATACACATCTTCCAATCCTTGAGAATGAAACATCAAATGTTGTGAGATAGAATGATCAGAAAGGTAAAATAATGGAGATATGTTAGAATAATCCTGAGCATAAGGGTATGAGAACATGATAATGAAAATAAAATATCATACCCTTAATATCAAAGATCATATACATGAATCATGGTGTAGATTTGGAATTTAATAAGACATTAATCATAAGGAAATAGAGAACATAATCAATGAAAGTAGAAAATATTAATAAAATATGGAATTGTTTTAGAAACATAATCATGTAATATTATTTCCATTGTAGCTAATAAATCACTTCCAAGATCATCTTGGTAGTATGGGTCTAATGCCCTTACCGTCATGGTAGTCTTGGTTTAATAACATAGCTATATTAGTAGTGCAAGTTCAATCCCCATACCATCTTGGTAGTCATGGTTCACTCCCATGGAAATATCAGTCGTAAAGGATCATTCCCAAGACAATTATAATCTATCATATTGGATATAAATATTTTCCAAATGTGTTGGAGGGAGAAATATGTCCCACACATATCATAATGAACTCATACATACATTTTCCAAAAGATCATAAGTAATCATGTCAGGACCCATGAAATAAAATTGGTATTATAAACATGTTATCATATCATTACCTATGGGATAATACAAGTATAATAATAAATTTATCACAAACATAACCTTATAAAATAAGCAGATTTCAAATGGTTATAACCTATGAATGAGAAATAGGATTCATAAACATCATGACATCAAAAAATAATCCATTCAGAGAAATAAAAATAGAATAATTTCCCCAGAATGTCATGGGTAACAGCAATATATGTTATCTTATATGGTAAACTATTTGGAATATCTTTTAAAAAAATTCTTGAATAAAATATCCTATTTCCATTGCAAAACACTTTAAAAAACATAATAAAACTTTGAAACCATTTTCTTTGAAATTAGATTTGAAAAATTATAAGCGTATCATTGAAGACAATAAAATGTTTTAAAATAAATTTTTCTTGAAAATGGGTGACAAATAATTATTGATAAAATTTCAGAAAACATTTGTAAAAACATTGTTTTTTATTACAATAAATTTCAAACCAAAGACATAGACGAACAAATTTTACTTAATAATATTATCTTAGGTACTAGTGATATGAAAAATATAAAATATACATTTTTATATCATAAATAACTATACTATAATAAAATTAATTAGTTTCTATGTGATATGGATAATGATATTACATTAAATAAAGCATAAACATAAACAATCATGAAAAGTGATTTGATGGTTTCAATAAACTCTTATCAAGTGATAACCTGGGAAAATACACTACATGTAAGAAAAGTAAATTAAATTAGTCTTAAAATTTAATTAATGGAATAATATTTATGGTGTAAACAATAATATGGAAGTACATACACCATCAAAAAAAATATGTGCATAACAAACATGAGTCTCAATGCAGGAAAATTTTCACAAAACTGTTCTACCATTTTGGAAACTTTTGAAATGTAAATCCAATGAAATAATGTTCAATGAATGGATATGTCAATAACCATTAATTTGTATATAATAATAATATTATACATCCATGTAAGGTATACACACCATAAAAAATGAATGGGTGGTGAATAAAGCATGAATCTCATGGGAAATAAAAACATAGATAAAATCCTCTTACCTTGTGTCTTGATTCTCATTATACTCGTAAAAGATTATTGTAAATAAATGTAAGTTTATTATAAATATTTTATATAATAATATTATTATATCTAATTCCATATGTGGTTTTATTATGACCTTATATTACATTCTTGTTAACAATTATAGGTTAAGGTTTCACTTTGGGTAATATATGTTATGTTCTTCGTATATGTCTTAATTTGATATATCATTAGTCATTATACTTGTATCGTGATTATATAAATTAATATATATAATAAATATCATTTATATATAGTATTAATTTATTATAATAATCTATACAATCTATATTTATGTAATTAAATACACCATTTATGGAGATAGTGAGCCATACTTACACACGAACGATGATTCCTTTTTTATTTTTTTTAAAGAAAGAAAGAAAATGAAATATATGTATATTTGTATATAATACAATTAAAATATAATTATAATGTTATATATATCATATAATTTAACAAATCCCATCCTTAATACAATCTATGTAGTATGTGAATGAATCACATCACTTTGAGTGGGTGATAGTCCACACTTTCTCAAACGAAATTATCGTACTTACACCAAATGGAAAGTAAAAAAATATGCATTCTAAAAATGAATAAATAATATTAAAGATAAATTAAATATAATATATTACATATGTAAATATAGTGTCCATTATAACTTCCCCAATGAGAGGTTCTAAATTAAAAATGAACAATCATCATTTAGTGAGGCTGTAGTTTGTCATACACATAGAAAATATGCCCGTCACACATTCGATAGAGGTTTGGGTAAGTGTTGGTTGAAACCTTATCATGAAAGAATAATAGTATATTTAGGATAATTGTTTTTTTATATAATAATTAAATAAATAGAGTGGAGGGGGTGGAGAAATAAAATAAAAATAAAGGATCATAAGTGAAGATGTTACCTCTTAATCAGTTAACTCCTTTTGGATTGTGACAAATAAATTCCTTGGGTTTATTTGTATCCAAGGTGAGTATTATAGGAGGAATAGAGGGATTTTTTAAAGTTTATTTGGTATATATTGGCTTAAAAAAGTGGTTTGAGAGGTGAGAATAAGAGGGAGTGGTGTTGGCCTTTTATAGGGAAGGGAAAGGAAACACTTGGAAATTTTTTAAAAGAAGTTAGGTGTACCCAAGTTTTTACTTCAAAAAGACATAAAAACCAAAATAACAACAAAAAAAGTAATTTTAATGGATGAATAAGGGCGTGAAATTAGTTTTGGACAAGATTATATGATGTTTTGGGTTCTAATGTTATGGTTTAATCCCTTATTTAGATTAATTTCACCATCATCTTTGAAATTAATTTTAATCACCTTTACTTATATTTTGGTTTAAAAACTAGGATGACCATATTAGACAATATAAATTATGATAATTAAAAATATGAAATCCATTTTTCCAAATTCTAATCACATAAGGGGCATAAAATATTTTAAAAATAATCCTGCTGATGGGATGACACTACGAGTTTTTAAAGTAAAAATGATCAAAGCTTTTTTTATCTTTTTATATTCAATTTCATGGTGAAATTAATTCCAATTAAAAAATTTGGGTTTATTGATTAAAATTTTATTTAATAAAACTTTTAAACCAAATAAAAATATAATTTATTCTTATAAATATATTATTTGAAAAATTTTCCTTGAATTAAAATCTAGTATTTTTCACTATTCATCCAAAAATGATGTTTATCAAAAAAATACCATAAAATCAACAAAATATATTTTTTTAATTATAAATTAATTATTTTATTTTATATTATCAAATTAAATTTCTAAATGTGTCTGAAATTATGTTTATTATTTTTTACAGAATGAAATTAAAAGAAGTACATTTAAAAAAATGGTATTTTGGAACATAAAAATAAATCATCAAAAGATAGATATTTATTTATAAATATGTTTTATTTATATAAAAAAATTATAAAATATATTTGAAAATTAGTTACTAATTTTAATATTACTATGATTAATTACTATGTTATAATTGCATTATTTAAATAATTATACCAATAAAATGATGTTTCATAGAAACATCAGTGTTTCATGAAACATATGTAATGTTAGAGTTGTGTGTGAAATAAGCCAATTAGGTGTTGTGTGTAACATATTATGATTCCGTGTCAGGTATTGTATGTCCAGTCGGTGCTTTGTAAAAGATATATTTCACAGAGTGCATTACAAGACATACCTGAAAATTTAATTTTTTTGAAAAAGGTACATAAAAACTCGCGGTGCTATAACAAAATTGTATGGAACTGATGGAAGAGTGTAACCTTATGGGTATTTTTAATTAATTTATATTTTTTAAGACAACTAGATAAACATTGAAAAAATCATAAAATAAAGAATACCTGAATATGGGTATTATTTCCCCACAAAAGAAAACGAATAAGAGGAAGGATGAGACTTGTAGGTAACATACGGATTTAAGATACTCACAATCACATGAACATTTAAAGGTAACATGAAGGCTCCACACATGTAATATAACCCATTGTATGATATGTGGAGAACCCTTTGGAAAGACTTCCCACTCATATTATGACCCCCCTGGACAACTGAATGAGCTCCCTCGAGATGCATTGTTTTTCATTGTAAAGTTCTCGAAAAACAACCCAAAATCTTCCAACAATAAATATGGATGAAATTCAAAGAGAAATACTTAGTGATCACAAATATCATTTTCCAAACAATTATTGGGAATAATAAAATCTCTAGATGATATTCAATCAAACTCACAAGACCACCACTCTTTCATAACCTCGAATGAAGCGAATAGATAGGAGGAGGTAAGATGGGTTTGCAGTCACAGAGAGGAATGTGATGCACACCCCGAGTGATCAGTGAGACACCATGAGTCCTTGATGGCATGTCCACCTCACCTTGTACAAACCCTCTGTTTTGTCATCCCCACCATGCATATGTCCTCATAAATGTATAGGAAACCCTATGATTCTCTATGGATAAACAAATGGACATTCCCCTGACGTGATTTCACAATCCTATTGGTCATGTGAGGAATCATACAAAAAATCGAGTGAAATCCATATATATTACATATAAAGACTCATAAGACCACTAGACCTTTTTTGGATGAAATGATAGAGATAATGGGGATGAGGTGAGAGGGGTTCATTGTTGTTGAATGATCTGTGGTGCACCCCTGAACACGTGTGATGCACTGAAAGTCATGTAAGACATGTTTAGCATGTCTTGCAATGTCCCTTGGTCTTGTTAGCCTCCCTGCACTAGAGTCCCCATGTGTGTCTAGATGATTCCATTTAATTATTAAGACAAGAAAAAATATTTTTCCATGAAATTATCATGCATCCACATGAGACCCATGTTGGTCATGTGATGCATCGATGAAAAATAGAAGAAGTACCCTTGAAGGAACATAAGAAATCTATAATGACTCCCAAACATTTTCACATAAAAAATAGGTGTTGAAAAGGAAGGATGAGATATGTACTCACTGTCACTAAAAGGAATGTGATTCATCCAAGTCACCTATAGAGCTATCCTGTGAGAACCCAAGACAATTCACTCATGGTCTTGTGAGTGTCTTACAACATGTACTGAGATCTAAGGAGGACCATTTAAAATTTGAATGTGAAAACAAGGAGGTCCTTTGACACATAGGCATGATCAAACAAGCCTTCAACAATCAGAAAATAATACAATAAAGGAAGGGTTGAAGGAGGAGTCTCACTGTCGCAAAAATTTAGGCGATGTGCTTGGAGAAGCCCAAAACAGAGACTCACAAAACTAGGTGTCACTAGGACCCTTTTCTGGATCCATCTTGGAATCACACCATATACATCATACAAGATAGTGAGTAATAACGGATGAAATGCATAATAATTTCCCAACCCAACATGAATAAAGGGTTTGATTCTTTTTAGCTAGACTATATAGGATTTAGATCTCAACATCTAAAGAATTATTATATAGATCACATGACAGAACAAATTTCCATGAGGTAATATACCAGTAGACATCTGGTGTAGTCAAACACTTGGAATAAATCACATCTTATGACAATTCAATGTTCACGTGAAGGTCATATGATGGGTTATGCGAATAATATACCAAAGACCCATTAAAACACACGAGATTCAAGTTAACTAACACTCCAAATACTAAGGTATTCACAATATAAGGGAGAGAACCAAGATCAAAGGCAGAATCCATTAGGAAAAGCTAGGATTTGTTCCCCCATTCATTTTTCATGTTTCATCAAAAAACACATGAAATCACCAAGACACATCATCAATATCTCACGACAGTCATTTGACATGCCCCATGGGATACAGAGAATACTAGAAACATTGCACGATGGGTCCCATAGATTTCTCGCTGACACCATCTTTATCTTTTAGACCCTCTTGGTCCATCACCAAGGACTTGTGATGTCCGTCAAACACATCATATAACTCATATGTTGGTGGCCACTCATGCTACTTGAGTCTCGTGAGATAACCTAGACTTGACAACAATGACAACAAGTATTTCCATGGGAAATTTAGCCGAGACTCACGATTCCCACCAGACATGCCATCTAGGTCCTACGATGTCTCCTAGAGGGTTCATCCAAGAAACATGACACGTCTCAGACTGTGTTCTGCACACTCTTGTGACTCCTGCAAATGGATTAAATCTAGGTAATGTGATGGATTACAAGATATTCCAGTCTAGATCTTGAGACACCCTCCATACATGTCATGATAGTTTAAGCAATGTCTCCCAGGATATGCCACTGGAGTCATGTGATAACCTGTATACAAGATGTCCATGTCCCCAGCGCATCCCAAGAATTGATGATAAATTCGGTCCTCGGTGTGTAATCCCAAACTGATAGATAAGCCTCAATGTATACTCCATGACATATATGATATATAGGAATTCAAATTATCACCATAACTAGGATACATAGGATTTCTTCCAGAGGCCATAGCACTATACAAAACCCCCCAAGGACATCCCCAATACAATTGTCTCATATCCATACACCATGAGGCTGATCATTCCCCCTCATGGTTTCTCACCCAAATCATGAGTCACATAGGCTTAGTGGGTTTCAACAAACACCTCCTTGGCACCATAAATCTTCTCTATCTAGGTAAGTCTCTATGTGTATGCCCTGACATAAACAGAACTATGAAAAATATGATTCATTCCATAATAAAGATATATAGGATACCTATACTAGAGGTTTTATCTCTAAATTTATCTTCTAGGTATATGCTAATATCTGATCCCCTTACTCAATTCAATAACATTGGTTAGATGATATTCCTTTTTTCTCACATTGCTAATGTCTCACGTGAGCATGGGGAATTACAGTTGTCATGTCATAAACACCTTGAGTCTCTAAATGGCATGAGAAACTCAAATATAAAAGTATTGACGATATAAAATACGATACATCATATTATCTATATACCTGAGATATGTAGGAAACCCTTGTTAGATGTTTGAACATGAATTTTTGGTCCAAATCATAATTCATTCCACATGGAGTTAAATGGAACAAGCTAAACAAACTATGTGGGTTTTGATCCAACAATAACCAGGATACATAAGACATCCCATACTAGATAAATCCAATCCTCAAAATATTAACCACCTCATAATATTGCGGCGTGTCTTGAAACACATGGTTATACGACTTCAAAATATAAGCAACTAGATGTAACCATAGAATGATTAAGAACCTAGGATACATATAGATGGACCCACCAAAGAGATCAATGTTTTTATATATAAAAGATAATTATCCTATATTCATTTCATTAGTGTAACCAGTACCTTATTAGGATTATAAAGATATTCAAAAACATATATTAAATTTATAAGAGTTTCTTACATTAAGTAAGAATTCTCCCAAAAATGGTGTGATGAGGCCAAAATCACATCATCTCAACCAATGCGAACCCCTAAGAGTCACTAGTCCATGAAACCTAGATGACTGTCGGCTTATGGAAAGCATGTCTGTACCAAGCTATGGATAAGGGAATCGTTTAGTGTTTCTAGGGATGATGGAACAAATGGAATACCCGGTGTGCATGATTGAGGGAGGCCATAAAAACCTCTCAAACAAACTATCCAGGGAGATACCATTCCATGTTTCCATCCAATACCTATCAAAAAAAAAATGGTGAAACCAAAGTGATTATCTCTAATAAAAAATTATAGGGTTATAATATCATGATCCATGTTGTTTTCCTAATGAAAATGGCACTGATAGGATCAACATGAAAATATTGGGAAACATTGTTTTGAAATACCTATATAAAATAATAGTAGTAAGGCCAACATAAAAGTGGATTCTTTTAAGTCAATCCTTGTGATGACTAGTACATGTGAGAAGAATGCTTGGAATGGGAATACAAGAAAATTGAGTTAACCATGGAAATGTAATTGAAAATTTTAATGTCTATGATATAGAACTGATTGGAAACCTGGTTACATTTTGACTCTATGATTGCAGCATTCCTACCGGAGATTTTGTATACATCTTCGAGTTATCATTTCGATACCTCATCCACTATTGAAACCCCCGCTAGTCATAAATCAATATTTCATTCAATATTGATTCAATTGTAGGTAGTTAATATGAAGATCCTGGAGTACCATCAACATGGTATGATCCCCATCATGAATGCTTACCATGAGATGCTTTATGAATGAAAATGGAGAACCAAAATCACCCAAAAAAGGATACTTTTAAGCCTTTAAACCCTATCTCCATGACTGATCATATCCAAATCAAATCCCCAAATCCTGATAACTACCACCATCCATAACTGATGAACATGAACCAAAAATCCCAATATGCCTCTCTTCCAGTTCATGTACCACCGAGGAGGGTAGCATTTAATAGTCGTCGTTTGGTACACATCAATCACCATATAGGGGTATCATTCGACACATAGATGCCTCAGATGACCATGCATGGGATACAAGGAGGACACATCTGAGGAAGAGGGGATTTTAAATTCACGATATGGCTCATATTCCATCTCCTACTGATGATTCCAATCAGAATACTCTGGAACAAACTAGTAAGCATGCCAATATTCCTAATAACTCATAACATGTCTGTGGTCATATTCCCATATCCAACCAAGAGAGGGCTCTTATCTTCACTCCTAATGATGATTCCTACTAGCATAATCTAGCAGGGACAAGAAACCAAATTCATTCCACTACATTCTATGACCATGTTTGTTGGAATACCACCACAAAAAGAATAAGGGAGGCTCATACTCCAACCCCCATTATCGATTTCCATTGACATACTCTAATGGAACAAGGAGGATAGAGTTGGGAATATAACCCTGCTTTAATAGAAGATATCATTCAACAGATAATGGAGACATAAAATGTCCTTAATTTTATCCCTAAACACACATTTATAAAATGAAAATATATTTTAGAAACAACTGAAGAGATGTCCAAATTTATTCCATCACTTTTATAGATAAATGTATACTTACATACTCTGATCCCAACAGTCAGAACAACTCAACACTATGATCATCAGGATCAAGTGGTTATACCAGAGAAAGCACACATTTGTTCTCACACCTGAGAGGATTATAAAAATATTATGATGAAGGGAGAGGCATCAGACCGAGCCCATACTCTTATTCTAACCAGGGTCAACTAGGTTAGAGGGGAAAATGCCTTGTGAAAATGTCACATGCCTATTGAAAAAGCGCATTGACATACCCCAAATGCCAAGTATCAGACATATATCTCAAATCTTTCTAAGGATAACTATGTTACAGTGGAACAATAATATGGATATGATCATATATCTATCAATTAATTTGTATGTATAATTATATAAGATCATGGAAGAATGGCACATATTTCTACTTCTGCCAATGAACGACTGCACTTGGAACATAAAAAGGCAATATAAGAGGAGGCTCATGTCTATTATCTCATTTTGAGGTATATTAGCATATTCCAATGGGAATACATACTTATACTGTGCTCATAATCCCATTATAATATGAGATCAACACGAGATAGTGTCACACACCTTAGGACATGCTCATACTCTTTTTATGAATGACCAGTGTAAAATCCCAAATGCTCAATATCGAGCCCATAATACTGTCTAGTTTATGGCTCACCATGTGGGTGTGGTAAATTCCATTGGATGGGATCATATCCTTCTAAATAATGATACATCGAATCGGAATATACCAACATCTTCTTATTAGTAGTCCCATACTCCTAGGGAACATGTCAATTGTATTAATGTTTCAGGTACCATCATACAATAGGCTCATACCCTAACATTTCCACAAAAGGAAGGTCGACATATTTTGACCATGATGAAGAACATGGATAATATTAATAATCTCTTAAATGATAGAATCCTTGAAGTTTTTTAAGACACATTCTCATAAAGAAAATGGAATGTCGTCTATTCTATTGATGTGGAAGAAGAAGGTATTTATTACCACAATATTCCCCCCCATGGTAGTGGGTAGATGGATCACATGGACTTTACTCCTAACGTCCACTACGATCAACCTCCCCACGATTATATCTCCCATTGGAAAGTTATTCCTCAAATTTTCCAAAAACCTCCATATATAGTGGTGATCCACATCCTGACATCTTGGTACAAAGAGGTTCTTAAGACACTAGGGTAAACTATGTATGGTTCCCCATCAACTTCTAGCAGCACTCCATTCCTGTTTGCATACAGCCATTAGAGACATCTTCTATGGTATGATAGAATGGAGGCATGTAAGCTTGATGAGGAAGAGGATAAAAATGATATATGGATATAGTTATCTAGAAACAACCTCCCCATAATGTTCTATCCCCACTCTACTGCTATATATGACATCCAAATTAATCTAGAAAAGTAGTGAAGTCTTTATCTATGATAGAATACTGGGGATAATAATTAGCGATACAAGGATTTATATCTCCCTTATCCATGGTATGAGTGTCATATTTAGAAAATCATTATAATATATTTTTAGTTTGACCAAGAATCTATCACCATATTTCAGATCTAGTACTAGAAAAGCACAATGAAAATCAACATCATGCTTACAAACATTTCCTTGTGACACTTCGACAGCTGATCTCTGATGCAATGTCAGACATAAATAATAAAGGATGGATATAGTATATAACATTAATATTTTTATACTCCCCTATAATAGTAGAGACCTTAAAATACATCATCTAACAATGATATATTCTCTAGAAAAATCTGACGACCAATAAATGCTTGGGCTTGTTGGTCACTAAAATAGAATTCCCCTACTTTAATTGTTACTGGACACCATAGAAGGGGATGAAGGATAGCCAATAATATTACAAACATGTCACATCATGACAATAGGAGGACATTCCAATCACGAAGATTGAAGTTGCGATCACTTAGACAACTTAACTCATGGAACGATCCTCATCAAGGGCTGCCATAACAAATAACTTCAACGTGAACATAGCTACACCACATCATAGAAGCCATAATAATAGCTTCCACAGTGGCCATCTAGGTGAGGAATAAGACCCCCAGGATTGGAGAATATCCACCACTACCTCCACCCCTATTACCATTAATTCAAAAAATTATTTAGGACATACCTTTAGTAGCCGTAGGCAATCCCAACCCCGCTGGCCTGGAGGAATTTATATCTCAATCACCATCACCAAAATTATTTTCCCCCAAAAGGAACCTAGATATATCAGTGTTGATTTTGGATCATCCCCATCCCACTATGCTGGGTGAATTTATACTTTCATGTCTGTCTTGAGAATCATCATATCCCTGACTAGAGCCATTGGACCCTCATCCATAGTACCAATCAGTAGAAATAGTGTCCCTGAATTCCCCTACCAGTCAAGGATTAAGAAATTTTCATCATCATAAACAACATAGAGTGAATCAATATTCTCTTGGTTTGGAGGAAGAAATCAATGGTCCACATCCTACCAGTTCCTCTCCCTGTAAGACAAACCTCTTCTTATTAGTGCTCGCTTGGCAATCACATGGGGAAAATTCCTCAAATTCACTATTCCTTAAACAATTGGAGGGGAATTTATGATGAAGGTAGTCAAAAACCATCAGGCATGAAATATAAAAATATCTAAAAAGGCCAAGGGTTACAAAAATGACCCTCATGGAGGCTGTGTAGAATTGGGTTATTGTGTGAAAAATAATAACAGAACTATCACTGCCTTATACACCTATGTGAATGTTTTCAATTTCAACATGATGCATATTGATCAATACATAGATGTATAGGGATACGACATGTAACTTGTACCCTAGGAGGAGGGTGATTTGGATGCACTAAATGAGGTTGTGTGTACCCGGAAAAAAAAGAAGGATGAAAAATTTGGAACCATCAATTAACGTGGTAGCACCTCATAGTTGGAATATTTGGAAAGATAATGGTAAATATGTGACCAAATCCTAGTTTCCAATCATGTAAGTACATTTTTCACAATATGAGAGTGAAATATGATCTCTCCGACAACTCAATGAGGATCTACTTAGGGGAAATATTCCCTTTGGGTATCATCTCCATACAGAGGAGAATATTATCCCTTGAATGGATGATTCATCCACAAGAGAAATATCTAAATATTAGGTTGGTTACAGATCTATATATCTAGACTATGTAAACAAGTAATATAAAAATGTTCGGGAATTCTGTTCATTATGGAAATATCCTCCCCCTCACCAGGATAACCCTTCAGTCACGTGACATATCTAGTATAAGAGGGATATGAAAATGAGACCACCTCATCAACCCACAATGGATCCCTATGGATTAGAGGCATCCCATATCATAGTTCCCCAAAGATACATACCACCATTGAATCCCTTCCAACTCAAATGGAATCCATTGAAGGGAGACGTGCACCTACACAGCTTGAAAAGAATCCATATCCCTAATGGGTGGATGATACGCCAATCCCACCCAACATCACAAATACCACCATTCGTACCTTTGATGGTGCATGGAATACTAAACAGTATATCACACACATCATATCATGATGTGTTCTGATTATGGTCCCTTGTGATCAAAAGGAGGAAAAAAAGATATGGTGTTTTAAATAGAAACTGATAGTGCTATCCTTTGATTTGTAAAATTGTCTGATAATAGGATCTGTTTTTGTATGGGAATACATTCATCATGAGATCCATTATCAATTTAGTTCGACAAAAATTATGTCAATGATCATCGACTTGATGTACTTCAAGAAACACGACAATGATAGGGTTTCTAATATCATATGAATATGAAATGATTTAACCTATTCACTCAACATCCCTATATCACATGAGAAACTTCTAGAACATTTTGATGAAAATATTAGGGATGAGTTACAAACACCACTAATCCACATGAAATATGTAGGTGGGTTCTGAGAGTTCACCGAAATAATGTAATGCCTTTAAATGGATATTCAGTGAACCCGATCCTAGTATCAACTCATTCCCATAGCATAGGCGAAGAATATAGGGATACTAGAAGATGTATCTTTCACTCTCAAGCCCATTGTAGTTCCCATCCAAGCACCCATGCATGCTATGAACCACCCAGATCCTCTTATCGAGCATCAGATACCACATAATCATCCTCATACAGAAGTAAAGAGAAATAATGGTCAAGTAGGATTTACGGAATAGATGAACAATGTATACTCTTTATGAAATGAACATGCCCCTAGTTGTATCTTGGTAGCCATGGATAATGACCTAATCATGACTACACAACTGAGCCTAACAGATGAATTCAACGTCACCGATCATTCTGATTCATGCCATTTCCATATAAGGCTGTTTTATAATATCCATAATGTATTCATCTTCAGGGAAATCCTTTAAAACATGGTTGAATCTAGACAAGTGAAGGTCAAAAATTATCCAGAGTAGGTGGTCTGAATAATAATCATATGATTAGAAGAAGAGGATGGTTGGTAGAATTTTCTAGCAAGGTGGGAACACATTTTTGACAATTGGATGAATCGGAAAAGAACATATCAAGATCATGGAGCTATAATGGAAAAATGTAGAAAATAAAAATAGATCCACAACCAAAGAAGGAGGAATCATATTTACCAACCAATGGTGTGTGTGACCTCCAGAAGTAGGAAAAAGAAGTGGAGGAAGAAACATATTCTTCTCCAAATAAATCTCTAACTCTGGAAGATTTATTATCTAAAATATCTATATCACGGGAACTGCCACATCAAATAGAATCCTCAACAAATTAAGAATTCATATTTGGTCCTTTCAACACAATACACATGCCAAACCCCATCACCGACAAAGAGTATTTCATAGAATATTGGATTACCACATATATCCAAATAATGGGAGACCATCTTCATCATAACTGAAGATATAGAGGAAAAATTGTTTTGGATGGATTTAACATTCCAATTATATCCCCATGGTGGACATATATATAGTTGAGGCTCATGGGAAAGCACTCTAGCAGGACCATAAGATGAATGGAGGCTCTTTAGTGCCCTTTATCAATCACCTCAAAATGATTTTATTGGATGAACACTTAGAATAGGTTCAAAATGATCAGCATACTCATAGATGAAGTCCAACGTGACTTGTGAAACTAGGAAAGGATACTTCCTCAACCTCCGCACATGCTCCAGGTCTATCTACCTTGGATGATCTAACCCATGAACAACATTCCCAGGAGCTACCCCATGTCAGGAATTTTTGACCTCTATCACAAAAGTATATTGTTCTAAAATAGTTAACTAGATTCCCATGTAATATCTGATTCTTCAATGGGCTTCGTCTTTGAGAAGAATCTAGCGAGGCACTTGTTGAAGACATTCCAGATCCCACAAGAATTCAATATAGAAGATGGAGATGCCGGTTTATCTTTTTTAAAGACTATGTCATGTAATTTCTTCATCCCATTTACCAATAATGATATGAAGGAGTCTATCATAGGGACCATTAGACCCTTATACATTTTCAGCACTTAATAATGTCAATGTTCAATGGGTGATGATCAATAATGGATATGTGATTAGTCTCATTCCAGACCGAACTATTGGAGGTTTAAGGTATAGTGAATTGGTCTTATCCCCTACAAAGATGACCATCCAAGGGTTTTATAAGAAATAGAAAAGGCCCCTTAGAAAAATCAATCTCAAGGCACAATTCACAAGAATCAAATATGATATTGAGTTTATGTCTATCCAGTAAGACACCAAATAAAATGTCTTACTTAGAAGGCCCTAGATATATAGCCACTGGGAAGTGCAGTCAACATTCCATCACTATTTGAAGTTTCCCATCAATAGAAAGGTTTGAATACTACATGGTGATGATGCCCCTTATGAGAATTGCATATCCACATATGCCAAAGTAGATATATATAAGAAGGGAGGTGAGAAACCAATAATGGAAGATGATACTTAGGTCGCAACTCCTAGTGTCTTAGGGACCACCCATGTGAATCCCTAGAGCACGATATATGATGAATATGTGCTCCCCATAAACATGGTCTAAGAAGTATATCTAATCCCAATGTTTGAAACCTCTCTTTTCCTCTACAATAACCTGACCAACATCTCTCAATAATGACTCAGATAGAAAGGGATGATAGATTCTATTATAATAGACTCCCTCACCCTGATACTGATAGAGAGGACCCCAAATTTACATCTTCATATTAATATTTATACAGAGACTCATATATGGAAATGGATGAGAATAATCTCAGGAATGCCCCTCTATCATTCGACAGAGGAATCACTACAACCATAGATGAGCTCAGGTAGATAAATATAGAAACCAAGGAAGACATATGGACTGTGATGATTAGTTCCACTATCCCCCTTGAAGAGAAAGATATGCACATTTAATTTATGACAAAACAACAATATGTGTTTTCTTGGACGTATACAAAACCTCTAATATAAGATATAGATGTGTTTATGCACTATCATGGACTCCCAAATGAGAATCAAAGCTTTCAGTCGAAAGCTAGGTAAATAAACCCCTCTCATACAACCGATTTATAGGTAGAAGCCAAAAAATTATACAAATCCATATTTTTATGAGAAGTGAAATATCCAAATGGCTAGACATCATCATCCCCATCAAGAAGACAAATGGTCAGATTAGGGTCTTTATTGACATATAAGTCCTTAATCGTCATTTCCTGAAAGACAATTCCCAATTGTTGATCATAGAACTATTGATCGATGCAATGACTGGATTCCAATCCATTTCATTCGTGGAAGGGTACATCATGTAAAACCAGATAAAAATGTCCCCTGAGGATGAAGAATCTACTACCTTTAGAGAACCTTAGGGAATCCTCTACTATCAGGTCATTCCATTTGGATTAAAGAATATCCGCACCACATATAAGTGTGCCATACATCACATATTTCTGAAATTATTGGGAAGGATAGTCAAGTGTTCTGTCGATGACCCGGTAGTCAAATACCAATGGTGATGTTATCAATTCATAGATATCCAAACAATATTAAATAAGATGTGATAGCCCAATATAAATATGAATATGTTGAAGTGTTCGTTTAGGGTTTCATCAGGAAAGTTCCTTGGTTTATGGTATGAAACACGACATTGAGGATGACCTAGAGAAGACTAGTGCTAATATGAAATGACACCCTCAAAAAATCAATGAATTAAGGAGACTCCAAGGTAACCTCACCTACATTAAGTGATTCATATCCAATCTGGTCGTCAATGATCACCCATTCACCAGGCTAATGTAGTAGTGAGTTCCTACCAATGGGAAAATGAATGTCTAAAACCCTTCAAAATCCTTGACCCATAATTACTTCATCCACCGGTTTTAATGCCTCCGGAGGATGGAAGGACAATCATCTTATAAGTGTCATATATGGAACTCTTATTAGGTGCCCTCTTTGTGCATAAATATTATGTTGAAGTGAGGATAGACCATACTACATTATCCGGACCATGAAAGGTACAAAGACTAGATATTTTGATTTCCAAAATAACTACCATGGACTAATCTTTGTAGTGAAAAAGATGAGGAATTACATTTAGCAACATGAGGTCCACCTGGTCTATCATACTGACCCGATCAAATACATCATTGGTCTCCTTATGAAGAATGGACACTTGGATAAATGTGTGGTCATTATGTAGTGATATGAATTTCAATTCTCATCTTATATGATATTGAAATGAAATTCCTTGTATGATTTCCTCATGACAAGTCATGCCCCAAAAAATACACCGAAGGACACTGATATGCTAGATGAATGAGTCTTTATTGCCCATGACACTCCCTAGTCATGGAATATATATTTTTATGGAACTTACTATAGTCTATTAGGTATATGAATAGAAAACCATAATCTCAATCACATTGGTCTAGGGATGTTTTCTCTCCCCAAGCATATCATTTGTTTCTATACTATTTCACATTATTCGAAGGCTGCACAAATAATGAGGTCGAATATCAATCCCTCATCACTAGATTGACATTAGGCCAACAGCTCCACATAGCCTTCCTACATATCATAGGGTACTCAGAACAAGTGATAAAGAAGACCAATGGTGAATATGCCATTAAAAGGGAATAAATATCCCCTCTTACGGGCCATGTTAGGGGATTGATGGGAGAATATACCTTTGATCCCACAATATAATATATACATTGATCACAAAATGTTCACATCAATGCAATGGATAAAAAAAATGCTATCCTTTCTAACCCAAATTAGAATTCTGAAACCTTCTATATCACACATCGAAGAATTGTCCCATCGATTGTAAAATGTGATATTGAAGAGATTGATCTGGTCAACGTAGACATAGAGATTTATGAAGTAGTGACCTCCCCAATATGGATGGATCCAATAATTTCTAATCTATGAAATATGAATCTCCCAATGGATCATGTTGGAAGGGAATGTATCCATAATAGCATAGTAATATTCACCCTATAGAGTGACCAAAATGAGGAAAATTTTCCCTACAAATACGGATTTGATGGAATTCTCATCAGGTGAAAAGAAGATGGAGAAGCTACTTCTATTGTGGAAGAATCCCACATAGGATCTTGTGGTGCTCAAAAATCTAAAACCATGCTCTCCCAGCAAATCTAGAGGTTGGGATATTACTAGAAAAAAATGATACATGACTTCAATGAATTCACCAAGAAAATGCAATCCAGATTCATGCAATATTCATCCATCAATCCCTGAAAGTGAAACATATAACCAAATATTCCAAGCCATTTTCCATATGGGGAATCGATGTCATGGGTCAATATCCCCAGGACAAATCCATGTTTTTCAAGTATATCTTTAATGCTACTGACTTCTCTACCAAATGGGTTGAGGTGATACCCCTCATTGTTTTCAAGAAAAATAATAATATAATATTCATGAAATCCCATATCGTCACCATGTTCTGATAACCTCATATAATATTGATGGACAAAGACCCCAACTTATGTTCAACATAGCAGTAGCTGATGTACCAGGAGAACAACATTATGTCCAATTGCTCATCCTACTATAACACATCTAAAAACAGATAGTTAAAGGCCTTCAATAAGACTCCTTCAAAGATACCCTAGTCGATAGTGAGAAAGGATAATATGTCTGGGATAGAAATATACTCCATTATTTATGGGCATACCATACCACCATCTATACTGGAACACAATAAACTTCACACTCATTGGGGTATGGGACCTGACAGTGTTACCCAAATAATTTCATCTTTCCTAATGTAGAATAGCCATTTATAGACAACTCCGAAATGATGAAAAGTAAAAAAATGACTAGATTAGATGCAATAGTCATATGAGAAGAGATTTCACATGCTTCACAACCTTGAAGTCCACCAGAATCAGATAGCACAAGACATCAATAAAAATGTTATCCTCCATTCATTTCTCCAAGGAGAACTGGTGCTGGACCTCAGAACCCCGACAATATCAGGGATGAAGCTCTGTTAATTTGATCCATGTGGGACAGACCTTACATAATACATAATTTCTATCATAATTGAGCCTATCTTCTAGACACCATGAGTTATAAGTGTCTCACACTTCCCTCAATGGTTGATTTCTCCTGAAATACTCTTCATAGTGGTTAGAAATCATGCATCCACATCAGAGTAATCCTCATTATTCATCATTATCTCATGAAGTTAAACTGTACGGATTTCATCCTTCCCAAAAGACATTAAAATTCATGGCCAGTTTTCTTACTACATGACATAAAACTACATAGATCCATAACTCACCTCTCCCTTCATGTCGGGTAATCCATAATCCTTACCAAATGATGTTAAACTACATGGATCTCTAAGAACAACATATGTATTGATTATCATTTCCAATGAGGTATGCGGGAATTCCTTGATCCTAAATCTTTTTCTATCCACTACATCCTTTAAAATTACATTGTTATACACCTCTCTATTACCAAAAATGTAGGGAAACCACTGTTGCCCCATTTTTCTCACACCAAGCATTGCCCATGTGAGATTAAGAAATACTTTAGGGACTTTAGTTTACAATAAATACATCGAGGTACATAAACAATCCATTACAGTTATAAATTAATGACCATACATGGAATATCATGAGTCATGTCCAAATGATGTTAAATTTCAGAGCTGATGTCCCTACCGCCTGATGTTAAACTGTACAATTCTCCATGAACTACACATGTTTTGATTATCATCCAATGAGATACGTAGTGATGGCCAAACATCCACTTTTGGGTCCAACCGCAATGTTTCTGGAAATTCACATCAGTCCACCATCGTCCATACCACATGATGTTAAACTGTATGGAATTACATTAACTACATCTTGGTAGATTACTACAAATACATTATACATAGTGATTTCCAGTTCTCCAATCCTAGTCCAAGACCCAACTATCAATGGATGTATTTTCATCCTCTATGTATGGTCCATATCATCATAGGGTATTTCTTTTCCCATAAATATGTGTTACTTGATTCTCATACACATGAAATTTGTAGTGATGCCCAACAATTTCATCTTCAGGCCCAGCTGTTGGTATAACTGTAATGCCAAATCCCTAGTTACCCAGAGTCGGTGCATTATTACATAACATCAGTATGATACATGGAATCGTGTACCGAATGACTGATCAGTTTATTATCCTAGGAAGTACTAGATACATTCATACGTTTTAGATTACATCAAGAAATAAAAACATCAATAACATTTTTTTCTCTTTTGAACACACTTATATCCATAGCCTATCCCTGCAGGTCAACCATAAAATACTTCTTAACATCTTGAGAAAAATAAAACATAGAAAGGGGTGAGATTAGATGCTCATTAAGGATTATAATATATCAGAATTATTCATAAATAAGCACAAATAATTAAGGAAATGCATAAGACTAGAACATGATAATTTTAAACATAAAATTTTGCATAATATGGCCAATATAAATAAAATAAATACATTTAAATATTCACATGGATATTATACTAGTTGATTAATCACATGAAATATCAATATCCAATTTCATAATGATGGAATGCATAATTCTCTACATTATAACCACATAGTCAATGCCTTGTGCCTAAACTACAAATAATATGTTGTCAAGGCACTGTTCCAAGACACTAGTTTGTTTCATTAGAGCTACAGATGAATTGAGGAGCTATGGCGGGCTCCAACTGTAACTTACTAAGTCCAATGCATTCCTCATATGAAAAGGTTTAAACATAATATAAAAATTCGTATTAAAACTACCAAACTAAATATCAATACTTTATTTATGAACCATCAATGGTGAAAAAATACGCATCCATAATAAAACATATCACAAAACCTTCAATATCATATGAATGATTTGTATCATAATAACTCAACTTTAAACAAGTTTAAAATCCATCAAAGGATATTGACATAGATAAAATGATATCTATTTTAAATAAATACCTATTTTTATTTTGAAATCATTTAATAGTCACATAATTATAAAATAATACATTTATTTTTAAAATATTCTTAGAAGCTTGTATGAGAAGTTATGATCATAATATAATGGCAGAAATTAGCCCCAACCACTGTATATGTTTAAAAAAGACATTCTTACATTAATTTTGTTGAAAAGGTCATAAAGTACCCTGTTTGGAAAACGACAGAAAGATTCCTTTCAAAAAAATTCACAAAAAGTCAAAAAAGGGTATAAATGTCTTTAACCAATAGTTTAGTAAATAGTTAAAATGTTTTGAATTACATTTTTAACAAAACACAGATGTGGATGATAAAGATGACCTAGTAGAGACTTACGTAAAAAAACCTCCGATAATAAAGAGATTATGAAATAAATACTTACCTTATACTTTTCCTTGGTCGAGGGTAAGTTAAACTCCTTTATAATAGTTAAATAATTTCTATTAAATTATACACAATATATATAACCAAATATGATATCATATATGATCCTTTAATATTTCATTGTTATTAATATTTTATTAGTATCATCATTTCATGTGTAAACTAATTCGTTTTCCTTTATATTCTTGGTTTTGTAAACCATGTTTGTTATGGATTGGATGTATTTGATTCATATAAATAAATATATTATGTTATTAAACATTATTTTTAATCATAAAATGAAAATTATTCTTGAATAATTATGATGGGGAATGAATCTCATCACGTTCGTGGAGACGGTTATCCTTATGTACACACGAGCACCAATATCATTATATTGATGGCGAAATCATATGAAATTATATGGTATATCATATATACAGGATGTAACACCCTAATATTTTAGGAGAAGTATATTTTTTATGCATTATGTTATATGCAATGGAATCTTTCACTACACACAACACTGACTTGGCTTGCATTACACGCAATCGCGACCGTCCTCGATAGCGTGTGTAGTACGCAATACCGGGTTTCACTAAACAATGATATATTATTATGGACTATCAATTATTAATATTATTCAATAAATTTTGAATTTTATAACATTATTATTCATCTTTCACATTTTCTATAACAAGGTAAGAGAACAAAATAAATTTTTTTGGTTAAATAAGTATTTTAAAAAAAATGCAGTTTTGCCGCCGTTTGATGGCACACCGACATTAAATCTAGTTTTTTACATGTTTATAAGTTCAATTTGACAAAATAAAATTGTTCTTTAGAATCTGGATATAAAAATTTACATTGGATAAATTTTTGATATTTTTCTGATAACTTTCATATTTTGATGAATAGTAAAAATACGCTAATATTTAATTAAAAACATCTTTTTTCATTGAGATATTTTATATGGTTAAATTATAATATTGAATGGTTTTAAAGTATAAATAGAATATATATTTATACGATTTAATATAATATATGTCATTAGCATTAATTTCACATTGATTTCATAGGTAAAAACATTTCAATCTTTTGCAATGTTTTACCTTTTAAAACACGTTTTCTTTACAACATGATTAATTTTAAATTAATTAATTCAACTAATGTGTTTTGAATATTGAAAATTGGATTCCATATTTGGAATCAGTGGGTCCAAATTATGTTAATAGGCCACTTTTTATTTTTGGGCATTATGAATAGTAACTGCCGTAAAATTTATTTACCCTGTTTAAAGGTAAATCGGGTAATTAATGGTAAATATAAGATTATAAAATTACCCTAACACTAGAAAAAATTCTATTGGATGACTAAAAGTAGATCCATATCACCTAAGGGTCGGATTAGATTCATTTAATGGAATTTTTTCCATGAAAATAATTTAATTATTATTAAAACCAAACAAAGTGACAACATGTCACTTTCTTAAATCTTATAAGTATAATAATTTTAACATAGTGATAAACTTAATGAAACATCGAACATGAATTGTATCCAGAAAGATAATACAATTATATAAATCATATAAATTTATTTATAATTTTTATGTATTAAATAATTATCATTAATTATGACACAATATTGATGTTGAAATTATTTTATTAATTAAAATATCAAATAAATGGTTTTAAAAATATTAAAATAAATATCATATGAACTATTTAATGTGCTCCACTAATTTTCTAGATAAATATGATATTTTATGAATCTATTAATCCTTTTAATTCAAACATATTTTCTCTATATATTTTATTTAAATTTGAATAAATGAATAGTGTCAAAAATGAGACTAATGTATTTTATAAAAATAACATATTATAAATTATTTAAAAATCAGAAAAATATTTAAAAATTATAAATTAAAATTTATATTGTCGAAAATGTCATAAAATGTCAAATTATGGAAAATTGACAACACATATGTAATTATTTATAATAATTTAAAATTTAGAATATTATTACCACAAATAAAATTAAATTGATAAATAAGGATAAATCATGCTGATAATGTTTAAAATAAATTCTTAACATGTCTAAATTTTATGGGATGATGAGATTAAAACCCTATCTCATCTAATATACAGATATGAGTAATTTTTGACGTTTTTATGCGGGGTTGGGATTTAATAAAAACTAATATTTCTTATATTTCCAAAGGTTCCCCTCTCCTCCCTTATAAAAGGAACCTCCTCCCTCTCTTCCTCACACCACTTTGAGCCTTCAAGCTCGTCCAACACCTGCCAAATTATCTTATCCACTTCCCTAGAAACATCCTAGAGGTCCTGGTCTTCTTCAATGTCTAATTATAGTTCCCTAAAAGGAGGTCTCAAAGAGGCGCTTCAAAGAAGAAGAGGATCGGACACTTACGAAGCAAATTATACCTATGGTAAGGGAAAATCTCACAATCTTATTTTTATCCGAGATTGTTTATACTTCAGAATTTACTAGGGAATATTTATCATCCACATACATGTTTGCTCAATATTTAATATTATTTCCATCCACCTACAATTTTTTAAATCCAATTTTACCCTTCGGTGAGTTTTTAGTAAAAGATATGAAAGAAATCTTTTGTCCTTTTTCGTACGAGGCACTTTTTGACTTTTCCGTCCAATGTATGGGAAGAATATTTTTTAAACTTATATGGCATGAATGTATTTTTTAGAACATTATTTTTATGAAGATGCCTTTAAAAGTTTTAAAGTTTATTTTTAATCATCTTATTTTAGTTCAAAATTATATGATGTTTTAAGAAAGGAAAATGTTTTTGAAGTAGAAAGGATATTTTCCTCAAGAATGAAGTTCAAGTATTTTATCAAAATTATTTTCCATATAAGATAATATTGTGTTCTATTTCTATCCCTATTTTTAAATTGATTTGATTATGTTGTGATGGAATTATTTTTACGATATCCTTTTATGGATTATGTTATGATGACGTGATGTTTAAGAATCCCATTTTTATTACATGGGTTATGCAATGATGTATAGTTTATGAATCTGTGCCACAAATAATAATGTTATCATTATAAGATGGGTGGGACCTATATCTCCCTCCAATTCATTGGATAAAGATTTATATCTCATGAGAAAGGCATGGTTGGAACGGCAGGTTAAACCGGTTCAGTGAAACAGGACTGAAACGAGGAGTGAACTCGGTTCAGAAATGGACTTTGTCCACTAAGATAGTCCTATAAATGATTCTTGACTACTAAGAAATGATTTTCTATGATTATGTGTGTATTACACAAAGCATCATGTTTTATGTTATGATTATTGGGATTACATTTCACTTTTATGATTTATCCCATGTTATGATCTCTTTTGCATGATAAGATTTTCAAAATGTTATGTTCTTATGAATATGATATGTTTGATATTTCTTTTGTTTACCCTTACGGAGAATTTGAGCTCACCCTTTTGTATTGTTTGTTTTCCCCAGGTCAGGAAGATGGATATTAAGTAGTATATTCCAACAAGGAACTCTAGATATGATGAAATAAATGGGAGACAACGTAGATGATTTATGAACCAGTTGTTTATGTTTCCCAGTTTCTAAAGACACTATACCTATACAGTCCTTTCATGGTTTTTCTATTTCTTTTAATAAGCATGCTTTCAATTTTTAAGTAACAAAAATGTATGTAAAGTATGGGTCGTTATAGTTGGTATCAAAGGGAGGTTATAGTCAACCTTTGGAAACTAGGATGTGGAAGCCTTAGTAAGAAACCTAAGGATATGTCTAAGCATAGAACACAATATTAGTGTTTTAGAAATGTCCATGAACAACCTATGATAAGAACTTAAGTGTGAAATTTTATTCTTGATTATGTGGTTTTCCAATTTTATTTAGTGTTTCTCACACTATTATTCTTGGTTTTAGTCAATGGCTGGAACCCAAAGGAACCGTGTCAATGCGGAATGCGGCGGGAAATGCAATGATTGTCCCCCTGAGAAACCAAATGTTATGGGAGCTAGAATGCAGAATCTTATAGCCATGCTCACACAACTCTCTCAAGCTATGAATCATGCAGGACTTCCAAATGAGCAAAGGAAGGAGGAACATTCTATTGAATCCTTCATGAGGTAGAATCCATCTTCATTCAGTGGGTCTTCTGATCCATTAGTGGCTGAACAATGGATCCATACCACTGAAAAGATATTTTCAGTTCTTCAATGTTCTGAACATGATAAAGTCATCTTAGTAGTATATCATTTTGAAGGTGATGCTGATCAATGGTGGAATCTTATTAAGAATACGAGGCAAAGGGGTGAAATTGAGTCCATGGAATGGGATGAGTTAAAGAACTTATTTTTCAATAAGTACATCCCTTGTATTCTTCGAACAAAGATGGAGAAGGAGTTTCTTAAACTAAATCAAAAGGATGATGAATCCGTTGGTACATACGAAGCAAATTTTACAAGACTTTCAAGGTACGCTTCCGGAATTATTACCTAACCCGAGAGTAAGATCGATCGATTCTTTAGTTTCTTAAAACCAAGTCATCAATGGGAGTTATCCATAAGGGACTTCAATAGTTACGAGGAAATTGTTTGATTTTCTCTCATGGTTGAGATGGAGATTGTTGTTACCCATCAGTCACATGGGTTTGATAAGAAGAAGAAAATGGACTTCAAAGGAAAATCTAAAGACCACACTGAAAAGAAGATCAGTTTTCCCTTATGCTCAATGTGTGGAAAGAAACATGGAGGATATTTTATTAAGGGGATAAGAAAATGTTATAAGTGCGGAAAACAAGGTCATCGGGAAATTTAAAGTCGAAATAATGGCAAGAAGATGTCTAATGATGCAAACAAAGCAAGGGATACACAGAATGAACCTACTACACTTCAATGTTTCAAGTGCACGGAGATGGGGCATTATTCCAATCAATTCCCAAATCCAAGGGTTGATGATGATGATCAACTTCAACAAACTCTTAAGGCCAAAGATAAAGGAAAGTCATAGGCAATTACTATCGGCAATGTGGAGTACGACAACGAAGTGGTGAGAGGTACACATACCATCCACTCTGAAGTAGAAAATGTGTTATTTGATTTTGGATCCACCCACTCATTTATTTCTAAAGAATTTTCTAAGGGTATCTCTATATTACCCCATCAATTAGATGTTGAGTTAGCTATGAAAACTCCTAATGGCACAATAGTAGCATCAAAAGTTTACAATTCTTCTCCGATTGAAGTTTGTGGGAATGTGCTACCTGCAAATCTTGTGATCCTTCCTATAGTGGAATTTGATGTGATTCTTGGCATGTATTGTCTTTCTTTATATGGAGCTCATATCAATTTCCAAATAAGGGATGTCACATTTCATATTCCAGATCAATCTATAATCGTCTATCGATGCAAGAATGAACATAACCTTCTAGTGGAAATTTCTTCCATCTTATGGGTTTGGATTCCACTAAATGAAGGTTATTTATCTCAAATGATTGGGGAGAAACTCATGATTAAGAATACACCCATTATACGGGAGTTTGATGATATCATTCTGGAGGAATTTTCAGGTCTTCCACCATATCATGAAGTTGATTTTTCAATAGAACTCATACCAGGTGCTATGACCGTTTCAAAGACACCATATAGAATGGACCCAATTGAGTTTCAGAAATTGAAGAAGAAACTCCAAGGGAATCTTGATAATGTATTCATAGGCCCTAGTGAGTCACCTTAGGGAGCACCTATTCAGTTTGTTAAGAAGAAATATGGATCAATGAGACTCTGCATTGATTATAGAGAACTTAACAAGATCACTATCAAGAACAAATATCCTCTCCCATGCATTGATGGCCTATTTGACCAACAACGTGGAGCTCAATAGTTTTCCAAGATTGATCTATGTTCAGGGTATCATCAATTAAGGGTCAAAAGGGAGGATATACCAAAGACAGCTTTCCGTACAAGGTATGGACATTATGAATTTATAGTGATTCCATTTGGTCTTACTAATTCCCCTGCTATATTCATGGATCTGATTAATAGATTCTTTAGAGACTATCTTGATCAGTTTGTGGTAGTCTTCATAGATGATATTCTTGTCTATTCAAAGAGCAAGGAAGAACATGAAGATCATTTGAGAATTGTATTAAAGACCCTAAGAAAGGAGAATCTTTATTCCAAATTTACCAAGTTTGAATTTTGGCTTAAAAAAGTTCCATTTTTTGGGTCACATAATCTCAAAAGAGGGGATATCTGTGGATCCCGCTAAAAAAGAGGTTATCGAATGATAGTCCAGACCAAAAATAGTAACTGAGATCCGAAGTTTTCTTGGCATGGCTGGATATTACCGACATTTTGTGAAATATTTTTCAAGGTTATCTAACCCACTCACCAAGTTGACTCGGAAAGGAGTTAAGTTTGTATGGACGGAGGAATGTGAAGAGAATTTCAAAGAGCTAAATAGAAGGTTATCCAGTGCACCTGTACTCACACTACCTTGCAGTGGAGAAAGGGTTTTGATCTAAAATGATGCATCCAAGAAGGGACTAGGGTGGGTTCTCATGAAAAATTATATGGTGATAGCTTATGCCTCACGACAGTTGAAAATCCATGATCAAAATTACCTAACTCATGATTTGGAGTTAGCTGTTGTAATCTTTGCATTAAAGATTATGAGGCATTACCTTTATGGTGAAAGGTGTGATATTTATACTGATCATAAAATTTTAATGTATATTTTCACACAAAAGGAGCTGAATATGCGTCAAAGAAGATAGTTGGAGCTGATTAAAGATTACGACTGCTCAATTCATTACCACCCTGGGAAAGAAAACAAGGTAGAAGACGCATTAAGTCGAAAAGACCATGCTAGCTTATCCATGATGAGGATCACAAAAGATTCAATATTTATGGATTTACAAAGGATGGATCTTGGATTTATAATGGAAGGGGAGAAATCTTATCTTTCTCAAATGAATGTTTAACAATCTATACACATGAAGATTAAAGAGGCACAGAAAGAAGATGTAGAGTTACAGAAGAAGGTGAGAAATGTTCCTGAATTCAACCTTAATTGTGGTGGGATAATAAGGTTCAGGAATAGGGTTTGTGTTCCTCCCATCCCAAAATTAAAGATGGAGCTACTGGACGAGGCTCATAGTTCTTCATTTTCAATTAATATTGGAAGTACAAAGATGTATAGGGACCTGAAAGAGTACTTCTGGTGGGATGGCATGAAAAGATATGTTGCGAAATATGTCTCTCGATGCATGGTTTGTCCGCAAGTTAATGCTGAGAGACAAAATACTAAGGGGATGTTACAACCATTACCCATACCATAATGGAAATGTGAAAACATCACTATGGACTTTGTCACTGGACTTCCTAAAACATCCAAAGGCGATAATGCTATCTGGGTTATAGTTGATCATCTTACGAAGTCGGCAAACATTATTGCTATTAGAGAATATTTTTCTCTTGATCAGCTTGATAGGATATATTTAAAGGAAGTAGTAAGATTTCATGGAGTACCAGTTTCCATTATATCTGATCGGGATCCGAGGTTTACCACGAAATTTTGGCAAAGTATTCAGAATGTGCTAGATACAGAGTTGATTTTCAACACTGCTTATCATCCTCAGACAGACAGTCAGTTAGAGAGGACAATTAAAACTCTTGAAGACATGTTGAGAGATTTCTCTATGGATTTCAAAGGTGGTTGGGATCAAAACCTATATTTGATGGAATTTTATTATAATAATATCTTTCACTCTAGTATTCAGATGGCTCCTTATGAAGCCCTCTATGGAAAGAAATGCTGAACTCCAACTTGCTGGGATGATGTTGGGGAAGGAAAGGTATTAGGACCTGATCTCGTTGATGAGATGGCATAAGAGGTCATATATATTAAACAACACAGAAGAGAAGCTCAAAGTTTACAAAAAAGCTTTTCCGATAACCGAAGAAAAGACCTAGAGTTTGAAGTGGGTGATAAAGGGTTCTTATGAATATCTCCCTGGAAGAGGGTCATGAGATTTGGAAAGAAGGGAAAGTTGTGCCCTATATATATCGGTCCTTTCAATATACTGGATCGTGTTGGGAAGGTATCTTACCGTTTGATGCTTCCACCGAATCACTCTCAAGTTCACGATGTGTTACATATATCTCTTCTGAGAATGTAAGTATTCGATCCTTCACATGTAGTCAGCTTAGAAGTTTTACCGCTAGAGAAAGATCTTTCTTATGAAGAACAGTCGATAGAGATTCTGGATCATAGCGAAAAAGTCCTACAGAACAAGACCACTCACTTGTTGAATGTTTTATGGAGGAACCACCAATTAGAAGAACCTACATGGGAACTTGAGGATATGATGAGGGAGAGGTATCCTCCTCTGTTTGTTACGAAGTGACGAATATCGAGGGCGGAATTAATTTTATGGGGGGGGGGGTAGAATGTAACACACTGATATTTTATGAGAATTATATTTTTTATGCATTATGTTATATTCAAAGGATTCTTTCACTGCACACAACACTGACTTGTCTTGCATTACACGAAATCGCAACCTTCCTCGATAGAGTGTGTAGTACGCAATCCCAGGTTTCACTAAACAATGATATGTTATTATGGGCTAGCCTTTATGAATATTATTAACTAAATTTTTAATTTTATAACATTATTATTCATCTTACTCATTTTTAGAACATGGTAAGAGAACAAAATAAATTTTTCGTGTAAAATAATTATTTTTAAAAAAATGCAGTTTTGCCGCCTTTTGATGGGGCATCCACATTAAATCTAGTTTTTGACATGTTTATAAGTTCAATTTGACAAAATAAAATTCTTCTTTGGAATCAGGATATAAAAATTTACTTTGGATAAATTTTTGATATTTTTCTGATATCTTTCATATTTTGATGAATAGTAAAAATACGCTAATTTTTAATTAAAAAAAACGTTTTCCATTGAGATAATTTATATTGATAAATTATAATATTGAATGGCTTTAAAGTATAAATTGAATATATATTTTCCATTTAATATAATATATGTCACTATCATTAACTTCACATCGAATTCATAGGTAAAAACATTTCAATCTTTGGCAATGTTGTAACTTTTTAAACCCATTTTCTTAACAACGGGATTAATTTTAAATTAATTACTGCAACTTATGTGTTTTGAATTTTGAAAAATGGATTCCATATTTGGAATCAGTGGGTCCAAATTATGTTAAAATGCTACTTTTTATTTTTGGGCATTATGAATAGAAACAATGGTAAATTTTATTTACCCTAGTTAAAGGTAAATCAGGTAATTAAGGGTAAATATAATATTATAAAATTACCCTAACACCTATCAAAATCTTATTGGATGACTAAAATTCGACCCATATCACCTAAGGGTCGGATTAGATCCATTTAATCGAATTTTTCCATGAAAATAATTTAATTTTTATTAAAACCAAAGAAAGTGACAACATGTCACTTTCTTAAATCTTATAAGTATTATAATTTTAATTTAGTGATAAAATTAATGAAACGTAAAACATGAATAGTATCCCAAAATCTAATACAATTATCTACATCATATGAATTTATTTATAATTTTTAGGGATTAAATTATTATCATTAATTATGACACAATAGTGATGTTGAAATTATTTTATTAATTAAAATATCAAATAAATGGTTTTAAAAATATTAATATAAATATTATATGAACTATTTAATGTGCTCCACTAATTTTCTAAATACATATGATATTTTATGAATATATTAAAGCTTTTTTGTTCTAACATTTCTTCTGTATATTTTTTATTTAAATTCGAATAAATGAATAGTGTCAAAATTGACACTATTGTTATTTTATAAAAATAACATATTATAAAATTGTTTACAAATCACACAAATATTTAAAAATTATAAATTAAAATTTATATTGTCGATAATGTCATAATGTGTCAAATTATGGAAAAGTCACAACACATATGTAATTATTTATAATAATTTAAAATTTTGAATATTATTACCACAAATAAAATTAATATGATAAATAAGGATAAATCAAGTTGATAATGTTTAAAATAAATTCCTAACATGTCTAAATTTTATCGGTTGATGAGATTACCACCCTATCTCATCTAATCGTTGGATATGAGTCATTTTGGAAGTTTTTAAGTGGGTATGGTATTTAATATAAACTAATATTTCTTATATTTCCAAAGGTGCCACTCTCCTCCCTTATAAAAGGGCACCTCCTCCCTCTCTTCCTCACACCACTTTGAGTCTTCATGATCGGCCAACCCCTTCCAAATTCCCTTCTCCACTTCCCTAGAAACATCCTAGCGGTCCTGGTATTCTTCAAAGACCAATTTTAGTGCCCTAAGAGGAGGTCTCAAAGATGCGCTTCAATGAAGAGGAGGTTCAGACACTTTAGAAGCAAATCAGACCTAAGGTAAGGGAAAATATCACAATCACATTTTTATTAGAGATTTTTTATACGTCAAAATTTACGGGGGAATATTTATCATCCACATACATGTTTCCTCAATATTTAATATTATTTCCATCCACCTACAATTGTTTAAATCCAATTTTACCCTTCGGTGAGTTTTTATTAAAAGATATGAATGGAATCTTTTGTCGTTTTTCGTACGAGGTACTTTTTGACATTTCCATCCAAAGTACGGGAAGAATTTTTTTTTAAATTATACTGAATGAATGGATTTTTTAGAACATTATTTCCATGAAGCTTTATTTACATGTTTTCGAGTTTATTTTTTATCATCTTCTTTTATTTCAAAATTGTATGACGTTTTAAGAAAGGAAAATGTTTTTGAAGTAGAAAGGATTTTTTCCTCAAGAATGGAGTTCAAGTGTTTTATCAAAATTATTTTCCATATAAGATAATATAGGGTTCTATTTATATCCCTATTTTTACATTTATTTGATCATGTTATGATGGAATTATTTTTACGATATCATTTTATGGATTATGTTATGATGACGTGATGTTTAAGAATCCCATTTTTATTACATGGGGTTTTCTATGATGTATGGTTTATGATTTTGTGGCACACATAAGAATGGTATCATTATGAGATGGGTGTGACCTGTATCTCACTCAAATTCATTGGGTAAAGATTTATATCTCATGATATAGACATGGCTAGAATGGCAGCTTAAAGCAGTTCAGTGAAACAGGACTGAAACGAGGAGTGAACTCGGTTCAGAAATGGACTTTGTCCGCTAAGATAGTCTTGGAAATGAATCTTGACTACTAAGAAATGATTTTCTATTATTATGTGTGTATGACACCAAGTTTCATTTTTCATGTTATGATTATTGGGATTACATTTCACTTCCAGTATTTATCCCATGTTATGATCTCTTTTGCATGATAAGATTTTAAAAATGTTATGTTCTTATGAATATGATATGTTTGATATTTCTTTTGTTTACCCTTAGTGAGCATTTGAGCTCACCCTTTTGTATGTTTTCTTTTCCCCAGGTCAGGAAGAAGGATATTAAGTAGTATATTCCAAAAATGATATATAGATATGATGAAATAAATGGGAGACAACGTAGATGATTTATGAAGCAGTTGTTTATGTTTCCCTATTTCCAAAGACACTATAGTTATACGGTCCTTTCATGGTTTTTTTATATGTTGTAATAAGTGTGCTTTCAATTTTGAAGAAATAAAAATGTATGTAATTTATGGGTCATTATAAATAATCTTTAATGTGTTATATTTATTATTTACATCAGTTATACTCAATATTATACCCTTCAAAATAATGATGTTTTTAAATAACAAACTATACCACGACGTGAAGATAGTAAACCGTATGTACACACGTATGGTGACTTTTTCATTCATACGATGGATAAAATAATGATTATGGTTGTAAAAATTTTATAATAACATCATAGTATATAAAATATATAGTATTTATTATTTTAGAATGGAAACAACCAATAAAGAGGAAGTGGAAAAAGAAATGAACTTGAAAGATGTGATGAAATATTTACCTCTTCTTTGGGTTCTTCCTATTTATTTTATCATAATGGATCCATAGGATGGATTTATAAACAAAGTAAGGCATCTAAGATGAAGGGAGGATAGTTGGAAGTATATTTGGGCAGTGGTTGGCCGAGCCAAATGGCTTTGGAGGTGTGAAATTAATAGTATGGGATGTACTCTTTTATAAGAGAGGTGAGGGTAACTTTAGGAAATGCTTTAAATATTATTTTATAACAAAAAATTTTTCGTTTTCTAATGGTCCAAAATGATTTATTTTGAGGATAGGGAATTAATGGGTTATAAAATCTCAACCAATAGGTTTTAGACATGTTTATGTCACTATATTAACCTTATCTTTTACATTTAACTCTTTGTTGAATAGATTGTCATTTACCATGTCTCTTTGTATTTTTTATATTATATTGTCTATAAACATAATATTAAAACCCAAGTGGACACCATGTGTTTAATTATAAATATATATAACCTTATCTAAGTCCTTTTGACGAAACGTATATTTTTAGAAAGATTTTATCAATTAATAATATAGTATTTGTTTAAAAACTCAATTATGTCAATTTTGACACTATTTAGTATTTTATTTTTGGGAAAATCATAACAGCATGATTTTAGTGAAAATAAATTATTTAATCAACCCTAGAATGTCATATTAACCAATAAAATTGGTGGAATAAACCAAAAGTCTCAAATTAAATTTATTTGGATATTTGTAATATCAATTATATTAATCTTTCATTAATAAGTTAATTAATACAACATCATTGTGTAATGAATAAGTTAAATTATTTAATTTATAGACATAATAAATGAAATTACTTTATGTAGTAAATATTTTTATCCTTCTAATTAATATTTATAGTAGAATTTAACTTCTGTATAACCCTATATTAAATTTTGTTTAGTTATTAAATTTTGAATTTAACTCTTTTAACTCATCTTTAAATAAAATAATAATAAGTGTTCTAATATAATCCAAGTGAAAAAAATCGGATCATATTTTTTCCTATGGTTTTTTGGATGAATTACACATATACAATTGAATTAAGACAAGTGCTGGGTAATTATAATATCATTTTTACCCTTCATTACCCTATTTACTTTTCACTTTGGTAAATAAAAGTTAAAAGTTACTATTAACCAAAAATTATTTTCATATTATTAAACCACATTTTACTTAAGGATATCAAATTTGACTTTCAGATTTTTGAAATTAAACTCACAGAAGTGGAAAAATTATGTTTTCTGAAAATTTTTAAATGCTCATAGAAGATGGTTAAAAGTCGGTAAAAAGTTCAACAAAGTTATATATATATAAAATTTTTATAAAATGACTCCAATTAATTGCATGGAAAATGTATAGTTATTATATATAATTTTATACTGAAAATAAAATAAAATAAGATAACTGATTACTTAAATAAAAAAGTCAGTTTTAAACAATAACGTTGTGTTTTTCACTATTCATCAAAAATTGAAATTTTTCATAAAAATACCAAAAAGTCCCCATAAATTAATTTTTATATTCCAAATCCAAAAACAAAGTCCATTTTGAAAAATAAAATTTATAAAATTTCAAAAAGTGGGTATTACTTTTCATTACGACTACTTTGATTGGTTGTGGTGTGTTAAATCTCCAAGTTGCATAAAACGCAAGCTATTGCATTATTCAAAGGGAAATATACTATAGAAGCTTTAGGTGATACAATAAAAGTTTTTCCCTTTGTATTGAGTATTCTTTCCATGGTGCATAGGGTGGATGAGATCTCTTTGGTCCTCATTCACATAGGGATGCTTCATGGAACCACATTGTGAATCTCAAGGGTAGGAACTCCATATTACGGTCTGGAAGAAATGACCGTAAAATGTCCTCATATGTCCCTATAGAATGATGTTAAATTGTTTCATATATTCCTACCCACATGACAATAAACTACATTGCAACCTTCATCCTCACCATATTACATGAAACTACATTACCATCCAGAACAACATGTAGCTTGATTCTTATTTTCATGGGATACATAGTGATGATCAATCTCTTGTATTTTGTCCCAAACTCAACCTTATATCTTTTTAAATTGGTTCTCATGTCCCTACTGCATGATGTTACAATGTATGGAATTACACACTCACCATTTGATGTCAAACTGCATGGAAAATGTCATGGTCACTTGACATTAATACTGCACAACAAACATCTGCACTACATAACAATAAACTCTGTAGGCCATCAACCGTTTTCCATTCTTTATGAAAGTACCACAAGAGGATTATATGTTCATCCAGAGATTAGGTTTGTTCTTCCATATTTTAAAATCAAGTCGATCTATTTTCCACACTTCAAATATTTCATGCGTTATATTAACACACGACTTTCATTTCCCTTGAAAACAGAAGAAGAGATATCTTGATTAAATATACATCAAACATAGTTGGGATTTATACCCACAAATTGGTGACATCTTGGTCCAATATATGTGGCCCCCTATTTATTGTGAGCTTTACATCACAATGGAAGAACCTATCACCCCATTTCAATTTAGTTTTTCCCCAGAATGATTGTCCTGTATCATTTCTCATTATTTGATTAACCCAATATGCGGTATACCACATCTATGTACCCCACTTGGAAAAATGATAGAATGATCATGACTATGGGTACCCAAATTAAGATCTTATATAACATATAAAACACTTGGGTAATTTGAGTCATGACCTTAAACTACCCATGCTTTGGTCAAGTTTTTATATCCTTAAACACTAGACTATAATTGTCTAAATAACAAGACCTTAAACCACTTGCACTGAGATGAAAAACTCATCCTTCCAAAAGCCTGTAAAGGGAGACCTGTGAAAAAGTCATCTCTCCACCCACTAAAATCCTAATTCCCATTTTTAGGTAAAAATTAGGTCATAAAAAAATGATTAATAATGCTCATAGGGTCTATAACACAGTAAAATACAAGCTATTATCACTAGACCCACTGGACTCAGAAATAGTTATGGCAGAGTTTTTCACACCTCCCTACCATTAGAATATTTTTTCTTGGAAGTAGCAAATATTTTAGGTTACTCAAACCCCCATTGTATTCTAAATATTCTACATACAACAATTTGTGAGTATGGGTGTCTTGAATCACTATAACCTAACATATCCCTTAGAAATGATTTCCATATACAAGGGCCCTTTATTTGAAAATGCACACATGCCTATTACTCCAGTGAATGCATATATGGCCATCAACCTTAAGAGTAACTCTAAAAAAGGACATTCCAATAATCTTAATCACTGAAATCACAAAGACAACACTCAACATCTTAGTAGTTTCTAACCACTCATTTTTTGAGTGTCCCATATCATTCTCCTAACTCGATCAATCCATGTCATGATTTACCATCCCCGCACAATTCCATTGAAGGATATTCTTTGTCCTCGATGTTACATCACCATGTATTGTACCCTATATTAAGACTATAATTTGGTACTCCTTTCATGAACTATTAGTGGACAAAAACTCATGATTCAATATAATAGTACATTGAGCTAGAATGATACATTTAAGAGATATGTTTTCCTAGGTTTATGGAAACTTTCTAGGATAGAATTCCCTCCACACCCAAATTCATAATATAGATGTTTGAGTATTTTAATGTTATCAAATCCCATAGAAAAAATTGTCAAAAATATTTTATTGGACATTCTACCGATGCATAGGGGCCCAGACCCACCAACTAAATGCATCTTCTCTTTTCCCGAAAAGAGCATCAATCCCAATGTGGTTTTGCAACATCCTGGTCGAACCTGGCATTTTGGAATGTCAAGGGATATAACAAAAACATCTTCAACATACCATATTCCCTGGAAAAAACTTTTGAGTAATTATTTACATAATTCATACTCTAACTATCGAGGTGTTCTTAGTATCCGTAGTATTCCAACCTTATCGATATGTCTACCATAAATATTATATATCCCTTGGAAATGATACCCAGCTTCATGGACCATTTTCTTAACTGTGAAAACATGCCCATGGATCCTGTATATGTGCCTATAGACAAAGACCAAATATGTCACTCTGCAAAAAGGGTATTCCAATCATTGTGGTCTTCATTAACACTATGGAAAGATTCGACACCTGAGAGTGTTTTGGGTCCTATATGTCAAGTCCTCACCATATCCCATGATTAGATTGTTCGATCTAAAAGGCCTTAAATTAAATTAATAAATAGTCCAAGATAAAAGTTGTTAATCTAAATTACTAGATGGTCCAAGATAAAATACCTTAAACTAAAGCAATAGATGGTCCGATCAAAAATACCTTAAACTAATGAAACAGAGTGTCTGAAAAACAAAACCCTAAACTAATTCACATTGTAATTATGGTGAGTTACAGCACATGGACCTGTCATGATTGAGATATTTTCTAAATATTTTGAAAAAACTATTTCTTAGAGGAATATCTCTTACCCAAGTGATCCCTAGGCATATCAAGCATTCATGATAATGCGATGAAAAGAAAGGGATGGGTATCAATGAAAACTTCCAATAAAATTGGAATAATGAGATATCATTCAGGGAAGGAAATTGGATAGTAATCTAAAAAAGTTAATAAATTCATATTATGAAGAATATGTATGAATCTTCACATTTTTTAGTCTCTCAGAAACCGTAAAAAAATGGAATTTAGTGGAAATATATGGGATGAACTACAAAAAATGGAATGACAACAAAAAATGGTTGGAAATGATAGTAATATTGGAATGAGTCTGGTGGGAGTTGTAAATTTAGTGTTGGAGTGTCATACATATCATTTCTTCCACCTCTACCTTAGGATGATGAACATAGACCATAGGAGTCAATTCTTCAACCCTCATTAGAGTATTGATCATTAAGGTCAATGATGTTGATAGGTTGGACGTATGATGTGAAATAATATCATTATATATCCATATCAGTGTATTCTGAAAACCCATTTAGGCTTGATGTTCAGAAAAAAACTGATGACCCTGCCCCAGTGCCTCCATGGTCTTCCTCATTTGTTTGGAAAGGGAGGCCTCACTCATAAAATTGTGTAGGACCCTTTCTTGTGTGTTCGTGTCTCTTCAGATAAAGATCATCCCTATAAAAATATCATACAGAGGATACCGATTGAGTCCACATACACCTACATCATGAAATAACTGGTGATGCTAATCCCCTTGATTGAAGAATGTCGCAAGTAGGGTCTCATTAATCAAGACATGGATACATTCCTAGACCTAATTTTGACACAACTAAAACTCAATTTCTAATGAAGTAGGTATAGATGAAGGATCCCTAAATTGTCATATCTGTCACGACCCGCCCTCGGGGTCCGTGCCGTGACTACCCCAAGCCCGCCTTCCATAGGCCAGGGGCTGGCGACTAGCACCAAGGCGTAAATCCCGGTAAAAAGGGAAGGCATTGCCTTTGTAAAATAAACAAACACCACAGAGTAAGCAAGCGGAAAGTAACACTAAGCAAAAACAGAGTACAACTAAAAGTGCGGAAAGTAAAAAGGGGCCGGAAATACAAGCCCAACTGTAAAGTACAACTCGAAAGGAAAAACAGCAACTGAAAAGTAAAGCTGCTACGCCGAGCTGACCACTGGAAATCCCACCTGAAGGGTGGGTACAGATAGCTCCTCTGCTCCTCGGGTCCCGCCGTCTGCTCCGAGTATGTCCCGCCCAGTGGTCTGCCTCTGGGTACCGCCTCGTCGTATAGTCCACCTCCAGGTACCGTCCAGTCCTCGAACACTCGGCCTCTGTCAGTACTGGCCGTCGTCTGCAACCAACACAACGAGGTGCGGGCATAGCCCGTGCAGGGGTGAGTATAACGATACTCAGTAGGGACCCCGAGACCCTCAAGGTCTCACTAAAACCAACAAGGATAACCACAAGAAGATCTCAACATATAAACTCTACTTAGGTATATGCCCATACATATACCTAAGTTATCAAGTAACCATCTCAAGAATGAGGAAACACAAGGATTGTGAAAACGACGGATAACCACTACCCGGGTATATGCCCATACATATACCAAAGTTAGCAGGTGACCCATCTCAATCATGAGGTAAACACAAGGTCAAAAGTCTCAGCTCAATCCAGGATTTTCATTATCGAAACCGTAACTGCTGAAGAGCTCCGTCTCTAGAGTGTACAGTGGTCCTGTCACGACTCCGAGGTACTGCTCACTAACCTAAGACTGCTGAAGTACTCCTCCTGTCGAGTACTGCGGGCCAGCCACCCAAACACAGTAGTGCTTCCCGCTGAGGTATGTCACCCAAACACCGTAGTGCACACCCCCTAGTAGCCTGCTGAGGTACTCTCCGGACGAGCACCACGGGTCTGCACTGTCACACAGGTAGTGCTCCGTCCGCCATGGGTCTGCACCTCAGAAAGTAGTGCTCCGTCCACTGGGCTAGTCGACTCACTCCAAGTCGAGTCGGTCAAGCAGTCGTCAGGTCTCAGCCAGCTACACGGTCTCCATACTTCGCACGCTCGTCACTGGGAGGGTCCGCTCCACGAGCTACAGGTCGATACTCCAAGTATCTCAAAGTCCCACGAAGAAGTGTCTCAAAAGTCCGTCTCGTCACAGGGGTCTCAACGCAACAGACGGCGCGTCAATCGGACACCCGGTCTGTGAGTTATTAGCCTTTTCGTCCCAGGGGCCCGGTTGGTTTCGAGAGCGAAACCAATCTCGGCCGTATCTCAACTGTACCTCGAACTCCCATAGGGTAAACTCAAAGGGACCGTTACTCAACGTAACCACCAACGCCGCTGACGGCTCGTCAAGCGGTCGTCCTGTCTGTAAGATATCAGCTTTTCCGTTCCAGGGGCCCGGTTGGATTTCGAGTACAATCCAACCCGGCCATACTCCGACTGTATCCAAAACTCGGGCGGAGTATGTCAAAAGTTCCGTCTCATCAAGAGGAAGTCAACGAAACAGACGGCGCGTCAATCGGACGCCCGGTCTGTGAGTTATTGGCTTTTTCGTCTCCGGGGCCCGGTTGGTTTTTAAGGCAAAACCAACCCGACCGTACTCCACCTGCGTCCAAACCTCGGGCGGAGTATGCCAAAAGATCCGTCTCTCTAAGAGGAACACAACGCGGCTGACGGCACGTCAATCGGAAGTCCGTAGCTCAAGATATGAGCGATTCTGCTCCGAAGGCCCGGTTGGTTCCGTGAACGAACCAACCCGGCCGAACTCAAAGTAAACCGAAACCTTTAGTGCGATATACCGAAACGACCGTCTCGATCCAAGGATCGCGTTGCCGCAGACGGTTCGTCATTCGGAGGTCCGAGGCTCAAGTTATGAGCCAAAAACCAAATCTGGTTCGAAACGGGGGGTCCGGGTCCGGGCCGACCCGGCCCGACCCCCCCACCCCCCTGGGTGGCGCGGTGGCCGGCGGCGGCGGGCGGCGGCGCGGCGGCGCGGCGGCGCGGCGGGCCGCGGGGCCCAGTCGCCGCGAGGGGGCTGCGCACGCGGGGGCAATCAAGCCCCCGGTTTTTGGATGGCGGCGCGGCTTTGCCGCGCCGTTTTTGTAAAACAACGGCCCCCCTCCTGGGGGCCCGCTTTGAAGGGGATCCGGGGGAGCCGCCTGCCCCCCCCCCCCCCCCCCCCGTGGAAACCGCTCCCCCCTCATAAAGAGGGGGGTTTTAAGTGAAGGCCGGGGGATTAATTCCCCCGGTTTTTAAGACATCCGGCCGGCCAGCTGGCCGGCCGGTTTTCTCAAACGGGACCGGAATTTTCCGGTCCCCTCCTTCAGCTTCCGACGCCGGCGGCCCGGCCGCTGGTCTTTTCTTCCGCCACGGCCCGAAACCGGCCGCGGTCTCCTCGTCCCGTCGCGGCCCGGAACCGGCCGCGGTCTTCTCGTCCCGCCGCGGCCCGGAACCGGCCGCGGTGTTCGTCGTCCGGCGCGGTGCGACGGCACCGCGCCCCTCTGCCGCACTTTAATTTCTTTCAACGCGGCGCGACGGCGTCGCGTTCTTGATGTTTCTTCCATGGTGTGCGCGCGACGGCGTTCCGTAAAATAAATGCACGATCAACCGCGTGGTGCGACGGCACCACGCCACTTGCTTCCACCCGCAAGAACAAACAAGAACGTTGGAGGGTGTTCGGCCGTGTTCGTACGGTCCGGCCCCCCTCACGTTAAATTAATAACGCAACTTTAAATAAACAACATCCTCACGTTAGTCATACGAACCACGAGCAAGAATGAGATAATTAAATATTAAATCAACATCCCCTACCTCGGGTATAAGTTCGAGGATTTGACTATGTCCGCGAAAGTCGACGTCGCGGAGATCGGGCGTCGCGGAAGTCGTTCGTCAATTCCGTTGACGAAGAGATACGTCCGATGAGGCACGTCGTTGGCGAATCCTTGTATGCCGACGAAGGTTGTCCGAGGAAGGTGCGGTGTTCTCTCTCGTTGACACCGAAGACGAAGAAGAGCGGAGCGGCGTTCTTCGTCGGGACTTGAGTGTTCTACGTCAAGTCTTGAGGAAAGTCAAATAAAAAGGAAACAACAAACTCAAGAACCCCTACGTCGATAGTCGCACGTTGACGGAGTTGTGGAATATCGGTGTCGATTCCTTTGACGTCGGAGGAAGAGTCGTTGTCGATGGCGTTCGTCGCGGAAAAGATGATGTGGAAGAAGAACGTCACGTCGCGGATATGGCGTCGCGGAAAGACCGTGTTCTTCGGCGAAGGAGTTCTTCGTTGAAGAACGACGTTCTTCGTGTTCTTCGTCAAGGTTGAAGAAGAAAGAGAAAAGCTTCCAAAGCTCTCAAGAAATCCTCCCAAGGTGGTAAAATAATCCCCTAGAATAATATAAGCTTTAACTTATATTATTACATAACTTAACCACAAGAATTTCAAAGGTTTGAAATTCAAAAAGGGTTTAACTCCCTTAATTAATTAAGTAACCCAAGTTGACATCATTAAATGCAAAGAGTTAAAGGGGAGGTTTTGAGAGAATTTGAGGAGTTGGGGTTCGTGTGGACCCCACCTCACTTAATCCTCCCAAGGGAGGTTAAGTGGATGTGGGTCCCACTCCCAACTCCCTTTGGTAGGACTTAACTAGATAAAAATAAAATTTGTTCCTCACAAATTTTATTTAACTTAAACTAAAAACCCAAAAACTAACTTTCAACCCGCAACAAACGCAACTTCCGAAAAGGTCTCATTAAGCGAATATCAGCGCTGTGAGTTCATCGGTGCCCTCGGATTTCAATTCCGAGCACCGTATCAAAAGTTAGAAATACCCGCTCGTTCGTTCACTGAACGTACCCGAGCCAAACTTCAGAAATTAATTCCGGGCACTCCGGACCTCGGAATCAGGTGCCGTATGAAACCGCGCTCTTGTAAAATTCTAAAGAAAATTAAGAAAAAATTTCCCTTGAATTTTACGGGTCTTTACATTACTCCCACCTCAGGGCTTTATGTTCCCGTAAAGATACATCAAAAACTAGGGAAACAAAAGAGGGTACTGAGCACGCATCTGAGCCTCCCGCTCCCATGTGCTCTCCTGGAGATTCCCGTGCCGCCATCTGTTGCGCACAAGAGAAATCGATTGTCCATGTAGGACCCGCTCTTGTCGATCCTCTATCTCCACCGGGACCTCCGTAAAAGTCGCCCCATCGTCAACGTCAAGCTCCCCATGGTCAAAGATGTGCGTCGGGTCGTGCATGTATCTCCTCAGCTGAGACACGTGGAAGACGTCGTGCACCCGGTGTAACTGAGGTGGTAAAGCCAGGCGATAAGCCACCTCACCAACTCTGCTGAGGACCTGGAAGGGTCCGATGAAGCGCGGAGATAACTTGTCGCCTCGGCCAAATCTCCGAATACCACGTCGAGGTGAGACCCGCAAGAAGACGTGGTCACCATCCTCGAACTCTAGTGGCCTCCGCCTCCTGTCAGCGTATGAATTCTGCCGGCTCTGTGTTGTCCTCATCCGCTCCTGGATGACATGGACCTCCTCTGACGTGGCCCGGACCATCTCTGGTCCCACAAGAGCTGCGAGATTTCTTCTTTGCCGATAAGAGAAACATGGTCTCATCCCTTGGATGAACCACATTCTTTGCGTAAAACAGTCAATCCTAACATGGATGATACTAATCCATACCAAGGTTGATGTCGTAAGGCCTCGACGCTACTACTAAGAGATCCAACCGTTACTCTCGCCTCCAAGGGTTGAGTCACACTGTCGGCATCAGTGTGTGGTAACTGGGTCTCCTCCAGTAGATGTCTCACAAGTGAGGGTCAAGTCAACAGTCAACTGGAACCTCTTAGTAACATCACAAAAGAGGACAGGAAAGAAAACATCACAAAGGTATGCGTCTTTTATTATTGCAGCTCATATTACAAGACGCTACACAAAAGCAACATCAACATGGAACTAGAAGTACAAAAGACGTATCCACTAGTTCCTCCCCTGTCCACCTGCTCCCAGAGCTCCAGCATTTGTCGCTGCCTCAACCTCGGTGGCTCCCTCCAAGCCTGCGGATCGAGGAGTCGGACAGTCATGTGCCATGTGACCCTTTCCGCCACAGGAGTAACATTGTCCGTTTCTGGCACGCCTGGCTCTGACCCCACCTCGGGTGCCCCGCACCACCGGTCCTAAAACTCGAGATCGCCCAACTGCTGGTCTGGTCCTCCTGGACCTCTGCATCATCTGTCTACTGCCCACAGATGACTCGTCTTCTGATCGAAAAACACGCGGCAAAGGCAGAGTCTCCTGTACACGCTCGGGGTGTAGAGATACTGGCACAAACTCCACCCTGAAAAAGGTCTCGAAGTCTTCCCATGCGAAGTTCATCTCATCGCAAAACTGAAACAAGTGGCTCCACCACCTACCTGCTGCTGCCTGAAGGAGGCTGGTAGTAAAGATCACCATGAAGTCTGCCGGCGTCCCCACTAGCCTGAAGACTCTCACCACAGCCTCCAGCCAAACCTCAGCCGCCTGCGGGTCCGTCTCTCCCCGGAACCTGGGTGGCCTCTGGCGCTGGAACTCGTGCAGCGCGCTCAAGCGTCGTGCATTGCCTACTACTGGGGCTGGTGGCATCGGTGGCCCAACGTATGGTAGTACCGCTGGTGCCTCCGCTGGTGCCTCAACTGCAAGAGGGCCCTGTACCGAAGCCTCGTCGCTCGACAGACTGTCAGCACGCTCATCCATCCGGGCTCTAGCTGGTCGTCTGAGAAAAGACATCCTGAAAGAAACAACGTAACACGATCAAACGATTATACCTGGTGAGCTGACCTGGTTTGAGCTGTTTTAAGGGGAAAAACCTTTGAAAACACACACGCAATCAGTGTTTTCGTGCACAAAGTCGGAAATCAGTTGTCAGGGTCCTGGTGTATGGATACGTCGGCCGCCCGCACCAACACTGGACTCCCTGAACTGAAAACCACACTCGGTACCCTTAACACTATTACTTCACAGAAAGAAAGATCAGAGTCTGCGGTAGAACCGACCACCTTTGATACCAATTTGTCACGACCCGCCCTCGGGGTCCGTTCCGTGACTACCCCAAGCCCGCCTTCCATAGGCCAGGGGCTGGCGACTAGCACCAAGGCGTAAATCCCGGTAAAAAGGGAAGGCATTGCCTTTGTAAAATAAACAAACACCACAGAGTAAGCAAGCGGAAAGTAACACTAAGCAAAAAACCGAGTACAACTAAAAGTGCGGAAAGTAAAAAGGGGCCGGAAATACAAGCCCAACTGTAAAGTACAACTCGAAAGGAAAAACAGCAACTGAAAAGTAAAGCTGCTACGCCGAGCTGACCACTGGAAATCCCACCTGAAGGGTGGGTACAGATAGCTCCTCTGCTCCTCGGGTCCCGCCGTCTGCTCCAAGTATGTCCCGCCCAGTGGTCTGCCTCTGGGTACCGCCTCGTCGTATAGTCCACCTCCAGGTACCATCCAGTCCTCGAACACTCGGCCTCTGTCAGTACTGGCCGTCGTCTGCAACCAACACAACGAGGTGCGGGCATAGCCCGTGCAGGGGTGAGTATAACGATACTCAGTAGGGACCCCGAGACCCTCAAGGTCTCACTAAAACCAACAAGGATAACCACAAGAAGATCTCAACAGATAAACTCTACTTAGGTATATACCCATACATATACCTAAGTTATCAAGTAACCCATCTCAAGCATGAGGAAACACAAGGATTGTGAAAACGACGGATAACCACTACCCGGGTATATGCCCATACATATACCAAAGTTAGCAGGTGACCCATCTCAATCATGAGGTAAACACAAGGTCAAAAGTCTCAGCTCAAACCAGGATTTTCATTATCGAAACCGTAACTGCTGAAGAGCTCCGTCTCTAGAGTGTACAGTGGTCCTGTCACGACTCCGAGGTACTGCTCACTAACCTAAGACTGCTGAAGTACTCCTCCTGTCGAGTACTGCGGGCCAGCCACCCAAACACAGTAGTGCTTCCCGCCGAGGTATGTCACCCAAACACCGTAGTGCACACCCCCTAGTAGCCTGCTGAGGTACTCTCCGGACGAGCACTGCGGGTCTGCACTGTCACACAGGTAGTGCTCCGTCCGCCATGGGTCTGCACCTCAGAAAGTAGTGCTCCGTCCACTGGGCTAGTCGACTCACTCCATGTCGAGTCGGTCAAGCAGTCGTCAGGTCTCAGCCAGCTACAACGGTCTCCGTACTTCGCACGCTCGTCACTGGGAGGGTCCGCGCCACGAGCTACAGGTCGATACTCCAAGTATCTCAAAGTCCCACGAAGAAGTGTCTCAAAAGTCCGTCTCGTCACAGGGGTCTCAACGCAACAGACGGCGCGTAAATCGGACGCCCGGTCTGTGAGTTATTAGCCTTTTCGTCCCAGGGGCCCGGTTGGTTTCGAGAGCGAAACCAATCCCGGCCGTATCTCAACTGTACCCCGAACTCCCATAGGGTAAACTCAAAGGGACCGTTACTCAACGTAACCACCAACGCCGCTGACGGCTCGTCAAGCGGTCGTCCTGTCTGTAAGATATCAGCTTTTCCGTTCCAGGGGCCCGGTTGGATTTCGAGTACAATCCAACCCGGCCATACTCCGACTGTATCCAAAACTCGGGCGGAGTATGTCAAAAGTTCCGTCTCATCAAGAGGAAGTCAACGAAACAGACGGCGCGTCAATCGGACGCCCGGTCTGTGAGTTATTGGCTTTTTCGTCTCCGGGGCCCGGTTGGTTTTTAAGGCAAAACCAACCCGACCGTACTCCACCTGCGTCCAAACCTCGGGCGGAGTATGCCAAAAGATCCGTCTCTCTAAGAGGAACACAACGCGGCTGGCGGCACGTCAATCGGACGTCCGTAGCTCAAGATATGAGCGATTCTGCTCCGAAGGCCCGGTTGGTTCCGTGAACGAACCAACCCAGCCGAACTCAAAGTAAACCGAAACCTTGAGTGCGATATACCGAAACGACCGTCTCGGTCCAAGGATCGCGTTGCCGCAGACGGTTTGTCATTCGGAGGTCCGAGGCTCATGTTATGAGCCAAAAACCAAATCTGGTTCGAAACGGGGGGTCCGGGTCCGGGCCGACCCGGGCCGACCCCCCCCTGGGCGGCGCGGCGGCGCGGCGGGCCGCGGCGGCCAGTCGCCGCGAGGTGGCTGCGCACGCGGGGGCAATCAAGCCCCCGGTTTTTGGATGGCGGCGCGGCTTTGCCGCGCCGTTTTTGTAAAACAACGGCCCCCCTCCTGGGGGCCCGCTTTGAAGGGGATCCGGGGGAGCCGCCTGCCCCCCCCCCCCCCCCCCCCCCCCCCCGTGGAAACCGCTCCCCCCTCATAAAGAGGGGGGTTTTATGTGAAGGCCGGGGGATTAATTCCCCCGGTTTTTAAGACATCCGGCCGGCCAGCTGGCCGGCCGGTTTTCTGAAACGGGACCGGAATTTTCCGGTCCCCTCCTTCGGCTTCCGACGCCGGCGGCCCGGCCGCCGGTCTTTTCTTCCGCCGCGGCCCGAAACCGACCGCGGTCTCCTCGTCCCGGCGCGGCCCGGAACCGGCCGCGGTCTTCTCGTCCCGCCGCGGCCCGGAACCGGCCGCGGTGTTCGTCGTCCGGCGCGGTGCGACGGCACCGCGCCCCTCCGCCGCACTTTAATTTCTTTCAACGCGGCGCGACGGCGTCGCGTTCTTGATGTTTCTTCCCTGGTGTGCGCGCGACGGCGTTGCGTAAAATAAATGCACGATCAACCGCGTGGTGCGACGGCACCACGCCACTTGCTTCCACCCGCAAGAACAAACAAGAACGTTGGAGGGGGTTCGGCCGTGTTCGTACGGTCCGGCCCCCCTCACGTTAAATTAATAACGCAACTGTAAATAAACAACATCCTCATGTTAGTCATACGAACCACGAGCAAGAATGAGATAATTAAATATTAAATCAACATCCCCTACCTCGGGTATAAGTTCGAGGATTTGACTATGTCCGCGGAAGTCGACGTCGCGGAGATCGGGCGTCGCGGAAGTCGTTCGTCAATTCCGTTGACGAAGAGATACGTCCGATGAGGCACGTCGTTGGCGAATCCTTGTACGCCGACGAAGGTTGTCCGAGGAAGGTGCGGTGTTCTCTCTCGTTGACACCGAAGACGAAGAAGAGCGGAGCGGCGTTCTTCGTCGGGACTTGAGTGTTCTACGTCAAGTCTTGAGGAAAGTCAAATAAAAAGGAAACAACAAACTCAAGAACCCCTACCTCGATAGTCGCACGTTGACGGAGTTGTGGAATATCGGTGTCGATTCCTTTGACGTCGGAGGAAGAGTCGTTGTCAATGGCGTTCGTCGCGGAAAAGATGATGCGGAAGAAGAACGTCATGTCGCGGATATGGCGTCGCGGAAAGACCGTGTTCTTCGGCGAAGGAGTTCTTCGTTGAAGAACGGCGTTCTTCGTGTTCTTCGTCAAGGTTGAAGAAGAAAGAGAAAAGCTTCCAAAGCTCTCAAGAAATCCTCCCAAGGTGGTAAAAGAATCCCCTAGAATAATATAAGCTTTAACTTATATTATTACATAACTTAACCACAAGAATTTCAAAGGTTTGAAATTCAAAAAGGGTTTAACTCCCTTAATTAATTAAGTAACCCAAGTTGACAACATTAAATGCAAAGAGTTAAAGGGGAGGTTTTGAGAGAATTTGAGGAGTTGGGGTTCGTGTGGACCCCACCTCACTTAATCCTCCCAAGGGAGGTTAAGTGGATGTGGGTCCCACTCCCAACTCCCTTTGGTAGGACTTAACTAGATAAAAATAAAATTTGTTCCTCACAAATTTTATTTAACTTAAACTAAAAACCCAAAAACTAACAATCAACCCGCAACAAACGCAACTTCCGAAAAGGTCTCATTAAGCGAATATCGGCGCTGCGAGTTCATCGGTGCCCTCAGATTTCAATTCCGAGCACCGTATCAAAAGTTAGAAATACCCGCTCGTTCGTTCACTGAACGTACCCGAGACAAACTTCAGAAATTAATTCCGGGCACTCCAGACCTCGGAATCAGGTGCCGTCTGAAACCGCGCTCTTGTAAAATTCTAAAGAAAATTAAGAAAAAATTTCCCTTTAATTTTATGCGTCTTTACAATATCAATATTGAAATAGATGAAGAGGCCCCATACGCCTATCTCTCAATGCGTGTATCATCTGTATATTGTGTGGGAGGGATTATCTCCTCAACAAAAATCTGACATACCATCCGGATAAAAATCATCATAACAAGGTTACTTCCCTGATTCCTTGCCTTATGTCCTAAATAATTTCCAATAGTTCCATAGATAGGGTAATTGGTGATGAAATAGGCCTTTCCACATAGAGGAACAACTCTCCAATCACACCATTGGGATAATCCATCACCCAAGGTTGGGAAAATCCTGATTGAGGAAAGTGGGACCATCGGTAAGAAGAAATATGATCACACCACTACTGTCTTCATAGGATAGTATCTACCAAAATTTGCAGATGATGCCTTGATGTCTCTCCCCTCAGATGCGAGCCAATGTCATGGGGGAATCATCATGAACACAACCAAATTTTTGAGCAAATCAATACAGCATGTATGAATCACAGAGAATTAGCTTATCCACCACAACTGCAAGGAACCCATCTTGAAGAGAAATCATATAATATCTTTCTTCAAGGGATCCAATTTCATCATCAATAATTGAGACTCCCATTGCACAAGAAATCTGAAAAACCGAAGATATCAAGTAGACATAGTGTACCATTGACCTTAGCTGTGGTTAGAGACATAGATCTAACCCCATAGAAGTTAAAAAATATTGGAAAGGTTATGAGGTCTGGTATCCATGAGTTATTGTAGTTATTGTAACAATATAAATATTCCCATATCTAGACTAACATGAATTGGTGAGGGACATTGATCCTGTAGGAAGTGTTTCCTTATATATATGACCCAACATTTGGTAGAGGCATGAAATAACGGGTACCGCCATTTTAAGGATCCTCCCTTTATAAATATTTTCCTTCACTACCAATGTGATGATGTGGATTCCTAAGTGTGTTTCTCCAGAATGGAAGAGCCACAAATTTATGAAAATTGGAATAAAACATTCCAGCCTATGTTCATTAGAAACCATTGGGTTCACCCGATTTCCCCATGAGGTGTGATCATCACTTCTAAAATGCCACAATAAGATTCATCCAAAATGGAACAATAAGTGTCATCTGTGTCACAGAATTGTTGGGAGGGGCATCGAAGAGGATGAATAACATTTGGTTTAACCTCTCTTCCAAATAGAAAGATATTAATACCATTAGTGAGAGAAATAAGTGAGTTCACTTTCTTCTCTCTCACCAAACTCTTCTTCACAATAAAAATCATATCCTTTTCTAGAACAAGATTCCATAGAATAATTTACTAGAAATCCACAACAGGTATAAATTCATCATACATCTCTATAATAGGAAGAATGCCATCTAATTGAAGGATATTTGATAAAGTGATACACTACTCATTGTAAAGAAGAAGGAACATGTTGTTTCCAAGGAAACTATGTCTAATAATTTAAGGGATAAGGTCAGGCTAGTGGTAAATTATAAATTATGAAATCCATGTGGTTCATGAAGATGAACTCTAAATAGATCTTAAAGAAAATATGAACAGTTCTTCCTCACCCAGAATGTCCATGACCATTCATCGTATAAATTAACACCAATACCACTATCCAATTTTGAGTACCATACTACACTTAAGTCATATAGAGAAGATGTAAATATTCTTGAATAACTCTGGGAAATCATTTTTTTGAGAAAATTCTTGACCATCGAAACTGAAGGGAGAATGGGAAAATGAGAAGGACAAACCCAAAGACTGGGCTACAACCAGCCAACCATCCTTGGTAATTTTCACCTAAACATGGATAGTATTAGTAGATACCTAACAATATGGATGTTTAAAATCTAGGGGAGGTATAGAAGAGTCATCTAGAAATCCAATATCGTACAGTAGAATTTGATTAGATAAGATATAATTATAAATGATGGATGAAATGAACCTATACATAACCACATTCTCAGCATAATTGAGATATAGGGAATCCACATTATGATTCCTGGTGATCATGGTCCTTTTATTTTCCATAGTTGAGGAACCTCTATGAGAACTATAATCCATCTGAAAATATGTAAGAGAAACATATCAGACACAGAGAACATAAATCTTGTCAAGATGGCCCTGATGGAATTATGAACAAATCATGATTCATCCAAGGGTTCATGAACCACATCAAGGATTTCTCAAATCTCTTTGACTCTAGAGAACATATGGGGCACCTAAACCTTACAAGGAATCACATGAATCGTATTACCTCCTAGAGACATGTGATTACATGACGATAACATGGTCACGAGATTATCAAATTCATGAATGACAAGGTCATCAAATTTTGAGAAATCACACAAGATGACCATGGCCATACCAGCAATTTTTTTTTGGAATTACCAAAAAATAGTTCATAGTCTAGGTAGTCATGTGTCAGAGAAGAAACAACATTGTGCATGATATTTGGAAGAATGGACTCACGGTGTAGACTCGTGGACACGGTACACGATCAGAGTTCATAGAAAGGTCTTGGTATGAGAGAGTCAATAGGAGAAATATAAAGAAGGAGGTGGCTAGTGAAATGAATATTCCACCCCTATATATAGCTAGCTCATAGAATACAAATGTCTTACAGTAGACCAAACGCCCCCCGAATCACTTGTTTGTGAAATCGTCAATGGTTCTGGTAGGAATTAGTTTTTCCGTAGAACCATGTCCTTATCCCCAAGGATACCACTCCAGAGGGGGGTATTTTTTTGTCCGCCAAATAATCGTATGAAAAATCATAAAATAATGAAAAAATAAATATGGGTATTATTTCCCTACAAAAAAATATTAAAAAATGGTTGATATTTTTATGTCACTTAAGACTCTAAGAGACTCATGATTGTGTGGCCATTTCAAGATCATGAAAATGCTAAATTCATGGTGTATAACCCTTGTGAATTAACATGGACCCCCTTTGAAAATCCTTCATTCTCTTACAAAGCCTCCCAGACAACCAAATGAGCACCCCAAGCCACATAGTTTTTCCTTGGAAGGTTCCTCAGAAACCAACCAAAAACCTTTAATAAAAAATGAGGATTAGATTCAATGAGATGGATCCTCAGTGGTCACAATGATCATGCACTAAACCATAATTGGGAATCATAAGATCCCTTGATAATATTAATGAAAATCCACATGACCACCAATTCATTGTCACATAAAATGAGAAGATGAAGAGGAGCTTAGATGGTCTTTTTTTCACTGAGAGGCATGTAGAATACAGCCCAAGAGATCCACAAGATTCCATGAGCCCCCAATGAAATATACACCTAGCCTCATACGAACCCTATAGTTTATCAGACTCACCATGAAAAATTCCTAAAAAATGTCTTGGAATCCTCATGAAACACTAAGGATAGACAAATGGACATACAAATGACAGACATGGAAACTCCTCATATGAGCCATATTGGTCACATGAGGCATCAACCAAAAATTTTGTTAATGTCATAAGTATTACTCATACAAACTCAAAAGTCATCTGAAATACTATTAGATAAAATGTGGGAGATAAAGGGGATGTGGAAAGAGGTTTTTGCAGTCACTGAATAAAAATGTGGTGTTCCCCTAAAGATATGAAATGCATTGTGAATACCTGATGACCTATCTAGCACATCTCGTGAATTCCCTTTTTCTTGTTATCCTTTCCACATGGGTTACTTAGGAGTGTCTATATGACTCTATTAAATTCTATAAAAAAACAGATTGATTTTTCCATAAATGAACAAAAATCAACATGTGACCCAAGTTGGTCACATGATGAATCACCAAAAAAAATGTAGAAATTCACTTGGAAGTACACACGCAATCTCATATGACTCCAAAACTTTTTCACATAAAACAAAGGGGATGAAAATGGGGGTGTTGATAGGTACTTTTGATTAGTGAAGGGATTGTAACACACCAAGGGCTCCCACAGTTCAATCACATGAGATCCCAAGACAAGTCACCCGATGTATTGTGAGTGTATTCCAGCATGCACATTGATCTCATGAGGACCATTGGACATGTCAACATTAAAACAAAGAGGTCCTTTGAAACATATACATGATCAATCATGTCTTAAATAATAATAAAATAATATATTAAAGGAAACGTCGATGGAGGAGACTCATGATTGCTGAAAATTAGGCCACGTGTTCAGAGCAGTATATGGAAGAGACACAAGAAATCACATTGCTCTAAGAAAATTCATTGGATTAAACCTAGACAATCACCAGACTTGATTAAAAAACTGAAGAGTATAAGGGTTGGATATTCCAATAAATGGGCCACCCCAATATGATTTAATGGTTGGATTCTTGACACTCAGACTCTACAAAATTCATCTCTAAACTTCTATAGAGTTCTCTGTGTGATCACATGAAATACTAGCTTTCGATATGGTAATATATCAGTTTAAATCATGAGTATTCATGATCTAGGCATTATTAAATTCATGTGACCATTCTCAGATAATGATAAGGAGATATAGTGGGTTATGCGAAGGATATACCACAATTCGATTGGATCCAGATAGATTCAAGATAACTGAAACTGAACAAAAAGAGGTATTCATAATACAAGGTTGAGAACCAAGATCAAAGGAAAAATGATTAAGAAAAATTCATGATCACTACCCCCCATGTGTTTCACATGGTTCATCCAAATACATGAAACAACACTAGGAAACATCATCTAGATCTCACAACACTCATGGTTCCCTCCATACATGTCAGATAGGTCTCGTAATGTCTCCCAAAGGTGTTATCCAAGACACATGACACATCTGGAATTATACCACATTGGTTTATAAAACACCCTCCTTATGTTTCATTCTAGGTCATGTGATGGATTCTAGGACATTCCAAACTAGCTCTTGTGACACCCTACATACATGTCAAACCAAGTTATACAATGGATCCAAGGATATTTAAAATGGTTCATGTGACACCCTACAGACAAAAATTCATGACCCCAAGGAATATCTGGACTCAATGATATAGCGTGTCCATGGCATGTAAGACTAAACTGTCAGGACAACCTCAATTGGTGAGCCCAAACAAAAATGAACAATGAAATCTCTGATTCCCTTCATAACCAAGATTTGTAAGATGCCTTCCTATAGTCTATGCTCTATTCCAATACTCCAAGGGTTGTCCCAATACATAGGTCCCATATCCATACACCATGAGGCTAACCATATGCAATCTCTTGTTTATCACCCCAAGCATGGAACACATGGGCTTAGGGGGATGCATCAAACACCTCACTAGCATCATAAATATATACCATCGAGGGAAATATCATTATGTAACCATATAAAATGAAAAACATAACAACACTAATTAATAACAAATATATGATATTTAGGTTAACTCTTCATGAGGTTCGATATCCATATTGATTATCCAGGTATAACCCATAATCTAAGTCCCGTACTCAATGAATTATCATTGTTTTTTATTCCTTTTTTCTCACACCGACCATGGATTGTGGGAGCTTATAGAGTTGTTATAATCATGTCATCTACACCACAAGTCTGTAAAATGACATGAGAAACCCCAATATATATTTCATGAGGATATGAACTATTAAATATCTAATTCTATCTACACAAAAGATTTTATGGACACCCTTGCTTGAGGTTCGATCATTAATATTTGATCTGAAATATTAGACTTTACATTGGACGTTAAATTGCATGGGATCAATGAACTATGTGGGTTTTGATTCCTACAATAACTACGATTTATATGATTCCTTATACATGATTAATCCCATGATCATAATATTAAATACCTCCTCATAAGGAGGAGTGTCCTAAAACACTTGGTTAAATGACTTCAGCATATAAGAAACTGCCTATTAATGAAGAATGTCGAATAACCTTGGATACATGAAAATGGACTCACCCAAGAGATCTCATCAATTTTCATATAAAACTCAATTAACCTATAGATTTTTTATTAGGGTAACCGTTCCTATATCAGGATTAGGAAGATATTCACGAATATATTTTAAATCTATAAGAGAGTCCCAATGTAGGAAATATTATTCATAAAGGGTGTGATGAGCCGACATACCATTATCTAAACCAATGTGAATCAGCATGATTCACTAGTGATAGAAACCCAAATGATCACTATCTATTGGAATGATGGTTTTTACCTGGCTATGGATAAGGGAATTGTGGGAGTTTTTATGGATGTCAAAACGAAGGGTAGACTCGATGCACACAACTGAGTCAGACCATAAAAACCCTCAATAATACCATCCAAGGATGTCCCATTTCTTGTTCCCCATAAAAACCCCATAAAAACACATATTCATGATATATACGGTGTTTTATGTATGGTTCTGTCCAAATATTTGTTTTCATTATCTCTCCATCAGTCTATTCTGTAGATTCGGTAGTAGGATGATGATTTTAGAAGAATTCATGAATCCTTATATATTGGGGAGAATATTTTTGGATTTTATTATATTTAGAAGGTATTCTTAGTTATAATGATTTTTTTATAATCCCATCATCTATGAGGATGTAATTTTATTCTTATTTTCCTATTATTTCTTGGGTCATTCATCTGGAAAATAAAAATATGTATTATGTCATTAAATGATGATTCTGGTGGCCAATGTTGAATCATGTCATTGATGAATATGTGTCCAGATTTTATACCTCCTAATAGATTAATGAAAATCATTTTAAAACATCTATTTTTCATTATCCTCTTCAGTTTATAGATATGAAATTGGATGAGGTATCAATGAACATTTTTTTTGGGTTACCATGGACTTCTTATGGGGGAAATGTTATTTATGTGATGATTCGTCGATTGAAAAAGTCATCTCAATTAATTTGGAATAGGGACACAAATAAAGAGGACTATATATGAAATTTATACGTGCAGAATGTTATGTGGTTAGTTGGGGTTCTTTATGTTGTTGTATCAAATAATGATCCTTGATCTACATTGAGTATTTGGAGAAGTCTACAAGTGGTGATGGGGGATCATGTCATCTTAATTATAGCTTAAAATATAAAAAATGTTTGTCAAAAAATGAATTCTATTAATTTTATAGAAAACAATACATTATTCCATGTCTTAGATTTTGATGTATCATCGGATAGTTATCTAGGACTAGATATGTTTTCATATAACAATAGTTATTAGTCATCGACAAGAATTACTCTTTTTTAGGCCATATATGGTCATCCAATGATATCACATATTTATTGGGAATAGGTGGATTCCCATTATTTGGTGGGACCATGTTTGGTTTTGGATACATTTGTGATCATTCAGGATATATGCTGATGTGCGGTCATATTTTAGAGTAAATAGAACTATTATGTAGATAAATAGTGTAATACTTTTGTGTTTTCTGTTGGAGTTGATTTTCCTTGTGGGTTATCTTTAGTTGGGTCACAATGAGCTTGAAAAACAAGGAAAGTTGTCTCTGATTTGAGCAGGACCTTTTGTTATCATTGAACGTCTTGGAAGGTTGATTATTAATTAGAATTTCTTTCTCAATAGATAGTAATTCATGATTTATTCCATATATCACATCTCAGGAAATATCATCATTTTCTGTCTCATGTTTTGATTTGGGGAGATATTTATATACAACAAGATGTTTTCATTGTTATGCATCCAATTCAAATCATTGACTCTTGAGTCAAAGTCATCCCCAAGAAGTCTATTTTTTTTGTTCATAGTTTTATAATGGATCAAATTAGTTTATCATGAGACTTGGGAGCAAGAATTTACGACAAGGGAGATGTGACCTCACCTCTTTACCAGACGTCATTATTCCAGATGACTTCATAGGGATGGAATATCTTATGGTGGAGATTTTTTAACATCCCACTAAATAGATTCTGGTAATTCCCTTCGCTTCTCTTATTCTCCCCATTAGTTGGGTTCATATTTGGACTTCTGATGATAGATAAAATTTAGTGGGTAAAATTCAATAATGTTTAGGGATGAATATTTGTTTGATCTAATGTAATCTTTGTATAATTATGTTATGGAAATGTTGGGTTCTCCTAGAGTTCGTAGAATGCCCGAGTTGGTTTTGGGGACTTGTGCATGATTCATGGGTAAGTATTGTATGATCGTAAATTATACGTCGTGTAAAGGGTTAAAATGACATGTGTAGTGTCTTCAAACACAATTCATGAAATGCATACACAACATGGAAGGATTAAACATCATATAAATGTTACATAACATGTAATATTAAAATATCGGGTTTTAATTAAAAAATAAATGGAGTTTTCAGTGTACTTTGGAATTTTGGATTTAGAAATGTGTAAAGATGCTACACATCATGTAATAAATGGGAACACATATTTTATTTTACCTCTCTGGAGAAATATTATTTCATTTACCCACATCTCCCTTGGCTCTCGACCAAGAAGTCTTATTTGGTGATTTTTTAGTCTCTGTTCGATCTACATTAATCCGTTCAGTGGTTGGGCATCACTAATTCTGGAGTGTAAGCCTTTGTTATTATTTTTCTTTGATTATGGTTGCACTATTTTGTTATGTTAATAACTCTATTTACTAGTTTCTGATTTTCTTATAGTCACATTCTTGATCTGTGGTGAAATCTAATTGTGTAATCCATTTCATTTGTTTGTTGTGGTGTGTCTGGTGTTTGTTCTTGAGGTCTACCATTTCCACATCCCCCAACACTTTAAAATGAATTATATCAATTCTACGATTTATATATAAAATCTAGGGTATTATTTTTTTAATATTTATTTCTACTTTTTTACGAATCTTTTTTCGAGAGTGTGCGGACTCGTGTTTTGAGGTAGGTGGTCCAATCTATATTTTTTTTGTTGGTGAAATGTATTACCATTGTATTCATAAATTTTTTTATTAAATTAAATGGCATGTTAAGAATAATTTTAGTGTTTTTTAGGAACTAGGTTTTTAAAAATAGTATTTTACCATTATTTTTGGAAGATATAAATGGTTTTCAAATCATTGTGAAATAGTTTTATGAAATGGTTTTCAAAGTATGATTAGATGAAATAGTTTCATGAACTAGTTTGGAAAATATAGAACGTGGGATGTATTGGTTACTTAGTTGGATGGTATATTAATAGGTATCATCCACTTTATATATATTTTATCATGGGACTTATCTCTTATCTCCAGGCATGTTGTTACATGGACTTGTTACAACTGTCAGGGGCTTCACTTTAATGGGTGTTCCTCTTCCCTCTAGACACAATGCTCATGTCTTGTGTAATGGTGAGTACATGATTGACTATGTTACGTATGAGTGTACGATATTTCCTATCCTATTAAGATCCTTGGAGTGATGTAACCCATGCTTTAACATTTGGATTGTTCTATTTTTTGGTACTTCTATAGAAATTATAAGAGAAATGATGTATGCATTTTTTGAAATTATATATCTACTAATATATATGGGTAGAAAATGATTTGAAGTTGATATACATATTTTATTTCATAATTTTGAAAATAGAGAAATTAATAAATTTTTCCCTTGATTTTGATATAAAAATAGTTAAACTGTTAGCATGACTTGTTTTCATTAATGATCATAATTATTGAATTATTGATCAGAGAATTGATATGGAACACATGGGTGATACACTACTATTCTTGTTACCTCGCAAACAACATACCACTTCAATGTTTTGTATACCTTTCTATGACATTCTTTGTAGGGAAAATAATGTTTTTATAGTGTGGTAGTGTGGTTTCCTATCATTTGGGAAGGGTAGTGGGTGGTGAGATGGTGAGAGGCACCCCACTCTATCACATGGATTAGTTGGATTTCCTATTTTAGTAGTAGTTTTTGGTTGGAATTTCACTTGGATGTTGTTTCTTTCCACGATTTTTTTGGTTTGATATACTTGTTTCTTGTTATGGTATATATTGATCTTTCCTTTGTTTTCTCTATTTTATAAAAATGTTTCATGATTTTTTATTCAGGTTTGGTGAAACATTCCGTCTCTTTTTTTAGATGCATGGGTGACAATGTCCATCCCATGGGGATTAGGGACAATTATCAAGAATATGGAATATCAGTTCAGACACTATTTTGTGAGGGTATTTAGGTCAGTTCATTACACATTGGATGAATTCATAGATACATTGTGCGAGTGAAAGTTGATGAATATGATGGGGATGAAAATGATTATATGATAATAAGGTTGATGAGGCTAAAACACATTTGAAAGAGGAAGATAATCTAAAATTCTAAAATGAATCTATGAGGAAGGAAATTATTGGTATACCATTATCTGATTGAGGTGAATAATTTTGATAAGGAGCTAAGAGGGATTCCATAGAGTTACAAGAATTATGTTTTGTTGGGTACATATAGCTCGTTTTTGTGTGGTATGACTCATAAATGCATTAGTTGGGTAATGGGATATATGAGTGTATTGTTCTGGGTAAAATGATGATAGTAACAAATGAGATTTTTCAGAAATTGGAAATCAATGTTTTAATGGAATTATAAATTTCCACTATTATTAATGAAACAATATATCTGGATTAGGTGTGGTGGAATGACCTGTCATGGTGAATCTAGGTCAGGTATTGATGGGATGGGGGAATCATGGTTTGGGAGGAGTAGAATTATTATTTATTAAGGGTAAATTATGAATTGGTGTTGCATATTTTTTCATAGGAAGGATTCGACTTGTCCACAATTGTGGTAATGTCTGATAATAGATAGGACATGGGAATGTTGATCAAAAACATTATTTCTTAATATGATTGTAAGGATACTCCTAATTTTGAGAGTGGGATTTCAACCATGAGTGTGTTACCCAATCATGATTATGGCCATGGGATTGTGATATGAGTTTCTATATGGTCTATTTGGAATTTTGATTCCCCAAGATAGATGAAATGATGTTCTATTATATTCCTTGATGAATTATCAATGCATTTTTTGGTACAATATAAGGTGGATTCTGAGCCTTGGAGTTATATTAGGAGGTTCGTGGCCATATAATGAGTAATCATACTGGTGGTGATTTAGTGTTTGTGGAGTTTCATGAAGATGGAAATGAAAATTTGATGGTTCATCCAACAGATATCACTAGAATTCAGTTTCGATCTTGAGTGAGCATTCATGTATGACCATGGGATGCCTTGGGTATAATGGTATCGTGATAGGTTTAGTGATGTATCAGTGGATGGATCTGAGTTTTTAAGGAAATTAATCCATATTTATTTCAAATTTGGTTTTTAATTATATTTGAATATAATTAGTCCAACACTACATCGAGTGCTTAATTTTGGAAATAATGTTCATGTTTTAATGATTTGCTAAAGATTTTTCAATAAAAATATAGTGTATATGGGTTTTGAATTTGGTTGATTAATATTTTATCAATTCAGATAAAAATTAATAAGGTGGGTGTATTTTTCATGATAAAATTTGTATGGATTTTCGATATTATGTTAGGCATTTATTTTCAATCATGAAATGAGTTTTTTTGGTAGGTAGATTGGATAGTTTCATGTGTTATGGTTGGAAATTTTCATTCTCATAATTGTTCCTATGGCGGGGAGAACCATACTTTGGTTGGTGAATCATTGTATAGAATGATTTCTTATTGGGATAAATGGTCTTTTGTATTTTCTGTCATTCTATTTTAATTGGTGTTCTTGATCATTGTATTGGATATTGATGGTGTAACCATCATAAGATCAAGGTGGTCTTCCGGAAGCATGTTTTGAGTTCAAAGGTTGAACATGACTCTTTGAATAATAATTCATGAATGAGGAGAGTAAGAATTTTGTGTTTTGATAACAAAAATGATTTTTTTTATAATAAGAGTTATCGTGGGTAGTTTCTAATATTTTCTTTTTATATGTGTTAAATATTTCATAAGGAATTTAAACTTCAATTATCGGATAGGTTGAATTTTGATCAAGAATTCGGAATATATCTTTAAGGGTTGGGACCCCTCAAAATGACCTATTTGGGATTGGAATGTAGTTTTTTTGAGGTTTTGGGGGTTATAGGTACACCACACTGATTCAAGGATTACAATCTTACTTTTTTAGGATGAAAGTATAAGGATCACATTTGGTGATAACTTAGTGCTAAAAATTCACCCTAACCTTGTGGCATAGAATTTATTAGCACATGGTTAGTGAAATGATGTAAAAGAACGTATAAAAATGAGTTAGTGTTTTTAATAATGTGAATATATGTCACATGATTGGTAGACAACCTGTATGATCATATTCTATAACTATGATAAATGGATGGCATCGATAGTGAGGGTGGAATATTGGAACTTGGTTTATCCAAACACATGGTCAAACCATGTGAATATTTTAAACTGTAAAAATTACCATTTTTATCCTGACCATTTAAGAGGCCAGGTATATTGCTCTAGGTTTTATCCAAAGAAACAGATATTAAAATATTTAGTTTTGATTCATTAAAACATCCCTTATTTTGAATCCTAGTAGGATAGTGGTGGTTGTAAGGGTGTGTGAGGATTTTTTGAATCCTAGACCACTAAAAAAGAGAAAAATAGGATGGGCACCAGGGTTTTTCTATAGCCATGCAACCCAGGACACACGCTCGTATGAATACTGTCTAACCTGGAAAACGGGCTACCGTAGGGTCTATTCATAGTTACTCAAACTGTACAGCCAAAATGTGAAGCCCCTTTTGTGTTGTTAAAATTTAAAATAAATTTTAAATGAATTTATTTAATCCACCTATCTCTCTACCATGCCTCTGATGCTTGGGTTTCACCCCTCCTCCCAGCACACAGATCCCCTCTCCCACTTTTTTGTGTTTTTCATTATCTTCCTTTAATATCATCTAATATCTAAAATTTCAAAAGGAACAGAACCACCTATGTAATATATCTCATCCTCACCGATTTATTTCATGGATCCTCCCCTTCTCATCGTGCTATCTTCATTAGGAAAACATTTCCCTTGTTTTGGGTTTTTTTGAAATCTTTTGATTTATACCTTTTAAGTTAAATCAATCCGTGTTTCCAGAAATTTGTGGTACCATGACCATGAGGTAGGTAATGTACTCCTTTTTCTATCTTTTTCATCACATTATGGCGATGAACTATTATGCTTATAGTCAAAACCTTATGGTGAGGCCTCAATCAAGAATAATAAATTGATTAGGACGGTTTTACAAGCATATAGTGATCTGTACATATGGTGAAACCCACTCATGGGTGATTGTTTTTACTCTTGACACCCCTTTGGGTGTTCCAAGTTAAATGGTCTTAAATTTACTTATTCCTTAGAATGAGTTACACATTATTTAAAGGTCTTTACCTAATAAACGTATTTTATATGGATGTTAAACTATGAAGGAAACATTTACTACAAAATTATTTGATTAAATAATTAATTGTCCCTTGTGTAATTCCAAATTTTCTTGGCCAGATTATAGTTTAATTATTAGTATTACATTTCTAGTTTTTTAAATTCTTACACTAGTGATGTAAAACTTATTCCTTATAGTACATTCTTGTTCCTTTTTTTTCAAATAATGGAATCTCTTTTCCACATTCCATTTATTGAAACTTTATATTATGAATTGTTAAATATTAAATGTATAATCCATGATTTGTTTTTATTTGAAATGGAATTTCTATTCAAGATTAATTTCCTGAGGTATTAAGATGTCATTGATGACATATGGTAAGAGGAAAGATAATTATACATGACATGTTTATAATTCATTTCATTATTAAAACATCTTCTTGATTATTCCATTTTGAATATGCATTAAACTATATGAATGCCAGTGAAACTTATTATCGTGTGTGCACTAATTGCACGTGATGTCAAGAATTTTTTTAAATATCATGACTTTTTTCTCTTTGTGTATGTTTGGTGAAACATTCATTATTGAGGGATTTTATTGAATCACTTTTTCATGATTTTCCACATGGTATTTATGCCATGTCTATTTATGATTTGAGGTGTTCTTTTAATGGAATGCAATATAATAAATTATTTTCCTTGATGACATTCCTTGTTTGAAATGGATTACTTTGACATAGGAAGGGATAAATCATGGGTTTGGTATTAAGAACTCATTTAAAGGACTCACCATTCATATTCTATTATAACTTGATGGGTTAGGAGCAATGATCTGGATTCCAACAGAGAGATGGCCTACCAGTTTCAATTAATCATGATTGATATCAGATCTCCTTGGGAGAACCCGAGGATGGGACCACTAGTGATATGGTTATCCCATGCCTAGAGTGATACCTGGTCCCCTGTGTGGGATATTTTGTACGGACTCAAAGTCTCCATCCTTGAGTGATAAAAGGGATGCTGTATTGGTCTCCTTGGATAGGCTTAATTTTATTCGGTAATCTGATGTTATCGTTGTGACACTTGGGATTTGTATGTGATCACAAATGACGATCTCGAGGCTCCATCTAGGTTTTATTAAATTTCTTGATTTTATACTCAGGAGAACACTTGATTTATGACATGTTAATTATACCCCAAGACAAATAAAAATCTTGTGGGTACGACATTCTTGGTTTGTTCTATTTGATTTAGGTACTGTATACATATTGTGCATCCATAGGTTGCTTTTTTATATTTATTACTATGACTGAAGCAATTGTCCTGGGACAATTGTGCATTTGAAACTCGACCCAAGATATTAATATTTATTTATTTAATTATCTTCTTTTCTAATCAACAAAATATAGTTATCTATCGATTGCACATATTAGAAATTTCTAGACACCGTGGGTGTCCACCTACTGGTATTTATATGTCACAACCAGCTAGGGAGTTGTTTGGTACCCGATTAGACTTTATTGTAGAAGGAATGGATTAATATAAGTGAAATGCTTCTGATACCTGATTTCCTTGCAGCATAGGATATAGTTTTTTGGTAGTGGGCTGAGCTATACTTGAGATGTTGTGTAGAAATTTTTCACCCTTTTGTTTATTTTGATAGTTTGTTAAATATTATTATACCCACGATTCCAATACTCTCAATTTTTATAGTTTCATGACATGAAATCTTTATTAGTTCATCTATTATTTACTATTTTCTTAATCAAGTTGTTTTCTTATATAGAATGTTTTATTATTTTTTTATTATTCTTCTATCTTATTGTGGTAATACTTATAAACTTTTAATTTTTACGTCTTAAAATTGTACTATAAATGATCTATGAGGGCATAGTCTCCCTACTAACACAACCAAGACCCTCAATTATTGTTGGAATCCTTCGGAATTCATGTATATGTTCTTGAGGTCATGTGACAAATCAGGTTTGGGGAATGATTCGATGGCCCCCTGAGTTCAGGATGTTACAATGTGTTAGGATATGTTTTTTCCATTCATCTTACTATTTGGGATTAAACATGTTATTATGATATAGATATTTGTACAAGACCATATTATTTGATGTAGTTAATCAATGTTTAGAGGAAACCCAAATTTCCAAGGTTGGGAATTGGGGTTTTGGTTATGATTTTAAGGGTGATATGACTTTGATATTGGTAGACACACACGTTTTTATCTTCTATTGATATTGGCCTGATTGAGATAATGATTATTATTACTCAATCCTGATGAGATGAGGATGTTGCATTGTGTGTATAATAATAGGAACCACAAGGAATGAATTTTCATGAATAGTTCCACTACACGTCTACTTTTAGCATGCATCTTCTTGTTTTCATGTGATTTACTCCGTTATTAGTTTTCATATCCAATAGTTCCTAATTTATTATAATTATATAATTTTTCCAAAATTTAATTTCAAGTTTATGTTACAAAAAAAAGATTAATTAGACATTCAATATCATTATATAATGTTTATGGGAACTTATAAAGTGGAATTGTGATCTGTAAAATTCAATATTTTTAAAAATGAATAAAAGTTAATACCACCCTTTAAAAATGTTGTGTTATGTTGTATCTTTAAAGAGAATGTGGTGGTTTGGTTTAAAAGGAACCCAATATCAATTCATAAGATTTATGGGACCTTATTAATTGGAATCATGATCCACCTAATTCATCCATGTTGAAAAAGAATTAAATTAACAACTAGACATGGAAAAATTCCATTAATACATAGGGATGAGAAACCTTGACCATGATCATTACTTGGGAAATGGTTTAGAGAATGAGTGTCTAGTGATCCATCTTGGTCCTTTATCATTTTCCCTGGATATATTTAATGGATCGAATTCTCTAGGTACTATTTTTAGAAATTTCTTCGAAAAATTAAGAGACCAGGCATTGAGACAGATTATGATTCTGAGGCCCAGATTGACCGAAATGATCTGCTAAAACATATTGTGTTTTTAAATAGTGCACATGAGCTGTTTTTCTAAAAAACTATGGAATAAAAATTAAACATGTTCCCAGATGAGAAACCCAGGGGCGCTATTGTGTTCAGAGTAGTGGGATTACCATAGACGTGAAGTACGTTAAGTCGGTGCGAGTCCCCAATGAGAAAACCCCAAAATAGAATAACAATAAATAAAATAAATAAATAATATTTTTTTGGTTCATGTCTATATATATCATTAATGGTAACTCAGATTAAAAATAAGAGACTATCGTTGAGCTCTCAAGCGTGTGATTTCATTCAGTGGAGTCAAACATCGGCCGACATTGGCTGGCTATGAATGTTCATTTTTGGGACATAACCATATATAAAATATTTTAAATAAAAATTATTTTATTTTTGAATCCTAATAACTCATAAATGGTAACTCAGATTAAAAATATGAAACCATCATTAATGAGATCTTCTATTTTAGAAGCACTTTACCTCTATAGGCACGAGTCTAGGGAAAAATTTATATTCAGACTTTTTAAAATAATGTTAATGAAATATAATAAAATACACTTGAGGACTTTGTTTTTTTTCAAATTTGAGTTTCACTAAAACACAATGACGTTTCAACCCAAGAAGAATAGAAACATTGTTTCATAAATGAAATTTCATAATGACAGTACTAATTATCATAACAAAAATTCTAAAATGTGTTTCCTCTATTTAATTGATTAATAAAATACAAGATCATTGGTAGAGATCAAGGATTTCTATGAACCTTTGGATAATTTTTTTGGAATGTGACAGATGATGATGAATGTCAGGTCACCAACAACGATGGTTTGATGATCGATGAATGATGAACATAGATGGTGTAACCAGGATCTTCATCATCAAATGATCCAAACATGAGGAATGGGTTTACTCATAAGTTTTACATTTTTCCCATTCATTGTTTCTAAATGAAGAATGATGGTAAATCCACTAAAAATTGACTCGTGGTTCCATTTCTATTACCAGAATGTGAATTTTTTTGGGGGAGTAATGGGATGTTGGATTCACATTTTAATTTTCCATAATGAAACTACTAACAAGGACGAATCATGCTGATAGGAACAAAAGTTTGTTGTCCGCCCTTTGTGTGTTCTTGGTGCGTTATTCTCCACCACTTTTCTTTCGTTATTTGTGCCCTAATGGAAACTATGATCCAAGAAGGACCAAAGAGGGGGTGAAGGAAGGCCACATCGGCGGTAAGGGCTGCCAGAGGCATGCAGTAGAGACTGTGTGCAGGAGGTGGCATGCCATAGTGAAAGTGGTCATAACCATAATGCTGCTACACCAGCAGGGCAAAACATCTGGTCCGGAGACCCGCACTCTGGCCATAGGATGGTACGAGAACAGGGTCGGTAGTACTGTGTGAGGGGGAGATGACCAGATAAGTTGGCCATGAGATGCATGGTGGATGCGGCATCTTTCATGTCTGGGTGGTTCCAAACCGGCCCACCATCATGGGCCAGGCCATAAAAAACTGGACGATAAGACAGAAGCCAGCCTGCTAGTGTGGGTTGGGCCGATGGAAGACAGTGGCCCTGGGTGGCCCAAAGGGAAGGACCTGTGGTCCAATTTGCATGTCCTTTGGGCCAGTTGGATTGGGTTGATCCAAGACCAACCCCCACCAGTCAACATTTAATTAAAATGGGAATAAAATCCAATCAGTGCTTCCGATTGGCGAGCTGTTTGTGGCATTGGGACCATTGCATCTAGACCGACCATTTGGAAAACTGCATGTGAGTTTCAAAGGAGGATGAGATTTGAACGATAGGTTGATGTGTAGATTCTGATTCAATAAATATCTATAAGTGGAAATCAAGAGGATCGATGTGACGAGATGGATGTGGCCAGAGGAAATCAGTGACCCTGTAGAAGAGAGAGCCTTAGTGGATCTGGAGGAGAGCAGACCACAGTGGCCTGACAAACGAGTAGACTGCAGTGGACCGAAAAATGAGTGAACCATAGTGGTCCAATAAACAATCAAACCATAGAGACCCATTAAACGATTATATCATAGTGTCCTGGAAAAAGAGCAGACCATAGTGTCTTAACTAATGAGCAGACACCAGTGGCCAGGTAGATGAGAAAAACATTGTGGCCCTGAAGACATGCTGACCTCAGTGGCCAAACCAACCACAGAGATGACCCGTGGACCTTAGTGGCCTGACAGATGAGTGGAATATAGTGGCCTAATATACCTGAGGGACTCATTAGGTATGAGTCCCTCAATATTAAATTATTCTTAAAATTTATATTGAAATAGTGTACTTTTGGTAGTTCTCAGCATGTTCTCTTTGGGGGGTAATGAAGTAGGAACTCTCTTCATAGGTCTTTAATGAGTTTATGTCTCAAGTAGCAAGTTCTCCTGGGATGATCTTGCCTTGAGAAAAATGTTAGTACAATGTATTAGATGGGATATCGTGATATCTTATCTGAGCGAGACAATTCATCTCAGGGAAAATTCTTGAAATATTGAGAAAAGATATTCTCTTACATAATAATTGGTATACTTTCTCTATGTGGATACTATCTGGTACATCAAGGAGTGGGATCTCCTAGAATCGAGCCTGATATGAACATAACCATATGGCTTTAAGTGGATGATACATTTCATCTTGTAATCCATTATGTGTATACCAGGATGTTCATATTATATGTGTTGAAAACATATACCTGTGTCGAACTGACTGTAACTTCTTGGTGGTTTTTCCATTAGGGTATTTTTCTTTTTGGTTTTTGGGTCACCCTACTATGTATTTTTTTAATCACCCCTTCAAGGTATTTTCCCATATGTTTCATGTCTTGGTATGTTGAACAATGATTTGGTGGAGTCCTAGGAAGAGTAGGACCATGACCAGGACTAGACGATGCCTTTTGAGATTTTAAAAGCTAAGGTGATTCCGATGGCTTCTACAATAGATTCAGTACCCTTGATTGTGGGTCGGGCATTATAGTTTTATTTCCTTTTTTGGGATTGTATTTTATCCTAATTTTACATTACTACTTTACTTTCTTTCATACTCTATTATTGGGCTATAGAGGTATTTATATATTTTCATTACATAGTGTTTTTACTTTCTATCCCTATAGATTTCAGTTGGGCTCTTGTGTATAGATTCTTAGAAAAATTCCTCCCATTTGAGGAATATTCCTACTGAGTGATAGTCTCAAGCCCCTAGACTATCAAAGGAGGTCTTGGGGTTGACACAGAATAGGTATCAAGGGACTGGTCATGATAGAGTGGTATCAAATGAGGTAGGTTCTACCTTGGGACCATGAGTCTGTGAGATTGGATTGGGGAAATAGTGTTATGTGTTCTTAGTTTGGCTTTCTAGCTAAGGACTCTAGTGTTGGTGAAGCGGCCAATGTATCCATACACGAGGACTCTGGGAACCAATTTCCCAACTTGGTACATGAAAACACTATTTGATGAGAAATAAAGGTACATGCATCATATATTAATGGTAGGTGTTTTCCATGTCCTTCTTGAGTCTTCTCAATAGGTATACTATTTTAATCATGGAACATCTTGTATTTCTCATGATGTTTTCATGATGTTAGCATGCGAGGATTCCATAGCAAGATCAGTTGTTTAGCCTGATGCTCAATAAGGAATCCTGGATTGGAGCCAGTCATAGAGCTATTCTTCGGGATGGACAATAGGTGACAATTTCTCCTGATGGTCACCTAGTAGTACAATCTATAGGGGTTCAGGTGGATACATCTTTCTAGACTAATTCAAGGACGGTTCTTTGGTGTTTCTTGATGAGGCATATGGTTCGAACATGTTTCACAGGCATCCAAGGTAGTGATCACCTAGGATGCATGGTCAGTAGGACTATCTGATAGTAGGTGCACAATGTTAGCCAATAATCCAGAGGGTTCATCGAAAGGCTTGTGCAAATTCCTAGATGCGAGGTATTTTATATGCTTGACGTAATAATGTGGAATCTTGTGAGATATTTTCCTAACATTCATTTAATAATTTTAGAGGGGGTTTATGAACCTTCGAAGAAGAGCCAGCCGCAAAAGTAGATAGATCCGTCTGACAAGGGATGTGGCATGAGAATTGGGGAAGAAATAGAGGGTGGATGACATATTGATGTTTTACCGCCACCACCTCCAGGTGGTCTATACCAAACTCAAGGAGCTAGAGGACAAGAGAGGAAACAATTTTAGGTTGTCATGTTTTATAACCTAAGGACTCCTAGGAGTATTTAATGTACAAAATTTGAATTTCTACAATAGTTTTAGTATTAATAGACACATGTATTAGTGATTTCCCTTCTTGAAACATTTCTTATTTGAAATCTAGAGGTTCCAATTAAACATTTTACCTGATACTCATGTTAGAGACTCCTACTGGAGGAGACCCAATGACCACACACTAGTGCCTAAAGTGTTACTGGACATTTAGAGGTGAGATTTTCCATTGGGATCTCTTGGTAGTTTCAACAATGCCTTACGATAAAATTCTCGGTATGGACTAAATCCTCAGTTCATACATAGGTTTATTTTTTAGGCAAAAGGATTTGGTTTATCTGAGGTTATGGAATTAGATTTCTATTTATCATTAGAGGAAAAATAATTTCATTTATAGATGGACATAGTAAAAGAAGGGTGATGTAGATTTATATTCTGTTGGAAGTCCAACCCTTGGTGGAGTGTATTTTAGGATTCCTCAAGTTTCATAGTGGAGGAAGAGTACAAGGATGTCTTCTTTGATTATGTTCTAGGTTTACCTCTCCATCGAGAGTTAGACATCTGTGTTGGTCTACACCGTAAGGTGGAACCAATATTTATAATATAATATCATATGGATACCAAATAGATCAATGAACTTTGGGTGAAGAAGGGGGAATCAAAGAGGAAGGGCATAGTAAGACCCGGTGTTTCTCCCTAGGTAGCCCCGGGTGATCATTCTTGATGAAATAGTAGTGTACTCAGTGTCTGAGGAGGAGAAAGAGAGACACTTAATGATGGTCCTTGACCCACTTCGAGAGAACTAGCTTCATAGAAAGATCTTGAAGTGTATGTCTTGGATTAAGAAGGTCCCTTTTTCTAGCATTGGTCATTTAAAAGTCTGGAGTTGTAGTGAACTTAGTGATGAGGAATGTATAAGAAGCTTCTCCAATTAGGAATTTAGTTAGCAGTTACTAAGCAAGGAATCTGAGTGGTCAGCCTCATAATGGTTATCCTTCATGGGTCGGGATGGAGCAACGTATCTCTAGTTGTTTGTTGCTACCCAAACACTCCTAAATGAGTCATGGAGGCACAAATCGGTGAAACGACTATGAGTCATTACGTGATCAGTTCCCAATATGGAATACTCTTGATGAAAATTTGAGATGTGGGGATAATATTTTTCTTTTCAGAGGATGCAATGTTTTTCCAGTGATGCCTAGAGTGGAGAGATGAATCCAGGTATGCATGTGGGTGTCAAGAAGGACACCAGTGATGATGGAACAGGATGAATATAGGATTAATTTTTGATATAATAGAGTTGAATGCTTTTATAATTCAGTTTAATGGGATGTTCTCACTCTTTTTGGGGGTACCAGAAAGGAAGTATGAAGGGACATCGATGAACATTATTATGGTTTCACCATGTATATCTTGGATACATCTTACCATATTGGTGATCATCAATCGACTTACTATGCCAACCCACTTCTTTTCTACACAGGAGAAGTTTTTAATGGAGAGCACGAGATTCCCCTATGTGTTGGATATTGTTCGACTACCTAGAGTTTCATCGACAATTTTTTCCGATTGTGATGCTCTCTTTATATCCATGTTATTGAAGGGATTGCAGAAGGTGTTTATTATGTTTGTCTAGGTTACATAGTAGTGGATGAAGAAAAAACATGGTCGTTTGATGTTTTGTGCTGGAAAATGTAAGAGACCTTTTTGGTTTGAGGAAAGATACCACGTCTTCCTTTGGGTCTCACCTCGATGTGGGTTACATAAATTTTTACAGGGAACCAAGTTATATTTGAGGTTCATGGGACCATTTCTGGTACTACGTATATTGTGATAGGTGGATTTCTCCTTGGCTCAACCTCAAAATTTGGAGAGAGTGGATGATGCCTTCCGAATATCTCAGCTAAAAAGATATGAACATGGAACATCATATGTCATTGTCTGGGTTGAGATGGATGTTGATGACTGGGATACATTTTCAAATTTTCTGGTGGAAATCGAGGATAGAATGGAGAGGATCCCCCCATGGGAGATCAACACCTCTAGTGTGCGTTTGGTGGTAGCATAGTAATCTCCAAGAGATTACGTAGGAGCGGGAGGCTCAGGTTCGTGATCATACCCTTATCTATTTGGGAATCCCTTGGTTTGGATTTTAGGGATGTAAATCCTTAAGGTGGGGATAATGTAATGGGTCTGATTCTTCCAGTTCTATTTTAGGAAATTCTTATATAAATTACTAGATAAATCCTTGAGACGACCTGCAATTATGAGGCCCGAAGAGACCAGAATGATCAGTTGAAAATTTTTATATTTTGAAATATAATGTGTGAGTAGTTTACTTGAAAATGTGGAAGAACTCTTAAAATAGTGTTCGGATCAAAAATTAAAGGGCACCATATCATTCTGAGTAGTGTGTTTAACCTAGTCGTGACTTATGTTTATTCAGTATGGGTCCCGATTTAGAAAACCCGTAAATGGAATAACCATAAAAAATTATTTAAATAAGATTATTTTATTTTTAAAGTCATTATAACCCATGAATGGGAAAGCATATTAAAAATATGAGACCCCCGTAGAGCTTATGAGGGCATTGTTTCCTTTGGTTGATCCTAACATCGGCCAGTATAGGCTGGCTATGAATGCCGGTTTTTTTGGGATATAACCATAAATAAAGTAATTTAAATAAAAAATATTTTATTTTTTTCCTCATAACTCATGAATGGTAACTCAAAATAAAAATATAAGACCATCATTGAGTTTTAATGAGATTTCTCCATAATAATGACATAACCATGACCAGTTAATGTTGAGGGAAAATGTTATTTTTCATGATTTTTAAAATACTTTTACTTGAGTAAAAATAAAATATCCTCAAGGAGTTTATTTTATTCAAATCCTTGTTTCACTGCAATGCAACGACGTTGCATCCCATGCGTAACATCAAGGATAAAACACATTTCCTCAATTTAATGGACTAACTGAATACGGTATCGTTGGTAGATATCTAGGATTTCTATGACCCTTTGGAAGATTTCTATTGGCAAGAAAAGAATGTAGAAGAATGACGAATCATCAACGATGATTGGTTGAGGATCGAGGAATAATGAATGAAGATGGTGAAATCTGATCTTATCTAATGAACGACCGAACCTCAAGGTAGAGGTTTATTTCAATGTGTTTACCTTTTCCCCGATCATTCTTTATAAATAAATTACATAGTTCAATTCACTAACAAATTGAGTCATGGTTTGATCGTCATTGTGGTAATGGGATTTTGCATGTGGGGAGTTATGGGAAGTTGGATTCATGTTTTAATTATCCTTCGTTAAAATCCATAAAAAGGTTGAGTACTGATGACATGAAAAAAATGTCATGGTACATCCTTCATTTGTTTTTGGTGCATTATTCTCATCCCCTTTTCGTATGTTCTTCGTAACTTAATTGAAATAATGCTCTAAGAAGGACTGTAGTAGTGTCAATATAAGGCCACGACCAGGAGGGCCAAGGAGGCAGAAAGGTCCCCCAGCTCAAAGGACGGTGGTGGTGGAACCCACGGTAGCCACCACATGAGTTATACTAGGGCCAAATGTAGAATACTGGTATCTGCGGAAACATGTTGTAGTGGAGGATGTCACGACTGTGATGAACTGTGGTGCCTGTAGGGCATCACATCAGGTCAAGAGACCCGTGACCGGGTTGGATGAACCATTACTAGGCCATGGGTTTTTGTGGTCATGTGGTACATATGACCACATTCGGTGGAGGCATCCCGCCTAGTAGGATGCGTGATATAGGGTGGATGCAGTGCTTTCCATGTCAAGGCCGAAGGGGGACCAGGCCGTCGGGCGGCCTCGTGAGAAAGACCATCAACAAAATAGGCTGGGTACAGTAGGCCCAATGGGGCTGACAATTGGGCTAGGTTGAACCGGGTCAGACCAAACCTGCCCGGATTGGGTTGGGTCAGACGAAACGGGCCGGGTTTGTCTGACCGGGCTGACGCGGACCCAGACCCCATCAACCCATTTTCAGTAAAATGAGCATAACATCCAAACCATGCATCCGATTGACTTGTCATTTGTGGCATTGGGATCATTGTGAAGTGAATGTACATAAGTCATACTCAAAATGAGTTTTTAGGTAGGTTCAGATACAACTGATGGATTGAGTATTAGATTCTCTTGAAATCAGGCACACTACCCGTGGAAATCATCTCGCTAGATGTGAAAAGAGAGATGTGGAGAGCAGACCATAGTGGCCCGATAGTCATGTGGACCTCTATGGGCTGGGAGGGGAGAATAACTCAGTTGCCTGATAGGTGAGAAAACCTCAGTGGCACAGTAGATGAGTGGACCATAGTGGCCCCACAAATGATAGGAACTCAATTTCCCTACAGTCTATTGGACCATGGTGTCCCAATAGATGAGCAGACATTAGTGGCCTAACAGACGAAAAACCTCAATGGCCTGAAAAACCTCAGGGATAAAAAGATGACCATTTTGACCCAACCAATATGAAAACCTCAATGTCCTAATAGACCTTAGTGAGTCATTGGGAATTATTCCCTCATTAGTTCAATATGATCATCATTGCCACTAGAGAAGATTACATTGGGTAGTTCTCAATGTGTTCTCTTTGGGAGGGGCTTAATGAAGTACATACTCTTTAGGAAGGTCAATTATGTCTTGATGGATTACAATGTTAGTCCTCCTAGGGTCAGTATTCCTTGAAGAGAATCCCATGACAAAGGATTGGCTATGATACCGAGACTTCTTTTCACAGTGAGACAAGACATCTTGGGGAAACATCGGGACATATCGAAATGAGATGTTCTCTTGAATACTTATGGTAGAATAGCTAAAAATGGTTACTATCAGATAGATCAAGGATTTTGAAATCTTGAAATTGGTCAAGCTAGGAACATAACCATGTGGTTTCCAGTGGATGAGATGTCGCATCATAGAATCCTTTATGAGTATATTTATATTTTCATATTGTCTTCGTAGATGAAATATACTTATGTTGAGATGAAAGTTTGTTCTTGGGGGTTCTTCCTTTATGGTTGTTTTTCTTTGTGGTTTTAGGGTCCCCTAATGTGTATTGTTTTACTCATCCCTAAAATGAGATTTTCCTACATGTGTCGTTTTTTGTGTAGTTCATCGATTCTCTGATGGAGTCCATGGAAGAGCAGGACTAGGAACACGACCAGATGGTTCCTTGTGAGATCATATGATCCAAGATATTTCCTATAGCTTTTACAGCAGCTTTAGCACCGTTTTTTGTGGGTTTATCTTCAATGTTGTCTTTATTTTAGTGGGATTTTATTCTTGTATGTTTTTTACTTTACTACATCACATTCAGTCGTACTCTATTATTGGGTTGTAGTGCTATTCATGTATTTTCTTTACATAGTGTTTTCACTCTCAATCCATGTGGATGTTAGTTGGGAGAAAATGTAATGTTTATTAGAAAAATTCATCCCATTTGTCAGATATACCTCCATAGCGCTAGTTTCAATCCCCTCACCTATCAGAGGTGGGCTTGGGGTGGTCACAACATAGGGCTCAGGGGATGGGTTGTGAAAATATAGTTGTTGGTTGTTAGTGTGTTATACTCGGTGACGACCCACGTAAATGACATCTTTATCAGACTATCTAAAGGGTTTTCATGTTAGAGAGGACTTTTACCTACCCTTACATTCCTTTTATCCATATATACATATTTTATCTATAATAAATATTTCATATGGTGTGAGTTCAGAAATATTATAATTATTCCACTACAAAGTCCCCATGATGAATGCCAAGAGAGTGGCGATGAGGACACTCCTTAGGTCACAGGCCATGTTCCACCCATTACACCTCTTTAGGAACATACATATGATATTCCACTTGGGGTTGATTCTGTGTTAAGGGATAGTTTATATAGGGTTATCCAACCTTTTTAGGGTGCTCCTGGGTCTACCCCTATTTTGAATGATGTTATACAGGACATCTAGTAGACACATCATCCCACTTTCTTGAGGGATATAAGACCTCATACTGGTGATTCATGAATAGATTATATGGAATACATATTCAGTCATCTAGAGATTCCTCTTGGGTGGAGAGTCAAGCTTACTAACTAAATGTTTTGTGAGTTCATCAAGATTTGTTCTCAGTTAGAACATTACCGATACAGGGTTTGGATAGACAATCAAATTGATTTTTATGATCATTTAATTCAATAGAATTTAATAGTGGAAAAATCTAGGGTGTTTTCTCATGTTTATCAGGGCTCTATAACAGATCTTTAGTATTTTTCTCATTCCATAGAACTTCATCATTTTCCCCCAACTCTGAAGGATGATAAATTTACTACTATGTGGAATTTTAAGAATGCGCTTTAGAATGATGTCCCCTCATAGTTTGACATATTTTGGTTGAAAAACATTATATAGATCATGAAAAAATTTCCATTCATGTAACAAAATATTATATAAGATGGTAATGTGTGCTAGGTGTGTTTTATTTAGTGTGAGGATGATAGTTTTTATGGTAGTAATAAGCGGGGATTTAAGGGTGCACATGGGGTCTGTTCCATTCAGGTGAAACATGACAACCCTATATTGTGTCCCCAATGTGGAAATTCAGGCCATAATAGTCCCCAATGCATTAATAAACTGATTTATTGTAAATCATGGGGTTAGATGGGTCATATTAAATTTATATTTTGTTCTTATCCTCTATCATATAGTTGTAGTGGATCCATTAAAGCACCACTATCTGGTATGGAATCTGTGAATCCATGTAATGATGGTTGTTGGTCTTTAACTGTTTTGTTTTGAATATGTTGTCATTTAAATGGATGAGGTAGTCTGGCCCTCGAACATTAGTGTCAACACAGTTGATTACATAAGGCATGTCATGATGTACCTTAGGGCCATATTTTTGGAAAATATATATACTTTATAGACAGTTCAAAATAAGCAGAGTCTAAATCAATTTATAGTTTGAGTTACTACCATGGTAGTCTCTATTTAACCATCATCCCTTCTTGTGTAGTGTTCTTGTTTTAACACATTGGTGTGGGATGTTTAAATCCTTATGGTGTTTTCATGAGTTTTTCTTTTAAATGGAGCATGATCATTCTGTTGGCCTCTTCCTTCTTGAGTCTGGAACCTAATATAGGATATTTATTTAGTGATCTTTTGTATCTGTGACCTCATTCTAGTTTAATGTTTTTTATATTTTTAGGGTCCATCCATCTGGGTACCACCCTTAGAATCATAATTCTATTGTTTCTTTCTACAATTATATTCTCTTTCATTGTTCTTTTCAGGTTTCTTCATCACTCATATGACTCTTAAATATTTAAAAAGTGACACCCCTATCAATAAGGGTGGTCACTCAGTCTTTGGACTCTCGTTATGGGTGTGATATTTGGGTAATTAAACAATCAGGTTTATCCTTGTTTGAGAAAATTAGTACATGAATTATTATTGATGATAGGCCTATGAGAAGTACCAAATATGTGAATTATTTTGTAATCATTAGGTAGTATGAATAGAAAAACATGGTTCATGTTGTCCTATTATGTGGTGTGTCAAAAAAATAGATTTTTGTGTTAACCATTTAATCTAATGTAAAGACACACCTAAGGTGTAGTGAATCATGCCAACTCTAGGTAAAAGTTTCCTTCCTATATGAGGGTGACACCAAAAAGGACCATTAAAATAGTAATACAATCTTTTTTTCTCTGAAAAGGTTGGCTTAGAATTTATGGATCTCTTTTCCCCCCTCATGGGAAGTGTCTCAAATCCTATATAGATATTTTTTAAATTTTCCAACTCTTACTGTACTCTAAGTTATGAAGACCACTTTCCCAATCTTGGTATCATATGGGTACTTTGGGAGAGGATTTTCCTCACACCCAAATTATGTTTAAAATGCTATAGGATTTGTATGAGTGGGTTTGATCATAGCCACAATCCCGAAGCATGTTTGTTTTAGAGGACTAGATGATCCTAAGTGATACCTAGGTTCCCATGTGGGAACTCTATGAATGTACTCCTGGAGACTTTCTATTTTCATATTGACTTGAATGAATACAGTTTTTAATATGGTTTCATAAAATTTTCTTGATGCAGGACATTTTTCTTAATCCAACGTCCTCTCTTTATGTAATTGTTTAATTCTTCCGCTAGTCAAAACCTTCTGGTGAGGCTTCAATCCGGTATAATAAATTGGACTGGATAGATTTCCATGCATGTAGTGATCATTGAATATGGTGAAACCCAACAACATGTGTATTATTTTCCTTTGGAACCCACATTGGGATTGACAACATAGAAGGTCTAAAATTGACTTATTCCTTGGAATTAGATTCACTATGATTTAATGCCATTAATTGATTAATGGGTTTTATATAGATGTTGAACCATGATACAAACCATTTATAGAAATTTCTATGATTAAATAATTAATTGGACCTTGTGTAATTCCATATTCCATTGGCATGATGAAGATTCATTAAGAGTATCACATTCCTATTATTTTAATATTTTAAACTAGTGTTGGAAACCTTCAGCATTATAATAATTTTTTGTGGCTTTGATTTCCAATCATGACATCCCCTTTTCACATTCCATTACATAACACATTATGTTATTCATTGTGTAATGATAAATGATCAAGAAATAATTTTGTAGGATTTGAAATGGAGTGTGTGTTCAAGAAAGATATTTTGAGGTATTATAATGACATTGGTGACCTATCATAAAAGGTATTTTAATTCTACGTGCCTTGGATATAATTATTATTTTTATTAAAACATCATTATGCTTATTTAGTTGTTGTATGTCATGAAATATATGAAGGTGTTGGATGATCATTACCTTTTTATCACTAATTTCATGAGATGACAAGAATTATGTTTATTTCTAAACCTTATGGATGATTCTACACGTTTAATGAAATATTACTTATTGATTTCTGGTATTTAATTTTCTTGGCTAGCTTAGTAGTTTGGTATTTATGTCATTCCCTTTGATGGAATTACTTGTTTTATTAATGGAAAGAAATATTATGGATGATTTTACTTAATGACATGAATAGTTAGAAATGGATTTGTTGACATTGTCTTGGAGAGAACAACAATCCAATATTATGATATAATGAAGGAATTTCTGTTCTCGGGAGATTACAACTTCATGTGTGAAGAGAAATTCTTTGGTTAATAAGTGAGGGCTTCCCAGGTGGTTACAATTACTCAGGAGTGGTATAATTTCGTCAAGTCAGAAAATAAGGACCTACCTATTTGTCAGGATGATTATTCTATCCCTCATGCGAAGCCTGACACCTTATGTGAGATATTTCTTATCAACTCAGAATCACAATCCTTGAGTGAAACAAGGGACTCTCTATGGGTCTCATTGGACATGCATGATGTAATTGGGTTATTAGATATTCTCTTTATATCCCATGGTATTTAGATATGATTGTTATTGATAGGCTTGAGACTTATCCTTGGTTTTGATAAATTGATTGATTGTATAATGATGAGAACACCTAATTTATGACATGTGAATTGGACCCCAATTCAAATAAAAATTCAGGGGGGGTATGACATTCATGTATTTCTCTATTTACTTTTGTTTATTGTATACCTCTTATGATTCCAATGGTACATTGTTCAGACTTCCATCTTAGGCCACACAATGTGGTATGGGATGGGTGTCCGTTAGGAACCCAAAACAATTTATTACTATTTATTTCATTTCTTTCATCTTCATTATAAAATTTATATATACATATGATTCATGTATTATAAATATCAATAAATTGTGTGTGTTAGACTACGTGGATTTATATCTCAGAGAATGATCGGTTTCCATCTAGTACAGGAGTAGACATTTTGATTGCAGGAATGGTTAAAGGGAAGTGAGATTCTTCTGATTCTTGATTACCTTACTGCTTGGGATGGAGTTTGGTGGAAGAGGATCTACCATATGATTGAGATGTAGTGTATAATTTTTAGAACTTTTTTAGTTTTTGATAGCATATTGTATATTCTCATACACCTGTTTCACATAATCACATTTTGAATAAGTGCAGGATGTACCATGTTTCTTATTGTATCTGTTATTAACAATTTTCTTCATCCCTCGGTTTATTTACCTAGCGTGGTTTATTATTTGTGGGTTTTTCCACTATTGCCTACTTTTTTTATGCTTCTACTATTTATATTCTATTGATTAATTTTTTCTCACTGTGATCGATGTGGAAGGAGTCTCCCCCATAGACACAGCCTTGGCCCTCAACACTAGTCTAAAGCCTCTAGCATTCAAGGAGATGCGCTTGAGTTTATTTGAAAATCTAGGCTCGAGGAATGGTTCAGTGGTACCCTAGACTGGGATTTTACACCAACCCCATATTTCTATACTCTTACTTAGTCACATGATTTAACTACTACCCCGATCATTTCCTTCTTCAATTTCCATAACTATTTTTTTATGTCTTCCTATAATAATTTACAATAGGTTTATCCCTATTTTTACCTACACTTGTATTCTCCTCTCTTTGTTTCTAATTTATTTTTCCCCAATTAGGTATCCGAATAAATTTACATTGGATCATGGTTGAATTAGATTATATTGATGGTGTTTTCACTCTTCCAAGGATGTGGGTAATCTATGAGGCATTCTTCACTTCCCCATGGGCCACATTCTTATGTTATGTTTCCTTAGTGAATTTTCTAATCATTTTTTATTATATTAAATAATTTTAAATTTTTTTTAACTTTGGTTTGGGGTATTACTCAGCATGAGGATAGAGATATGTCATGGGTTTTTGGTGAGAGGATGGTCATGGGTCTAGTGTGATGAGATCAACTGGTGAGAATTTAGGAAGTATGCCTATTTGGTTTAAATTCATTAATAAATTATAGATTATTGAGATTAATTAATTAATTATTGTGGTTGGTTATGATAATGGACCTCAATTGGTTATTTATGGACTATATAGGCTTGGATGGGACTTTTTAGAGCTACCCTCACTTGGAGATAAATTTTAATTCTTCGAAGGAGGTTGTTAGTCTCATATACATTCTCTATGAACTTTGTTTCTTTTTATGGCATGGGGATGATTAATATCACTATTCAGGGTCATTCCATTGGTTATTTTATTTAAAATAATTATATTTGATTAGATGGAACGTAAATTATAAAACGATTGAGCACCATGGGATGTGAAAAAACCCTATATTCTAGCTTAACATCTCGGTCACTGATGAATAAAGTATTGTCTTTATGATACTGCGTGACCTCCAGAGCTAAAGAAAGGTAGGGACATACCAGATGACCAACATGTCAAATGTATAGTTTCTTGAGATGCCTCCAAGAAGGTTTTGAGAGTAGATTAAATATATTAGGATGTGTAGGCCTTTTATAACCCCTTTCATGAACATTAAGTTACTCTAGTTTAGTGGGATGAGGATGGGATGAGTGAACCATATTGATATGATGCGACCAGGATCAGGTGGAATGACCATAGGTAGACCTTGATTTTTATTGGGTATGTATACCAGCCTAGAGAGACCCTAAGGATCAATATTGGCAGTGGTCCATCTCTTGTAATTTTTTATTAAGTGATACCATGTGTAGCTTGTATGGTCATGCTACCAAGATAACAACATTGAGGGACATGTTATTCAGGTGTGTAGGGTGTCTAAGATAATTCATGAGACCAAGGGGGTGTAATAGATTTGTATTTGATATTATAACCCTAAGAGGGTATATTTATGATGGTATCATGTGTCACCATGGAATCCTTATCATACTAATGAGCCCATGGAGCTATAAACAGTGATGATGGGTGTGGGAATTTTTCCATCCCCTGGGTTTATATTTTATGGAAAATTCCATTAGTTTGATAGAATATGGTAGGTATTCCATTGTTAAGGATTCATGCACATGGATTGGATGGTATTATTGGTGGTGGAATGGTCAGATAAACCATGGTCTTGTTGCTCTATTTTTGGGGATGCTATGGATTTTCTACATGAATATGATAGGGTTCACTTTGGATTTTGATCCCGGATGAATGGAATACCATGTTACATGTCCAATTCATAATGATGATGATAGGTGATTTATTGGATTAGAGACTAAATTATAGTGTTGTTGTGTGTCTTATCCTCATAGTTAAAATGATATGATTGGGGATGCATATGATTAAGAGACCAGATGATAGGAATACTATGTTATGTTCCCCCGAGGTCATGAGGATCAGTTGGGTCGAACATAGATGTTGATCATTCATGTTACATGGGATGTAGGGTCTTCAAGATGTTCTCAAAGACATCTTGTTACATGTCAAAGATGGTATATTAAATTGGGATCATGGAATTAATTATTAAGAATAAATAATTTAATTTTGGAGATTATTTTTTTAATTCCAGCTGAGAACATCACATGAACATATAATTTTATTTTTAGGTATGTACATGAAATCCTTGGAGGTTCTATACTATGTTGTATAATGATACCTAGCTCATTCCACCCCTACACTTGGGAACCCGAGAAAACATTCACTTGGTTGCTGGAACAAGTTAGGCTGAGACCCATGATCATATAGTTAATAAAGATAGATGATATTTTATTAGGGGTAGAATGAAGTTTGGATTGACAATTTATTGGATACCTTCCATTTTATTTATTTTCATTATATATGTATATGTGACCATACTGGTGGGAATTTTAGTTAATGTAGTAATCAACTATTTAGTCATTACATAATTTTATTTTATGGGATTACAATTTTAGTTTATCATCAAATTTATGATAATTTTTTTAAATGTTATTTTTCACTTTGATATAGGGGGTATAGTCTCCTTATAGTAATAACTTATACCCCAACTTCTTGTCAGCACCATCTGGAATATAAGGAGGAAGGCTTGAGGTCACAAATTTTTCTAGTTCTATTACTATATATAGTCATTGGAGTGGGACACTAAACTTCTAACTAAATAAAATGACATTAAAACAGATATGAATATGATATCACTCTTTAGATCATCGTTCTAGAACCACCAAATAAATTGGTCTCCCATGTGTCCTACATTACGACTCCGTATAAACCATATGATTCCAAGTAGTGGTAAGAGACTAATATATCCAATGAGATGACTATTCCAATGAATCAGAGTGAACAAAAAACCAAGAATCAAACATATCCAACAAAATTAGACCATATAAAATAATTAATGAAACACACAACTATAATAGATGTCGGTGTCCTGAAAAAATACACTGAAATCACACTAGGAAGATACCATAAAAAATTAATAAAAGAACAAAAAAAATGACACCAACAGAATATCCATTCGGGAGACAATCTACACACCAAATCCTCATATATCATTGAGATTTACTTTCCTGATATACATTAAATCAGGTTCTATGACCTAAAATATAATTAAACATTTTCATGTTGACCAGATTACTAATGTAGGGTGGAGCATATAACATTGTAGAGTCTCAAAAAACCCAAATATATTTCATCATATGAATTTTTGTGTATAATGAAAAGAAATAAAATAAATAAACATGGTTTATAGGATTTTGTGTCATAAACAGGACACCATGACAATTGATGAGGTACAACTTATGATAAATTCTTTATGTGCCAATTAGGCCTACACAATGTCTTACAATGCCTACATCTATGCTATGATGGAACCCAATAGCCACCTTGTATTGTGTTACCATAACCTATGACCATATTTTACATGATGACTCATGGGAGGGAATATGTTAAACCATAAACCAATACCTGATGTGATTGGGAATTATATTACAGCCATGTCTCCACCCACTACCTCATTTCTCTATTCAGTGTCGACCAATAACTTATCTTGTATTTTAATAACCTAAACCTCTCATGTTTGACCCTATTACATGACCCAATCTTTTCAAAACAAGTTCACTCATTCAAAAGTGACATCATAGCACTGTCCATCCCACTATTATGATCCTCATCCTAATATTATGATGGAAATGTCCATATATATCAGGAAGAAAATCTATACTAGGATTGGTTAACTAGCAGATCCCAATCCCATCCATGAAAGATCTTGATCATGGCCATTGACATATATCTGAAGAAAATTTTTTGATTCTAGATCCAATTACTCGCATTGGTACCTATAACCAAGAATAAAACATGAAACAAAAGCACATGGGGTTGTAGCATGCCAAAAAAGATCACCAAATCATCACTATAGTTCTAGTCAATCAGACCGAGCCCATCATCATGAGCATGTATCACCACCCTAGTTATGGAAATAACTTGGTCATTTAGACCATTGAAAAAATATTCTCATAGATACTACCGCATGTATTTCTCCTCGTAGTTGAACCGTAGCTTGTAGGATCCCACTAACCAAGGTCTCCTGGGGCCAATCCAAATTCTAAAAAATATCATTCACCATTATATTATTGATACCATCCAAATACATAAAATTATAGATGAAACTAGAATCAATAGGTTGTGATAAATTTCCAACCAAAACCCCCTTATCATCCCAATTCAAAATCCAGAAAAACTTCCACAACCCACACCCAGGTATCATCAAACATCTCTTAAGGGAAATATTTTATCTAATTACCAGAAGGTAACCCCTCTCCATATTATCTTCCATGTCCTTTATGAATTATACTACTAACCGCACACTCTAAGACTCCCTTCTAGCTTTTAAGAGGGAGTTTCAAGTTTCTAAAAAGATGTATAGATATTTCCCTCATAATTAGTTGGACCCAATCACTTTATGCTTTTCCATTTTCCATAGGATCCTAACATACGATATTTAGAATCACAAATCACATAGTAAGACACACACAAGGCCTTAGATAATCATAACCAACACCCTCACATCTCAGAGTCGTAGTTTCTGAGTGATCTTGAAATATTAATGGTTATAAAGAGAACTTGGTCTCATACTGGGGGGCACAATACAACATTTCCACCTCACATATGGAAAATACATGTGATTAAAACCAAACCATGAAAACATGTAGTTATTGAGGTAGGGATAATCATAATTATAAATTCTTATAAAATTTTATCATAGGGTCAAACTAGCTTGATATTAGTGTTATGGTCTCCAAAAATCCATCAAGCATCATTTATGAATGACCATGATCTCATGAACCTACTTCTTTACAAAAAAACAATAACTACCTAGATAAAATTATAATTAAATATTAAAACGTAATAAATTTTACATAAATTCCTATTTACTCTATGAGTGAATTGTCTACAAAACAATTGTTACCAACCACCTATAGATGGTCCATATGATATTCCCAACATCAACCTGAAAAAAAACTAACACATTTTAACAACTCATTATCCTATTTAATTATATTTAGGCTAAAAATAAAGAATAAATATTCAATAGAGTTCCTTCATTTATAGAGTGTTTGAAAATGTGAAAAAATTTATTGGGAAATCCTTTATTGAATCTGAACAAAAGAACCATTGATTAGGGTGATTTACACCATGCTTCGGTCAAAACTATTAGTACGACCAAAAAAAATTTAAATAAATTTTATAGGTCTACATGTGCAACGATGTGAAAAGAAAAAAAAATATACCTAAGATCTATACTAGAAATCCTAAAGAACCAACCCCATTCAAATGGGGGAGAAGAGATTAATTGGGAAGGGAGTGGCCAAAAATGGAATCCTCAAGTCACCCAAGTCCCCTAAAAACTACCAATCCAGAATGAAAATAATATGGCCTTTGACCCATCAAAAAATAATAATTGAACAAACCATTCAGAATGAGCATTTGGGTTCACGCATAAAACACTCATTGAACATGGATCCCACTAGATATACCATATTCATGTAATGAACTAATTTTAACATTATGAAATTATGGAGTAGAGGAGAAATCCCTTGGCCTAGACCCAATTCATGGTTCGAAGACCCCCAATGAAATTCATTCATTTTTTGAATACCTTTTCATTATATGATGGGGAATCTACTACTATTTTTCAGGAGCATGACCATCTGACCTTTATCAAACCTCCACATGAACATCAAAGTCATTAGAACGACCACATAAATTTCCAGAACATCATTTATAGATGTTTATATGATTAAATTCTCTATTCAAGTTTTTATTCTATGAATGAACCCTTCAACATATGAAAATTCAAATTTTCTTCGAAATTAAATGAATTGAACGTATGTGGGGTATTACATAAATTATCATTACACATAATGAAATGTATATTTATATATAAATATTTGAATCCAACAAGAAAAAAATTATAAAGTGGATATTTCATCTAATATGATACATTTTATATCCATAAAACTCTTATATGAATATTCAAAAACACAATATAATAACATATATATCATATAATATGTGATACACTACCAAATTATCCTATGGTGTACTGCACTTTTAGGGGCTTCGTTAACTCATTAATCTAATATATAATTACTACTACATCCCAATGAAACTGTCTAATAAAACCCTCCCACTAACTCTTTAAGGAGTAATAGTTATTATGTGTGATTGTTTGAATAATGGAATGATTTGGGAATATTATTTCTGACACTCATATCTTTAAACATGTTCAAACTAATTTAATTTTTAACATATAATGTCACAATTTGAACTCAAATTATCTACCTAGGACTATTTATAGGTTCATAAAAAACATTGTAAGAACCTGATTACTAGATTATGTATTTGTCATTTTAAATTTGGTTTATTTATTAATTTTGGAACTAATATGGATAACAAAAGAGTTAAAAATTGTTTTAGGGGTGAAAAAGGATTCTTCTGAGCTCTGAACCGCATCCTGTTTGAAAAATTAAACTATTTGTATGGTTAGTAGAAACCATGTGTGTCAATATTCATATTTATGTGTGAATTTGTGGATCTAGATAGTGGGGTGAAGTAAGGAGAACATTTTAGATTAAATATAATTTAGGGGTTATACCCTCATGAAATAACTACACACATTGTTGTAGATGTGTTTTTCATGGTTGGTGTAAGGTTTTTATTAGTGTGAATCCTAACTGTACCGATTCCGCTCACTACAATATATAGTGCATGGTTTGTGCAATGATTTGTCATCTTTTGTGGACAGACAATGAAACTTGGGTTTTTTGGTGATTTTATGAAAATGAACTTAAATGAAATGTTTTAACACCCCATTTCATTAATTTTTCTATATTCCAAATAGAAAAGGCACTTATCAATATTTCTGGGATTTTCCATGTAATGTCTTGTAATTTTTGATACCGAGCTCTGATATATTGTTTGATTTGATCCCCATTTGTCCCATTGGATTCACATTGCTAAGATATTAAATCCTATTTCGCCTTTTGTCTTTTTTATTTATATGGATGATTCTATTTAGATGTAGGATCATATACCTTACTTTTAGGATATTGGTATGTTATTTAGATATATTCTAATCCATTCCAAAATATAGGCTAATAATATATGCAGATATTTGTAAGAGTATTGTCTAGGTGGTCTGTAACTCAGCCCTCAATATTCTTCATTTTGTAAATTTCCATGTGTGCGTACTGATTTCATTGGGAGTTACTAGTATAATTAAAATGCCATTATTATAGTCATTAGAACCATATTCTATACACTTGGTAAAAATTCTATCCAATTTTGGAGGTTATGCCCTCTTCATATACCACCCCAAATAGGGTGATTCCATTAATCACACATTTTATGGTTTGTTACGAGCGTCTACACCACCATCTGGGTGTGATTTGGCTAGACACTACTAATGATAATCAATCAATTAATTAAATAACTAAAAAATTGGTTCCTGATTAGATATTTATTTCATTACATGCACATGAACATACTAAGGTACTTGTTCCACTTAATTAATTATTATTTAAATGGATAAATTAGATAGTATACTAGGTATATGACTTGGCATTATTAAATTTAAATGATTTTTTGGTTTCATGTATATATAACCCCTTTACATGTATAATGGAAGTTAGAAAAATGAACTAAATGAATGGAAAATAATTTATATAAACCAATGGGTGGTTCTCTGTCCCTGTAGCCTTGTCACTGTAATGAAATGAATGTAAATGGACTGAATGACTTATTAAACGACATTATTTTTACATGGAACAATTAATTAATTGAATTAACAACATGGTTCCTAATTTATACATACCATGAAACTTCTATAGTACTGGTCAAACTCATGCAAGCAATTTTTTTCTAATGGAATTCCTCCAGAACTCGTGGATGGCATTCTAATTCAGAGATACTAGTTTTCAAGTGTGAGACTCCCCTAAGAACCCACTATTTTTCAATCAGTGTATGCCCAAAATTACACTGTAGGATCCAACAATTATTATTTTAAGAAGCCTTGGATACACTCATATGATACATCATAACATCTACAGACATGAAGCACTTTGGAAACACCCTTGAGAATAATCACTTCTTATCCAATTTTACCTTATATGATTTCTATGGACTCTAATAAAATTATTATTGTGGAATTACATGAGAATTGACCCTTAGATAAAAAATCATTCATCTTTATCCATAATAACAGTTACTACTATGATTTATTTACACTTGAGGTCATGGATGCCTTGGTTATTACATTGGATCACAATTATTATTAAGAAAATTACAATATCGATTGTTTTGTGTTGTATCCTTTTATTATTATTAACAACAAGGATTCTTTTTTATATCTTGGATCATTAATTATAATAATCATGTTATGTTTTGAGTGATGGTTTTACCTCATATGACTTACTTATATAAAATAGAACATAAATAATAAGTGATAAGGTTGTGTGTTTAGATTCTAGCAAAGGATGAGGCAGGTACATGAGTATTTACATTATGTTTTAGGTTCACGCTTAAAAAATATATGTTTATATTACATGGAATTAATTTTAAATATATCATTGGTGGTAGACTGATATGATTTATCACACACCCTACCTGGGTTCCATTTGTTATTTGGTAGACTACATGTATGCAGGTATGGGAAATCAGAAGCATATAGCTTTAGACAAATGATTTGTTTCAAGCATTAGGATGGATCTGAGTAGAAGATGACCAAGCTGGAGTGTGATACGATGGAATTTTATTTGGAATAAATATTTCTGATTTTTATAGAATGTATTTCCTACTTCCTTTTATCCAGGTTTTCCACCTTTATATAACAAAATAGCTATCATAATATTTTTATATGATTTTCAATTTCAATAGCTGTTTATATATTTTTTCTACGACTGACGTGACATGTATTTTTTATTTTTTCTTTTGATATTTACTAGTTACTATATTTTACCATTTATATACACAATTTTAATAATGAAACAATCTCTTCATAGACACACCCTAATCCCTCAATGTTGTTCATTTTCCTCTAGCATTCAGGGATATGTGCTTGAGGCCATGCGACCAATAGTGTTTAGGGAACATCAGAGTGATATATTGATCTGGGACATCAAAAAGTTGTATCAATGTTGTTCCATTATTTATTTACAATTTAAAGGAAAAATTTTGGAGATTTGGAATTCTTGTATCATTTTTATAAGTATGTATTTGTGAAATCTATCCCATGATCAGTGTCAATATATAGTTTATTGATTTATAATCATTGTTCATGATTTTTCCAATTATTGTTGATATTATTTAACTATTGGTTGAAACAAATTTTATGTAATTTTTAGTATTATTAATATTCTGATAGATGGTATCATTTTATCTTTGTCCTGATGATGTGAGTTCAAGGATAATTTTTACAAGCATCATCATAGTCACCTAGAATTCACATGCCATGTCAAATATCTGAGTCTCACTTCATGAATATTACCGTGTTTAATATGATTATTGAGTTAAAAATGTTTACACACACACACACACATATATATATATATTTGATTCCCATTGGATCTGATTGAGTTAATGATAGTTTCAAATTCATGAGTTGTATGGGAACTTGTGGGTTGGAATAGGTAATTTACCAAATCAAGCTATTAGAAAGAATTTAAATGGGTTTTATTTTCAGGTATAAGGTGTATGTAACCTAATTCACTGGGAATTTAAATCTATTATAAATGAACCTTGATATATATAAATAAAAAATGAAAAATCTAAAATTAAAACATGACTTATAATGTGAAGTTGTTTACAGAAAATGAAGAGGCATGATATAGTATAGCCTTCATCAACTATAACCCCTAAAATTTAAATCATATCACAAAAAATACATGGGATTCTAAAAGGATAGATGGTGTATTATACCATGGGTAGTTAGCATAATTCATTTGGGTTATACTCTATTATTTAAATCATTATAATTAATTATTTTTCTATGTTGTGTTTCTATATGTTCAAGACCATTGCAACCAAAATGTTCTATTGTCATGTTCCAGGAGGGTGGACACAACAATGCTCAAGACATGGTATCCCCAGAGCTTAAAAACATCCTATAGGAGTTCCACATGAGGAATATCCTATTATTATCGATATGAGAATTGAAAATAAGTTTCTTGAGAGTTTTTTATGTCTGATGTATTACATGCATGGTGCTCTATGACCTACAGCTATGATGAATTACTTGAATAATGATTTTCTGAACTAGTATCATCCTACCTTCTCATGGGATTATATTTAACACACTACACGGAGTTTTATAGTGGCCCCAATATTAATCATGGAGAATATGAAGGCTCCCCCAAATCATATGTCCAAGATTTCTTGTTTTATGTTCTGAGACTCAGCCAAGTGAAGGTATGATGGGATTACCCAGGATTGTCTCCCTTAAGTCATATTATGGGATGCTTTCTAGGAAACTTTCTATGATCAATTAATTGTTTTGATTCTTATACCTAACTAAATCATTGATTTATTTCATCTTGAGTATTATGATATATCGGTCATGGAGTATTCAACTTGTTTTATTGGGTTACGATTGTTTTCACCTCTTCTAGATGGTGTTGTTATTTTTCATGCTAGATGAAATAATATATTCTTCATTATTCCATTTTTATTCAGTTGAAGATGTTTCTCCTATGTACATTCTTTGAGATCGTTAATCAAACTGTCGTCACTAATCACAATGTAAGGGAACACGATAGTATATGTAATTTTGGATTAGTGTTGTGGAAAGACAACACTACTTTTGGTTGTAGGAAATGATCCCTAGAGGTTTCTCATCTAGAAAGTGGAATCTAGAGTACACGTAATCATAGCTCTGCGGTGTTCCATTAGTGTGGGAAATATGGGAATCTATAGACTTAATTTGATAGAGACCCTCTATAGTGTCAGGGTTTTTGCTATATGGGGAATATTAAGTTATTCATTCAAGGCAGTTGTTGGTCGGAGTGGACACTCAAGAGGGGGGTGAATTGAGTTCCAATTAAAATTTCTGTTAAAAACAATTTCTATTAAAATCCCCCAATTTCAAAAACAAATTAAACTGTAGTGAATTTATATAGATTATAAAGGTTCAATTAGTTTCTCAAAGATTTATTAATTCTCAGTTAATGTAATCTTATGATTAAATTAACTTTTTAAACTAACTTACTGATTTATAACAAATATAAACACTTGCGAATTTAATTATCAAAGTAGCTTTGAAGACAGATTATATTTCAAAGTAATAGCAGCGGAATATGAAATAAATATGTATAGTATGGATATAGAGTATAACTATAAACACAGAGAATTAACCAAGAGGTTCAGTCTCAAGCCGAGACTTAGTCCTCTCAAAATTTTATATAAAATGATCCACACCCTGGATCGGGGTTAACAACAGTGAACACACTGTCCAGGTCACAAGACCTCTACCACAGTTCTTCGTGGGAAAACAAACAACAGCAGCAAGCTGTCCAGGTCACAAGACCTCTACCACTATCCACAGTGGGAAATGGGGTGCAAAAAGATTTGCTGAGGATTTAAAGATCCTCCAGTGAAAGTACAGGAGTCAGTGTGTGTGTTTAATACAGCAGATAACACACACTGCTCAAAATGTAGAATAAATCACAGAACAAGAGATGTAGAGTTTAGAGGTGGTTCTGGTGATCTCAGTGTAGCTCTTGTATTCGATCAGAAGAGAGTTTGAGTCCTCTTCTCGTTTCTGTTTGAGAAACAGAGTGTCGTATGCTCCAGGTTCACATGTAGTGAGAATGTAGTCGATGAAGTTCTTCAGGGTTCTTCTTGTATGCACAGAACACTTCTCGAGTATACTTGATTGTCTATATGCTTCTCTGTGTTCTTGATGGAACTCGTTTTTATCTTCTTGTGTTTCTGGTATATTTCGTCCACCACGCACTTCTCTGGTTCGCATCCTCTTTGGGCAGCGTAGTCTTCTCGTATTTATCTCCCGACAGGGGACAGAAACGATTTCTTTTCAGCAGGTACGAGGTATGGGTTCCTGACATCCGACAACCTTTATCAGATATTTGACAAATCATCAAAATGTATGATATGACCGTTAGATAGATTAAATGTAGGAAATAAAGAAATTAAAACAGTGAGTCGAGAATGTATGTCACTGTTGACTTCAACTGTGGTCTTCCAACTGTGGACTTCCTTCTGACTGCTGACTTCAACAAAGGCTTGCTGTCTGTAGGCTTGCAATGGTAGTGTTTACTCCATGTAACTGTAGCCTCTCTAACTGTAGACTTGTAATATCAAATTTGTTAGAACTGTATCCTTTGTCAACTGCGGACTTCGATCATCAGTAGACTTAGTCGACAGAAGCTGTCTAACTGTAACCTTGACTGTAGGCTTATGACTGTAGGCTTGTTCGACTGTGAACTTGTTCCAACTGTAGACTTGTTCGACTGTGAACTTGAGCAGAGAAAACTTTGAGCAGAAGTCTTGTAACTGTGACCTTCGTCTGTGAGCTTTGACAATAGATAGCAGTATACTCGTAACTGTAAGCTTGTATTAGTCTTCGACTGTAACCTTGTAACTGTGAACTTATTGCAACAGTAACTTAAGGTGACAGTTAACTGTAACTGTGACTTTGAAAAGAAAACTCTGACTGTTGGCTAACAATACCAAACTTATGTAAATGCTACTGTAAGCTGTTACAGTAAAGTTATGAGAGTAAGAATATGAACTGTTTAGAATAAAATACGTTTAAGCATAGAATAATAAGATTAATGCAAGGGTTTTAATACATCATAATCAATGTTTAAGCTTGATTTGGGATTATCAAAACAGGTGATTCCAACAATCTCCCCCTTTTTGATAATCACAAATTATGTCAGTATGAAATATAGAAGTATCAGAGAGAAGTGTGCAAAACACAGTATTAGCAATATGAGCACAAAAATTAGGTATAATCTGCAAGGATTTCTCCTCTTTGTATTGGTTCATTTCTCCCTTGAGTTTCCCATTTCTCCCCATTTCTCCCCATATCTATTTCTCTTTATTTCTCCCCCTTTGTGATTAACAAAAAGAAAGACAGAGAGAGAGAAAATAAACATTGTATTAATAAGGAGTACAATACATGACCCAAAACGTGAATACATGATCCCTATCAAAAAAAAAACATAAACAGACTCAATCCTCTTCATCTGGAGGTAAGGGATATTTTCCTTTGGAGGAAGAAGATGGAGCAGGAGGTGAAGGATCAACAGGCTGAGGAATGGCAGCAGGAATGTCTGGAGGGGCAGCAACAGAGGCTCCTGAAGGCCGGTAGTGAGTAGCTTGCCGAGGGATCAGTGGTCTAAGGATTCTGAGGGAATCAGAAGGAGACATTACTGAAGAACCACTGGGGTTGGAGACAGGTAGGGCAGGAGGAACTATAACAGGTGTGCAGTCCACATGAAGAAAAGGTAGGAGCAGATTCCTGAAATCCATTATGATGTTTCCTCCTCTGTCCATGGAAGATAAGAAGTCATCTTTGTTTTCCAAGAATTTATCCAAAGCCGGGGTCAACTCTTGTAGCTTGCTAACTTGTTCTTTGAAGGCTTGAGTTACAGGAGGCAGCTTCATAGTTTCTAGCATGAGCTTGAAGTGATTGTTCAACTGATGCTTGGTGAAAATCCGATCAAAGTAATAATCCACTTTACTTTTGATGGCCTCCTGAGAAGCAGTAGCAGCCTGCAGGTGCTCACGAACAAAGCCACTGACTTCTCTTGTAGTAGCAAGGATCTGTAGGTCTGATGTGTCATTTGAACGGGCCTGAGTAAGCTCTTCTCTGAGCAGGCTTCTAAACTGCTCAAGGTCCACAGGAGAGCTAGATGAAGAAAGGGACTTGACTGAGAATGCCACTGTCTCCTTGAAAGACTGAGTTAGATTTCCAATCACTTTCTGAATGACAGCATCCTGATTGCTAAAGTGTTCTTTTACTGATTTCTTGAAAGCCTCAAATACTTCCACAAACTGTTTGACCACTTCTTTGATGTATCGAATCTCACTGGCCACTTGTGTCTGAGAACTGCTCAGGGCAGTTAAAGAAGCAACTGATTGTCTGAGGGCCACTACTGCTCCAGTCCAGCTTTCAATTTGAGTGTGGCACACTTTCATTTCATCCATCACTTCTTTTATTGGACTTCCCACAACAAATCCTAGAGATTGTTCTAAGGATTGTTCTACATTTTTCTGCTCATCAAAAAGACTGGTTTTCAATTCAGCAACAGATTGTCTGATGGTCTCCTTCATTTCATTCTTTAAGGATTCAAGGTCTTCCTTGGTGGCCAATCTTTCAGTTTCTAACACTGGAGAGCTGTTAGGTAGGATGACTGGATTTCTTGGTGGTTGGTTTTCCTCATCTGAATCCTCATAATTGAGTCCTAACACCATGTATCCTGGATCTGAGGTCCATCCTTCTATATCAAACATTACAGAGACTGAACCAAAACGCTCCCCCTCACTTGGAGGTCCTTCCTGAACACTTTCTATTATCTTCTCAACTCTGGGAAACTCTAAGTTCTCTTCTGTAGATCTAGCAGGTTCCATATTTGCTTCCTCTGTAGGTTCAGCAGTGAGGTTAGCCTCCCTCTCTGTTTGGTCATCAACCACTTCCATGACAACAGTAGTAGAGACCACTCCTGCTTCCTGGTCAGACACCGACTTGTCTGTATACCCTATCAAAGGGATCATACTAAGTTCTTCTGCAACAGTTTCTTGTTTTTCATTTAAAGCTCCAGCCTCTTCTGCTTCGACTGTATCACCCTCATCAGAGGTGTCCTTGACAAAATATTGAGATTCTTCTTCTTCTTCTATAGTCTCAGTCTCACTGTCTCTTAGAACAGGTTCTCTACTAGGTAGTTCTTTTGGAGGGCTTGCTGCTCCAAACGTCACTGTCCTGACAGGACTATGAGTAGTATCAGGATCACTCCCTTCATCAATTGGGGTGTTCTCTCTTGCAGAGATACCAACTACTGCTGTCTGTTCATCATCTGAGTATACAGGTTCAGGCTCATCAGGCTTTAAGCCTGGATCTCTCCTATCTCTCGGTCTAGAGGGATGAGTACAAGGGCTAAAATTCTCATAGATTCTCTCCTCATCATTCACCCATGATTTCTTCCAGGGATTCCAACTGATCTTCATGAATTTGCAGATTACTTTCGAGATACATACACTGTTCATTGCTACTATCAACTCTTCCTGACTTCCAGCTGCACCTTTCACTTTCAACATAACCGAAATGAGTTTAGCATGAAACAAGGCACTTGATTTTGAGCTTTCCTTTATCATGTCCTCCATCTGAGCCATCAGCAACCTACAAAGGTTGAATTTCCTTCCATGTTTTAATAAGTACATCAAGTAAATATCCTGGTGCTTCAGAGTTGCAAAATCTCCTCTTCTAGGACTCAGTACATGCTGAATAAACTTAAACAGAAGCCTGTCCTCTCCACACATTTCAGCAGCAATAATCTTCCTTACTGTGGCATTACCTGTCAATTCTTCCAGAGCCGTCTCATGATCAATGATTCTACTATTTGGAGGAGCCGCTCCAGAATAGTAGTTGTAAATACCCTCACGAGGAACTCTTAAACATGCATCCCATTCAACTGATGAAAAACTGACTTCATTACCGTTTACTCTGGATACCAGTCTATGCTGATCATCCTCTTCCTCGAACTGTAGATATTCATAGAATTCCTTCACCAGCTTCGGGTAGTATGGTCCATTATTGTTTGCGAAGCATTCGGTCCATCCTTGCTCATTAAGCACTGCCAGCACTAATGATCTGCTCGATAAAATCCACTCTTCACTTAGCTCCTTCTCAGCAACTATTTCTCTCTTAGTCAGATGTGGATTAACAGGTCTTATAGAGGCGTTCCCGGTGCCACTGGATTCGACTTGAGTCCTCTTTGGCATTGGTGCATCTTCATTGACAGTCGGGGGTCGCTTTGTTCTGTCCATTGGAACTGAAAGAGGTTTCGAGGTTCGGTTGAAGGTTTAGGGTTTAGGGCTTGAGAGAGCAAGGGTCGAGATGAGTGGATTGAGATATGTTCGATGTTCTCAATTTTATCATTTAGGTATTTAGAAATAAAAGTATAAAGAAAAGAAACGGTTCGAATTCCCGCAAAAATAAACTAAGGTTAAACAGTGAAACAACCTACAGAGAGATGTAACAGTGAGGTACACCGGTGAGGTCTAACTGTGAGGTTTCGACTGTGAGGTCTAACTGTGAGGTTTCAACTATGAGGTTTCAACTGTGAGGTCTAACTGTGAGGTTTCAACTGTGAGGTTTCAACTGTGAGGTTTCAACTGTGAGGTTTCAACTGTGAGGTTTCAACGGTGAGGTTTCAACTGTGAGGTTTCAACTGTGAGGTTTCAACTGTGCTATAGTTAATCATACCTAACTCATGTTTGATCTAACTTAATCTCTCAGAATTCAAAGGCTTTGTAAAAATATCAGCTAACTGATGTTCAGTGCCAATGAACTCAAGAGTGATATCACCTTTTTGATAATGATCCCTCAGAAAGTGATGTCTCACATCAATATGTTTTGTCCTAGCATGAGATACTGGATTTTTTGAAATGTTAATAGAACTTGTATTGTCACACCTTATAGAGACATGTTTGAATTGATATCCATAGTCTAGTAAAGTGTGTTTCATCCACAAGATTTGTGCACAACAGCTACCAGCAGCTATATACTCAGCTTCGGCAGTAGACAATGCAACAGAATTCTGCTTCTTACTACACCAAGATACTAGTGACTTGCCTAAAATGTGACATGTTCCAGAGGTGCTCTTTCTATCTAACTTGCAGCCAGCAAAATCAGCATCAGAATAACTTAATAAATCAAATGATTGTCCTTTTGGATAAAATAATCCCAAATTGGGAGTATGTTTTAGATATTTGAAAATCCTTTTAACAGCAGTCAAATGAGACTCTTTTGGATTGGCTTGAAACCGAGCACACATGCATACACTGAACATGATGTTAGGTCTACTGGCAGTACGGTACAGTAGACTACCTGTCATACCTCTGTAATTGGTTTGATCCACTGGTTCACCAGTTTCATCACTGTCCAACTTGCAAGTGGTGCTCATAGGTGTGTCACTGCCTTTGGTTCCATCCAAAGAAAAACGTTTTATAAGATCTTTAATATATTTACTTTGATTCAAAATAATACCATTTTTATTTTGAAAGATCTGAAATCCAAGTAAAAATTTGAGTTCTCCCATTAAACTCATTTCAAACTCATTTTGCATTATTTTTGAAAAATCAACACATAAAGAATTTTTAGAAGATCCAAAAATAATATCATCCACATAGATTTGTACTATTAAGACATCTTTAGAAATCCATTTAATAAAAAGAGTAGGATCAGCTATCCCTTTAGTAAATCCTTTTGAAATAAGAAAAGAGCTGAGCCTATCATACCAAGCTCTTGGAGCTTGCTTTAAACCATATAAAGCTTTAGATAGTTTAAAAACATGATTAGAAAAATGGGGATTTGTAAAACTAGGAGGTTGTTCCACAAATACATCCCCAATTATATATCCATTTAGAAAAGCACTTTTAACATCCATTTGATATAATTTGAAATTCAGATGAGCAGCATAAGCAAGTAATATCCTAATGGCCTCTAGTCTAGCCACGGGTGAAAAGGCTTCCTCATAGTCTATTCCTTCTTCCTGACTATACCCTTGTGCAACTAGCCTAGCTTTGTTTCTGATTATGTTACCAAACTCATCAACTTTGTTTCTAAACACCCATTTAGTGCCTATGGTAAGAGTGTCTTTAGGTCTTTCCACTAATTCCCAAACTTTGTTTCTTTCAAACTGATTTAGTTCTTCTTGCATAGCCATTACCCAGAATTCATCACTGATAGCATCATTGACATTTTTGGGTTCAAGCTGTGAAAGAAAAGCTTGATGTTCAACCTGATTTCATAGAGAAGCTCTAGTTTGTGTTCCTCTATCAAGATTACCAACAACAACATCTAAAGGATGATTCTTTAGAATCCTAGTTTATTTCGTAAAGGTTGTACTAGAGATTTCAGGTTCATCTATAGGTTCGGGTTCCACAGAGGAAGATTCTGGAAAAAGTCCAGAACTGGATGTTTTTATTGCAGGTTCTTTAGATTTGTCATTTAGGTCCAGAACAGATAAGTCTTCTTCAACATCTTCAAGAGAAGTTTTAGACTCATGTGGATCAGTCTCATCAAACTTGATGTGAACAGATTCTTCCACACATTTGGTTTTCTTATTGAACACTCTATAGGCTTTACTAGACATAGAGTAACATAGGAAAATTCCTTCATCACTTTTTTGGAGCAAATTTATCAAGATTATCTTTAGTATTCAGAATAAAGACTTTGCAACCAAAAACTCTAAAGTAATTAACCTTAGGCTTCCTATTATTCCACAACTCATAAGGGGTTTTCTTAAGAATCGGTCTAATCAAGACTCTATTAATAACATAGCAGGCTGTATTTACAGCTTCATCCCAAAAGTAAACAGGCAGGTCATATTCATTAAGCATAGTCCTTGCAATTTCTTGCAGGGTTCGGTTTCTTCTTTCCACTACACCATTCTTTTGAGGTGTCCTAGGAGCAGAAAAATTGTGAGCATAGCCATTGTGTGAGCAGTAAGATTCAAATTCTCGATTCTCAAACTCACGACCATGATCACTCCTCAAGGTCTTAATCTTAAGTCCACTAAGATTTTCTACAGACTTAGAGTATTTGACAAAGGAAGAGCAGGCTTCACTTTTGTGAGCTAGAAAGTATACCCAAGTATATCTAGAAAAGTCATCTACAAGAACATAAACATAGTGCTTCCCATTTAGACTTGAAATTCTTGATGGTCTAAACAAATCCATGTGAACCAGTTCAAGTGGTTGAGAAGTTGAAACTTCTTTCTTTGGTTTAAAAGAAACTTTGTGTTGTTTTCCCTTTTGATAGGGATTACACACTTTGTCATTTGGGAATTCAAGCTTAGGTAGGTCTCTAAATAGGTGTTTCTTAGAGAGTTTTCTAAGTGAGTGAATGTTGCATTTTCCTAATCTCTTATTCTACAGCCAAGACTCTTTATGAAAAGAATTTAAGCAAGTAACGTTATGTTTAGCTAAAGTGTTTAAGTCAACAGCATAAACATTTTCATTTCTTAAGGCAGAAAATATTAAAGCATTTTTGGAATTATAAACATGACAAGAATTGTTTTCAAACTTGACATTAAAACCATCATCACACAATTGAGGAATGCTAAGTAGGTTGTACTTAAGTCCATCAACAAATAAAACATTGGAAATTAATACTGAGTCAGTGTTACCAATCTGGCCTAAGCCGATGATTTTTCCTTTTGAGTTATCACCAAAAGTGACATATCCTCCATCAAACTTTATTAAGCTTTTGAAGCACGAATAGTCCCCAGACATGTGTCTTGAACATCCACTGTCTAAGTACCATACCTTCTTGTAATTTCTTTTCAAACAGATTTCCTACAAAACAGATTAGACAAGAAATGACTTTGGTACCCAGATTTTCTTGGGTCCAGATATATTAGCAATCAAGGATTTAGGTACCCAGATTTGTTTTATGGGTCCCATACAATTAATAGATGCAACAGATTTAGAGAGATATACTTTACTTGATCGACAACTATTTAAATAACCAGTTGAGGCATACGAATTTCCAAAACTGGAACTAGCAGGATTTTTTCCAGACTTGGAAATAAATCGGGTTTTAGTAAACTGTCTTTGTCCAGGTTGGTATCCCAATCCAGTAGCATACTTAGGTGCAACTTGCTTTCCTAGCAGTTGGGTTAGAGTATCTTTTCCATTTGTGAATGTTTCTAAGTCCTTTCTATGTTGTTCATTAGATAGTTTCAGTTCTGTATTCTCCTTTAATAATTGAACATTTTTCTCTTTTTCTACATCAAGTGCAGACTTGACACTTGCAGTAAGAGAATGCTATTTCTTTAAAGACTTATATTTATCCTTTAGTTCATTACACGTTTCTTCCAGCATATTACAGTATTCAGTCAATTCATCTTTAGACATATTTTCAGAATCAGAACCAGATTCTGCTTCACCTTTAGAATAATAAGAGTTTAAAGTGGGAGTGTCTAAGGTTACCTCAGATGTGTTTGTCATGAAACACATATTAGCACGATTTCTTTCAGAATCACTGGACTCTGATTCACTTGTGCTGTCTTCTGAAGCACTCCAGGTGGCCTTCATAGCTTTCCTATAATTCTTGTCCTTGTACTCATATTTCTTCTTGAATTTTAACTTAGGACAGTCAGCTTTGATGTGTCCTTTCCTTTTACATTCATAGCAAACTATGTCTTCTTCTTTATCAGTTTTCTTCCAATCTTTCTTCCACTTACCTTGTCTATCATACTTACCCTTGTAGTTTGGTTTTCTGAAGAACTTCTTCTTCCTATAGAATTTCTTGAATCTCCTTGCTATTTGTGCCATCTCGGCATCACTGTCAGAATCTAAGTCTTCACTAGATGAGATTTCAGTTGGTATATGCACTTTCTCCTTGTCTTTGCTCTTTGATCCAGTAGACTTAAAAGCTACAGATTTTCGTTTTGGTTCCTCATCTTCCTCTTTATTTACCTTGAGCTCTTCTTCGTACATCATCAGCTTACCAATTAACTCCTTGACAGGCAAAGATCCAATATCACAGGATTCTCTAATTGAAACGGATGTGCCTCTCCATCTGTCAGGCAGACATCTCAATAATCTCATGATTTGCTCCTTTGCTGGAACAATCTTCCCGAGTGAGCTCATTGTGTTGACTATCTCATTAAACCTGAGATAAATATCAGAAATAGGTTCATCAGCTTTCATCTTAAAGTTATCATATTTGATAGTATAAGTGTTTAACCGCATTTCCTTAACATTAGTTGTTCCTTCATGAGAAACAGCTAAGGTGTCCCAGATTTCAAAAGAAGTTTTACATGCAGAAATTCTATTGAATTCCTCATCTCCTAGAGCACAGTAGAGAGCATTCACAGCCTTACAATTATTATTGTAAGCTACTTTAGTAGGTTCATCCCAGGTTATTCTTTCAGTTTCTGGAATCTTGTATTGAGACTCTATAACAGTCCAAATATCAAAACCCATACTTTCCAAATGAATTTTCATTTTGAGCTTCCATTGGGCATAATTCACACCATTAAAGAAGGGTGGCCTGTTAGTAGCAGCACCTTCTAGTCTATTATCCATAAGGAAATTTTAGAAAATGTTTTAAAGAGATAAAATTTAGAACTAACAGAAATTTAAGATCTTTTAGATAAAACTACAATCACAGTTTAAAAACAGAGAGTTAAAATAAAACTTTGAGCAAGTATAACAGAGATAAATCCAACCTCTGATACCAAATGTTGGTCGGAGTGGACACTCAAGAGGGGGGTGAATTTAGTTCCAATTAAAATTCCTGTTAAAAGCAATTTCTATTAAAATCCCCCAATTTCAAAAACAAATTAAACTGTAGTGAATTTATATAGATTATAAAGGTTCAATTAGTTTCTCAAAGATTGATTAATTCTCAGTTAACGTAATCTTATGATTAAATTAACTTTTGAAACTAACTTACTGATTTATAACAAATATAAACACTTGCGAATTTAATTATCAAAGTAGCTTTGAAGACAGATTATATTTCAAAGTAATAGCAGCGGAATATGAAATAAATATGTATAGTATGGATATAGAGTATAACTATAAACACAGAGAATTAACCAAGAGGTTCAGTCTCAAGACGAGACTTAGTCCTCTCAAAATTTTATATAAAATGATCCACACCCTGGATCGGGGTTAACAATAGTGAACACACTGTCCAGGTCACAAGACCTCTACCACAGTTCTTCGTGGGAAAACAAACAACAGCAGCAAGATGTCCAGGTCACAAGACCTCTACCACTATCCACAGTGGGAAATGGGGTGAAAAAAGATTTGCTGAGGAGTTACAGATCCTCCAGTGAAAGTACAGGAGTCAGTGTGTGTGTTTAATACAGAAGATAACACACACTACTCAAAATGTAGAATAAATCACAGAACAAGAGATGTAGAGTTTAGAGGTGGTTCTGGTGATCTCAGTGTAGCTCTTGTATTCGATCAGAAGAGAGTTTGAGTCCTCTTCTCGTTTCTGTTTGAGAAACAGAGTGTCGTATGCTCCAGGTTCACAGGTAGTGAGAATGTAGTCGATGAAGTTCTTCAGGGTTCTTCTTGTATGCACAGAACACTTCTCGAGTATACTTGATTGTCTATATGCTTCTCTGTGTTCTTGATGGAACTCCTTTTTATCTTCTTGTGTTTCTGGTATATTTCGTCCACCACGCACTTCTCTGGTTCACATCCTCTTTGGGCAGCGTAGTCTTCTCGTATTTATCTCCCGACAGGGGACAGAAAAGATTTCTTTTCAGCAGGTACGAGGTACGGGTTCCTGACATCCGACAACCTTTATCAGATATTTGACAAATCATCAAAATGTATGATATGACCGTTAGATAGATTAAATGTAGGAAATAAAGAAATTAAAACAGTGAGTCGAGAATGTATGTCACTGTTGACTTCAACTGTGGTCTTCCAACTGTGGACTTCCTTCTGACTGCTGACTTCAACAAAGGCATGCTGTCTGTAGGCTTGCAATGGTAGCGTTTACTCCATGTAACTGTAGCCTCTCTAACTGTAGACTTGTAATATCAAATTTGTTAGAACTGTATCCTTTGTCAACTGTGGACTTCGATCATCAGTAGACTTAGTCGACAGAAGCTGTCTAACTGTAACCTTGACTGTAGGCTTATGACTGTAGGCTTGTTCGACTGTGAACTTGTTCCAACTGTAGACTTGTTCTACTGTGAACTTGAGCAGAGAAAACTTTGAGCAGAAGTCTTGTAACTGTGACCTTCGTCTGTGAGCTTTGACAATAGATAACAGTAGACTCGTAACTGTAATCTTGTATTAGTCTTCGACTGTAACCTTGTAACTGTGAACTTATTGCAACAGTAACTTAAGGTGACAGTTAACTGTAACTGTGACTTTGAAAAGAAAACTCTGACTGTTGTCTAACAATACCAAACTTTTGTAAATGCTACTGTAAGCTGTTACAGTAAAGTTATGAGAGTAAGAATATGAACTGTTTAGAATAAAATACGTTTAAGCATAGAATAATAAGATTAATGCAAGGGTTTTAATACATCATAATCAATGTTTAAGCATGATTTGGGATTATCAAAACAGGTGATTCCAACAGCAGTAAATCAGCTTATACAGAAAGAGGTTCTACACCTTATCCACCTTTAGGGGAAGGTTCTTCTATGCCACAGTAGTTGGGGAGTTGGAGTTGAACAAGGTGTACTAGATGTGGAGGTGTTCGAGGTCATGGTAGCCGTACATTTTATTATTAGTATTGTCTACAAATCATTTATGATTTTTGTAGTCCGACTTTAGAAACTGGATGTGGATATGGTTAGTAGCATATTTCTCAGCCGATACATGAGGATCAACATTCTCAATCATCTATAGTATGAGCAACTATTCTAGTATCCTCCACTATATTCTCTTTTTTATTTTAATTGGTTCATAACACTCCTTAATCTATTTATCTATTTTGGAAAGTCTCGGGAATGATATAAAGTATTACCATGGTGTAATGACCCTGGATACACCATTGGGAGTACGGTCAAGGGGAATACACCAATGTAGGGACACCCCCTTGAGGTAAGAAGTTACCATTTATTGTGGAACCTCAATGATTTCAAGATGTCATTCTTAAGTTTCATTCTCATGATGTATTGGTTGTTCCTATATAATCCATTTGTTGACTTATATCATTTCAGGTTATCATTTAAATCACTAAAGGACAAAATTTATCAATACAATGATGAGTGGGATGACAAGGATATTAAAATGAGACCATAACATCTTTGGAAAGGTGGAGTGACCAACCATATTTCAAATCACTTAGTGGAGGATCAGTGTTTACATATGACTAAATTCTCTCCAATAATAGATCATTTTAGGGACATCATTCCCAATAATTTTTCTTTGTTACCTCCAAGAAGAGATAGGCAGAATTTATGATTGATCTTATTCTAGGTGTTTCTCAAATTTTAATTCCTCCATACATGATAGAACCTAATGATCTCCATGATCTCAAGAGACCAATGAAGGATCAATAGGCCAAGGGTTTTATATAACCTAGAACATCTTATTGGGGTTCAGCCAGGCTTTTGACTAGGAAGGAAGATGTTACACATCATCCATGAAGGATTTTTGATTGTTAAAATTTCTTATAACCAAGAACCGGTATCCACTACATAGAATATATTATCTCATTGTCCTATAATAAGGTGGTCAGGTGTTTTCGAAGATATTCATGAGACATGGATATCACCATGTGCAATTTAGGTCATCATACAGACCTCGTACAAGTTTTTTTAGTCGCTATTGTTAGTTTGGGTATCTCATTATGTAGTTCGATCTTACAAATGCACAACCATTTTAAAAGATTCCATGAATATGGTTTTCCACCCCAATCATGACTATTTTTTTCTGTTACTTGTGGATAAAATGTTATTATATTTTAAAACTCATAGAGACTAGGATAAGAACCTAGTGATATTTTTTTGTAAACTGAGAGAGCATCAGATTTATTAAACATTCAATAAGTACCACATCTGGATCGACAAAGTTCACTTCTTGTGTAATACTATTCCATAATAAAGAGAATTAATTATCCTAGGAAGGTGAGCTCTATGTTTTCTTGAGATCATCCCAAGAATAGTTTAATATATATTGTTTAATGGTACATGATGGATATTCAGATCATTTCATATAGGTCTGATCATTCTTTGATGAACCACTTACAATTCTTATGAATATGTTTATTTGTGTTTGTGTGGTAAAAATTATATGAGAATGACTTTTAGGAGTAGAATATAGGTCATGTCATGGAACCTTCTGTGATTCTTGAAGATCCAAGAAGTGTATAATAAATTATTTGTGATGCATCAGTCATCGACTTAGGAGAAGTGCTGATGAAGGTGGGAAAATTCATTATGTATGGATTTTGGTAGTCGAGGCCTCCTGAATGAAATTATCTAACCCATGACCATGAGCTAAAATAATTTACCCATTCCTTACATTGATGGAGACACTACTTATTAGGTGAGAACATTTTTGGTGTAAATAGAATAAAATAGCCACAAATATGTATTTTCAAAGTGTGAATTGATTCTCAAATAATTAATATGGGTAAGATTTCTTCAGTACATCAATTTTGATCTTTATTATATACCTAGGAAATGCAATGTGGTATCAGATAAACTGAGTTTGATATCTCAGGAACAAGATATACAACCATCCATTGATGAATGGATATTGATGTAACTCTATCATGAGATGTATCTAGAGTTTCATCATATTCAATATCAATCCAAAATATTATCCATGAAATTTATATCACACCTTCATGAGAAAGTTGAGTGAAAAAATGTCATATCTTGAATGATGGGTTCTATAGGAGAGTATTTTAATAGATAAACCATATATGGATTGGTATGTGGAAAGGGACAATATCCTATGTATTGATGGAATTGTATAGGTTTCTAAATATATGATATAGGAACTTGCACCAGAGTCTGATTATTTTTATGTGAAATATCATCTAGTAATATCCAAAATTTATCGAGATATGAAATGCCTGTATTTGTTTCATGGGATGAAATTCCAAATAAACTGAATTATAACTAAGTGTTCCAGCTGTAAATATGTAAAGGAAGAGCAGCAGGTACCTATAGTCTTGTTACATCCACTTATAGTACTATAATTTAATTAGGAAGATGTCACTGTGGACATTATAGTCATTTTACTAATTTACCCCAGAGATAATGATAATGTATGAGTGTTCATTGACAGATTGAGGAAATTAACCCATTTAAATCTAATTAAAAAAGCTTTCTCAATTGATGGGATGGAAATAATATATGTCTATGACTTCATATGAAAATATTGTGTCCCTCATACTATCATTTTAGATAGGTATTCTTGTTTCAAATCACAGTTATGTATGTTATTGTAGAGAGCTACGGGTTCAGAAATGGTTCCATGCACATTATTTCACCCATAAACTAATGGAAAGTTAGAATAAATGCGACAAGTGTTATATTAAATTATGTATGAATGAATCCATGATTTTGGATGTTTTTTGTAGAATCATTCCCTATAATCAATTTCTCCCACAACAACAGATTTCAGTGGAAAATTTAGATGGATCCTTTTGAGGCATTGTATGGTTGGTCATGTAGTTCACCCCTATGATGGATATAAGAAGATGAGGCAGCCATACTAGACTAGAATACCATGTAGGAGATATTAGATATTGTTAAGGAGGTAAAAACCCCTTTATTCTACTACTAATTATATAATTAAATCCAATGTCAACCGCTGCAGAAAGCCTCATCACATTGGTTCTAGGTATCATGTTTTTCAGGAGGAATCTCCCAAGCTAGGTCATAGATGCATACAAAGTCAATGGAAGCTATAACCATGTTATGTAGGAAAATTTAGATTCTAGAGAGAGTTGGGAATTTAGACTATATGTTATTACTTACTTAATGGTATCATGCCATGCATGACATCATCCATATTTCAGTTCTACCCTGTTATCAGAACGACCCCTCTCATATTTTTTGCAAAGAAGAATAGCTTGATGTTAATGATTAATTTTTGGAGTATCCTACTTGAATCATTGACTAGATCATGAAGGAAATAGGAGGTCCATATTTCCATCAGTAAAATTTCTATGGTAGTGAGGCTGGGTACAAGATGAGACATGGGAGTGGTATGCTTCCATACGTGCACAATGGCCAGTGTTGTTCTCAGATAGTGTTTTTCTACCCTTGGAATGTGAACTCATTGATGTGTTCAATTAAGGTGGTATGATTATACGAATATAGTTTTTGTCTGAGGTATCAATCATATTAAATTTTCTCCAATACTCTACATTGGACCTAATAGTATTCCTATTTTTTTACAAAGGATTCAAGGGTGAATGGGGAATGTTCTTATCTCAAAACCTGGACTAGTATGAAATAAAATACTGGTCCCATGTTTAGTAGAATCAGTGTAAGGACAGAAACATAGTATCTTATAATCATATAGGGAGGGATAGTGGAGTGAAATAAGTTGTACAGTTTTCCCTAACCATGCAACTAGGCCCACATGCATATGAAAAAACTGAAGACATTTTTTTAATGGTGTTTTCATGGTTATAACATGGTTTCTCTATCCATGGGGCCTACCAATGCATGAAACCCCACCCTAAAGTAAATGGTGTAAGGATGGATAACAGTTTGTTCAACCGTGTGGTCAAACAATGTGATTTATGATTTTGGGTGATTTTATAAAAATTACATTAAATGAAATGTCTTAACAACCCATTTCATAATTATTTATCTCCCGAAAAAAACAATCTGTTCCCTCCATTTTTGGAGCCCTCAAGACATATTTTTTATTTTTTTTATCCCGAGCCCCGATTCGGGGTCCAATTCGATCATTGTTTGTCTTGTTGGATCTACATCGGTAAGACTGTAATTACTTTTTATCCATTTTTTAAATATTTCTACCATATAATATATTTATATATTTGATAATAAACCATATTTTCATAGAAATGGTTTATTAATTAAATATATTTTAATTCAGACTAACCAGAAGCTGATTCTGGATAAGGAGAGTTGTACGACTATGAGGCAGGTGGTCTACAATTCATCCATAATGATTTTTTGTTTTTTGAATTGTCATCTGTGCATGGTGAGTTCATCATGAATTGACTATTTAATTAATTTTTCTTTATTATTGTTTCTAGAACTATATTCTAAGAATCTTGTTATAAATTATATCCACTGTGGTATGTTAATTTCTCAACATCTATCACCCCATGTAGGTTTCTTTCATTAATTATTTCTATTATGAGGTTTTATTTGCATCTATGAACCCTTTTGGATATTCCTCAGCATGAACCTACCAATGATAGTCTTTCCATTGATTAAATTTCAAGTGAAGTGGTTATTTATTCTACCTCTATTTTCTTATGGACACATGACACTTTTAGGGGAAGTGTACCACATAATTAATGAATGTTTAAATTATTAAATTGGAATGTATACTATGTATATGACTTGGTCTTATTAAATGTAAATTAATGTTTTATTTCATTTCCATGACACATATTTCCATATATACTGGAAGGTAGAATAATTAACCTAATGAATTGATTATATTTTTATAATCCAATTTGTGGTTACAAGCCCCTGTATCTTTGTCACTAGAATAAAAGGGAAGGGAATAGACCAATTGAATTATTAAACAACATTATTATTATAGGGAAAAATTATGTAAATTAATTAGTCATAGAAAAATAATGTATTAAAATATTTAAATTACTATAGGAGTTATCATACTTGAGCAAGCATAGGATTCTAAGGCAATACCCTAAGCACTCATGGATACTGTTCTGATTCATAGAAGTTGGTTGGGAAGGGTGAGACTCACCTTGGAACTAGATATTTTTTTATTTGTGGATTCCCAGGACAACACCATATGATTGCTCAATTATTATTTTTGTATTATTTGGATTCAATTCTTGGATCCATCATGACATTTAGAGACACAAGGTTCCTTGGACACACCACTGATCACAATCCCTACATATCCCATATTAACTAAAATGATTATCATGGACTCGAATTGAATTATTGTTATGGGAAGCCTTCAGAATTTCCCCCTGGACTACAATCATACACCTTTATTATATATATAGGTTACTAATGATTTGTATCAACCCTAGAAGATATGGATGACTTGGTTATTACCTTGGAACCCTTTAATTATTAATAACATTTTAGGATTGATTGTTATATCTTAGGTCCATTTATTATTTTAACCATCATGGAAGCCCTATTACATATAAGATATTTTATTATTATTACGAATCATGGATTTCATTTTTGGTTTTACATTATTTTAACATCATATATAAACTAGAAAATAAATAATTAATGAAACGACTATGTGTTCTGATACCAGTTGAGGCTGAATTCTGTACATGGGTATTTACGTTACTGTAGAACGTTACTTTTATATAATCATGATTAAACACTATTTAAGATTATATTACATGGAATGGATGAAATTTATTCTATTGGTGTAACACTAATGATATTTATCTCAAACCCTTTCAGGGCTCTATTATTACTGTGGTAGATTTCATGTATGAAATGTTTGACAAAGGGAAGCATACTGCTTTAGAAAAATGATTTATCTCTTTCTTTAGAATGAATTAGAGTTTTAGATTACCAAAATAGTGCTCAAAATTATTGGATTGTTTTTGTATTTTTTACTATAATTTATTATAGAATGTATTTCCTACTAAACTGTATGTACAATTTACAGCTTTATATAACATGACATATATCATCGATTTTTGAATATGATGATCAGTTGCTTCCGTAGTTTATATCATCAGTATACTTATAATGTACCATATATTTTTTATATTATTATTATTTTATTTCCCTTTTATTATATTATATCATTTTTATACACTATGGAAATGAGGGTAGAGCCCTCCAATAGACACACATGAGGCCTTCGCTGCATTTCAACAACCTCTACTATGTGGGGAGATGAACATGAGGATATGTGGTCAACCAGGAGTGGGGAACCTCTGAGTGGAACCTTTGTCTAGGAAATCATATTCATTCATGAAATAATTTCCATCAATCTATTTCATGAAATATTTCATAAATATTTAAACTACTAACATTGACTATTTACAACTTAATTCCAATCTATTATGGGATATCAATTAAATGATCAGATTAATATAAGTCAGGTATAATCCATTCTCTATTATCATTGAACTTAATTCAGTCCAAATATATTCCCACAATATTTTTAGGTACAATAATTGTAATGAACCACTTATTAGCATTGGATTGCAAGTAAAACGAATCATTACCTGGACATAAGCAACATCCCCAAGACTCCAATGGCTGGACATAAATGCTGACAAGTTTCAAATGCATGTGGGGGATGATTTAACCTTTATGAATTAAAACCATTAACCCACCAAAAGAAACACTCACAATATGATGCATGAATAAATGAAATAAAACTGGGCCACCTCATTTATATCAAAACCACACCAAATACTAGTACAACTGAAGACAATGAATCTGATAAAGTAAAGAGTTGAAATACAAATAATAAACTCAAAGAAGACAATTGAACTCCATGATCCACAAGTTCCATGCTCAAACATCACCAAATATCCCAAGTATCACGAGGTGGTGCCTAATATATGTGATAATTTACCTTTTCCCATGTCTCGGAAGATATCATCTACAAAGAACCAAATTTATAAAGAAGGTGTTAGTATAAACCACACTAGGATTTCCCTAATGACTTTCCTACTCATGCTATTAGGATAGAAAATTTCACAATATTTACATAGATCTATTTATATAAAACAATTCTATAAAATATATTATAACTAAACAGAAACAAGATCAAAAAACCATTAGAACCAATACTAAACAAGTTCTATTTTTAACCAGTTTCTCAGAAAGTGATATTAATAAAAAAACCAATTATTGATTTAAACCCATTTCTCTATATCATTTTGCATAAATATTCCATATATCACAACACACAGACCGATGCATGCTTGGTATGATAGTTTTATACTCATGAGAGGCCTGTCATCCAATTAACTTGTGTTCCAATGACACACACCCTTGTTCTAGGGTCATGTAACTTGTTCCCAAATGGTAAAAATCCCCAATGTTGGGGCATGTTGAACATGAACTCACATAACCACAATGTATGCCAAAACCATTTCAAATAAAAAGTTAAAAAAAGTTCTTTTATTGAAAACCATTAAACAAACTAATTTTAATCCACAATTTAACTTAAAAAACCATTCCTTTTATTGAAAAATCAATATTCAAATTATTTTTTCACAATTACTAAAAAATTTCATTTTAAAATCATCATTTTAAAATCAAGAATCAAATGTCTTTATTCAAGGCCACTAATTTTCCAGATTTCAACAATTTATTAAACTGTCTCTAAAGAGGGTTTTGAAATAATTTTTAAATAGATAGTTTACAATAAATTCAATAAAATATATTGAATTTTAAATCTTGACAATCAGTTCTACTAATAGGAATCGATAGTGACACCACCTACCTCTATGGTTTTGAAAAAAAACTGAAAATGGACGAATAATGCCCACAAAACCAGGTCATAATTCCACATAACTATCTTAGATATCTTCTCCTATAAACAAAGAGAAAAAATTACAACATATATGGCATCTAAAATCATAGTTATTCCAATAAAATAAATAGATCTCAGAAACTGAGAGGAGAGGAGATGTATATCTATGTAGAACCACGAAAATGGTAAAAGAACGTATAAGAATGAGGACATAACATAAGAAATCGACTTATAAATTCCAAGGAAAGGCTCCAGATAGATTCTAATATTCTTGGGAGAGGTTCTCCAGCCATAAATGGAGATGATTCCTGAGTTAGGGCCCCAAATGAGAAAAAACAAGGGAGTTAGAGTAAAAAAATGTGAGATCAACTTTTTTCGGCTCTCAATTTTCCCCTGAGAAAGGGTTTTCTTCACAATTAGACAAATTGTGCACTAACCATGAATTAGAGACTCCCTATTAAGAAACTTTCATGACTCCTTGCAGAACCTCCTAAAATTCACACCAACCATGCTATAGCTATTGTCCAATATCATCAAATCTGCATGGTTTGTCCTCGGAATCTACATGGTTTGGACAAAACCTGTGCATCCCATGAACCTTCCCTTTAGCCTCAAAAACATTACACAAGATCTCCAAACCCTAAAAAAATTCACCTTTATACATTATAAAAATGAAAAATACTCATAATGTGTAATTCTCCAGAAAATCGGGGCACTACATTCTCCCCACCATTGGTCATTCCATCCCAAAAAAGTAAAAAAACATTCTACCCCAGAAAGAGTTCTGACCATTTCTCTTTCATTTCAGTATTGTGTTCCCATTAATTAACATGAATGTGACCACATTTCCACAAATACTTCACTAGACTAATGATTCATCTATGCAAGACACTATCCTGTAGACCCAAAATGTTGCATTGGGATATCTACCAACGAAGCATCCAGCTCTATGTCAATGTGATCCCATCAGATCACATGGTTAAGATCAGGTTGATACTTTTTCAACAATGATACATGGAACATGTTATGAACCACACTAAACCATGGTGGAAATGACAACAAATATTCTACCTCCCAAACCCATTCTAGTATCTCATAAGGCCATAAGTGTTGAAGAGATAACATGCCCAATTTCCCAAAATAACGATATAAAATCCTTAGAGAGATGTAAAAAACACATGTTCACTCACTGTGAACAAAACAAATCTTCGACGATGATCCACATATGATTTATGAGCACTCCGAGTCATCTCCATCCATTTAAAAATAAATTGAATCTTCTCCATTATTTGTTGGACAAGGCTCAGCTCAACTAGTGATGTCTCGCCTCCTTCCACCCAACAATTTGGAGAACAACCTTGACACCCATAGAATGATTAAAAAGTATCTATATGTATCAAGGATTGATGTAACACCCCTAGAAAATATAAAATAAAAAAATTATTATGTAGTAATTTGTTTATAAATTGAAATATATAAATCATTTAATAAAAAGGCGTTATAAATATTTTTAAATAATCAAATATTCGTTGAATAAAAATATAATAGTTTTCTTTATATATAGTATTTTTATATCTTAATAAATTAATTATAAATTTAGCTTTATGATTATGAGTATTATTTTTAATGGAATTGTTTTTTATAGAAAAACAATATTTTATTTCTTAGAAATAACTATTTCATAAAATTCAAACATAATATATGTTATAATTATAAATGATGTTATTAGTAATGTGTAATTTTTAAAAAGTTTATGTTTATAAAAATTAAATAAAACTAATATGAAAAATAAAGAATTAATAGTACAATTTTAAAAACCAATAAAACATGAATATTATTTATTATATGAATGTTTAATAAAATATTTCAACTTATAAAACTATAAATATTTTGGATTAAAAATATGATTAAATAAAATAATAATATTATATATAACACATATATATATCTATTAATTATTGTTTAATTATATTTATACCAAATTTTCTAAGAAAACAAGTCATATACTTATATAAAGGGATAACAAAATGATTCAAATGAAATTAAAAATTAAAAATAAATAGAAGTACAAGATTATATATGAATTTAAAATATGAATTATATATACATATATGGAAGTTTATATATGGTTTAGTGTGTGTTTGTGTATGTGTGTGTGTATAATGGTGAAATGAAATTAAAAAATGAAAATAATAAGTGAAATCAGGTTTTGAGGATTCATTTGGGGGAGAAACACGATCTGATGGTCTGAAGGTGTTGAGGTCAGGTGCTATAGAAGTGGAGACCAAGTTAGTCGACAATGAGGGAAATGAAAAAGCTTGAAGAACCATCAGTTTCTAGTAGAAATGGTTCGTCTAGTGTTTATCTGGTGAGGGGTGGCACACTTATGTTTGGGTTCTCTCTGAGCCGAGCTTTTTGAGGTCGAAGTAGAGTAAGAAGTCTAAAATCTAGAATTGAAATGCGAGGATGTTTCAAATGAGATCTGGTCTTTCCTCATGTTTTTTAGATATATTCCAGATAAGTTTTTGGTTTTTTAATATTAATGATATCGGATTAATAGTTCTATATTTTTTCAATTTCATCGTTTTTCTTCTTGATTTCAATGTCTGCCAATCCCTTCTTCTCTACTTTATTCAATATCATATGTTAGTTGAATTTATATGCATGAATTGATTTGTAATTATACCCTTTTGATGTATTATTTATTCTACAACATGATGTATATTATTATCATGGTTTTTTTTTCAAATTTGTGATTTAATTATGGAATGATTTTCAACAATTCATTTTTGGACTGTTTAATATGTGGCTGTGGATCGATACATAAGAGAGAAGCCAAAATTTTCTCAATCAATATCTTCCCGTGGATCTATATTTTTGTCAACAATTCTTCAATCTATCTCTGTCTTAATTTTACAGAGTTTTCAATAATACATGAATTGATAGTAAATGATTGATGCTAATTTATCTTGTTACTTTATGAAACCCTGGATTTAAATAGAATCAAATCAGATATCTCTTCGTGTTGTCTTCTGAAAATAACACATCACTTTTTCGTCAATGAATATTAAATATGAAATTTTAGTATCATGTTTATTTTAAATCATAAATTGGAATTCATATATCCTTTATTTTAAGTAGTATTTCCATCATTCTTTTTGGGGTCATGTGTGTGTGAGTTTTACAATGATATAAAAGTGAAAAAAGGTTCATTATTTTCTTTTCCTTCAAATTCTAAGGAAGAAGATAAACTATGAAAATAGAAAACTATATGAGATAATATAATTTTATTATCAAAATTTCTATTCTTCAATGATTTATTGTAATGGATTTATTATTTTTATTTTTTCAATTTATTTTTCGCAAATTATAATTGCAAAAGGGAGTTAGTTTATTTCATCAAATTTATAATCTAAAATATATCATTTTGTGTAAGGGATCTTTTTCTATTTTTTCAATTTACTTTTTTACTCAAAGTTTATTAATGGGTTTCTTCAAAACAAAATGAGCCTATTTTTCAAAACGTTGATAAATTTTAGTAAGTGGATTAATACTACAATTATTTCAGTGTATTTTTGGTGGGGTGTTTATTTATTCTTGATTGAAATTTGTTAATAATTTTTTTGTAATGGAAAAATATTTATTTCAAAACCATATATATGTAATTATTTTAGTATTTTCAGGGAAACTTCTTTTTTCATATATTTCATTTGATAAAAACATTGTCCACCAATTTTACTTAATTTAGTATGTCTGTTCAGTTTGTTTTTTATCATTTTATATTTTTGAAAATCATATGTGAATTATAATTCTATTGTAAGTGTTTTATTTATTTTCTTGTTAAATTTTTTATCTTCAAAGTTTAAATTTGTAATGGAATTTATTATTTTCAAACACCAACATGATTTTTTTATATTTCCAAAAGTCCCTTAAAAGGTAGTTTTAGTTTCTAAAATTATATGTGTGTTCTAAGTTATTATTTATGCATTTTGAAGAATGTATGTAGTCATTTTACATTCTATCTAAAATAATTTTTTATGGGTTCTCATCATATATTATTTATTCATGGATGAAATAATAGGAAATGGTCATTATATATAATATCACTACCTTTCATGCCTGCACCATAATTTTTAAAAGGTATTTATTTATGTTTGTATGAGTTATTTTTATGTAATTTAAAAAATGAGTTTTTAACATTGTATTGGATCGATGTTTTATTTAAACATATATTTAAATATGATCTTATTTGGTATATAAAAATCCTCAACAAATTATGATCAATCAAATATTAGATATGAAATTATAAATTATGAATTTCACAAATTCATCGTGTCATATGTATGTTATCTGAAAAATATAATTATAACCAAAAATCAATGAATTTTCAAGCCACTTCATACATGGATATACATTAAGATTATTATTTGTATATATATATATATGTGTGTGAGTATGTGTATGAAAAAATATAAATATTGGTTTTTTTAGTTTTCTAATTGAAATAATATTTCATGAATATTAAATATTCTTTTTACATTAATCTATATATTATGAAATGCTTAAAAGTCAATGGATTCAGAGGTTATAAATAATGAAAATTAACATTAATATACTATTATACATAATTATATGTATATGATTGTTTATGTTTTGAAATAAAAACTCTAGTGACAAATATACACACACACACATACATATATATACATACATATATATATATAAGTAAAGATATATTAAAAAACATTCAAAAAATATGGCACTTGAACATTTTAAATATGAAAAGGAATTGGGGATTGAACAAAATCCCTCTACCAATGGGTATACCCAAGATAGCCTTCAATGATTGATGTTTCCAAAAGACACAATGTTCTATTTTCAAAAGAATGCAGAGTGTTTTCAGAAAAATCAATAGATTACTTTTAAATTTATATTTCTACATAATAAATTTCAAAAGTGGTATATTATTTTTAATGTAAGTAATTTCAATTAGGGTTTTCAGAGGGTGTTTTTGAAAATTATTTTTATATTGTGTACAACAGAATTTCTCAAAGTAATTTTGAAAGAAATATATTATATAAAGTATTTAAATAATTTTAAAACTCCTTACTGGGTAATTGAATGATCAACTTTTTAAAAATTAATTTCAATGGTATGTTACCAATTCAAATCAGATGTCATCGCTTTTAGAGTTAGCACCTGCTGAAGTGTAGTAGGATTTTTTTTATTTTTATCTAACTCTAATATGTTTAAGCTATTGTATAATCTCCCTAACCTAGATTGTTAAAAGTTCCTCATTTTTGATTTTTAATTGTTCAGTTTATTTTATTAAAAAATTACACACAATTTTTAAGCACTCAGTCCGGAAGAGCGTGACATGGTGTTATATTTGATAGATGTTATTATATGAGAACTACAATAAGGGTATATCCTCTTCCCATGTGACAAAAAAATACTTTATGAAATCCCATAACATATCTTCCATTGACAGTATCATCCATTCATACTAGTCGTGTTTCTATGGATGATACATTGTACACATAGTAAACTGAGTCCCAATGGATTTCTGTAAGGATTTCAAGAAATTGAGTGTGGACATTAGATATCTATTTGAGAATATCAAAAATAGTATTACATCTATATTTACCACTTATTGGACATAGATTTCTGGCTAATCCCCCACTGTATATGCTTCATAAATTAGGATGAAATGAGAAGAAGTAGTGAGTCAATCCACTATCACCCACATGGAATCATGTTTTAGAATGGTTTTTGGGAGACCTGTAATGAAACCCATCTTTATATTCTCCTATTTCCACACTATAATAATAAATGTATACAACATAAAAACTAGTAATTGATGTTATTACGTAACATTCTAAAAATTTAATCATTTTGAAACAAAATCAGTTACCTTTTGTTTCATACCATTCCACTAGAATAATGCCTTCAATGACTTATACATATTCTGTATTCTAGAATGAACATCCCATCAGGAAAGGTTGTATGCATGAAGGATTTATTCATGAAAAGCCATATGTACGACCATATGATTTCTAATCCAAAACACTGTACTCTCATCCAACATCACGTTCTCAATGGTCACCCCACCATTGAGTTTTGAAATCATAACAACACATTCTACATCAAATTTTTGTGCCTCTTTAACGAACATTAACAAATCAGGAATTACGAAAACCTGAAATAAAACTAAAATATTACCACGGTCTTCAAATTCCACATGAATTACGATAAGAACCAACATAAAATACCATTTATCTGAAGCTTTTTTTCCAACTGAGCATATGGATTTCTGATCAATGCATCGGCCACCGAATTACCATTTCCCGATTTATACATAAAGTCAATGTTGAACATTTGGAGATAATTTATCCATATTATTTGAATAATATTCAAATATCAATAAGAGAAAATATGTTTCAATCTATTATGATACGTGAACACAGTAAATTTCTCACCAAAGATATAATGACACCATGTCTCCAATTATTGTGTTGCTCAACCATGTGGTCTCCTATCATGATAACACATCTCATCTTAGATCTAAAGTGTCCCAATACACCACATACCCCTATCCTAATTCTGAAAATATTGTGTTAGGTGATGATGTATAATGATGTATTATCTATTGAAAAAAAGTTTGGAATTCCTAAATCCATTATAATGGAAAATTATTCTTTTTCTTAGCATTCATTAGATAATATATCCGAGAGAATTCACACACGAAGCATAAGTAATATCTGGCTTGAAAATGGAATATTCATATCTCAATGACGTTTGTGGATAATTTCTAAGAGTTAATGACTTATATCTTTTCTAGATCCCCTAAAACACATTATTTATAAATTTCATGGACAATAAAAAGTACATTTTTATCCAAAAATCAATCATTGAATATTTTACATACAAGGTACAATATCTCATGATTTCTAACATGATCAGGAAGTTTTTCTCATGATAAGACCTTATCCTTGAATACAAAAATAAGTCCTCGACAAACACCATAAAAAAAGAAACCAGATATCTCTAAAATATCCAATTCATCTAATTCATAAAGACTAATGGTGCATTTGTAAGACCGAATGGCATGACTAAATATTCAAAGTTTACATATGTACTTCTAAAATCTATATTTTGAATATTTTCATTCTAAAATCAAAATTGATGATAACTAGATCATCTGTCAATTTTATAGAATGACTAATCTCCCCTAAATTGATCAATCAGATCATCAATGCATAGTAAAATATACCTATTATATATCGTAACTTGGTAATTCTTATGATAATTCACACACAACCATATAGTTCAATCTATATTCTTCCAAACCCAAATTGGTAAAACCCATAAAGAAATTCTCAATCGAATGAAACTGTTTTTTTTTCAGCTCTTCTAACTGCACTTTCAATTTCCTTAACTGTATTTGTTACATCCTACAATAATGAAGTGGAATAATAATAATCCCCAATGGGAGATCAATCGTATCATCTTCTTCCCTTATGGGCGGTATCCATGAGGCATTTTTGGAAACAAATATCAAGAAATGGATCCATACCTTCTATAAAGCTGATATCCCCAATCTCTTATATTGATTCCAAGGTGAGAACAACCAAATGGTAATAAATTGTTCCGACTATTTTTTCCAACAAATCTGTTTCACTTGTCTATTCAAGTATTTGTCCATTAAAGAGATTCTTTACACCATCTTCAGTTGGGAAATTAATTGTTCTTCTATAATCATCAATGTGAGCCTTGAGCATTTTCATCCAAAACCTACCCTAGATTACATCACATAAATCCATCTCCAACACTGAGAACTCCTATTCTAGCTCGGCTCCATCCATAGTTATAAAACACTTTCTACACATGAATTCTCTACATTCTCCTTCTCTAATAGGAGTTTTATGTTTTGACACAGAGGGAATCGTCTTGAGTTTTAAACATAGAAAATTAGTAGCATCAGAAGAAATGGAGGAATGTGATTCACTAGTATCAAACAACACTTAAATAGTGGTGAAATTAAATAATATCGAACCTCTCACCATAGATGGAGCATACAGATCATCCTTAATCAACTTCTCAGATCCATAAAATTGCTTCATCACTGTATTTTTCTCTATATTCCCTTGTTGAGATTTCCCTTTCTGAGGGGTCATGGTATACATACAATCACAAGATTTAGCTCTGATCTGCTGATGAGACTGATTCGGTTGTCCTCACCCCATCAACAAAATTGATGCTTCTGACACCTTAGAAGTGTCTCAAACAGTCGACCTCAGAGCACTATTACCAAATAGCATAAAATGTATTATCTTGTTGCAATTATTTCATTATCTTGGTGGTATAGTAAACTCTACTTCAGGTGGTCAATGTAATTACATTGGAAGCATCTTGCTTAGATCATTGGTTGTGGAGGAAGATTTACTGATCATCTCATCTGATATTGAATCCCTCTCCCTCCTTGAAAATAGGTTTCCCTCTTCCTCTTGCTCCCAAAATTAGAGTTCACACCATTTCCCATAGGTATCATCATACTTCCTCCACCAATATTTCCTGAGATATCTATTTCATGAATTATAACCCTATTTACCAAATTCGTATAATTCATATTTTAGAACACCATAATTTTTAATCAAATATACTACCTTAGCCCTAATTCAAATATACATTCCTTCAAGGATGCACTAGCAGCAACTTTAGTGGAAAATAACACTAAATTCATGAATTTAGCCACATGATTAGTTACAGAGAGATTTTCATACTTAAGGATAAAAACATATTTTATTCTTTGGATGTTGAATGTGTGAGGATAAAATGGTTTTGGAACAATTCCTCAAAATCCTCCCCACTAAGGCCTTGATACACTATACCATGAAACACAAGTTCCCACCACAAGAATGAAAAAACCTCAGGCATATACATCACCAGCATTATCCTTAGATCTAATGGTGAGACAATGAATTTGAAGAGAAAATTATCCTATTCAGCCACACCTATACCTTTTTATATTTGAAATATACATGGAAAATGGATGGATTCTACTTTTATGAACGGGATAGAATTTTTCAAATGTCATAGATCATACCTTTGATTCAATGTGTCGATATCATGGGATTCTTGGACAATACTATAAACCATCTCTTGGGTCACCTGAGGCTCATGTGAAACCACATTCTCCTCAGCATCTTCCGGTTGGGTTCTACGATTCCTATTGGGTTCCATTTTTTAATCATACAACTAACATTGAAATCCTCACTCTCTAGAAACTAGTGGCATAACATTTAAAATTCTATCACATCAACTATCAGAACATTTCTTTCCAAAAAAAACCATTCTCCGCCTTCAACAATTTTTGAAAAATCCATTGTTTTTCTTTTGAAAATCAAAAAATTTTCAAAATACGTCAACCATACCGATTTCAATGTCATTAATTTTAAAAAATTATTATACATTTCAAAAATAATTACTTTTTCACAAAACATAAATCCTTACTCCAAAATGAAATATGCAATCCTAGTGGGGAGTGGTTCCCCAAATGCATGTCATGATTATCTCATTGGATAAACCCTTGACAATGAGATTCCAATATCCTATAAGTGTCACAAAAAACACTTACGTACCCCACTTCTTGGTAACATGATGTTTAACATTAAATGGATAGATACCTCTTTTTTATGATCTACGTTTCACATCCTAATAATCCAACTATTTTCTATGATTCTAACCCATGGAATAGAGAAGAACAAATCCAACTTCATGACCAAGAAATTGATGAAAAATTATTCCGTAAGGAAAAGAACAAGATGAAACCACTTATCTCAAAAAAGATTTTGGATTGAACATAATAATACAATTTGTAATGACCCGGTTATTCTCATTGTCCTTAGAATACAATAATCCTTTACATGGACTTAAGAGACAACACCAAGATGCCAATGGTTTAAAATAATTGTCGTAGGATTTTAAATGAAAGTTGGTGATGATATACTATTTATGAATTAAAACCATTAACCCACCAAACCAAACACTCACTATATGATGCAAGAATAATTGATTGACAACTTGAATAATATATTTATGTCAATACTACACCAAAGTGTACTACAATAGAAGACAAAGAAACTATGAAAGCAAAAAACAGAAATAAAACTAATAAACTCAAGGATGACAACAAGGCTCCATGATCTATAATCTCTCTTATCCTACATCACGAAACAAACCATGTATCCTAAGGTGGTTCTGAATAGATGTGATACATTACCTTTTCCCATGTCCCAATAGATAGCATCCACAAAATTAAAAAAGTGAAAAAGTAGGGGTGAGTATAAAACTCAATAGAATTTACCTAATGACTTACTTACTCACCCCATGATATAATAGTTACAAACAATTACATAAATCCATTTATATAAATTAATTATGCAAAAGACATTAAAACATTATATAAATAAGTTCCAAAAACCATTATAACAATGAGTAAATTAGTGGTATTTTCAACCAATTTTATAGAAATTAACAGTTCCAAAAAAAATTAAGATTTAAAACAATTTTCCCATATCATTTTGGAATACCCATTCCATGTCTCACAACACATACACCCATGCTTGCTTCATTTGACTGTATAATACTTATGAGTGGTCAATTGTCAAATTACCTTGTGATCCAATGACACATATCCTTGATCAAGGGTCATGTAACTTTTATCCCAATGGTACACATCCTATATTTAGTGGCACATAAAAATTTCACCCACACAACCCCAATGTATGCCAAAATAATTTAAAATAACCATTTCAACAAAAACCATTCTTTTATTGAAAACTATTTACCAAATCCATTCCAATATACCATTCATTTAAATGAAATCATTCGTTTTAGTAAAAAACATTATTCTAATAAATTTTCACAAACACATAAAAATTACATTTTAGAATTCCCATTTAAAATTCAAGATTGAATGCACATTATTTATAGGCACCAATTTTCATGATTTTCACCATTTATGATACTATCACTAAAGAGGGTTTTCCGAAAACTTTGAAATAGATAATTCATAATAAATTCATAAAAAATATATTCTATTTGATTGAATTCCAATTTTAACACTAAGAGGATTCAGTTGTGATGCCTTCTACCTCAATAGTTTTGATGAAAACTGAAAATAGACAAATAACACACACAAAACTATGTAACAATTCCATGAAACCGCCATATAAATCTTTTCCTATCAACATAGATACCAAATATCAACATCATTAGAATCCATAATATTATATATACCAATAAAATTCATCGATATTAGAATCTAATAGGAAATGTGATGTATACTTAATTATATCTGAGAAAATGTGACACAGATGAAGATGAATGATGAAATTCCTCATGAAATCTACTTAAAAACGTCAAAGAAAGGCTCCATATCCATTACAATTTTCATGTGAGTGGTTGTACAACCATTAATGGAGATGAATCAAGAGTTAGGAATTAAATGAAGAAAAAACAAGGGAGTTTGAGGAAAAATACATTTGAGATCCACTTTTTCAGAATATCACATTGACCATGCACACAGTTAGTCATCACAATTAGACAAACTATGTGCTAATCATGTGTAAGATATTATCTGGGATGACACATTCTTGAATTCCTCCAACATACTCATTAACTATGTTCCCACTGTGCTAAAGCCACCACCCAATATCTGAAACTCTGCACAGTTTATCCTAGGATTATACACAGTTTAGACATATCGTGCATATCCCATGAACCTCTTCCCTTTTAGCCCCAAAACATTCTAGAAGATCTCCAAAACCTCCTAAAATTCTACCTTTTACTTTATAATCATAAAAAAAATAATGTCACGACCCGTCCCCGGGGTACCATGCCGTGACTACCCCATTCCCTCCTTCCATATCTTAGGGGATGACGACTAGCTCCCAAGTCAGATTCTTTATAACCGGGAAGGAATTGAATTTATATCCTGTGAACACAAACAACCAAGCACATAGCAAGATATGAACACAAATCAACTGTATATCAAAATGAGTTTTGAATGTAAAAAGGTTTCAGAATACAAGACCAACAGTATTAGTACATGTACAACTAAAATACAATACAACTGATGAAAAATAAATGAATATACTAGGCCCTCCTCTAAAGTTCCTACCTAAATGCAAGGTACAGATCTCAAAAAGTTGTCTCTATGGTACTCCTCGTCTAAGGTCCACCTCAGAGCAACCTTTTGTCTTGGTACTCTAATCCTCACCCATCACTGTCCATCTGATGCACCAAACACAATGAAGTGCGGGCATAGCTCGTGCTGGGGTGAGTATAACGATACTCAGTAGGGACCCTGATACCCTCAAGGCTCACAAAATCCATAGAGGATAAACCAAAATGCATGAAATCAACTAACAACCCTACTTAGGTATATTCCATATATATTCCAAAGTTATCAAGTATACCCATCTCAATCATGAGAAAATATTAAGTCCAACTTAAAAGGCCAAATCCAAACTATTCCACAAAGGAAGAATTACCACAATGGTAAGTACCACTCAGGTATGCCACTCAGAAGAATACCACCAAGGTAATACCACAAAGGAATGTACCGCTCAGGTATGGAATCAGCTCACACAAGATATTTCTTAGGTATACTAGTAGAGATCATTAGATGTAAATACTAAATCAACTTACTCTGTTAAAAGGCTCTACTACTGAGCCACGCAGAAACGCTTAGTGCTGACCCACATAGGATTGCTCGGTGCTGACCGACATAGGATCGCAAGGTGTAGTCTAGCACAAGATCACTCAGTGCGGACCCAAAAAGGATCGCTAGGATTTTACCCCCATAGGATCGCTCAGTACAAACCCACACGGGATCACTATTCATTCTTCATGTCACAAACAACTATTGGGTTTATGCACTATGCTTGATCATCTCTAGGAGAATCCATTTTTCATTCCATTGGTCGATACTCCAACTGCCAATATGTCCCATGAAAAATTATCTCAAAGGACGACCACATCATAGGGGTATCAATGAAACAGACAGTGCGTTAACCGGACGCCCGATCTATAAGTTATTAGCATTTACATCCCGAGGGCCTGGGTAGATTTGTGCTCAATCCAACCTGAGCATATCCCAACATTATCCGAATCTCATGTGGGCTATACCGAAGGTACCATCTTTCTATAGGTTTTCTGGTGCCATAGACGGTTCACCAAACGAACGTCTGATGCCAATGTTATGGCCAAAAGAGCGTAAAAGGGTCGAAGTGGGTCTCGGTTTGGTCCGACCCGGCCCTACCTGGCCTGGGCCGACCTGTTTTGGGTCATTTCGGCCTAACTCATAGGGTCCGGCCTAGCTCGCGGTGCAGACCGGCTCGCTGGCTCTAGACAAGCCCACGTTGGGAAGATCGTCCCACGCTATGCGGTCTAGCCGGCGCTGGGCGGTCTGGCCCATGCTGGGTGGCCTGGCCTAGTGGGCTGGACTGGGCGGTGCTGTGGGGTCATTGGGGCTATGAGGCCATGGAGCCAGGGGGTTGCAGAGGCCATGAGACGGTGGAGGGCCACGAGTTGGTGTGGCTCCAGGGTGGCCCGGAAGGCTGTAGGGCGGCGAGGCTGTAGGGTGCGGTGGAAGGCTGCGGGGCTGCGCGGAAGGCCACGGGGCGGCACAAAAGGCCCCGAGGTGGCGCGGAAGACCGTGTAATAGGGAGGGTGTGGTTGGAGGAGGCCGATGGTGGCGCGGTGGCTGTGGGGCGGTGATGTTTCACCAACACCTTCATTGCGGTTGACGGTGGTGTCAACTGCCATTCTCGTGCCCCACTGAGGTTGGTTGTTGTTCTCCTCCATCTTGAAGAACACAACAATTAAACACAATATTTGTGGAGAGGTTGGGCCCTGTTTTTTTGTCCTCCACTCTTCCCCATAGAGCGGTAGAATGTGTCTATGATCTCTTCCTAATTTTTGCGATGAATTATCATGAATGGGTAAGGGGAAGAAAATCAAATTACCAACAAACTTTGATTTCTTGTTGATGTTAGAAGGGGTGAATTCAGTGATGTCGGAATTTCCCCGATCATCAGTTTGTTGTTGTAAAAGACGTCCTATGTTGGTAGCCTCTACAAGGTGCTTTTGATCCATCCCATTGTTGGTTTCCTCGTTCTTTTATCTCTGTTTGATGTTTTTCAATGGGAGGTGTTCTTCGTTGGAGAGGGTAAAAGATTCTCCAAGTACTTTCACAACACTTATCCCAAAAAAAGAATAGAAAATATAAATAAAATTATGTTTTATTAATTTAATTTGAATTGGTACCATTATTCAAGAGGTGTTGGCATAATTTATGTGAAGGAAGTTCAATCGACTTCTCCACATTAAAGTGGTAGTTTAATAATTTCTCTCATTATGAGGGTTCGGGTGGCCCCACCTTTTAGAAACCAAATTGGGAGGTTTCGGCTTAGTGGTCGCCTCCTCCATAACACGCATGTGGGAGGTTTTAATTCAGGTGGTCCCCAACTTGAAACTATCCACATGGGTGGTTTCAATAAAAAGAATAATAAAATAAATGTTTAATTTATTTTATTTCTATTTCTATGAAAAAACCAAATTTTACCTTTCACCCTCGACCTACTGTGGTCGAGGTAAAGGTCCCCTTAAGAGAATACCAGAACTGCGAGTTCAACGGTGCCCTCAGATTTCAATTCTGAACAATGGTTCGAATGTAATAAAAATCTCCTCATACGTTTTCTGAATGTACCCTAGAAAAATTCAGAAATTCATTCTGGGATTTTCAGGCCTCTAATTATTGTGCTGTAAATTTTCACGGACTCATAAAATTCCCTTATAATTAAAAAATATTTTCATGGAATTTTTGGTTCTTTAAATTCTTCCACCTCAGGATTTTACATCCCCATAAGCCATATCAGAAAACTAGGAAAACCAGTGGGGGTACTGAGCACATATTTGAGTCTCCCACTCCCATGTGCTCTTCTAGAGGTTCAAGTGTTGCCAACGATTGAGAAACAGAGGTATCGACCACCCATGAAGGACCTACTTCTTTCATTCATCAATCTCCACTGGAACCTCCGCAAAATTCGTCCCATCATCGACGTCCAGTTGGCCATGGTTGATGATGTGAAAAGGGTCATGCATGTATCTCCTCAATTAAAATATGTGGAAGACGTCATGCACCTAGGGAGACTCAGGGGGAGTACTAGGAGGTAAGCCACCACACCAACTCTACTGAGGACCTAAAAAGTTCCGATGAACCACGAAGATAACATGCCGCCTCAGCCAGATATACCTAAACCTGGTCGGGGTGAGACCCAGAGTAAGACATGGTCGCCATCCTCGAACTCTATATCTCTTCATATTTTATTGTCATACATATTATGCATTCTTTATGTAGTCTTGATACGCTATTGGATGATTTGTACCTTCTCTATAATAGCCTGAACCATCTCTAGTCCCACGAGTGCTGACTCCCCCGAGTCAGTCCATCACGAAGATGATCTACATGGTCACCCGTACAATGACTCAAAAGGTTCCATCCAAATGGTTGAGTGAAAACTGTTGTTGTATGAAAACTCCACCAATGAAATTTGATCCTCCAAGATATGACCTAAGTCGAGGATGCATGCACGCAAAATGTCCTAAAGGGTCTGAATAGTCCGATCAGTTTGGCCATCCGTCTGAAGATGGAAGGCGGTGCTCAAATGAAGTTGCATCCTGAAATCCTCCTAAAACTCCTTCCATATCCGGGAAGTGAAAATTGTATCATGATCAGAGAAAATCTTCGAGGGTACTCCACATAACCAAAAAATCTCTTGCACAAAGAGGCGTCCCAGGCTCTCTAATGAACCCTTCTCTCTAATCAGTAGAAACTGGGAAGAATTTGTGACTTGGTCGACAATCAACCAAATCGATTCATGACCATTGGATGTACATGGATGTCCTATCATGAAGTCCATGGAAATACCATCTCACTTCCACTCTGGGACCTCCAAAGTGTGAACCAAGCCTGATGGTACACGATGCTCTGCCATCACTAGCTGACAAGTGAGGCACTGAGAGAAAAACTATGTAACTGCATTCTTCATTCCCGACCACTGGTGCTGTAATCAGAGATCATGGTACATCTTTGCCACTCCTGGATGTACCGATTAAGGGGATGTGTGGAATTCCTTCATCACATCCTCCTGAAGTGGCACTGGTACCCTGGTATGTCCTCTGAAGAGGATGACCTTCTCACCACCTTCAGAAAATCCATCAGGTGCCTGACTTTGGATATCATAGCATGTCAATCCTTGTAGTTAGTGTCCCCATGTTACACCTCCCTGACTCTCTAATGAAGTGGTGGAGTGAGTGTAAGAGACTGAATAAAAGCTTCTATATATTGATCTCCAAAGGATATCGGCAAAGTGTCCAACTTCTCTATCGCCTCACCTAAAGGATATATACCAGACCTCCTACTGAGTGCTTCTACTACAATGTTCCCCTACCCAGGAGTATAGACTATGTCAAAGTCATAGTCCTGGAGGAAGGTAATCCAATGGAACTGTATCAGGTTCAGGTCCTTCTGGGAGAAGATATACTTGAGTATCTTTTGATCAGAGTACACTATAAAATGCTCTCCCATCAAGTAATGTCGACACATATTCAAGGCAGAGACCACTTCTGCTAACTTCAGGTCTTGGGTAGCATAGTTTTTCTCGTGTTGTCTCAGTTGTTGAGAACCATATGCGATCACTACTCACTCCTGCATCAGGACACATCCATGCTCGGTCCGTGATTTGTCATAGTAGACTATGTACCCTACACCATCCTCTGGAAGTCTTAGGATGGGGGAATTAGTAAGCCTCTACCTCAACTCTTGAAAACTCCACTGGTATCTCTCTGACCAAATGAAGGGTTTGACCTTCTTGGTTAATGCTAAATGTGGTGCTACAAATCTGGAGAAATCTATCACAAATCTCTAGAAGTATCTAACCAAACACAAGAAACTACATATCTCTGTCACACTCCTAGGTGGCTCCCATGAAATTAACGCCTCAATCTTCTCTGGATCCACTGCAACTCCATCCTCTGAGATGATGTGTCCTAGAAAGTGAACCTCTTGGATCCAAAATTAGCACCTCGATAGCTTACCATAAAGCTGTTGCTCTCAGGGTTTGTCCAGTACTACCTACAAATGATAGGTATGCTCCTCCTCAACAGTCGAGTAGATCAGAATGTCATCGTTGAAGACTACAACAAAGCGATCAAGGTATGGTTGAATGTTCCTATTCATGAGTCCCATGAACACTACTGGAGCATTGTTCATTCCCAATGGAATATCCAAGAAATCATCATGGTTGTACCAACATATTAATGCCATCTTTTTCACATCCTCGCCTTGTACTCTGAGCTAGTGAATGCCTGATCTACGGTATATCTTTGAGAACTAGTGTGATCCCCTTAGCTGATCAAAGAGGATGTCATTACTTGGAAGTGGGAACGTGTTCTTCACGATCACCTGGTTCATGGGCCGATAGCCAAAAAAAATCCTCAAGCATCCATCTTCCATCTTGGATAATAGAATCAGGGCTGCCCATGGAGAAACAGTAGGCCAAATGAATCCCTTCCCCTGTATTTCTTCCAGCTATAACTGCCACTCACAAAGCTCCGTGGGAGCTATCCGATACGCTGGTGTAGATATCAGAGTTTTACCAGGGTACAATTAAATGTGAAAGTCCACCTCTCTGTGAGGAGGTATACCTAGAACATCATTAGAGAAGACATGCACGTACTGGTCCAACACCACAGGATAAGTCAGACTCTCCACATCAACCGCTCTGAGGGTAAATCTTGGCAACTGATGAGTGATCGAATACACTATCCTTCATGTAAGTCCACCCTGTGATGCAAAGGATTCTATCACACTAGTGAAGGTACAGCTATTCCCATCCATGTGGACACACAACACTTTGCGCCAAATACATTCTATCTAAGCATGGACTTTTGATAACTCGTCCATACCAAAGATGACGTCGTAAAGATTCGACGCCGCTACTAAAATATCCCAGCTGAAGCTCTAACCTCCTAGAGTCCGCTCACCCAGCTGGAACCAATGCGTAATCATCGAATCCTCTCCCGTAGGAGTCTCCAGCTGTAAGGATATAGACAATGACTCCGTCAGAATCTCTGAGCTCTAAATGAGGGTTATGGCAACAAAAGAATGACTGGCATATGTGTCTTTAAGTACTGTAGCTACGGTGGAGTAGACACAGATCATATATCATATCATCTGTGGAGTTCCATGGTCATAGGCCTCAGTTTCCTAGAGCTGAGCTCGCCCCTGTCCACCTGCTCACTATGGTCTGGCGTGGACCAGATGGTGGCGGTGGAGGTAACAACTCAAATCGTTCCCACCGTCAGCTATACGACCAACTCCTCTGCCATGTCTACCTACTCCCTACGAAACTTCTTGGTTGAACCTCTGTCTCTACCTGGGCGGTCCTTAAACCATCTACTGATCATTCGTATGCCGGGTTGGACAGTCATGAGGCATTTGGCCCTGCCCGCCGCATGCATAACACTGCCCGCTCCTGGCTTGACTAGCTCTGCCTCGGGTGCCCCGCACAACTGACCCTAAATCCAACTGTTGCCCACCTGTAGGTCTGGTCCTCTTGACCCCTATGACATCTGTCTACAACAAGAACCAGAAGACTCCACTACGTGACGTCCAGTGGTGGGTCTCCCTGCTAGGGACTACTCATCAAGAAAACTCTCACCTAAGAGGGCTCTCTCTAACACCCCGACCTGCGTCCGGATGCTAAGGGAAATCATTGAATCCCTTATCTCTCTCTTGATCCCCTGATCGAAGGTACGTTCCCTAATGAATGGGTCTCCCACCATATCTATGACTTAGCGTGAGAGGTTAGTGAACCTCACTGAGTACTGAGCCACAGTCATGCCGCCCTGCTGCAGATGAGGAATCTCTTGTATGCGCACTGCACAAAGACTCGCTGGAACAAACTCTGCCTGAAACAATCTATCGATGTCTGCCCAGAGAAGCGTCACATCATTTTGAATCTAGAGCATCATGCTGCTCTATCTTTCTACTGCATCCTGTAGAAGGCCAGTGGCAAGAATCTCTCTAAGATCAGATTGTGTCCCTACCAGTTGGAAGACTCTCACCACAGCCTCCAGCCAATCCTCAGCCGCTTGTGGGTCCATATCTCCCCTAAAACTGGGTGGCCTCTGGAAGTAGAAGTCATGCAACATTCTCATGCAGCATTCAACCTCTGCTACTGGGGCTGGTGGCATCGGTGTCCCAATGGGTAATGGTACTACTGGTACCTCTACTGGTGGGGGCCCTGCACCAATGCCTCATTGCTCAATGGGCTATCAATGCGCACTATATCTGAAACCCTAGATAACTGTCTATGTGGAGGAATCCTGTAAAGAAATAGGTGCACCACGGTAAATAATTTATACATGGTGAGATGAATCCAAGTGATTAGAAATAAGACTCTTGGAAGCACACATGCTATTAGTGTTTCCATGCAGTATGTCTGAATTCAGATGTCAGGGTCCTGGTGTATAGATATGTGGGCTCTCGCACCAACACCAGATTCCCTCGACTGATAACCACACACACTACACTTAACACTATTTCTGTTAAAATGAATGTTCAGAGTCCTATGTTCTACAGTAGAACCGACTCCTCTGATACCAATTTGTCATGACTCATCCCCTGGGTCCCGGTCCGTGACTACTCCAATCCCGCCTTCCATAGGCTAGGCGCTAGAGACTAGCACCAAAGGGGTATTCCCTATAACCGAGATGGAATTGCCTTTATATCCTATAATCACATGAAACTAACCACACATCAAGTGATGAACAGAATTCCATTGTATAGAAAAAAGAGTTTTACAAGTTAAAAGGTGCCAGAATACAATCCCAACAGTAATAGTACATGTACAACTAAAATAAAATACAGCTAATGAAAATGAAATACAACTACTAGGTTGTCCACCGAGGTTTCTACCTAAAGGGTAGTTATAGCTCTCGAATTGTCATCTCTGTGGTACTCTTCATCTATGGTCCACCTCTGAGCTATCTCCAGTCCCGGTACTACCATCCTCAGTCAGCATTGTACATCACCAGCACCAAACACAATGAAGTGTGGGCATAGCCCATGCAGGTGTGAGTATAAAAATACTCAGTAGGGACCCCAAGACCCTCAAGGTCTCATAAAATCAATAGAGTATAAACCTTAAAGAATGAAATCAACTGAAAACCCTACTTAGGTATATTCCCTTACATACACCTAAGTTAAAAAGTATACCCATATCAATCTCGAAGAAACCCAGAGTCCAACTCAAAATCCCAAAGCTCAAATATTCCTGAAAGGATGGAGTACCACGATGGTAAATACCACTCAGGTATGCCACATAGATGAATACCACCAAGGTATTACCACAAAGGAAAGTACCACTCAGTTATGGACTCAGCTCACACCAGGTATTTATTTGGTTCAATAGTAGAGATGATTAGATGTCACTACTAGAAAATCTTACTATGTTAAGAGGATCTCTAGCATACCCACATAGGATCACTTGGTGTTGACCCACTCATGATCAATCTGTGCTGACCCACACAGGATCTCTAGGTGCTGACCCACACAAGATTGCTCGGTGCTGACCCACAATGGATCTCTAGGTGGTGACCCACACAAGATTTCTCGGTAATGACCCACACAAGATCTCTATTCATTGTTCACATCAAATCCAGCTACTGGGTTCCCACACTAAGCCTACTAATCTCCGAGAGAGTCCTCTCCTCAAGCCACAACTTGATACTTTTTCAGCCACAGAGTACCACATATATGTATGTCAAAGATCTGCCACATCATATGTGTCTAAATGTAAGAGACAGTCTGTCAATAGGACACATGGTCTGTATGTTATTTGCCTTTATGTCCTGAGGGCCCAGTTGGATTCGTTCTCGATCCTACCCGACCGTATCTGAACTTTATCCAAATCTTAATTGGGGTATACGAAAGGGACCTTGTTGCTCTAGGGTTTCCGGTGCTGCAGAGGGTTCATCAAACGAACATCTGGTGCCAATGTTATGGCCAAAAGAGCGTTAAAGGGTTGAAGTGGGTCCGCGTCTAGTCCGACCCAGCCTGGGCTGACACGGTTTGGGTTGACCTGGCCCATGTGGTTCGAACCGGCCCACGTTTGGTGGTCTGGCCCGCGCTGGGCAGTCCGGTCTAGCGGCTGAGCTAGTGTGGCATGGTGTGACCGCGGGGGCTGCAGAGCGGCAGAGGCGGCGGGAGCCACGAGGCCGCGGGTGCCACAGTGTTCGCGGTATGCAATGGACCACGAGGTGGCGAGGCCACTAGGTGGCACAAAAGGCCTCGGGGTGTCAAGGCTACGGGACAGCTCGGAAGGCGTCAGGGCAGCGCGGAAGGCTAGGGGGCGGCACCGATGGCCGCGGCGCGGCAAGGGCATGGTTTTGTGTAGAACGTAGTAGGGTGGCGAGGTCACGGGGCCGCCCGGAAGGCCACATGCAGCAGAGGCAGCGGGTGGCGGAGTTCGTGGGTGGCACGGTGGCCATGGGGCGATGCCATTGTGTCGTTGCCTTCATCGCTGCCAGTGGTGGTTCCAGCCACCGTTCTCATTCCCCACCAAGGTGTGTTTATGTCTTCCTCCATCAAAAATAACAAAACATTTAAACATAAGAATTGAGGAGAGGCCTGGCCATGTTTGTTGGGGATGCACTCTACGCATTAGAGCAGTAGCAAGTAGCTATAATATATTCCTAATTTTTATGATGAATTATCAAGAATGGGTATGTGTATGAAAATCAAACAACCACCCATCCTTGATTTCTCTTTGTAGATGGAAGGGGTGAAGTCAGTGATGTCGGCCTTTCCCCAATCATCAGTTCATTATCATTAAAGACGTACTACATTGGTTGCCTCCGCAAGGTGCTTCCAATCCGGCCTGAAGTCAGTTTCCTCATTCATTGATCTCCTGTGGTCATTCATCATTGGGAGGTGTTCTTCGTTGGATAGCGTCAAATTTTCTCCATGTGCTTTCCCAACACTTCTCCCAACAAAAAATCTCCAATAAAAATTAAATTTTGTTTTATTAAGTAATCATGAATTGGCACCATTAATCTAGAGGTGTTGGAAAAATTAATGTGGATTATGTTCAAGAGACTTCTCCACCTTAAAGGGAGAGTTTCATAGTTTCTCCCATTATGAGGGTTTGGGTGGCCACACCTTTAGGAATTCAAAATGGGGGTTTTAGGCTCAGTGGTCCCTGCCTCCATAATACACAAGTGTGAGGTTCTAGTTTAGGTGGTCCCCACCTTTAAACCATACACATGGTAAGTTTCAAGAAAAAGGAAAATAAAATTAAAGTTTATTTTATTTTAATTCTATTTCAAAAAAAAACCAAATTCTATCTTCAATCGTCGACCTACTACGGTCGAGGTAATGTTCCGCTTAAGAGAATACTGGAACTACAAGTTCAATGGTGCCCTTGGATTTCAATTCCCAGCACCGGTTCAAAAGTTACAAAAATATGCTCATACTTTTACTGAAAGTACGTGAAAAAAATTCAGAAATTCATTTCGGGCTCTCCGGGCCTTGGAATAACGTGCCGTAAATTTTCACAGACTCCTAAAATTCCCATATAATTTAAAAAAAATTACATGGAATTTTTGGGTCTTTACATATAATGAATGGGATATGCACCTAAAATCGGGGGTACTAGAATAATATTCTCAGAATTTCATAGTATGATAGAAAAACATTATTTTTAAAAAATATATCATATTTTATTTTAATAAAAATATTTAACACATAAATTTTTATTTCCATGTCATATATAGTATTATATTTTTGTGTAACATTTTTACTTTTTAAATGATACAATTCTATAAAATACCCCACTGATTTGAGGGAATCATAATAAATCACATTTTAACCAATAGTTGGATAAATAGTTTAATCATTAATAATACATTTTTATCCTTATCTTCTCCTTAAAATATGTTAAAAATCAATGAATCATATACCATGTGAATAATATCAAGAATTTAATTTTTGTACAAGAAATATTTTTCATTTTCTAAATTATATTATCCTATAACTGATATGATACAAATATTCACATCATTTGATTAGATTCATATGAGCTTAAAAACTCTTTTATATTGAAATTCATGATATAGTATCACTTTAATTTTACTTAGAATATATATCAAATAGTATTCATATTTTTAACAACTTAATATTTAGAACACTTATCTATTACCATTTTTTACACAACACAAGAAGTTAGGAATAATTCAGATAGTTCATCCCCTTTTAACTTATTGAAAATATTAGGTAATAGTTTTTGGAATTTATTCATATTATTGGAATATTTTCATAAATGTTAATATGATTAATTCCCATAAAATAATAAAAAAATATAATCCTCTCTTAATTAATGTCTCAAAATTTAAAAAAATCATAACTATATAAAAAAACAACGATATCATTTAATTTACACAACAATTATTTAAATGACGCTCCCAAAAAAAGAGATAAAATACAAATCATGGAAAATTTTTATACAAGAATTGAAGTATCAATGTATTCAATGTAATTACACATTTTATCTATTATTTCAATGTAAAATTTATGCTTATTCATTAATTCTCTTTCATATTTATACCTCCTATATATTTTCATCTTTTATAAAATGTAATGTTGTTATCTTATATATTTCATAATAATATAATAGAATTATATAAAATTCTACTTGATGTAGACCTTACACTATTATTATTAAAACCCTTTAATAATCTCAAAATATTATTCTCTTTTAGATACATTTTACAATGAAAACCGAGTCCTATGTCTTTTTCTCTCACACTACTAGTTGGGTAGAATATCTACAGTCACTATTCTTCCCCTAATAGCCAAACCATTACCATTATCTTTTTACACCACCAACATGGTACATAATACTAACCTATGTTTCTCATATATAGTAATCCCCATAATATTGTGGACAATGTGTAAAATTTTATAGAGATCATTCATGTTATAATTTACAAAAACAAACTGCACAATCATTTCAAAAAAAGGATTTTAATATGAAATTTGTGGCTAATTTAAGAATAATAGGGGAACCCTAAATTTTCAAATTATTGAAATAACCAATCCTATTTACTAAGTGATTATAGATTTGGTTTACCCCATCATATTACTCTAAAGAATATCTTTAATCACATTATATTTTTCATGAATAGATTTCTCTTGATATATTCTTTTTTGGTTATCTATCACTTGATATGAGTCTAGGTTCTTATGTTGTTTTTTAAATTTAGAGTCCATGTTAATGAGCCTAATTATAAAGAAATAATAAGTATATTCTATAATTTTAGCATATTTATCTAAATCCATTTTAAACAGCTAAATTAGTGGTTTGTTGAGGAAGAGGTTATTCCAATACATTTGGTTTTTCATCATGCTTGGGAATAATACAAAAATTATGATACTAGTTATGGATTATTATACCATAAATTTTTTTATCCAAGATTTATCTCAATATATATTTGGATGATTATAATTACATTTATATAAAAAATATTTTATCATATATGTTTCATTCTTTATTAATATTTAGTTGGTACTTTTATTAATTGGGATCCCACTAAAATTACAACCCTTTTACAAAACATCATATCTATTTGTGTTCCTTGATCCATATCTGACCATAAATAACATTGTATTAATAATGATAAAAATTAATTAATATTTAGGAATAGAATCACCATGATCAAACTAGTTGTATCTCAGGGATTGTTTAGTTGATAAATATTTATCTAAACTATCATGTAGATAAAATTTAATCCATTTTTATAGTATCCTAAATATTAGGCTTATCAGCTAGTGTAACCCAAAGAAGATTCCAAGACTAACCTTATATTGATTAATCATGGGGTACTCTTGCTATGATCGATGATACTGAACATGATAATCCCAATTCATTACAACATTATTTCCATACAAAGCATAATATATTATTACTTATGATAAGCTTGAAAATAGTCGGTTGGATGATCAAGTTTAGTACATGTGGATCTCTGTAAGGAACCACACACTTAGTATTTGAAAATTTATAAATATCTCCATATTAGCTTAGTATTATTCCATTGTGTAGGCATTATTAAAATAATTAATTTTTGAAATCCTATTACCTACAACAAATCAAAATGTTCAATCGTTATTAATGTGTACCAATTCAATATACATATAATTTGTGTTAGTCCCACAAATATAGAAGTCATTTATATTAATATATTTTAAAATTCATCATATAAATTAGTTGTCTAGACTTTTAATTTAAAGGAATTAAGTTATATGACATTGAAAATTATCACACAAGTAAGATCAATGTGATTGATAGAAAAAATCATTCACCTTTATTAACAACAAATAATCTGTGATGATGGTAGGTACTCTATCCACTAGTCCCTCTCCTCAAGTATAAATTACTATTTAGATAATTCTACTCATGATATCAATAACATATAAAATGAACAAAATAACTTGAAAATTTAATTTCAATATAAGAACTATAATTACAAACTAATGTTATGGGAGTTGAGAAACTAAATATTATGGATTATTACATAACATGTAATGAAATGATCTCATAGAATCAATTTAACAATAAATAAAAATAATACAAATTTTGAATATAAATAATTTAAAATTATTAATAAAATGAGAAATATCTTTTAAATAAATGATAAATCAAATATTTAATCAAAATATAAGAATATCTCAATATTTAAAAATTAAAAATATGTATAAAATATTTATAAATTAGCCGACACATTATAGAAAATTCAAAATTTTAATTATAAAATAATCATATTATTTTCCATATAAACTCCTTTATATTCAACATTACATGAAATTTCATGTACTTTTATGAATTATAAAGAATATATAATCCATTTTATATTATATAATCTCTTTTAAAAATATTAATGTCATATAAACCTGTGTTGTCATTTTACCATTAAAAATTGGTTGAAAAGGTGTATATAATATAAAAAATAAGGTAATTTTAATTTGAAATATTTACAATTATTTAATTATAAATAATTCACAATTCAAAATATAAACACTTTTATAATTATAAATTTCTTTTTAATTTATAAAATCATTACAAATTACTCATATATGTTTTCAAATAAATTTATTGTTTTAATATTAGAAGAATATATATATGTTTGAAAAGGGAATTGATAATATTAACACATAATATTACTGTAATATTAATAATAAAAATGTATCAAATCAATTAATTTATTAATTAAAAAACATTATAATTAATTAATTTATGAAACTTATATAAATAAATAAAAATAATATATATAATTTTAAATTACTTATAAAACTTTTATAAATAATCATATTTTAAAATATAAAAATAAATTTATTTAATGTAAAATATGAATTGTTTTATCCCATGGTGTAATAATTTAATATATTTTGTTCGAAAATGAGAGGCACTAAGGTATAGAGAAATCCATTGGTTAAGGTTAAATATTAAGAAAATAGATATTTGAAAAACCAGATTCCCTCTTAACAACACCTTTTCCATGGCTTCTCATTTCACATGAATTATCTCTTGATGGTGAATATAATTTTTTCTAAATATGTTATAGTGAAAACCTGGAGGGTTCTTTGTATATGTGATACATGTTATATAGGTATAAGAAAAAATTTATTCCATTATCCAAGTATATTCCTTAAATAAATATGAATCCACCTTGAAAATGAAAATATATAAATTCTTAAAATGAAATATTTCACACCAATGATGCCTTTATAACATTTTATTTGCATCTGATATATTTTATAATTATCATAAGAGTAGAAGTCAAAGGATGTTACACCTCCATAGGCATCCATGGGTTTCACCTAATTTTTTATAACAAGGAAAATATTATTCGTCAAGCATGATGTGATAACATCTAAACATGCTAAGGATAATGAATAAGTGAGTTTTGGGTTATAGGAATTATTAACCATGAAGAAAGAAATCAAAAAACATACTATTTCCAATGTACGAAATTGCCTCTATATATCCATAATGATGATCCTAAACAATTTATTTTATTAACTCTTTCCTTTCAAGGAATGACTTAATGATTTTTCCAGTTAATATACTGTATACAAAAATGAAATTCCCCCAACATTTAATTTTATAAAACATATCCATAAATTTAATAAAATAAGGTCATGGTCTTTTGGTAATTATATCGATGGAAGTGAAATAATATTCCATTCTATAAAATATAACCATAAATCATAGGTAAGATTCAAATCATTTGTCCCACCAATTTATATTATATACAAAGTAATATTTAGAAAATATATCCCCTTAATCATTTTAAATCTCATTTAACCATGTAGATACTGGTATCCTCTATTATACATTAAATCTCATCAATTACAAAAAATACAATTTAAGATTCTCCAAATCTAAAGGAACATTAGCAGTAGAATATTAGATTTTTAGGTAATTGTTTTGATGAATATAGTATAAATCACATATGATCAAATCATGGTAGAATATTCTAGGTAATGAAAATGATAAATTTACATGATAGATTATAATAGAATCCTATGAGAACTTGGTTTTTCTAGGAATTATTAAATTATAAACTATTTATTAATTTTTATGGTCTGTTGTAAACATAAAATGAAAATGATGAGATGAGTTTAGTTCTCCAAATCTATAAAAAATTATGAGTTAAAACTGTTATGGATTTATGTTATTTATATTGAGATCATGATTTATGGTTGTTAAAATCCATTAAATTAATTATTTTATCATGGTCCTAAGAGAAAAATTTTATATCACATTGAAAATGTAGAAGGATTAAATAAAAACTTCAATTGATGTTTGAGACTATTAGAGCCTTCTAGTGATCTTATTTGTTTATTTTCATATTCTTATAGAAATCTAGATGTAGATGGTAACAATAAATAATTTTTTTTTGATTTTAGAATAGTATGGAAACAATGATATGTTGAGATAAAAATTGAAATTAATTTTGATATTAGTGATTAAATATTGGTATAATAGTTGGATAAAACCTAACAAAGTGTATTCACCCACATTGACGAATAACCTATTGAAAATAGTAGTTTTCCTTGTACTTTTATATTTTATATTCATATGGGAGAGAGTTACATTCAAAAGAGAGTTAGTTAAGACATCAACCTTTACAATAGTCAATTTCAAATAACTATGTGTAGAAATTGACTCACTTATTCATCACACATTATCTATGATACACAACTATTTACTTGATAATTTCAATTGGAATCAGTTATAATCAATGTTTTCTATGATAGTTCATATTGTTTTTGAAGTTGATGGTGAAGAATCTCGATTCAATTAAATTTATAGGTGCTAAAATATTCAATGTAAAAAATATTATGGTTGGAGTAATAAGATTGTTCGCTATTTTTTTCATAGTCTAGAAATTATTTATGCATCAATTATAGGTTTTAAATTAGTTGAAATATATAAACTAATAAAATTTTTAGATGAAAGTAATTTTGTTTTTAATGGTTTGTATTAGTATATAATTATGATTTTCTTTTCAAAAAAAAGTTTACAAGAAGTTTAAAAGGCTCCAAAATACAAATAAATGTTGGATAATCATGAAAATATATGTAGAGGGAATGTTAATGTGAATGATGACATGTTGTGGTTTTGAGATAAAATTTAAATGTTATTGTAATAAATAGTGAGGAGACAGTTAATGATTGTTTCAAAATGGATTATTAAATTGTTATAAATATTTAAATTTTTAATGAAAAATTATATTATCAAAACATTTTCATGGAATTAATATGATGTTTTTGATATATTTAATGTAATAGTCTCTACTATAAGGATATAGATAACTTCTCTCTTGATGAAAAATAAATTTTTCTTATTTAGTAAGAAATGGTAGATGATTCTAGTTTTAATTATATGAATAAAGATGAGATTAAATTTTCATTAAATATATTAAAGTATAGATCTCAAAATAAAAAATTATCAATATTCTCAGAATATGAATATAATAGAGAAAGACATGAAGAGAATGGGAGTATCATGTCTCATATTTTAATGCACTTCGTAATGAATAAGTGGTAATTATAAAACTAATATTACACTATAATACATAAATTGTGGGGAGAATTTGGTATTTTTCGGTTGTTTTTCCAAATAATAGACATCATGTAATAGAGAATGAAGAAAATAAAATGTTTTTTTTCAAAAAAATTATGTAATAAAAAATTGATTATATTTAAAATAAGATGTTACAAAGAAGGATATGAAGTAATTTGTTGAAAATATAAGATGAAAATGAGTGATTTTCCCAAATTATCAAATCCCAATATAGAAGGAATCACTAAAAAGAAAACCTTAATGGATAATGTTAAATAACATGAAGATTCATTAATAATTGATGAAAATATTAGAGATATAAATGATTAATATACATCTAAAGCTAAAATTGAAGCATGTATTATGTAAAATAGCATGTTCTAGAAATGTTTTACACTAATTTAGAATGTAATTTTATTTTAAGATAAGGTAGTCGGTTAAAATAATGATCACTATGAAAAAATTAATTATATCATGGTTATAATTTCATATTAATATATATGTTAAAATATTTTGATATAAAGTCTACCAAAAAAACAAGAGTTGAGTAAGGCACAAAATAGGTGTCTTAAAATAGAAAATACCTTTAAGATGATGATAGAATATTATAAAAATTTTGGGGATTTTCAGGCTGAATCATATAATGTTTTTTTGAATTCATCTTGGATAAGATGGTACAATCTATTCTTATTTGTTATTTGGGTTTTAAATTGATTTTACGAGAATTTTTTTTCCTATAATCAATACAAGAAACTTTTATGTTTTGAAAAGTCATTAAAAAATAAATAATACATAAATGAATGTTTGGGATGATGTTAGAAGTGATATTTACATAATATAAAATATACTTATGTGTGGAAAAAATATATAAACCAATTGAATCTGGATAGATAGACTAATCGTTCTTATGGAAGATAAATTTTTAAGGATACATTTTGTTAATATCCAACCTATGGGAGTAAAGATTATATTTCATAATATAAAATATCATTTCTATGGTTTAATAGATGGAAATAAATTATGGGAAAATATCCTTTTAAACTGATGTATAATTCTAATAAAAAGAAATTATTTGGCCTACATCAAGCATGATTACCCAGTTTTGATATATTTGATTCAATAGTGGAATTATGTATAAGGTATGATAAATTAATTTATTTTATTGAATAATTAATGAAACAATTCTGAGGATAAATCCTTATTTTACCATAGAAAAGAATGTATAGATAAGTGAAAAACATTAAAAGTAACTTTTAATTGAGGTGAATCTTAATTCATTTATGATAAGAAATATAAAATTGATTAATATTGATTCTTATAATCTAAAAGGTGAAAAAATAAATAAGAAAATTATAGAACCTGAAGGGGTTTAGAAATTTTTTGGATTGAATAATATTTAATGATTAGTGTTCTTCATATAGAAGAAATTGATGATCAATAACATAACTCGAAAATGATATGTCTATCAATGGTCACAAATATATTTTGTTTTGTTTTAGTATTATTTTTTATAATGGGAATATAGTCATTTTAGGAGTATTTATTACAACATCATGTGTATAAATTATCGCAGAATTCTAAAATATTGATAAATTACAATTTTTAACATGTTCAAAATTTGTAGTTTAGGTGATTCCTATTATTTGTTCCCAAAATTTGAGATAAATATTTGGAATAGAAGATTGATCCATCCTATTAAAATATTTTTTGAAATTAAAATAAAAGATATTTGAAAAGAGATATTTATTAAATATACAGAGAAAAATATAAAATTAAATAAAATTATAAAAGAAAGTAAAATTGAATAATGAATTCAAAATAGAGTATGAATTTAGTCTACAAGGCTACTTGATCTGATTCCCTCAGACCTATATCATCCAATTATAAATAAATTTATAAGATGGAATTATTATTTCCTGTTATTCATTTACGATTTCACAATAGTGAATAATGTTTTATTTATAAAGAAGAAATTTTGATGTTATGACCACAATTAATTTTTTTTGAAGAGATGTTGAGAAATAAATGAGAGTTTTTATTAAATAGATTAGAATTGAAAATGGATGAATTTAACAAGTTATGAGATCTAATACTACCATTATAATAATGGTATTAATAATCATTATAGATATCTATATACATCTAATAAAAATATTGTTTCATAAATGAAATATAAAATTTTGGTTGATATAGAAAGGACCAAGCCAAATGAATTTAAGGTTTTATGTTTTTCAAGAGTGAAGTTATGATAATGGATATGGAAATTTAAAATAGGAACCTATTGATACTTAAATTAATCATTATATTTTATAAAATGTGGAAAAAAGTCTAACATTGTTTTTTAAATCTATGATTTATGAAGATCAACAATTTTATATTGGGAATTTTAATGAAAAATTAAAAGAATGATCCTTCATAGGATATTTATATAATTAAAAAGCATAAAAGTTTTAGATATAAATGATATAAATGTTTTTTATGGATATAATGTAATGATTATTGAAAATAAAACCATTTATGGTGTCTCAAATGAAATAAAATTTTAATATATATATATGAGGAAAACATAAAAATTTGTGATAAAATGATTGATAAAGTGATGGAAATTAAATAAATAATTATGATATTTTGTCATATTAGACTAGTGATGGTTAATCATCTACTAAGGATGAGAAATTAAAATTTTAGAGTATAAATGATCATATAGAATCTAAACATATAATTAGAAATTACAATGTACTAGTTCAGACTAGACGAATATAAAAGTCCAACAACAAGGAATCTTTATTTTCACAAGTTCAGTTACAAATATCTTCTATTTTATAACAAAATTAATAGATATATTTTATTAACATATAATTGGATCATATTTAAATTAATGAAACATTGGAACTTATTTAACTATAAATACAAAATAATATTCTTAGTGGAAAGAGGTTGTTTATAAACAACCTCAATGCTAAATGTAATGTTTCAAGAAATAAATCTAGATTCATTTGTATGGTCTACTCTCATATTGAAGGATTTACTTTTTGATGGGAAAATTTCACTTATGGAAGGACAAGATGAAATATTAACATGCGTGACTATTTTAGATCAAAATCATATTAAAATCAATCAAATTAATGTGAATTTTTCAATCTTTGTTAAAGAACATAATGAAGATGTTTATATTAAAAAACATGAATGGTTTTTCATGATAATGATAGAACCATGGTGTCTATAAATACAAAAATATATATGGTTTAAAAACATCGCCTAGATCCATTTATTTAAATTCGGATTGATTCTCGAGATATTCTATGTTCACTAAATTGAAAGAAATATATAAAATTAATTTGATGATATGATCAAAGTAACAATTATTTTAATTTTTATGTTAATCATATCATATTTGAAGGTGATAAGTGGTATGATTGGAAATATTTCTAAATAAATTTTTAAAGAAAATTTTTGAATTTATTTTCTTGGATAAATTATTTTGATCTTGGTATTTCATGTAGTGAAAATGGGTATTTTATATTCTATCCCAATAAATATATGCCAATAAATTCATCATTAATTTTTTATATGAATATTCAAAATTGGTGTCCAATAACATAATAGTTTGGGTGAAGATGAAATATAATGATATAGGGTAGAGTGAAAATCAAACATATTTCAAAATTTTCCTTGGATTTTTTCAATATATTACTATATCTGGATCTAAAATTATTTATATGATAAAAATTTGTGATAGAAATAAATGCAATTAAAAACAATAACACATCATAGAATGTTGAACAATGAGATGATATATAGAATATGTGAGGCTCTAAACCTATTTGTATATACTTATACTAATTGTTATATAGATTGTGATGATAGGAAATCAAGTACAATAGGTATATTATTTTTGGGAGAATTTTTTGTATAATGAAACTACATGAAGAAAAATTCCTTGAATTTATGGAATATCAATATAGAATATGCGGTTATTAAACATTAACGTATACAAATTTTTTGGATGAAGGATCGACTAGAAAACTATAATGTGAATATTGAGAACCATTGATAATTTAATGTAACAATGAAATTGTAATTGACCATTATAATAATCCTTTGATGTACTCTATATCTAATCCCATTAATATCATATATAATTTCATTAATGAGAGGATTTAGAATGGGGTTTTGAGGCTATAATTTATTTATCACTTCATTAATTTGAAGGTATTTTCAAAAATTCCATTCCAATGGATAAATATAAAATGTTAAGGAAATATATTCTTATCCAGACTTTCCCTATCAATTGAAGAAATTTTCCATACTCCACATTACATTGTATTTTTTTGTTTAAAGTTGTTAAATGTACACAACTCTTGTGTATTAATGTTTTCTATATAAATGTCATGTACTTGAAAAAGTTGGATTATCTATTGAGTTTATTGAGTGGGAAAAAATAAAAATCACTTGGATATAATTTTATTAACATTTATGGATGTAAATATATTAGAAAAAAAATATTCATTTGGTAATAAGGTTTTAATACATTTATCTTTTATAAAGTAATTGTTTTAAGGAAACCTAGTGTGAGTTGTTGGAGTTGAACCCAAATTTTGAATATAGATATTGACGAACTGAAGGAATTATTGATGATGTTTTTTATTTATATTAAACCCTGAATATTGATTATTAGAAGTTATTCATAATGTTTATCATATGTTAAACATGTTTTTTTATGTGATTTGATATTAATTCGATTGACGGAATATGTTTTAGGTTGAGTTGAAAATTTTGGGAAATAATTATTTTTTATTTATTTGTTAAAAAATTTCTTATTTTTAGGAGTTCAAATTTGATACATAATATATTTTAATTGTTATGTTGGATATTATTATTTATATGTAACATATTCTAGTTTGTTTTAAAAATATTAGATGAATATGAATGATATATGCTAACGTGAATGTTGAGATTTGGAATAAGGTAATATATTATATAGATAATCATCAAATTTAAGAGTATAAAATGGTTCTATAAGTGAAAAATAATATTTTTCAAATGATATGTATGTTTTCTATGGTTTCTTAGAATATATAAAATATTACCTTAGTGAAATTTGGAAAATTTCCAAAAGTGTTATGATATGAATGATATTATCAATGATATGAGATATAGAATAATTTATATACCAAATTATATTGAGAAAAATTTAATATCCTCATGAGAAAAAGAAAGATATTTTTGTGGGTGTATAATATCCTTAGACATTATATAGAAATATGAAAGATATTTCATTTTATATGTATGTTTTAGTAATTTAATTATATATAACTATCCTCTAGAATTATGTCAGATGATTATATTATAATATAAAATTAATAAATATTAGGAGGATAATGGTGTGTGATATGGTTGAATTTGATTAATAATAAGGAATTAATGATAGGAAAATTTGAAGACCACTTCACAATTATTATGGATTTTTCAAAAAAAGTGATACGAAAATCACTTATTAAATTGAAAATTTGTGTAAATAAAAAATATTTTCTTAATTAGTTTGTATGAGAAGATGAGAAATTATTTAAATTTATTTTATTATTATTGTTAGAAAACCCTCATGATCAATTAGAGGGATAATATCATTGGGAATAAACATTACCAAGTTAGTTGAGATAATATTTTTTAATTCATTAAGCTAATAGTTTTTTTTAGAAAATTATAAATTCAAAATTATAGATTAATTGACATGAGATGTTTTAAATATAAAAAACAATTAGATGAGTTGATTGGTTGAATAATATTTAAAATTCAATGTGATAATTATTTAAGAAATAAGATATTGAGATTTAATTAATGTCTAAAGATCTATTGCATGCTAATGAAAAATTAAAGGGATCAAGATCTTGAAAGAGTGGGTGATTATATTATATTGTGTATTATGATGTATTGATGGAGGTATTGTGTTGATTCTAATGTAACATAATGATTTTCATTTATCTTATTTGACTTTTTATGGATTTGTATTATCACCCGATAATAGACATTTTAAATAAAATATTGGTAGAACAGTTGAGAAGATGAGCTAACACAATATAACTATTATAACCAAAATTGATATTAGTGATTAAGTAGTGGTCTCAGACTCGAGCAAGACCCAAAAAGAAGTATTCAACAACATTGGGGTAAACCCATGTAAAAGTGCTAGTATGATTTTAATTTATTATTTTAGTTCCATACATGTGTGATAGAGATTCAAAAAAGGGGATATAAAAAATTTGTCAATATAAAGAGGTAATTTAAATTGAAAAATATCAAAAAAGTGTATTTTTTATTAGTCTCATCCTATCAGTGTTATATAATTTATTTATTTAAAATTGCATTTTTAGAAAATACATAATATCATTACATTTACATTCCACCCTAACCCAAATTAATTGCAACTCATGATCTATATTTATCCTTTGGTTAATATAATATATCAATGAAAAGTAATTGATGGGATAACTAGTGGTTAAAAGTGTTTGGATCTTAATAGTATTTCTTAACATAAAATGAACTCCTAAATATTTTATTTCAAGTTTAAATCATTTTATAAAAAATTTGAATCTAGGATGAAAATTTTAAAATATATTAATGTTGGTTTCTAGAGAAGGAGAAGCATACGGTGGTGGGTGATATTATAAAATTTCATTCAATATTGAGTTGGATAATACATAAATTGAGAATATTTTATGTCACTAATAGAAATTGAGGCTACTACCATAGACCTATAACCAGGGTTTTAAAACTGTGGCTATAGGTGGCTATATCCACGGTTTTAAAACCGTGGCTATAGGTGGCTATAACAACAATTTTAAAACCATGGCTATAAGATAGGTTTCCATGGAATATTTCCAAATTTTTGAAACCCATGGATATAGGCCCAAATTTTCAATAACCTAGAGCCACAGGTTACCAAAACCGTGGTAATAGGTTCCCCACGCATCCACGGGAAAACAATTTACGACAAAAGATATGGAAGGAAGACCTACCACCATGGTTTTGAGGATATTTCCATGGTTTATATTAATATATATATATAATAATATATAAATATATACTCCCAAAGTTTTGTGAGGTGTAGCGAAAGAATGTTGGATCGTAAAGAGGAGTTACAAGGATAGAAACGCACTAGGGAAAATTTGTATTTAGGTTATTGTCACAGTTTACTGAGGATATATCCATGGATAAAACCTTTGAAATAGCATCTTATAGACACGATTTAAACCATGCCTATAAGACAACTACCAAGGTGGCAGTTTTTGAGGCCAACTTCCAAGTTTAATACCGTGATAGTAGGTTAGGACCTACTGCCACGGCGATAGCGGCCACGTTTGGCCAAAACTGTGGCCATAGGCTTTGTCCATGTTTTTTGGACCTATTTACACATTTTTGAATAGTGGAAATAGAATTTTTTTATAGTTGTGTGTAAAATTTATAATTAATTTATTTTACATCAAAATAATAGAATACCTAGGGCTAACATATTTTTTCAATTTATTTTTGGTAGTTTGTAAATACCCATTGCAATTTAATTTTTGTGAGGTTAAGTTCCACAGATAGAATCCCCCTCTATGAGATCCTCAAGTGATCCTTTTATCTTGAAGAAATACCAATTGATCTCTATGTGATAGAACAACAAATTTATTATATTTTACTTCCAACTCCATAATTTATTTATTTCCAAAAAATAATTTATATGTATTCGTGTGAACCAGTAAGAAATTCAACCAAGTAGAAAAAAGAATCAAATCCATAACAGCCCGTAAAAAACCAGTTATGAAAATTAAAACATGGTAAAACGATGATCAACGACACCATCTATTCTCCAATATACCTATAGGGAGAAATTAAAAATTCAACTCAAACCGTGTCTCGAACATCGGACCATGGAATCCCTAGACCAAGATCACCATAGCCACATGAATCATTGATTTTCTCCTCGAGATGCACATCCTTCACCATGATACCACGCCCCTAGCATGAAAAACTACAAACTATCCTTCACACTAGGTACTATAAAAACAAACCACCATTTTCATTGTAAACCCAATATCATCAGAACCACCTCCTATAGCCATTGAGAGCCTCAAAGACATGTTGATACACTGGATGAACAAATCATGAACACTGAACATGGATACTATAACAACCATTTATCAGAATACATATTGTGCCATGATCATATATAATCTTCTGTCATACCTATTAGTGGGAAAGTAAACCATCAGAAGACACCAATGTCACCAGAAACTCCACACCAGAAGGAATTTCACTTATATATTTATTTCTTGACATGGAGAGATACGAATGATTCGGGTGAGCGTTAATTGTGCATAATAATTATCGTGTTTCAATTTTGGATGAAATACACAATAAACAGAACATATATTTATAGCACTTGGGTTTCAGAAAAATTAATTATTAAATTTTATAATGGAACATAAATAATATAATAATCTATAAAAACCTAATTCCAATTAATAAAAATAATAATATTTACTATTTTTTGGTATTCACCAAATTGCTCAATAAAAAATTTATTTAACTATCTTGTTAATTAATATTTGTAATTCGTCATTTTCTTGTTACATTAGAAATCATATTTTATTTGTTGAACTCCCAGATAATTATTTAATAAAAGTATTTCATTCATTAAAGAATATATATGGTCAATAAAATGTGTTTAAAATTATCCGTCGATAATGAGAATAATATTTATATAATTAATTAAATTCAAATGGATTTTAATCATGATCATAATAAATACTTGTGACCATCAAGGATAATTTCTTGTGGTATGAGGACGGCTTTCTTAATCTTCAATATAACTATCTATCAGTGCATTAAGGAATCTAAGATAATAAAATTATGTCTCAATGATGAAAGTGACATATGAAAAATTTCTATGTAATATAATCCATATTCATCAATACCTCCTCAATAAGGTTTCATATCGATGTAACCAATATATATGATTGATAAGTATTTCTTTTAATGTCTAAAATAAATCAATAATTTCACCTTGAACATGTAATTTAATTATATGTTTATATTTCTATAAATGAAATGAGATATAAACATACATAAAGATGGAAGTGACAAATCCTTTCTTGAATTATCCATTAATGAAAATTTAATTGTGACACACCCATTGATCCCTACCTCATCATGAAAATATTAGATCAGGGTTTTCATCATTAAATATATGTGTATGATCCCTGAAATGAAATAAGGATACTCTTAAAGTCAATGGTACATTACACACACTTTCAGATAGGAATATCCTATAACACCAAAACATGTAGAATTCCCACTATAGGGTATGTTCTCATAATCTTATTTCTTGGAGATTTCAATTTAAAATCATCAAGTTAGTAAGACTCATCAAGTTATATTAACTCACACCTAAAAAAATATTTACTATTTTTCCCATTATTTTAAATTATCTAACCACCTAATAGTATTTAATAATATCATCATAGAACATCAAGGATCCCATCATAGTGGGGAACTGCTATGACCATATCAATGAGACATGTAGTTTAAGACATTATTACATTAGAATCATGAAAAATAATGACCAATTTTTTATAATTTGTTTTATTAATATCGAAATTTGTTGAATATACATGTAATAAAAGTATGAAAAGTTGATCCTAGGTATCCAAATCCAAGAAAAGATCAACCTTGATTCTAAGAAACTACCATTGAAAATTATTCTACTAGTCCTCATATAGTAATCATGTTTCTTTTGTTTTAAGTATTTAGTCAAGGTGTTCACTATATTGTATTTTGTGAAAAAACATATCTCTGTAACATCACTTCTATAAGAAAAATCCAATAAGAGATGATTCATCTAATGTATGTGTTTTATCTCTAAATGTGACCATGTCTTTTTGAGAAATCCACTACTGAAGTATTGTAAAAATCGAGTGTCATTAAACATTGATCGATGGGTACTCCATAATTATATTGGATGAAGTTTCACATCCATACTACTTTTTTATCTACTTCAAAATACACAATGTACATTGAATCTAATGTTGAATATTCAGACATGGCCTTCTTTGGGATCTTTCAAGTCACAAAAATCTCAATTAAAAGTGAATATGTATATAATTTGTGACTTCATGTCATCTTGATCTATTTGGAAACTATCATGTTAATACACATTGAGTAATAATTCCTAGATACTACATAGAAATGAAAAATAAACGTTCTAAACATTAGATTCTTAAGGATAGTTTTTTTATCATGCAATGATGGTCAAAAAGGCCAAATTGATATCATCCTGCCACACATAATAAATTGGAAACATATATCCTAGTACATATAATACCATATGTGACTAAAAAATTTTCTAATGCATATAGAATCCATTCAATTATATTTCAATTATCATGTGTTTGAGGACATGATATTTTATGGAGAATGATTTCCATACGACATTTGTTAAAATCCCCAGTTAGATTGTTCCATATTAAATATGTTCAGTATTTTTTCAATTTATTTACTTTGTCTTAGGAAGAGAATCCTATTTTATCTATCATTATGGACCATAATACCAATAATACATATTTCCTATCCCAAGTATATTATAGGGAATAATATTTTCAACAATATCTTAATAGACCGAAAGATTGGTATTTTGTTTCCAATAAGTAATTTATCATAAACATGTACAATTAAGAAAATTACTACACCCCCAATAAATAATTTAAAGAAAAAAAGATCAAATTAATCATTTATGAATCCAAATTTGTTTATGGATATTGAAAAATTAATATTTTATTACCTAGATTATTTATTTAATCTATAAAAGTTTTTTTTTCAATTTTCATATCTTATTGGAATCCTTGAGAGTTACAAACCCTTTTGGTGTTATCATATAGAAATATTCATAATGGTTCCTGTTATAGAAGTCCATTTTGATATCCATTTTACAAATATAATATTCATGGTACTCCATAATAAAAATTATGATCTCGATAGATTAAATATCTTTAACTTTTAAAATGGTTTCATCATAGTCAATGATATGATGCTACGTAAACACTATTACAACCAGTCAAACATTATATGTAATGTATTATTCATCCATATCCATTTTCTTCTTGAATATAAATTACTAAAAAAATGAATTTACATCAATTTCATTACCTACCAAAATCAAAACATAGTTTTGGTATATATAATCCATTTTAGAATTCATGGATTCATTACACATGGATTCATATATGCCACTTATTACTTCCTTGTAGGATAGAGGGTCATTATTATCAACTAAAATTGTGTTACCGTCCTCAGTTACTAGGAAACCACACCATTATACTTTAATATCCTCTCTGGTACTCCTAAAAATTACTTATGTCTCTATAATGGTTTCTTCTTCCATTGGGATTTGTGGAATATATTGTTGTGCGAAATCTTATATACCTTGAGCCTCAACGTCATCTAAGTCTATCTTTCTCCCACTGTCTCTTTATGATATGTTCTCCATCCCAATGAATATGATAATTGTTTCCAAAATAACCATTTTGTATGAGTGGTCATATATGTAATATTATCTTGTTTCCTTGAGGTGTCTAATAAAGGTACACTTCGTGAATTGAGGTGAATATTTTTTACTTGAAAAAGAATTAATTTTTTTTGAAACCCCACGCATGATAGTATGAAAACAAATGTTTATTTCCTCTCCATAAGAGGTATGATATACCATCTACAACATTAGTTGGAAATTTTTTTATTTGTGTTTTTTTTGTAATGTGTATCCCTGAAATGATTGTTGAAGAAGTACATGACTCATCATCGATATCAGAATGTAAAATAAGGTTTTGTTCTTCAAATAAATTGCACAATTCAACTGATTTGTACCCGGATAAGTGAGTGGAAATTGGATCCGGAAATATTGTATGTAACCAATTAAGTCTTCATTATTATATTCCCCACCATGACCTGAGTTCACTTTCATAATATTATTATAAACATAGTTCTCAACTTTATTCTTGTATTAATTGAATGTATCAAAAGTATAAAACATATACCTCATTTAGAAGAAATATCCATTCATACAAAAATCATCATTAATATTAATAAGGTCAGAGTAACCATCCATATCTTCAATAAGAAATTGTCTACATTTATTTGTATGAAAAAAAATCAAGAATCTCCTTGGTTTATTAACATTTTAATCTCAATGGGACTTTGGTCATTTTACATTGTAAACATCCATGGAATAGACCATGTAGTTTCAGTACAAAAGACTCTAAATACCCCCATGGGGTAATTTATTTATGTTTTTTCATTTACATGAACTAGATAGGGATTCCATAGTTATTTGTGGTATATGTTCTATGATGTAGCTTCGTTATCAATTTCCATTACAAGGATTGTTTCATAAAACATATAATAAATATTACATAAATTCCCCTTACCATAACAAATTATATCTTCATAAATGAAGAAAAATTCATTTTCCAACACGAAAATAAATACGTTCATTTCATGTTTGGATATAAAAATAATGATTTCGGTAACTCATGGAACATAAAAACTATAATTTAAAACCATAATCATTGCAATCAGAAACATGGGGTGGTAGTCACAAATAGATAAAGTGGAAAGTTTTTCTACATTGAATATTATTAGATCTACCTCCACTCATGTATGTTTTATAAATCTATTCGGTTTTTAAATTTTAATAAATTCATGATATCTAAAAGATGTATCACATTCCCAAATTATAGAAATAAATAAATTTATATTGATATCAAATTCAGAATAAATTTCCCAATACTTGTTTGGATGGGTGATTTTTTGTTCTTTTGGCCCTTAATTCCACATGTGAAATAGAAAATGTAATATTTCCTTTATTTCCCAATGATTTTACTCTTCATGAAAGGGTGATAATAACCTTTGGACTTATAACTCTTATATTTCCCTTTTCATTTTTTCAACATAGTGATGGAAGGATTTTCACAATTCATATCCTTATCTACGTGTAGAAGGATAATATGATGTTATTGTAGTGACTTCTCAATGTTGTTCATATTAAAATTTACAATAATGTTGGATAAGATCTAACATTGTAATGAATGAATAAGACCAATGCCTAGTTTTCCAGGATGATTATACTATAGATCCCTTATAAATTCAATTTAACTGAATATATTGACTAAATGAATCCATACTATGAAACACACTATTATTTCTTTGAAATAGTTCCATTGAAATCATAAATTGTTACTTTTTATCTCTCTCCTAGTAAATACCCTGGCGGATCTTAAGAAATCTATTCAAATCAATTTTTTTAGGCTTCATTCGTTCCCTAGACATAGATGAAATAATCAAACATTAATCATTAACCAAATCACTCAAATGTTTTTCATACAAAAGGAACTCTTCACCACACTCTTCATTGGATTAAGATCAAACATTAAGGACTGTATCTTATAATATTTCTTTTACTGGTGTAGTAGAACACAAAGGTGTCTAAACCACACATAGAATTTACTTCAAATGAGGACGTTTCCTTTCTTGAATATTGAACATAAAGATAACATAGATGATGATCTTTCTATTTTATTAAAAAATGAAACAACTTATTGTTGGTATTTTTAATTGATTACAAATTATGTGAAAAGTAATAACATAATTTATTTTTATTAAATATGTAATGAACTTGGTTTTTTCAATGTTTCAAACTCCCCGTCCCCCCTTGGTTTAAATTTTTCAACTACTGGTGATGCTAATTTTTGATTCATTGATCAGAACACAATTTTAAGAGTTATGGTAGAATTAAATGGTGTTTGAGATGGTTTATAGGCTATGTATGTGTCTTATGTGTTTATAAGGGTTTCAAGAGTGTTGAAAGCCCATAATTTTATTTCAAGGGAAGCATCTGCAAGCACACGGTTTAGGGAAAACTTATGTGTCTGGGTGCACGACTATACGAATGCATCACTAGAATTTCATAGGGATTCAGCATGGTTTTCACATAATTTGGAAAATTGGGTAGGGTGGTCGTACAAGTTTGTGGTTCCTACACAGTGTATTCCACATGGATTCATCAGGGTTTGGAATATTTTGTAGGAAACCCATACGACATCTAAAAGAAATTTTACATTAATTTTTCTTTTTTTTCAATATCTTTCTTGTTTCTACCCTCACCCTATTTATACTTCTTGATCATCCACTTCATAGGAGGAACCCTTCTCCTCTTATTTTAATTAGATTCGATCAATATTAATCCTTTATGATCCGTTCCTCGATCCGTCGGTAGCTACAGGATCACCTTGATATGGCTAACCCTACACACCCTTCACTTTATCTTGGTTATTTCTTTACATAACAGTATTTATATCAAATAATGTTTCATGATTTATGTTTGAAATTCAGAGTTATTCTAATTATATTTTAATTGGACTTCGATATTGGGTGTGCCAATGTCTATTAGTCTAATGTAGGTGGTGTATACCTGTTTTCGATTTTTTTTACTTCTTGGGGTTGAAAATTTTTAGCACAACGATGGGTATTGAGAGATACCCTATTCTAGTATATTTAATTTACTATTAGACCATGTGGGATGTCGTGGGAAAGCCATATACCCAATGCTCTTGAGTTAGGATGGGTGGGAGGTCGTTTCACATTTGGATAATTTGACAGATGGTGCTACAATGGTTTTTATTTCTTTTTCAATTTAAACTGCTATGTTTTTTTTTGAATCTTTGATTAATATTCTCCGATGCATTCATGACCTATGTCCCCATGTGACATAGCTGGTAGAAATTTTAATTCTATATGTTTAAATTGAATTACATGTTTATTGTGATTAAATGTTTTTTATATTTATGTAATGCTTGAAATTACATATTTTGAGAACCTTGGGGTAGTGACATTTTAGATTGAGATTGGGATGTCATAGACATCGAGAATGAGTTATGTTGATCATTGGTTGGGCTTGGAAAAAAATTTCTTTATTGGTTTTGACAACAAGAATGGGCATCATGGATGACAGTTTGAGGCAATGTGACTATTAGGTTGTGAAAGGCCCGAGATTCATCGATGAAAATGGATATCATATTTGAGTGACATGGTCAAAGAGGCACGAGGTGCTAGAGATGGTGTGGCATAGGTTCTTATTTTGAGATTATTGCCCACTCATAATGGACAAAGTGCATATTGAGTCATGTGAAGATAGGTTGACTCTTTGATGAGGTGGTTTTGACCCCATGTGGGGGTAGAGGTACTCAATAATTGAATCATAGTTAATTGTGGTTTGGTGGTACTTACCATAAAAAGTCATGTGGAAGGTGAGGAGATATTTCTTGATATTAATAATGTGATATAGTTTGGGGATATGGATCCCCATGACTGAGGTTGTGGGCCTGGATATTTATTTGACGAAATCCATCACTATAACCTAGGTTATCGAGCCATGACCCGATGTAAGTATTCGATTTGGGGTTCGTGGGACCAAAATACAATTCTTGGGCATGACATCAGGAAGTCAGTACATTGAGACATGAGGTGTTAGGATGCACATGGTTCTAGGATATATTATTTAGGAGGAACTTGGGGATTTTCCATGACATTATGAAAACATGGGTACCTTTATCAATGGTTCATGGACTCTCTTTCCTTCCAAGATCCAATAATTAACTGAAGAAAGTGACACTATATGGGGTCTATTGAGAACCAATAGAGTTTGTGTTAATTATTTCATCATAATTTTTAATTTTCATAGAGTTTCATGTCTTCTTAATCACTTATAATAGGTACAAACTATTTTTGAGGTATCCTTGTGAGATACATATCACACCCTACATGGTCCCTTCCAGATGCATGTATACTCAATAAATTTACTTACAGGTAAAGAATCTGCTTAAGGAGCTAGATCATAGTGATGTTTGGCATGGATATTGGAATGGATCATTAGGTCATGGATAGATAGACTTTTATTTTTTTAGCTTTCTTTCCAGTATCAACATGCATGTTTTATATATAGATATTGTGGTTATCCATATGAGTCCTTTATATATTTATATGTATGACCTAATATGGATAAATCCCTTGATTATTATATTGTAACACCCCAGGTAAATAAAGAATATGAAATTTTCACATTTATCCATATTTGTGAATAAAATATTAATATCACTTTAAAGGGGATGCTATGTTCGATGGCGTAGCCAATACAAAACAACGAGTTTCTTGGAAATCTTACGTTGCACTCTAATAATAAAATAATATTATGTTATATGGTAGTTAACTCCTAGCCATTGTAATGGCGGGAATAAACAGAACTAACTACAAAATGAGTATATATGTTTGTAAAATATTTTTAATTTTTACAATAAATGTTAGAGGATTAAAAATGTGAATGAATCCAATTTTAAGTGTAAACATTCTAATATTCATTAAAACGTCGATTAACTACCTTTTTATGGCAAACCTCTTTCAAATACACTTTTTGAAAATTTTATGTGTTATATTTGACAAAATAAAATTCTTCATTAGAATCGGGACATCAATATTTACTTTGTGTAAATTTTTGGTATTTTTCTGATAAAGTTCATTTTTTAATGAATAATGAAAAATGTTGTATTTTAATTCAAAACCTCTTTTTAGTCCAATTTATTTATATTATTAGATTACCTTTTTAATGGTTTTTAAAGAGAAATTATAATATATTTTTACCATTTAATCCAATAGTGTTCATTGGATTTAATTTCACTTTGAAATTGGACTTAAACTATTGTCAATCTTTTAATAGATATTGTTTCTTAAAAACACGCTATTTGTTTTGACAGTGGAAATTAATTATTAAATTAATTAATGCAACTTATATGTTTTAAATTTTGTAAAATACAAATCATTGTTGAATTCGTAATATCAAATATAGCTTAGGGTGAATTTTTGGTATTTTTCTGAAAAACTTCAATTTTTGATGAATAGTGAAACCACTAAGTGGTAGTTTAAAAACTGTTTTTTCGTTTAAATGAAACATTACCACTTCAATGGTTTGAATTTAAAAAATCCAAGATACATAGTTTTCAATAGGATGTAAAATGTGGTTTAATGTGATTAAAATAATTTTTTGGTGAATAGTAACTCTTATGTTTTTAATCACTATTAGAGGTAATTAGAGTAATTTAAGCTAAATATAATGTTATAATAATATGAAATGACCTTGAAACATGTTATAAACTTATTTGATGAGTTATGGCAGACCAAGAAAATCCATGGGTCAACTTGGGGACCCCATGGAGCCACTTTGGATGGAAAATGACATTAATACCTTTTTATTTAAAGTTAAAATTAAAATGTCACAAACATGTGTTGTTTTACTAATACAATTTTTACATTCGGTTATATAAGTCATATGTTTGCCTATAAATATTCATTGGAATGATAAAATTATTTCCTACATCATGATTTTTTTTATAATTTTTAGACATTAAATAAATTAATTTATTTATGACACCGTGATGATGCAGTGATTACCTCATAAATGAACGATTTAAATAAAATGAGAAGATAGGGTGAAATATAAGTCTTAAACTTGAAAAAAACCTATTGGATGGGTGTATTTTGAAACCTTATCACCATATCCTTGAAATATATCCTTTGGGGACCTTTAAAATCCGAAAATCATTTTATAATAAAGTAATATTTTATAACATTCCACGAGTGCCCCTCCTCTCCTCTTATAAAAGTTCCACACCTCTACCACCATACACACACCTCTGAATCCTTTGGATCGGCCAAACCCTGCCCATTTCATCTCTAAAAATCCCTATCTTCATCATTGAAGCCTCACTTTGGGCATAATCCTTTCTAGGGATGCCTTTGAGATCAAATTAAAGAGAGTTATCCGATTTAAAGGTAATATCATCCTTTGTGTTCTTTTATATTATTTTGCTTTTCCGAACCCCTAAACTCTTTTTTTTGTAACAAAACAAGTATCTTAAATATAATAGTATATTTTTATAATAAGGATTTGGGCTACAATTTCACACAACTCCGTCTAATGGTTAAAGAACATACAGTTTCTGTGGATGGCGAATTACTACCTCACGAAACGATGATTGTTCAATATTCATTTAACACCTTCAATGGTGGCCATTAAGATGTCACTATATTTATATATGATATATAATATGTTTATGTTTTCATTAAGCTTATTCATATTTCATATATGGCATACCTTTATGGTTTCTGTTATGGGTAAACGCGATATCTTCATTTCTGGAAGTGCGGACTACAGACCCCTCAAATTGATTTGATTCGTTAATTCCATATGTGGGACGTATAAAGGAAGGAATTAGCGGTGTTAAATATGATATCCTACTATAATTATAATATACCTTTATATAATAATTATTTCATTCTATTGAATACAAAAAAAATGAAAGTAGAGTTCATGCGTACGTATGGCTTACCGTCTCCATGAACGGTTCATTTCATTTTTATCTCCAAATGTTATGTACTATTATAAGTAAATATATATAATGGATATATATATAATATATTACATCTAAATTATGTATATAATTATGGAATTTTAATATATATATCTCTCATTTTGTTTTAATTCCATTAATATGACAAAAAATGAAAGTAGCGTTCATGGGTACGTACGGCCTATCGTCTCCATGAACGGTGATTTTAATTTTTTATCTCCAAATGCTATAGGAATATTATAAAATGAATATATACTGGATATATAATATATTTAAAACATCAATACAATTCTTTAAATGATTTACCTATAACTACATGGAAAATTCTTTTCCAACAAGTTCAATTTTTACTCATGTACCGAACATCGAAAAAAAATGTCTGATATAAACTCACTTTATCAAATAATTATTATAACATTATAATATGTGATATGAACTGAATAATAATCATTAAAGGAGGTCCTCAATAAATTATAAATTGACCAAATTATATTATTCATGAGATTAATGAATGATCGAGTCATTCCGGACATGAGGTAAGGGATCCTACCCCTCTCTTTCTTTTTAAGTACACTCTTTTATGTCATTCCTTTTAAGCTCATCGTTCTTATGATTGGGATGTTCTTTTATATTACTCTTACTTTAATTTATATGTTAATATGATGATAGACCCTATTTTCTCTCATCAACCATTTAGGAAGTTTTAATTGGCGCCGTTAGGCTGCTGAAATTTCATAAGGGGCCTTTTATCTCACTTTGTGTTTTCGTGAGATTCATGCAACATTTTCCAATATTTCCTTTTGATTGGTGTATGTACTGTCCATTATCCTACTCTTTGTGTAATATAATTTAGTTTATGAGTATTTACATAAATGTTCTATAGTCCTTCTTTCATGGGGTGTACGTTTCGAAAGTTTCCCAAATCGGTAAGAAAACCTTTCACCCTCTTTTTAAAAGACTTATTTTGTTATGTCTTTTAATTTTCATCTTATTATGTGGGGATATGTTCTTATATATCATTATTTCCATAAATTTTATGTCCATGTTATGAGATACCCTTTATCTCTCTCATCAAATCTTTTTCTAAAATTTGATGTGACGCCGTTAGGCTGTCAAGGGAACTTCTTAACCCAATTTCGATTTCTTTGGGTTCAACATGTAGTTATTGAATATTTCATCCTTTGAATATGTGTGAATGAACTTTGATTATTTTAAACTTAATATCCACTTATATTGGGTGTATTTATATTTTTCACACATAATTATGAGATTCATTTTATCCTTAATTTAAGGATACCATCTTTATAATGGATTTCATATCAATTTCCATTTCCATTGAGACTTCATTGTTGTTATGCACCAATTCACTATTATATGGTTTATATACTTTCCTTTGGAATATTATATCATTAATCCCTTTATTCTCATGATATTATAAAGTTCTGATTAAATTTCATTCCTCAAATTATTGTATTCAAGTGTCTCTCATTTTGTTAAAAACCCTTTAACTAAAATATCATTTTAAATGTTTTAATGATTTATTCTTATAAATATTTCTCATTAATATCCATGTTTTCCAAATGGTTTTAAGGATTTATTTATATGGATATTAATGGATTAAAATGTTAAAAGCTTCAAAGTATTATGGGACACTTTGATTCAAATATCTCTTTATTAAATGATTTAAATGGTTTGGAAATTTTTTTTTAGAATGGATTCATTATTTCAATATATTAAAATTTTATATTGTTATTGCAATGTGGGAATGCTATATTTCCTTTATGCTTATGTTAGGTGATATGATTATGTTATGGCTCTTGGGCATTGTTTTTGAAGATGGGTGGTTCTGTGATAAACTAAGGGCAAGTGAGCCCAATATAGCTCTCCAATGCATTGGGTAACACGAAGGGGTTAAATGTTAATGTTTCTCCGAAGAGATTTAGGGAATATACTGTGATGGGTTTTCTAAACGTAACCAAGAGGGTTACTCCCTACGTAAGAAAGTTATTAATCCCTCATGTTACCTTTATGGATGATGATTTCTATGATTTATTCATTATTTGATGAGGTATGTCAAAATGATTATGTTTTATGAGTAAAGTAGGATTTCATACATGGACTAATGTTTTCTTTTCATACTTTTATATCCCTTACTGAGCTTTTTATGCTCATCCCACGTTTTTGTAATGTTTTTCACAGGTCAAGGGAAAGGTTCATGATATGATGATAGTGTCAAGGAATTGTCAAGAAAGAATCCATGTTTTATTTTAAATATGTTTCTGTTGATGGGAAAAAATGAATACTATCTTTTATGTAACCACTTTGTGTAAATGTGGAATTTAATTCATGATTTATGATCTAATTATCTAAAACTCTAAACCAAATAAAGATCCCCAATGTGAATTATTCATTTAATTCAATATTTAGTAAGGTTTAAGTCTAGGGTCTTATAGTTGGTATCAGAGGTCGGTTTAGATAACTTTAGAGGTTAGGGTATTCTCTAAGCATAAGTGACATTACCATAATGGTTAGGATTTCATAAAGAGTCATAGTTTTAGATAAAGTGAATGAGTATGTATATCTTAGTGTTTATCTTCCTTATTAGTACATGATGGATTTGTTGATATACTCACATTGAAATTTCTGTTTTTAGTGAATGGATGGAACTAGCAGGCACCGAAGTGAAAATAGGTTTGAAGGACACTGTGGTGGTTCTCTGATTAAGAGACTGGATGAAATGGGGGATTCAATGTGGAAACTTGTGGTTGTTCTAAACCAACTATCAATGAGTCATGATCAACCACTTGAACCTTGTTATGGTCTGTAATGAATCATGTACGAGATGACCAATCGATGTGGAAGTTCAAGTAATAATTATAAAGGTAACCATTAGAGTTTATATGATCCTTACTTTTGAGGTAATTATGGGTAATTATATGTTATTCTGGAAAATGATAGGCATGAGATAAACTTGAGGTTAAAATATGTTATGATTATTTTTGAATATTTTATCTCTTTTTGGGGAATGTTTTAAGAATTATATAGTTTTGGAAAAAGGACAACACGCAGACCGTGTGACAACTAGTCGCGTCGGACAAAGGTGTGGGAATCGAACCCACAACCAATGTGCGACTGGTATTTATCGCCTACCACTGGACTACGTAAAATCTCTGGTTATTTTGACTAATTATTTTTTGTTAGATGATTTTAGGAATCAAGAGTAAGTTTATTTTGGGTTATCTATGGAAATTATTAACCTATCACAGAGGATATGAGATTAGGTTAATTACTTTTCAATATGAGAATTTAAGAGCAACTGATGTTATTTGGAGATAAAAGTTAATTAGTACCTTGGAAGACTATGTGATTAAATCCTTAAAATATTTGGATTTCAGTCTTAGTTTGTTTTACTTTGAATAATTTTATGGACAATTGTTTATCGAATGGTCTTCGTTGAACTTTGGGTTTTTTTGGACAAATTTTGGATATTAAGAATAGATTTTCTTTTTATAAAGTATTATACTTTTGTGGATTATCTGATCTCATACTAACAATTTTGGTTTTGGATTTTGTCTAAAGACATGGGAAATATATAGTTCTCTATTGTGGATTAGGTTATTCTCAAGAAGTTGATTATAGTACTCTTAATGTGAACATGTCTTCATAAATACTCGTCTTCTAGAGAAAATATGAGTTTGATTAAGGAATCTAGTAAAATTTGAAAGTCTAAGTGAAAAGTAAGTATGTTTCATTATGATTTAGTTAAGCTCAAAAATAAATTCCTCAATGAATTGTAACTTAAAACAAAAATTCTTTCTGTTAACTTTTCCAACTGGGGAATCGAATACCATTTAACCCATCACAAGTTTTTGATTTTCTTATGGTTAACTTTCTCTTAGACATGTTTACTATCACTCTCCCTCAGAACCCGACCCTTTTTTTCCTCCATATCCATGTTTTCCTACATGGAATCCTAGTATGGGTTAACTCAGGTGACATTTTTACTTCTCTTTCCTTATTTTAAAGTTATTTTTTTACTGACTCTTGTTCCGATGTGGGATTTTCAATGAAGTTTCCAAGCCCAATTTTAAAATTGCGAGGACGCAATTCCCAAAAGGGGGGAAGGATGTAACACCCCCGGTAAATAAAGAATATTGAATTTTAACATTTATCCATATTTTTGAATAAAATATTAATATTACATTAAAGGGGACTCTATGATCGATGGCGTACCCAATACACAACAACGAGTTTCTTGGGAATCTTACGTTGCACTCTAATAATAAAATAATATTATTTTAGATGGTAGTTAATTCCTAGCCGTTGTAATGGAAGGAATGAACAGAACTAACTACAAAATGATTATATATGTTTTTTCAAATATTTTTACTTTTTACAATAAATGTTAGAGGATTAAAAATGCGAATGAATCCAATTTTAAGCGTAAACATTCTAATATACATTAAAAGGTTGATTAACTGCATTTTGATGGTGAACATCTTTTAAATTCACTTTTTGAGAATTTTATGTGTTATATTTGACAAAATAAAATTCTTCTTTACAATCGGGACATCAAAATTTACTTTGTGTAAATTTTTGGTATTTATCCGATAAAGTTCGTTTTTAATGAATAATGAAAAATGTTGTATTTTAATTCAAAACCACTTTTTAATCTAATTTATTTATATGATTAGATTATCTTTTTAATTGTTTATAAAGAGAAATTAGAATATATTTTTACCATTTAATCCAATAGTTGTCATTGAAATTAATTTCACTTTGAAATTGGATTTAAACTAGTGTCAATCTTTTAATAGATATTTTTTCTTAAAAACACGCTATTTGTTTTGACAGCGGGAATTAATTATTAAATTAATTAATGAAACTTATATGTTTTGAATTTTGTAAAATAGACATCATTTCTGAATTCAGAATATCAAATATAGCTTAGGGTGAATTTTTTGTATTTTTTTGAAAAACTTCAATTTTTGATGAATAGTGAAACCACTAAGTGGTAGTTTAAAAACAGTTTTTTGTTTAAATGAAACTTTAACACATCTGTGGATTGAATTTCAAAAATCAGACATACATGGTTGTCATGATGATGTAAAATGTGGTTTAATGGGATTAAAATAATTTTTTGTTGAATAGTTACTCTTATGTTTTTAATCGCGATTAGAGGCAATTAGAGTAATTTATGGTAAAGATAATTTTATAATAATATGAAATGACGTTGACACATGTTCTACCCTTATTGGATGAGTTATGGCCGACCAAGGAAATCCATGGGTCAACTTGGGGACCCCATGGAGCCACATTGGTGGGAAAATGACATTAATACCTTTTTATTTATAGTTATAATTAAAATGTCACAAACATGTGTTGTTTTACAAAAACAATTATTACATGGGGTTATATAAGTCATATTTTTGACTATTAATATTAATTAGAAAGATAAAAATATTTCCTCCAACATGATATTTTTTTTATAATTTTTAGACATTAAATGAATTAATTTATTTATGACACCGTGATGATGCAGTGATTATCTCATAAATGAATGATTTAAATAAAATGAGAATACAGGGTGAAATCTAATACATAAACGTGTCAAAACCCTATTATATGGGTGTATTTAGAAGCCTTATCACCATATCATTGAAATATATCCTTTGGGGACCTTTAGAATCCTAGAATCATTTTATAATAAAGTAATATTTTATAACTTTCCAAGAGTGCCCCTCCTCTCCTCTTATAAAAGGCCCCCACCTCTTCCACCTTACACACACCTCTCAAGCCTTTGGCTGAGCCAAACCCTTCCCATTTCCTCTCTTCACATCCCTCTATTCATCATTTAAGCCTCACTCTGGGCAGAATCTTTTCCAAGGTATCCCCTGAGCTGAAATCAAAGAAAGTTACCCGATTTAAAGGTAATGTCTTCCCTTGTGTTCTTTTGTTTTATTATGATTCTCCAAACCCCTAAACTCTTTTTATTTTTTTGTAAAAACACCAGTATCTTAAATATACTATTTTTTTTGTTATAATAATGATTCAAGCTACAATTTCACACACCTCCATCTAATGGTTAATGAACATACTGTTTATGTGGATTGCGAATTACTGTCTCACGAAACGATGATTGTTCAATATTCTTTTAACACCTTAAAAGGTGGCCATTAAGATGTTAATATATTTAAATATGATATATAATATGTTTATGTTTTCCTTAAGCTTCTTTATTTTTCATTTATGACATACATTTATGGTTTCCATTATGGGTAAACGCGATATCTTCATTTTAGGAAGTGTGGACTACCGCCCCCTCAAAGTGATTTCATTCATTAACGCCATATGTGGGATGTATAAAGGATGGAATTAATAGTATTACATATGATATACTAATGTAATTATAATATACCTTTATATAATTATTATTTCATTCTATTTAATAAAAAAAGAAATGAAATTAGCGTTCATGCGTACGTATGGCTTACCGTCTCCATGAACGATACATTTCATTTCTTATCTCCAAATGTTATGTACTATTATAAGTACATATATATAATGGATATATATGTACTATATTACATCTATATGATTTATATCATTATGCAATTATAATATATATATCTCTCATTTTGTTTTAATTCAATTAATATGACAAAAAATGAAAGTAGCGTTCATGCGTACGTATGGCCTACCATCTCCATGAACGGTGCTTTAAATATTTTATCTTCAAATGGTAAGGAATAGTATAAAATGAATATATAATGGATATATATGATATTTAAAACATAAATACTATTCTGGATATGATGTACCTATAACTAAATGGAAAATTCTTTTCCAACAAGTTCAATTTTTACTCACGTACCGAACATCGACAAAAACATCTGATATGAACTCACTTTATTAACCGATTATTATAACATTATATTATGTTATATGAACTGAATAATAATCATTAAATTAGGTCCTTATGAAATTATAAATTTCCCAAATTTTATTATTCAGGAGATTAAAGAATGATCAAGACATGTCGGACACGAGGTAAGGGATCCGACCCCTCTCTTTCTTTTTAAGTACAATATTTTATGTAATTCATTTTAAGCTCATCATTATTATGATTGGGATGTTAATTTATATTACTATTACTGTAATTTATATGTTCATATGATGAGAGACCCTATTTTCTCTCATCAATCCATTTGAAAGATTTAATTGGTGCTGTTAGGCTGCCGAAAGTTCGTAAGGGGCTTTTTATCTCACTTTGTGTTTTCGTGAGATTCATGCTGAATTTGCCTATATTTCCTTTTGAGTGGTGTATGTACTGTAAATTATTCTACTAGTTGTGTAACATAATTTCGTTTATGAGTATTTACATCAATTTTTATAGTCCTTCTTTGATGGGGTGTACGTTTGGAATGTTACCCAATCGGTAAGGGAACCTTTCACCCTCCTCTCTTTAAAAGACTTCTTTTGTTATGTATTTTAATTTTCATCTTATTATGTGGGGGTATATTCTAATATATCCTTATTGCCGAAAATTTTATGTCCAATTGATGAGATACCCTTTATCTCTCTCATCAACTCTTTTTCTAAAATTTGATGTGACCCTGTTAGGCTGTCAAGGGAACTTCTTAACCCAATTTCGATTTCTGGGGGTTCAACATGTAGTTATTGAATATTTCATCCTTTGAATATGTGTGAATGAACTTTGATTATTTAACACTTATTATCCACTTATATTGGGTGTATTTATATTTTTCACACATAATTATGAGATTCATTTTATCCTTAATTTAAGGATACCATCTTTATAATGGATTTCATCTCAATTTACATTTCCATTGAGACTTCATTGTTGTTATGCACCAATTCACTCTTATATGGTGCATATAGTCTCATTTGTAATATTATATAATGAATCCCTGTATTCTCATGATATTATAACGTTCTGATTAAATGTTATTCCTCAAATTATTGTATTCAAGTGTCTCTCATTTTGTTAAAAACCCTTTAACTAAAATATCACTTTAAATGTTTTAATGATTTATTCTTATAAATATTTATCATTAATATCCATGTTTTCAAAATGGTTTTAAGGATTTATTTTTATGGATATTAATGGTTTAAAATGTTAAAATCTTCAAAGTGGTATGAGAAAATATGATTCAAAGATCTCTTTAATAAATGTTTTAAATGGTTTTGAAAATGGTTTTTAGAATGGATTCATTATTTCAATATCTTAAAATTTTATATTGTTATTGCAATGTGGGAATGTTATATTTATTTTATTATTAAGTTATGTGCTATGAATATGTTATGGTTTTTGGTAATTTTTTTTGAATACGGGTGGTTCTGTGATAAACTAAGGGCGGGTGAGCCCGATATAGCTCTCCAACGCATTGGGTAACGCAAAGGGGTTAAACGTTAAGGTTTCTCCGAAGAGATTAAGGGAATATACTGTGATGGGTAATCCAAACATAAGCAAGAGGGTTACTCCCTACATAATAATGTTATGAATGCCTTAAGTTACCTTTATTCATTATGACTTCTATTATTTATTCATGATTTTATGAGGTATGTTAAAATGATTATGTTTTATGAATGAAGTATGATTTAATACATGGACTAATGTTTTCTTTTATTACTTATATATCCCTTACTGAGATTTTTATGCTCATCCCATGTTTTTGAAATGATTTCACAGGTCAAGGGAAAGGTGCATGATATGATGATAGTGTCAAGGAATTGTCAAGAAAGAATCCATGTTTTATTTTAAATATTTGTTCGTTGAAGGGAAAAAATGAATACTAAATTTTATGTAACCACTTTGTTTAAATGTGGAATGTAATTCATGATTTATGATCTAATTCTCTAAAACACTAAACCTAAAAAGATCCTCAATGTCAATTATTCATTTAATTCAAAATCAAGTATGGTTTAAGGCCAGGGCCTTATATTTTTTGTGGATAAATGTGGTGTGTTGGAATGATGTTTTGTTTAATTAACACTAATTTTGATTCAATATTACATAGATTATTTGTAGATATTAGATGTGATTCTACTCTGTGGGTATTTTTTGAGTCCGCTGAAACATTTATTCCTACTACATGTTATTATTATGCTCAGAAATTTATATTATTGATTTCAAAGAGTATAGTCTCCACACTATAGATGTTTACACCCTCGATGTTAGTCAGAAGCCATTGGAATTTGTATTGGTACACCCAAAGATTATAGAACTCAGCCCGTTAGCACTATTCTGGTGGTTGTTCGGGTCGGGATGCTACAGGTTGTATCATAGAAGATTCTATTACCTCTTTTTAGGTATTACTATTTTGGATTATGGTGTTCTAGAAACAGGTTGTTGTCTTTACCAGATTTAGAAATAATTATTGGGTGCCTGGAAACCCTTGTATGAGGGATTGATTGAGCTAACATGGGTGTGTTATGATGTTTTTGTTTTTCTTGGATTATTTTTTATATAATTTCCACCATGGTGGATCAATTGGTTTGAGATGATTATTTGTTGTGATATATGAACCAAGACCCCATATGGTGAAGGATAATTGGACCATGGCCTGGTAAGGAAAGGCATGGTTGTTTAGATTTTGATAGGATCATTTTTAGGGTATTTCAATTTTATAAATTCATGTGTAAATTGTGATGTGATAATACCATGTTATATATGACAATTTCCTTTTGAGAAAGGTGATCATCATGAAAAAATTGCTTGTGTTATTAAATGTTATATTCCATTCATTATATATATGTGTGTGAAATTTCATGTGGCATGAGGAATGAGTCTGGATCTTATTGGAGTAGGCATGATTTTTGGTTAAGGTGATTTATATCCTTAAGAATAGCTGACTCTGTCATCATATTGAGGCAATAATGGTTTTTAGGATGGGTGTGACTGGGGGATATTGTTATAATTTTATTTATTGAGGGCGATTATGTAGGCCTTGAGGTTGGGATTCCATGGGTATTGTTGTGATAGGGGAGAGTAAGGGTAGTTGTTATATGTTTCGATTTCTTACTTCTTTACCTATGTACAATATATATATATATGCGATGTATGACCTTTTTATGGTATTCAGCAGGTTCCTCCTAGATGGTTCAGATGGAGAGTCAGGTGGGAGATGGCATAGTGATGAGATAGTATGATTCGGGTCATACCTCCAAGGGCTAGGAAGATCATGAGCCGTATGTACATTCTTAATGATAATATCATGATTAGGATCTAGTGCTGGTTGGACAAATACCTAGTTTGAAAACATATAGTCCATGGTTCGATGAATATCCTCTGTCAAGCCTAGTATGAGTTTTAAGGGGATTGATATAGGTGCTCAAGGAGAAGATCCATCGATATTGTATCTGACGTGGGAGTTCCAGTCCCAGCACCCACAACTTTTTTAGGGTAAGGGTGGTCTGTAGGAAGCTTATAACATGATAAAGGGCATGTAGATGATATTTTACAAGATGAATATACCTCTAGGGTGGATGGTCTAGCTAGAATTATATATTCTTGGTGGGACAGCAAAGCGTTTTTGAGATGTGCGGGTTCAAGCTCACACACATGAGGTACTATCCTAGAAGGACATTGAGGAAAAGTTCATGGAGAATGTTTTCCCTGAGATGCTGAGTCCAGAGGGATTTCAAGAGATCTTAAACGTCTAACAGGGTGATAGTTCCATCATGGACTATGCATCTACCTTCATTGAGTTTTATAACTTTGCACCAAGTATGGTAAGTGATGAAACCTCAAGGGAGAGGTGCTTCAAATAGGGATTATGAAAAGCCATCTGGGTGGAGGTGAACATCTATATTTGGCCTTGTTATCAATGTTTATGAATCAAGAACTCATATCTAAAGGAAACATGAATGATAGGTTTGGTTTTTTTTTGTAAAATGGCTTTAGATGATGGTTTAGATGGCTAGAAATGAGGTCTGGATGAGTTCCAGCTGGGCATTAAGGACAATAAAAACAATATACCACCACATGGATGTTCAAAAGTGGGATTCTTTTAGTGTGGGAAACCACGAAATGGATGGAATCATTATGATCAGCCCAAAAATGAGTGTAAGGAATGTTAATAGGAGGGTCATCGTAATAGGTTCTTTAGGAAGCACTCTCATACAACCTACTGAAAACAATCGAAGAAGGACAAGCATCAGATATGAGTTTAGGATCAGTACCTAGTGAGTGTAACTATGTTTCCACTTCATGTGGAGAACATGGTAGAGATAGTGGGAACTATCCATGGGGTCAGTGGCTAGTGTTGGGAGTATCATCGTAGGGTGGTCATGATTCTGTAAACTATGTGTCATTCCTGGTGAATGATGTGGAGCTACCCAGGGAAGAGTATTATGGAGCGAATTAAACACCCAGAGGTACGCTATGGGAATGTCCATAGTGTTTTTGCTTTTATGTGGCATGTATTATAGACATATGTCTATTTTTAGTGAAAAAGGTGTACAAGATGTATATGGACTGACCAGACTCCGGTTAGTGGGTGTGAACCATCTTAGTTTCATGAGTATATATATAAATAAATGATGTGATTGGAATTCGGGGTATCGTTGGATGCATGTTTTAAAGTACATGGCATCAGAAAATCATTGGATGTGGGTTACGCGAGGTTCCTCCGGCGTCGATGCATATGAAGGATGTTGTATTAGTTGATATACCATGAGAATTAGTGCATTGATGATTCATTTTGTGATTGAGGTGAAATTAAATTGATTATTTTGATCATCCAAGGGATGCATGACCTCATTTTTTTGTGGGTTCCATGGGATCAAGGGAGGCATTGATGCTGTTCAGGATATGATTGGTTCTCATAAGAGACACATGAGCACATGATAAGTTCTAGGTGAGAAGATTCATCATGGGAGGACCATGGGTCCATAAACCGGTTGATGGACCGTTGTGTGATTTGATTTTTGATCTGGTTGGGATTGAGTTAGGAAATTACTATAAGGGGATCCCCCTTGAGGAATTTGGCCTTTTCCCTTGAGACTAGGGTAGTCTAGTTTCATTGTACCAGGACGTGTTTGTTGGACACCATATTTAGTTTTTTTATAACTTGGGGACGAGAAATGGTATGATGGGGATATTGTAATGACCATAGTGTTGGGAATAGGTCAAAATTCCCACCCTGTATTAATTGTTCAACTTGGGGTGAAGAAATTTTTTTTATTTTTGACTAGATGTTAATTATGAGAGATCTATTGTCCTTAAATGGTGTTTTTGGGTTGGTATAGAGGCTAGAAATGCGTCTCAATTGTTCTGAAGGGTATTAGGAGCATTAGAGTCCTGTAGGATTGGTTTTTGGGAAGCAGTTGTAGGAGCACGATTTAGGGAAACCATGTGAGTCATGGAACACGGCTGTGATAATGCATCTGAATAATTGTAGAGGGTCTCCACATGGTTTGTTCATAGTTTTGAAAACCATATGGGGTGGTCATGAAATTCTGGAGTTCTAAAAAAGTGTCATCTGCACGTTCTCTGTATGGTTTGGAAAACCATGTGGGTAAACTGTGTGGCTTGTAAATGATATTATCCATTAATTTTTCTTTCAATTTCTTTTAATTTATTATTTATTTTCTCTAATTCTTTATCCTTCTTGGTAATGCACTATATAAGAGGAAACCTTCTCCTCCCTTCTTTCATCAAATTTGATCTGTCTTACTCCTCAGTGATATATTCTTCAATCCATCAATAACTATCGGATCTCCTCGATAATGAAATCCTTGTACACCCTTCACTTAATCATTATTTTCTCCTTACAGACCTCTCTTTTTGTCTGATACTATTTTATAGTTTAAGGTAGTGAATATAATCTACGATTATTGGCTTCGAATTGGACTTTGATATCCAACACGCTTATGTCTACGAGTCTAAGGATGCTGGTGCATACCTTATTTTGAGTTTTCACAGACTTCTAGGGGTTGCATCTTTTTATCACAATGGAATTTGTTGAGAAATAATCAACTATAATATATTGAATTCACTGTTAGACCGTTTGAGATGTTGTGGGAATTCCCTATAGAAAATATTCTTGATCATGGCTGGATGATAGGTCATTTATCATTTGGATATTTTGGAGGAGGGTTCCAAAATGGTATTTTTTGTTTCTTTTCATTTAAACATCTATGTTTAATTGTTTTTAATATTGAATAATCTTATTATAGGAATTGAAGAAGTCTATTCAAATGTTTAATAGATTGTAGCTATAGTAATTTAATCGTTTAAGTTAAATTAGTTGTTTAAAGTTCTTATATGTGTTTAATTTTTATGTAATTGTTGAGATTACATATATTGAGACCCATGGGGTTGTGATGGGCTTGTCCTGTGATTGGGATGGAATGTCCATTGGGATTGAGTGATGTTGATAACTGGTGGGGTTGGGCCAGATTTTTTTGAGTGGGTTTGACCATAGGATTGGGCATCATGAATGTTGGTTTGAGGTAGTGGTATTGTCAGGTTGGGAAAGGCCTGGGATAAATGGATGGAAAGGCTATCAAATATGAGATACATGTTCAAAGGGTCATTAGGTGCTATAGATGGTGTGGCTTAGGTTATTATTTGGTGATTTCTTCTCACAAGTGATGGACAAAACAAAAATTGAGTCAGGTGCACATAGGTTGACTCAATGATGATGTAGTCTTGACCACTCATGTGGGTAGAGGCCTCAGATAGTTGTGAATTTGGTAATTTTGGTTTGGGGGTGCCTTCCATAGAATGCCACATTGAAGGAAAGGGTCCTTCGGTAGATAATAATGAGGCTATTGGGTTGGGGGAAGTGGATAGTAATGATTTAGGCTATGGTATTGGATATTTATTTTAGGATAGACATCATTGTTCCTCTGGTTGTCATTCCAGAGTTGATGTGTGATTTTAAACATTCATCTGTGGGACCATAATACTATTTTTGGTTGTGCCTTCAGGATTTTGGTACTTTGAGACACAGGGTGTGAAGAGGCTCATGATCTCGGGATATATTATTGAGGAAAATTATGAGGGTTCACTAAGACTGTGTGACTACAAGGGTACCTTGGACCTTGGTCAAATGACTCTTTTATTAAGAGATTCTAATGTTGGCCAAAGTAGCTGACACTCCCTAGGGGCTGTTGAGCACCAGTGGATATTGTGTTTATTTTTTAATCTAAATATTTACATTTATTAGTGTTTCATGTATTCTTGAACACATATAATTGGTACACACCATTGGGTGGTATCCAACTATGATTCATCTCACAGCCTACACGGTCCTTTCGAGAGGCATGTAGAATTTATTATTTATAGGTAAAGGATTAGCATATGGAGTTATATTAAAATGTTGTTTGGAATAGAGATTGGTATGGAACATGAGTTCATGGCCATCAAATTTTTTAATTTTTTGTAGATTTATTTTTGATATCATCATGCTTATTTTATATGTATTTACATTGGTTATCCATGGGACCACATTGTATATTGACATGTATGATCTTTTATGGATGTAAGCCATGCTTTTTTTTGTTATCGATACATGTGATGTGTTTTCATAACATTATGATTACATTTCACAACTGTTGTTTCTATATTTCTTCCACTCTTTATTGACATTAGATGTGCATCCGCTCTCTGGTTCTTTTTCGGGTCTAATATGTCATTTATTTCTACTAAATTCAATTATTATGACTGGACAAGTATATTACATATTCCTAGAGGGTATTTCCACCCCAATATAACTATTTACACCCTCAATACAGGCCAGTATCCTTTGGAGTTCGAGGAGGTGTTCCTAATTCTAGTGGCACTCGACACATTAACACAATTCAGGTGGCAATTTGGGCAGGGGATTCTATAAAATATACTAATATTTTAACATGTCCAAGATGTCATCACCATTGATCACATAATTTCTATATTCTAGGACATTCTAGTTGAATTGATCAAAATTCCGCTTCGCAGAACATCTTTTATGATTTATCATGGTACTTGATGGTATTTTGGTAGGAAGGTAATTTCCATGTGTGAGTTTGCAGCTTCTTGATCCTTTGAGTAGACTCTCAAATCCTGAAATCCTAACATGGATTTCACCAAAACATTCCCCCACATAAGAACCAGTTTTGATAGGGCTATTACTCAAGATACAATATGTTTATGTCAACCCATAAACATAAAAATAATTCAACATTAAATTTATGTGTCCAAATGAGGGTTGGTAAAACAATTAGTTTTATGGGGTTCATTCCTAATCAAATAATGTATTATAAGGTAATACATCATATTTAATTGATCTATTTTAATATTTTATTCATAAATTCTATCATATTTTATCATTTACATATCTTTTTTGTATTATGTCTATGTTAGTTACCAAATTCACCTTGTTAGAAAAAACATTTAAATATAATCCATTTTTTTAAATCCCATATTTGAACATTAATTAATTTATTTAAGTGATCACAGTATGAAATCCATAAAAAATTAATTTCATTTATAGAAACGAATAAAAAATTAAATAAGTCATTAATGTGATTTATTTAATGGTTGATTTTATGAAATAAAATTATGTCCACCTATAGACTATGAGTAATTATTCATGTTTCATATATTAACATTAGATACAACATTTCACCTATCCACCCTTGTAAAACCTCATTGGGAATCATTATAGTTCAATCTTGAATGACCTCAATGTTACTTGGGTAACTCCATTAACTACACCTATTTATATCTCACACATAGGTGATGGGGATAGAAGGATTTGTTAATGTGGAATTACAAAAATATAATTGGTCACCCATTTCCTACATAATAATGATGATAGATATAACTCACATTACATCCAATTTAATTTAATAATAAATAATTACTAACCATGTAATAAAATAAATTAAATAAATTTCATCACAAATACAATGGTCTTGTTAATGCTCATTAATGATTATACATGAAATGTGAATGCAGTATAAAATGATAACATTCATTTGTTTATATGATATTTATTATTAAGATAAACACGCATAAATTAATTAATAATATTTCATCATAATGATAATCTCAATAAATTTTGATATAACCATATTTATATCATTAAGGAAAAATAAATGATAGAACTAATAGTTGTATATTTATGACAATAAATTAACTAATATTTAAAAATCTTTAAAAACAAAATTAAATTACCAAACACTATAATTTAAAATAAATGACATATGTTTTCTATTAAAATATTTTATATGTAACATAATTTAATACTATTTGTAATTAGGTGAATATATATCGGGTACTATCTCACAACATGCCATGCAGTGATTTTTTTCCATTTCCAAGTCACAGACATGAGGATTCAACATGTTGAATCAACCACACTACACATCATGTAAATTATAGCAACACACCATGTGTATTATTTAAATTTATCTGGGTCATATATCTTGCCATTCATAATGTTGACTCATCCAATCTATATAACATGTAAATTATGTCTACACTTCATAAATCCTTTTGAGTTGAACATATGAAACCAACAGAAATACTTGGCGTGTTCTCAAGAAAGTGTCTACACTATGTGTAAATCTAGCTACACATATTTTATCTATCATTATAATTGTTTAGATTACTCTTTGTGTATCTCATATGTGGTAATTTATTAAATACACATAGTGTAAATTGCCTACACATCATTTATACCACAAATTTTCTAGGTTTTCAACCTCATGTGGTTGGACCATGTTTTATAACCAAACATATTCCAGTATTTACACTGCTAATCCATCTAGACTAGACAAAATTTAATACATGTAATTTGACAACATTATTCCATTTTGGAGAGTCATCATGTGGTGTACAGTGGGTAAAGTAACAATATGGAATGTCATGTATCGTACAACATGGTCAAGAGTATCATACTACAATTGTTATACTCAAAATACTCAATAAATAAACCTACCTTACTATCAAAAAAATTGGTAGTTCCAGATGGAATATCTATTTGTTATTAATCTATTCATAGACCATAAACAATTAAAACACAAAAAAAACATGATTAATATGCCAGTTAAATGTTAATTGAAAATCTATTAATGGGTGAATAATATTAAATTGCAATTGAAAAATAATTTTATATGGATCGATAGTCAAATAAGATGTTATAAATTTAAACATAACTGCATGGATACACAGATTGGTTCTATAAACACGGGAAGAATGTAGTTGTGAGTGAAATATTAAAAATTATTTTATTATTTACTTTCACTGAACAATGAGTGAGAATGTTTCACATCAATTTTTTAATAAATTCATTTAATATCAGAATAAATGAGTACCATTCTTTAGATCTTTATTTGATGTGAATGTTGATCATCGGAAAAGAGCCTTTTGGATATCCTTCATTATTTTGTGAGGATACATGGATAGAATCCCTTTAGTAGTGATCACACATTCTCCTATGATCTCCATGAAACGTCAATCGGTATATGGGTACTAGCGTAGAGAATTCAATTTATTGTGTTGTTTTTGTGGAATTTTCAGTCATTGTTATTGAAGGAATTTCTCTTTTATTTATCATTATTTGGTTATAGAGAAAAGGTGGGATCGAGAGATAATTCATTGTGCAAAGAAATTATCACATTTGGATTTTTTATGCTATACACATTAGAAAAAAATTGTTTATTTATAGAGTTTGGGTTAGGTAAACATAAATTTTTAATTCTAATTCCATCCATTAAATAATATAATAATCGTAAATATTCATCATTACTGATAATAATAATATCATTTTTTTTTGGTTCATTACAATTTTCGCAATAAAATTTATTTTTTAATGGGATTGATGATTAATATTTTCCATCAAACTCAATCTTGGTCGCTAAAAATCCAATATCGTTTATTGAACACCCAAAGAAATATTTAATTTAAATATATCACTAATTAAAAAATATAGTTGTCCAATAAAATGTGAATAATATTATCTATTGGTCTTGATAATAGTATTTATTTTAAAATAAATTTCAAATAAAATTTAATTAATATCATTAGAAATACGTGTTGTGTGACCCTCTAGGATTATTTCACATAAAAATTTAGTGAGATTACCTAATCTCCAATATTATTTTATAGAAATGGTTCAAGGCACCCAATTGAATGAACATATTGTCACATTGAGGAAAAAACTAATGGAATTCTCACTGTACAATGTAATCTATTTCATATAATATATCATCAAGTATGTTTTATATCCATGTCACCAACATATATGCTCGATAGGACATTTTATGATTATCTAAAATAAACACATTGGTTTACCATGGACATTGGTATTTAATGTGACAGTTCCTTTTCATTAAAAGTTTCTAGACATAATTATACATAATGATGTAATGTGAAAATCCTTCCTTAACATAACTATTAACGAAATTTCAATCGCGATGCACCTAACATTACTTACCTCACCACAAACCTTTAGCTTTATAGTTTTGTTTAGCTAATCAATTTCAATGATTTATGACCTTCATTAAGGAAAATATTAATGATTTAGTACCATTTCACATTCTCATAGTTATTATTATCATATGATATAAAAATATGTGGAATACCAATGGTGGGTCAATTCTCATAATATTATTTCTTGGAGATTCCCTAGTGAGAACATTAGGAGCTGAATCCTCATCATCATACTTGTACTCGAATTTAATAGTCTATGTAATATCAATCCCATAATAGTATGTTTTCGAATAGTGGAAAATTATTTTATAAAATCATTATAGAATGTCAAGGTTCACATAAAAGAGGGGAACTACTATAACTTTATTAATTTAATGTGTATTATAGAACATTATTATATTAGAGTATTACAAAATAATGAAAAATATTTAATAATATGTTTTATTAATATTTAATACATCAAATATACATGTTATCAATATAAAAAAATAATTATAATTCAACATCAACCCTTTTCTCCATAAAATAAATAATTTTTTTAATCCCACACATAACAAAAAAATTATAATTTTTATGAATGGGTTTGTCATAATTATTTGAATCATTTCAGAAAACTAAAAAAGTGTAGATAATATCATTAAATAAAATATATTTCTATAAAATAGGAATTATATCTTAATGGTTTTTGTTCTTATATTAAAATTAAATATTCAAATTCGTACATTGTTTTTCCTAAATAATTTTTATTAGGAATAATTTGGAGACTAAAGTCATTAATCCTTTTCTAATTGTCATGAATTGATATTTGGTTCACCCATAATGCTTCTTCGGAAAATTATTGAACAAAATTTTGTTTTAATAATTCATATATTTAATTAACAAATTCATTTTTCCCATGTATAAACTAGTTTTTATTTTCTATATGCTTCATTCTATGTTCACTATAATTCGCTTATATTAGGGTTTTCCAATAATTTGGTACCTTAGATCATTCATATAATATATAGTGTGTAAATTTGAATTATTATCTATTTTATGTTATATATTTCATAGATTAGAAAATAATACCTATCATTTATTTCATTAAGCATGATGACAATAATATTTTTTCAACACTTGGATTATGATTGTTATTTGTTGTATCATGAGCACGATATAGAGCTATGTCAATCAATGATTTCATTATTGTATAAATTTTAATTATGTAAAAATTTATTGGATCTTTGTATTAAGATATGGAAAACACCTTATTAATGAATACACATTACCTTATTCCATAGAATTGTATAAGGCCTCAATATTGTATAAACATTCACCTTCCCACAAAATGAGATTTAGACCTCACTCTAGAAGTTTAGATAGGTGGGATGTGCTATAATATTTATCTACCTATATATTTGAAGTAAAAAACTACAAGACTACCCTACCTCTATCACGACATCGATATGATTCTCTCTCAAAGAAGGTATGTATAGTATAATATCCTTCTATTATAGAGAGTTACATGGTTTAACTTTAATATGTCTACCTAGTATCTATTTGTAACCAATTTCATGGTATGTATTTAGTTTGTGTGTATAGATATTGTATTCAAATATTTATATATATATATAAGTGAGTCAAAATTTTTTTGTATATACTTATTTATTCTATAATGAGTTGAGTCACATTGGAGGTACCCTGCTGAGTATATATATTCTCACTCCCTACATGGACACCTTGTAGACATGAAACATTATGTGGTATATTTTTGATAAATAATTGGTGGTGTGATGTATGAATCACTCTAATGATTACATATAACAATGGTTTTGTATCCTCTTAATGTCTTATGACTTAGTATATAATATTTTAGATTATAAACTAGATATTAAGGGGTTTTTCGTGTCTGATATAATTCTGATTCTATAATTATAACACATACTTTTGTTTTTTTAGGCCATATTTTATTTTATGTTTATGTTAATTTTTTATTTATTATATTTCTTGTACCTTTTAAACTATATGATGGTGTTTGGAACTAGTTGATGTGTATGAAAATTTCATATATATTTTGTATCATGTGTTGTTTCAGGGTTGGTTTAACATGAACACCAAATTTATTTGTCAGTGTAGTTTGGGTTGGGACATCCATTTACCCCAAGGGTCTTATCATATTTTTAGTGATTTATAAACTTTGTTATTTTCATTTCTCTTTGGAGTAAAACCACCTCCCAATTGAGTTTTAGTATACCCTCAACATCTATTACATGAAATGGTGTCTAGGAGTTGTATTTTATGTTTTTAGATGGTCCAGCTCTCTATTATTTGGATATACACAACAAGATCATCACTAACATGACTGTACATTTAGGTACAAAGAAGTTCATGTGTACATAATAATGAATAGACTAGTGAACCAAGGTATGCTTGTGTATATGCTATTATTTTTTAGCACATGTGGTTTCTCTTATATAGGCAAATGGATTGTCGATATTACATAGGTATACCCACATACAATAAGGTTAACCAAATAATTCATAAGTATAACCAATTTTAAAATTGTCCAACAGGTTGTAAATATGATATAAACCTCGGATAAATGGTTATGTACATTCAATTATAACTATAAAAATATATATATAAGACATTACCCCTATGTATGAAGGTGTAAATATGATTACAAATGGATACATGTGATTAAACTTAGGTACAATAGAGTTTAAAAATATAAAATAGATTACACTAGTGTACAAAAATGTACAACACATAACACCCTTTTTTGCATATGTATTAGTGGTAACACATATGTATGTTTGGGTACATAAAAGTATATACAAGGAAACATGGTTCCATGTAGTTACAAGTGGTTGCACCTAGTTACATGTGACTACACATGGGTATAAATAGGTACACACACATAAATTTAAGTCTATATAGGAACACATTAGTATTATTTTATACATGAATATTCTCATGGGAAGACGTGGGTATTCCTAGGTACAAGAATGTATAAGTAGATATTTATTTTTATGATCGAGTAAATACATATACACACTGGTGTATGTGGGAACATGGGTGTATATGTTGATTAAGGCAATAATACATAGGATTTCCATTAAACATGTAAGTAATACTATGTTCAAATAGGTACATTTGGGTTCCTCGGGTTTTATTTTGTACACATGTTTAGTGGTGGGTATACATATGACCAAATTAGTACAACTTGGTATATGAAAGTAAAATTTTTTACACCTTGGTATATATGTGTTTTTAAGACTACATATTAGTAGACCTAGGATCACATGGGTGCACATGAGTATATATAGTTATCTACGTGTAGAGTTACTATCACCCTATTACATGCTAGTGGTCATGTGTATTTGTGTGCACAAGAAGGTGTACATTGGTACTCCGTGGATTACTCAAGCATAACTAGACACATATAGATACATAAAGTTATATATTTTAATATATTGGTAAATGATGGTACATAGAGGTTCTCTTAGATATATATGGTTATAAATTGGTAAATATGGGCATACACAGATATATGAAGACATATGTTGGTACAAATGGATTAACATGGGTAAAAGTGGAATCTTGTGAGTACTTATAGAAAACCCTTTTTATAATAGGGTTTACGTAGTTAATCCATTTGTTTGTGGGGTTATATAGGTGTTGAAATAAGAAACCCATAGGAATACATGAGATGAAATGGGTAAAACATGAGTACATGTGGGCACAGGTGGGTACAAACATGTATATACTGGTAGACACAGGTGTAGGCACGTTGGCATGACTGTGAATAGATATATGTGTGTACCATTGGGTATAAATATGTAATATCATGCACACAATGTTAAATGTGGGAACATACCCATTTATGTGGTTACACCATGTAAAATTGAATTACACAATGTTATTGTTGGGACCATGTATGTTCACATTGGTATGCCAGGGTTTATCCAAGTACATTAAAAAAACTACATACACATGAGTAGTCACATGTATAAAAATCATTAGGATACACATAAATGGGTATAGTTATAAGCACACTATTATAAACATGTATAATTGGGTAAACATTGATACATGCAGGTTAACATTGGAATGTGTGTGAATATAATGATATAAACAGGCATACATGGGTACAAGAAGATACACAAAGGCATGTTGGCATACCCATGTACATAGGTGTGTACATCGGTAAACATAAGAACACATTATTATAAAAAGGGACCTATGGGTACTTACTAGAACATATGAGTATGAATGGTTATATAATGGTATACCCTATATGTAAAAGTACTCTCTTGTACACATGGGTGAACTAGGGATGACCAAATTATATGGACATATAAAAAAGGTAGACCATGTAATTGTGGGTACCCTCAAATACAAAAAAAATAAAAAATTTCTGAAAATGCATATCGACTAAAATTCATTGTTATATGTAAGGGATGATAGTATATATAGGTACATGGATTCACACCCTGGTACACACTATTATGCAATATTACACTAGTTTACACGTGGGAATAACTATATATAGGCCAATATATGATGGTACTCATAAGTACGCACTAGTACACCAAGGTATAAAATATTAAAATTTATCTTTGTAGATATATTTAGATACACCTTGGTAAAAATTAGATAATTTTGGTATACATTGTTATACTTGGGTATAAATTGTAACACATGGGCACATGACTCTATGCTCAAGTATAAGCTATCACACCCAGGTAAACACTAATAAATTGGAGTACACCACTGTACGCATTGGTACAACCAAGGAAAAAGGAATACATATGGATAATCATAGGAACCCTTTATTATACATCACTACACCCCAACTGAACCCTAGGTTTATACTAGTACACTCATGTAATTGAGAGTACACCAAAGTATAACTGGGTAAGCATCGGTACACCATGTTTCATGAGGGTGTACAACAAAAAATGAAATTATACTTTGTTATATACTGGTGTATGGTAGTATACTTTGGATCATTTAGTTATGAAAAAACATGAGACAACACTCCGTTATAATTGGGAACATTTAGGTACAATTAGTTTTAGGAAGCTATATATTGGAACACATAGGTATATGTGGGTACTCATATGTATGTGCAGTTACTGATCGGTATTTAATGGTAAACACCAACATATGTGTCTACATGAATGCACAAAAATATAAACCCTAATATATGTATGTATAAATGAATCCATATAGGTATATTTGGGTATACATGGATATAGGTATTTATTTATTGGTATACCAAGGTACACCTGTGTAAACGTAATTTTGTTTTAGTACACTAGGGTATACATAAATATTAATAGGTACACCTTGAAACATGTTGGTATAAATTAATAAAATAGTAATACCCTAGAAAAAACTATTACATACCATTATATATGGGCTCAATAAGGTTAACACACATACACTCAGGTACACATGGTTGAAAGAAGGTACTAAAGGGTACGTATGGGTAAACATGTGTAGAAAAAACAAAACATGGTACACATTAGTTCATATTTTTTAAAAAAGCACAAAATAGTACATGTAAATAGGGGTACACATAGGAATTCATATGTACAACAATGTTTTTTTGTTATAGTTGGGTTCATGTTAGTACACATGGTTACTTATTGGTGATACCAGATATATATCTAGTCAGTTTAAATGTGTATATTTTCATTTATGTGAGTAAACCCCAATATAAAATAGTAAAACTTAGTTAAAATAGTTAAATATTGGTGTAGGTGGGTAATATTTGGTACATACAGATACAACCTTATATACATGGGTGCACCTATTCTAACAAGTGTATATGAAGGAATAAGGTATACATGGGTACACTTTTTGTAACTAGATGCACCCCGATATGTGTGGGTAAACATAGGTAAATGGTAGTAAACACCATCACATTTGGATTTAAATAATTTTACATGGGTCCAAATACGCTCACATATGTATTTATAGGTAATTCATAGGTATGAAAAACCTATGTATATGTCCACACACTATAATACATTAATTTAAACTCAAATACACATGTGTGCACCTAGGTACACATATGATGACATAGGTACACATGTGTAATATATGTTTCTCTTGGATATATATAGGATGATGTGGGTGCATTCATCTAAACATGATAACACCCATTTATAAAAAGGTAAATAATAATACACATGTAGACACATTAGAAAACAATGGTTCACCTATGTTAACATGGAAATAACCATTGTATATGGTGGTGAACTTTAGTACACAAGTGTATACAAGGATACAGAAATTTACAGATGAATACACCTGTGTATACATAGGTACAAGTCAGTACTCAAAATTTCACATTTATACCCATTGGTACAAGTCAGTTTCTGCCATGTACACCCACGTACACATGCATACACCTGGGTAGACGTTGGAACACCATGGTATATATTGATACATGTGTATTTTCCCATGTATATACAAATATTCATGAGTACACACACATACATGTTGGTAAACACATTTAATGATTGGTATAATCATATACACCCGTGTACACATGAATATACATGGGAAAACATGGGTATACCACAATACACATTCAACAAATCAATCATCCCAAGTACATTTCGATTCATTTTGTGACATATTTTTATAAATTGGAACATCTATATATTTACAGGGTGTAAGTGGGAAAACCCCAATAAATATGAGTGACTCAGATATATATTGATATAACAAGTTTCACTTAGGAATATATGAGTACACATGGGGACCCGCCAAAACAAGAATGAAAATTAGAGAAGTTGTGTGTAATGCATGAAATCCATGAGAATAACATATATAACCAGGTATATATTAGTATACAATTGAATACCAGGGTATATATGGGTATATTAAGATATATATGTGTATATGTGGGTACATGTTTCTATATAAAGGTTCATTACCCTACATGATGACATAAATATGGATAAATAAGGGTCAAACACTGTACATATTGGAACACCCTTGTATATATTGGACAATTTAAGTATAGATGGGTATATGTTGATATAAATGACCATGCCTCTGAATAAATAGGTATATTTTGGCACAAAAAAACGTGTGTAGGTTGAAAAAAATAGATATCGATATAATCATGTGAAAATTGTAAAAAAATGATACACACAGTTATACACATGCATATATAGGTATGTGTCTGTACACCGTGTTATACATGTGTAAACCATTGTATATTTGGGTGTACATAGGTCTTACAATGTAGTGGAAGGTACAACTAATTATATGTTTGGCCACCACTATTCATGTGGGTACAACCAGGTATAAACTTATACGTATGGGTATAACGACACATTCCATAGTACACTTGAGTGACTGCATGTAAACTACTATATTGATGATTATACATGAGTATAACTAGGGACGCATGTGTAGACCAAAAAATGCATGGTAATATATCTTTATGCATGTGTATACATGATTATACAAATGTATATTCAAAGTAACCATTACATACAAATTTACACATAGGTTAACAAATTTACATGCGGGTACAATTTGGTATAAGTTAATACTTGTGGGTAAATATATTAATACATCTGTTCAAATCAGTATATACATGCACATGATTTTAAAACATGGGAACACACAACTATATATTGATACATATGGGTATTCTTGAATAAATTATTTAGAACACTAGTGAATAGGTTCACACCATAGCATATTCTTGTACATATGGTTACACAATAGAATTCCCTAATATACATTATTACGCACAATTACACATGAGTACACACTAGTATGAGATTGTGAAAAAAAGAACATTTGAGTATACAATACTACAAGTGTTTGGATTCTTATCATTTCTAAATATTCTTAATAACGATAAAACATGAGTATTTAATTTTTTTATTTAAAACATCATTTTCATGAATATATTTTTTCATTGAAATTCAAATATTGATTTTTTTTACTTATACTGGCCTTTTGTTGATAATTTTTATTAAATTTTTTATATAGAATTTATGATGATATTATGTTTTTATTATTAAACCATTATGTTTTAAATTTTACATAATGTTTAATATATCAAAATAAATAACATTTATCTAATATATCCTTAGTGATGATGACAACTGATGATGAATGATTGATAATTAACCATGCAGTAACGTTTAATCTATAATTAATTGAAAATATAGGGTATTATATAATGAATAAAGGACTACTGTCAAAAGGAAATAATCCTTTTATATAGATTATGTAAACAGATAAATTATATTTTCAATTTATATATAATATGGCACATAGTGAAATATGATTTTAATATCACTAGTGTTGGGATGATGAATAGTTTCATGAAAAACTATTTAAAGAATAACGAACATAGATATAAAAAATATGATGATTTTTTTTCAACTTGATTCCAATTATTTCATAGGGATAACATCATATCTATCAAGAATATATGTTGTTCTATTTTAATATCCAATCTTCTCTTTATGTATGAGTTTCTAATTTAATTAATTTTCAAATAGTCCATTTATCATTGTTGAATATAATTATTCCATGAAAATTAAAAAAATGTTTCCAGTTTTATTGATTGAGTTTGATATTTACAATATGTGAGATGAAAGTTATTATTATATAGTTGGATGTAATATATCTTTGGATAGATTAATATAAAATATTTATTTGAATTCATTGTGAAATGATAGAATAAATAAAATATCACCAGGATTCATTTCATGAGTAGAAAATGAGAAAAATGGAAAATATATGACCCCATGAATTCTCAATGTAGTAAAAACTATTTATATTTCTTTTATAATTTAAATATTACTATATAATATGTTATTAATAATAACAGATTAATAAAAACAATTATCTATAATTAATTGTTCTATAATACTAAAAATGAAACTATAATAAAATTCATGTTTTAATTTTATAAAATATGATAATTGGGTGAATTATTTATTTATTATAACTACAAAACAATATACAAGACAAAAAATATTTAAAAATGAACAATATTTCATTAAAATAATATAATTCAAGAAGAGGGATTCTTTTCATTTTCCACTAGGATTACATTGTTCGTGGAACATGGTAATTGATAATCCTATTTTAATTCTACTAGGTCATTATTATCTATTTATATATTTATTACTCATTTTCAGTAATTTTTATCATTATTATTATACTTCAAAAATTGTTATAATATAATATATTGTTTTTTAAAAATCCTTACATTTTCTTTTGTTTATATAGTCCAAAATCCTTTAACAAATTAGTGCCTTATATTTTTAAAAGGCATTCTGTTGTTTACTTTTATCATTTAAACAAAGTAGGGGGAATATATTTAACCATAACATTTAAATAAATCAATTGTGTCTATTCCTCTAGGGATAAAAATTAATGATTATAATATGGTTGTGATTCCCTTTAAATGTCATGGATATTTTGGGTATTCACATCTCACAATGTTTGAGATAATAAATAATGTAGTAGGATTATTTATTCTAAATCACTATAATATTCATCATGATCTCATTTTAATCTATTTATATATGCCTGATTATTTATTAGTGCCTCATTCAAAAACATTTTATACCCAATAAATAAGATTTGACCTTTTATAACATTTATATTTATAAATGGTACATTATTTATTATAAATATTAAAAATTCAAACACCCAATCATTTAGTTTTTATTTTTTTCTGAAAAAAAATTAATATTGAAGTTTAAGAAAATTTATGGGGTTCCTTTTATTGTTCCAATGATATTCCCTATATATCTCAATTTATTGAACTATCTATACTCCAGAAAATAAAAAAAATTAGGTTATGAAATACATTTATGATGGACAACTAAAAATGTATTTGAGTAAATCTAGTGTGACCTCCCATTTTCAATATAAATATCAAAAAGTTCATGAAATAAAAAACATATGCTCACATGAATAATTATGGTGTCAAATAATAGAACTTAAAGGTTAAATTATAGAAAATTCCTAAATATGATATATAAACTCCATTAATTAATGATTTTGTAAATATAATACTAATTGATAACATTAAATAGCACAATATATATCAATGTACTATGATTGATTATATTTAAAATCTAGGAGTTAAAATTGAAAAATGTTGAAATCGTGGTTCTTATATTAATTGAAAGGATTATAATGATCGTGATAATTTTAGGAAGGGTAATGGAACATTTAATGGTAATTTGATTTTTTTTTTCAAAATAATAAAAACTTTTATATATTTCTATTATCAAATTAACCTTATAATAAATAATTTCTAATAGATATTAATAAATTCATTACAAATTCTAAGAAGCTGTAAATAAAAAAATTTATAAGAACAAAATATTTTTTTGATATACTATTGATTTATTTTGATATAATATGTATAGTCAAAATTTCATGATTATTATTTTTTATTTACAAATTAATTGGGTTTTGAGAAATCATTTTTTTTGAATTCATAATTGTCAAGATCCTATTTACAAGTACAAGTGACATGTTTCCTTATTTCAGGTATGTAAATTTACCCTACATGATTTGTTAATTTTCTAGAATTATTATTTAGCGTCTATGTGTGGTATTAATATGTAACTAATTATCATATACATTAATGCGATAATATATATTTATTTTAAAATATAATTAATTTTAATTAGTATATAATTTTATTTAATTTAATTTATTATATTTCAAGGCATTATTTGTTAAGTATTTATTCAGTTAATGTTTCTCTCAAGAAGACTTGTCCCTTACAAAATTATTTAGGTAATTGTATCATGTGAAAACTTTTTTATATTATTTTAATTAAAATAGAATATACTATTGTGGAGTTGAGATTTCTATTTTACAAAATTATGATAAAAAATATTATTTAGTGAATTATAATTGTTGATTCATATTTCTTGGAAATAACGTTAATCATGAATCATTGACAATTATATAATTTGATGGTAATTATGTTTTAAGAGTGGGTTATCCAAACCCTAATCAGTGTTGAAATTTTTGGATACAATTTCATATATATAGTATGATAAATTCCTTATTCATTGTTACTATGATATTAACAGAACAACTATATTGAAAATATATGGTAATGTCCTTAGATTTTATGATGTACCAAATGGTAATAATAGTTATCAACTAGACTAAGAATCTCAATACACTATTATTGTACTGTTAAAATTATTCCCTACGCTCTATATACATTAGTATAATGGGATATAAGTTAGGTTTTATGTTTAGATTTTAGGGTCTTATAACAATTTAAACTATTTTTCAGGAAGTTAACACTTATTTATATGATGTATAGTTATTCAGAAGGAGTGAACATCAAATAAGAAGACAATATGTTTTCACTATCCTTGGATATTATATATATATAAATATATGATAATGTGTGTTTTTATATAAAATTTAGATCGTTTTTAATTTAAATCATTGATCGTGTAATTTGATACATGATCAAACCCATAATACTTGACATGTGTGTAGAGCCAGGTATGTAATTACCGGCATGAAATTGATGAAATAATTAATACATTGGTTCAAATTATTTATAAAGGATTAATATATATATATATATATATTGTTTTTTGATAAGGTGGAAATGACATGACTATATTAATGACCCTTTTATATGAATGAAATTCCATCAAAGGTAGTAATACAAAGATAAATAATGAAGTAATGGACAGAGATATAAAGTATACATCGTACATTATAATATGTTTTGAGAAAAAATATATTATTTCAGAATAAACATTCATCATAGTTAATAGTGTAAATATAATAATATATTCTCTTAAATGGAAATGATGTGTTTATAGATATCACATTTCTCTATAAGTAAACATTATTAAAGATAATGGCTTATATTTCCAAACATAAATTGTATGTAGAAGATCCAAAAATTCAAAGGAATTGTAATTAAGGATGAAGTTGGCCCCACCTCCATCATATGATGAATAGTTGTGCCTGAATAGTATTTAATACATGAATAGATAAATTCAATTATATTCTATTCAACTTTTGAATAATTATAATTGAATTAAAATATAACTTTATTCATACATTATTTTTATGAAAATAAGTGAATATGAAAAAAATAGTTTCTGATTGAATATTTATTATTTAGTAAAATCAAATCATATTTTGGGGGAATGAGTAGATTTATAAATTTTTAGTTCATTGTGTGACATTTAGGAGTGTTATACATTCCGGTAAAATTAATTTTTCACTTAAAATTAGTTAACTAATGAATTTATTGAATATTGAGTTTTTCTTTATGGTTAACTATATATAAAGAATAATGTAAAGAGAAAAAAATAGTTTATCCACGATATAAAATAATATTGTAGACCTTAGAGTAGTACTCGACACCAAATTCAGAAATTTAGTTCTCTACCACATTCTTTCTTAGGCCATAGCGTGTGAATCACGAAAGAAGAACATGGAAGGATGTATTTGACATCATGAATTGATCGCCCATTTTTATTATAATCAAATGGATTCTGTTAATACATTTTATCCTCCATGGTAGTATATGAGAATTAATTAATGATGAACAAGGATCATAATTTTGTATTTATAGATAATATAGATAGTTACTCATTTTATTTCATTAGACTATGTTGATATGACATTGAGTGGACTATGGTTGGAATGCATGAATTAAAATTGTTTTTATAAATTATATTTATTCTTAATCAAATATTTTTTAGATAATATTTTTATGAAATTTGAGCACTAGTATACATGAAATGATTAATAACTTATATCCAATCGAAATATTTTATAAATACCAAGACCAATACCCTAAACTATGCCTAAATTTTTTCAACTCGTATATGACAAAAAATAATGAAGTAATGTTTAGAATTTTAATTAAAATATATTTTTTTATATAGAGGGTTTCAATAATATTTTCAATGATGAAAATATTATATCAATAGAGTCTTTATGGATGATATATATCCATTTAGAAGTCTATTATTAATCTACGAGTGGGAAAAGGAGGTTGTGAATTAGGTCCACACTTCATAAGGGGGTTGGATATTCCCTGCACAACCCTTAATAAAATAAATTTAAATATGAAATTAAAAATATGGGCATACTAATGTGTATGAAATTACAAATTTAGAGGTCCCCACTTATCCATAATTCAATATAAGAGATAAAATATCCAAAAAAATTAAATATACAATAGAGAATGGGGATAATGTTATATATTTTAAGAAAAAATCACAAATATAATCTCCCATGGTCTTAGTAAGTCCTGGTAGAACCCTGATTTCAAGTAGTTAGCCCATATTTTATGATTTTTAAATATTGAAAATTTTAAGGTGAATTTTGGGAGGGTTTGGATGTTTCTTGTAATGTTATTGGGGGTTTAAATATGGTTTATAGTAGGTGAATGGTTTGGGAAAACTATGAAACACCTATTGTAAACTACACACCTTGAGATAGGGGTAATGGAGTAGGAACATGGGAAAACACACGGGTTGTCCAAACTGTGTGGCCAACTATGAGAAACTGTGCAACATGGGATAGAGAAACTTGGCATAGATAGGGCATGGATTTTCAAAAAGTGAGAGCCATACATGTGAGGTATCCCTCAAGGTATTGGGTGAAACACAGTGAATGCATGGTTTTCATAACTATGTGGAAAACTATGCATGTTTTAAAAAATAGATCAACAAAAAGTTGATATAGGATACGATTATGTTTTAACCCACCATGATTTAAACAATATGATCCTATCAATATATTTTATTCACCCAAAAATATTATAATATTCTCTCTTTGATATAGTGGTGGTTCGCAAGCATCTATTAGTGCGTTCAAGCTGGAATCTCGTCCAACGCCAATATTTATGATGGTTTTCCTTAGATCTACTTCTTCATATATCATGGTTTGTTAGATCAATATTCAATATTGGTATATATAAGGTAGTTCATTAAAATAGGAATATATTTTGTTTTTTTGTTATCTGGATAATATATATAAGGTGTGTTTTTGGGGGTTTCAACCCGATTCTGTAGAAATAATCATTATGTTTTACATTTTTGTCATGTTAACCAAGGAATGTGGATTTTTTATGGACTCCACTATTTATAAGAAATTTTATAGACTTAAATTTTGTTCTTTTACATGAGGTTGTTAATCTAATTGGAGGGAAAATTAATGTAGAAACCCTCTTTAGTGACGGTTTGTAATTTTTTGGGGAAATTTGAGATTTTTTGAAAAACTCATTGTGATTTAAATTTAGATTAATTATTTTAAAATTATTTGTTTTTTTATTTATGAATTTTTTTGGGTTGTTTCTGAATAAAAGAATTATGTTTTACTGAAATTGAATTTTCACACTTGATATTGGATGGGATTGGAATGTTTTTGTAGCATGTGTTCATATGTATTGGTATTGATAAGAAAGTGATATAACCCATGAGATGGTTGGGATTGATATGGTAATGATTTAAACCCATAAAAATGGTATATGAAGTGATGGATTTGTTGAATGATGACTCAACACTAGTGACTATTGGTAGATCCTAGTTTCATTCATGTTTGAATGTCTGGAGATGTGCAACTGAATGGGATATGCCAAAATAAAATTTATGAAATGGTTTTAATGAATATTTTGGTTTGATCATTGGAACATGGTGTTGTTTTTATAAATCTATTTTATATTTTCACTTGATATATTATAGTATAAACTATTATTGAATATTTTTATAAATTTTTTTTATATGAATGTGTCAAATGGTCTATCCTAGTGGCATAAGTAGGGATGTTATTTGTTGAAAGTCTAATGAGTTTCCTTACTCACCACTAATTTGGATATATGGTTCTGTAGAAGATTTCATTTATTGATAAATGGGATAGGTAATGTATCACACTTATCTTGTGGTTCTTAGTAATACATGGGTTATTTTTTTAAGTTGATCACAGAGAATTTTGGATATTTTGAGTTATGGTTGTCTATGAGTTTTGTTGGTTTTGTAGTCTTATGATGGGATCATGGTTGTTTTTTATTCTTCTGATCTAGTTCTTTTATAATTAATATTGATACAAATGATATTCTGAGTTTTCTTTCATTGTAATCATGCATCATGTACTATTTTATTATGTTATATCATATTTGGTTTCTTATTTATTCGAAAAGGGAAAATCTTCCCTTAATTGAAAATGAAGCCCTTGGTATTTATTTCTATCTTGTGGTGTCCTGGGGATGTCCCTCAAGGCCAATTAACATCCTCCATCTTTCTAAATACAATAAGGATGGGATGGATGTTACAAGTGGTATTAGTCATGGTCCTTCCAAAAAAGTCATGTGGAACAAGTGTTCTTCAGTTCTGTCTGGTTTTGGTTTATTTATTATGTAGTATTATTATAAAAGAATAAGATTGTATGGATACGAAATATAGAGAATAAAATGACATATCTATCCTTTATATGATGAAATTCAAGTTATCAGGGTGTGGGGTACATCAGTTCTTTAAAAGAAATTATAGGATTTTAAATCTCATTGTAATGGGTTTAGGAAATGAGACAATAATGCCATTAATTATATAAATTACATGCTACTAGGATTTTATGGTTCATTTTAAGTAATGAAATATGAATTTGGAAATTTTTTATTTTCTAAAAATGATAATGTTAATTTTCAAATGAAAAATTATGAAAAATTGAATTTTTGTTGTATTTTAAAAATGGATTCATTTTTAAAAGAAGTATAAATTATTAAAAATTGTTGAATGTGGAAAATATTTTATTATGGAATGAATTATTGTGATATTATTATTTTTAATAATTTTAAATTATAATCCCTTAGTTGATAGAGAGTATGAATTAAGGAATATTTTGTATTTCTAGAAAATAGAACATTGTAGGCATCTTAGAAACCAATCATAAAAAGTTTCTAAAATCATTGTTTCACCTATGCCACAAGTGAACCAATAGCTTATTCAGAGTATATTCCATATGTATAAAACTATGGATAGATGAAATTATAGGGATGATCCATGGTATGTGGATAATTCCATCCAACATCAAAAATAAAATCCACCCATACTTCAGGGTGATTTTAATCTAGAGAAGATAGAGGTGTGGGTGAATATGATGAATCATATATTCAATTTCATAATCACACTAGCAAAGATGAAATTAAATATTGTGATATATATTCTTGAATATATTTCATTGTATTGGTGGAATTTTGTAGTAAAATATACTGTATAACCAGTCATTGGTTAGGAGGATTTATAAGAAATGTTCAATAAAAAATTCTATCCCCACACATTAAAAAATTCAAATAATGACAAACGTGTTTATCTTAAAAGTGGAAAATCATTCTGTCAAAAAATATGTAGATAATTTTTTGAATTTAGTATACCATTTACCCGATTTTTATCCTGGTGAATCCTTGACGGAATACACCATTGAATCTGGGTTAAGGCATACAATTATCTTGATTAATGATTTTCTCTATATTAAAGATTATACAAAGATAGTCAAAAGTGGTGTTGTAGTAGAGAGGGACGTATTAGGAGATATGTGAGAAGGAAAAATGTTGATACCACTTCCAATAGCTGGATCATTGAATCTTCTTCTATGACCCAAGTGCAAAGATAGTTTTTTGAAATGTGGTTAAATTGACCATATTAATCCATATTGTATGTCATAATCTAGATCATTCCATAACTAAATCATATGTGAAATCATTAGTGTCATTGTCATAGTACAACAAGGTATGGAGTCCAGGACACTTCCTAAGTGTTGAAAAAATCATATAATTAGATGGTACGAGGGTAGATGAATTAAATTTTTCATTAGAATATAGCTATCCATGTTGAATACATGAATACCATGAACCCTAAGGAAGTTCAATCTCAGCATGGAAATAAAAAACAAAGCGTGGAGAGAAATAAATAATATTATGTTGAGAAGGTTAAGGTGGATGATCTGTTTAGACCATCTATGTCGCATTGTACATTTATTTTTAAGTATATAGTTATTAAATTTTTTTTGGGTTTCATCTGATTCCTTCATTTCTTCTCATTTGGATGTTTTTTATGTTTAAATTTTTAGATGATTGTTTATCTAATTAAACATAAAACTCATATTGGTCAGAGAGAATGTTAATCCCTTTTGTGTAGAGCATGTTTTATAAATATTGATGGACCTAAAATAAAAAGGTATTTCTCTCTCCTTAAGATGGTTGTTAATGATATAATAATTGAATGTATTGGTTGAAAATGTTAAAGGCTCATGTTAAATGTTATACTAGAAATGTCAGTTTCAAAAATTAATATGTCATCGAGCATATCATTTGCGGAGACTAGAATGTAAATGGAGGTTTAATGGGATTGGTAGAACTATTAGTTAGAATGATCACAGACCAGTTGGTATTGTTTTATTTTCATCCATAGATGAGCTCAATAGTAATAGTTTTTTATCACTAGTTGATCAGTTTCTAGTTGCGTTTCTCCAAAATTTATAAGGTTTTCCTCCAATGATATAAGTGTAGTTTATGATTGATCTTTATCCATGAACTAGTACTATTTTCCTTCCATATTAATATATTTCACCAATATAATAAATGGAATTTCATGTGAATTTAGAAGTGATGGAATGCAGTGTGTTCATTAAGTCAAGAAAGTATTGATGGGCAGCACCAGTTTTGTTTATCAAAAGGTGGATATAATTTTTCAATTGTCGTTGGATTATTGTAACCTTAACCATGTCACAATATGGAATAGATTTCCATTTCAACCCATTGATGATCTATTTTATCAATTATGGAGATCTCAATGGTTCTTAAAAATTGACTTGTGATCAGGATACCACCAATTGTGGGATGGGAAGAAGGATATTCCCATGTTAGCTTCTATGTGTAGATATGACCATTTTTTATTGTGTGGTAATGACTTTCGATATTATTAAAGCACCAAAACACTGTATGAAATTGATGAATAAAATATCTGTGAGGTGTGTGGAGTATTTTTTGGTGGATTTTTGGGATGAAATCATAGAGAATTAAATGAAAATAGAAGATCATGATCAATACTTAGTGAAAGTGTTGGGAAAATTTCAAGATCATTATCTTTATTCCCAAATATTAAAGTGTGTTTTTTAAAAACAATAGGTACATTTTCTTGTCCATTTTATTTCATAAAGAGTTTTCCTAATGGATCCAAAAAATATATAGGTTTTTATCTCTTGGAAACCACCAAATAATGTCTTTGAGATACATGTTTTCCTTAGTATATATGGTTATTACTGATCTTTTGTTCAATATTTATCATTACAAGATTCACAAATGAAATATTTGACATGGAATAATGTTCCATTCTAATGAAATGATAGATGTTCTGATTTTTTTCGATATCTTAATGTTCACCATTAATCAGAACCTAAAATGATTTTTTAAGAATTTGGAAACGTCATGTGGTGTATTGTAATGCTTCACGATTATGGTTTGGATATATTCTCATACAGGGAGACCCAATGGTTATTTATGGATCATGGAAGTGGTGGATTCCTGAGAATAACTACCCAAAACAATATTTTGAGTTAGATATTTCAGTCTATTCATTGAATACATGGCCTCATTATCACTTTGTAGAGAAATTTTTCTTGTTATAAAACCAAAATATCTTAAACATATTTTATCATAGTGGGATTTGAATCTGAGACAAAGAATATTGATGTAGTACCTCAAAATGTTTTATGTTGACTTCATGTATACCATGAAAAATGAAATTTGATCGTAGATGAAATATATAGAAATTTATATGCTCAATTTAAAAAAGAATCATTAGTTGAGTTATAGCTGTTATCAATCATAATCGATATTTACATGGAAAGTGAAGACCGAGGGGAAGTTGTGGCCTTATTTATAGTTCAGTTAGTTAATGATTTGGGAAAGATGGTTATAGAGATACAAGCATCAGATTCAGAATGTGTGTCTATGAGGTAAAAACTCAATTGTGGGGGGACCACTGGGGGATGGATGATGGATGGATGTTTAGTATTGTGTTTTTAGAATTGGATGGTCTGACCTTTTGATTTTTAGGGATAAGTTCTTTTTGATTAACATCATTCAAGATGGGATATTTATACTAGAATATAAAAGACGTATAATGAATTTAAAATATTTTTTTGGTGGGTAGATATGAAAAGAAAAGTAGCTGAGTTTGTTTCAAGATGCTTAACATTTTAGAAAGTTAATGTTGATAATTAGAAACCAACAAGTATTTTTTTGGATTTACTTATTCTAGTTTGAAATGGGAACTTGTTGCTATGAATTTGGTAACAAGTGACACAATAATTTTTTATAATCACAATTCCATGGGGATTATAGTTTATGTAATCAAAAAAATTTCTAATTTCATCCATTTTTTGAATATTCTACAATAGAGGACATATCTATGATCTATATGTGATAAGAGGAAAAGAGTCATGGCATTCTAGCTTCAATAATTTATAAGAGATATATGAGAATTACATTTCATTTCTAGAAATCCTTAAAGAAATTCCTTTGGAATAATTTGATGATGAGAATGGAATTTCATCCTTATATGGATGGGTTAAATATAAGGATGATTCAAATGTTGGAAGACATGTTTATGGATTCTATAATTGATTTTAGAGGCACATGGTAAGAGTGTGTTCCACTATGGGAGTTATCATATGACAATAGTCATCAGGCCTTAGAAAATAAAGATCCTTTGGTACAGTTGTATGGGAATTCTTATCATTATCCACTTTTTTGGGTGGAAACATGTATGTATTTGATATTTGGGCCAAGGATTGTCGATGAAATAATAGATAAAATTCTTTTGATAATAAAATAAATCAAGAGATATTAGAGTCATCATAAATTGTACACAGATCATCATCGACGAACGTTGTCATTTTAGGTGAATGATCATGTGATCATTATCATATCTCTATGGATTTTACATCATAATTTTGGTACGTATGGAATTTATATCCATCATATGTAGGCATTTTTGAGATAATGGAACTAGTTGGTGATGTATCCTATTGATTTGAATTTCCACAATGGTTCAGTGCAACGCATTATATATTCCATATACCTCAGTAGAAAAGGTATCAACCTGATAATGACTATGTGATCATATGGGATCATGTTGACCTAAATTCACTTAGATTATAGGTTCATATACCGATATGTATATTATATATTCAATAAAAAGTTCTACATGTAAAATTAATTGGCATAGTGCAGGTTTTGTGGAAACACGGTAGAATTATGGAAGATATTTCGGATAAGGGGAATGAGATGATAATGATATGTCCATAACACTCATAGGAAAAAGATGTATTTATACATTCTTGGGATGGAAATTCTAATCATGGGAATAATATATAAACCCCAGTTTCAGTTAATTAGTGCTTCTTTTATTCTTTTTAAATATGTAAAAGGGTTGGGTAATGTTTTGGAGGGGTTGGAATATTTTTAAAATGTTTGTGGGGATTTTCTATGGTTTCACAGTAGTTTATTGGTTTATGGAAACAATTAAATCCATATAATAAATTTTTTATTTTGAGGTTGGAGAAAATTAAAATCCACTCTTGAAGGAACACAGTTTTTTAAAACCCTGCAGCTCCCTAGGAGGAACCGTACAACATGGGATACAGAAATTTATAATTGTTGGAACATGATTTTTCTTACTATGTAGTCTATCCACTGAGGCCCCCTTGAGGCAGTATTAATACACAGTTAGTGAAAAAATTTACTAATCGTGTGGCTAACCATTCATGTTTAAAAAACTAGATCCACAAAAAGTGGATCTCGATAAGGATTGTATTATAGCCCCACATTTTTTCCAAACCAACCATAATTCAATATTTTGTCATACCAAAGACTGTAGAAGCTAGTCCCATTGATCTATAGGTTATCCAATGTATTCTCTTGGTGAATTGAAGTTGTATTATTATGGTATGTCATAATTTATGGTGATTTCACATTGTTTCCCTTAGATTTACTTCTAACTCTCTCCTGGTTTCATATATTTATATCTACTAAGGACAAATATAAGGTTATTGATGAAAAAAATAATTAGATTTTTCTTTTTTTATTAGGTTTATATATCAAAGCCTTGTTTTTTTTGAGATTCCCCCTGATTCCATAGGCATTTTCGTGTCATTTTATGTTGTTATCATGTTCTCTGAGGTACGTGGCATTATTATCAAACCTTGTAATTTGAGAATGAAAGCTTGATCTATAATTGGTTTTTTTATTTTAATTATGTTGTGAAATGGGTGTTCAAATGTTTATATAAACCATCTAGAGTGATGGTTTTTAGTATTTGTGGAAATTGAAGAATTTTTCTGTGAAATTAATAATGGTTTTATTTTAAAATGATTATTTTAAAATCATTTGTTTGGTTTGATTTATGAAAAATATATTATGGGATGGTTATGAATAAAAATTTTGTTTTATTGAAATGAATTTGGAACAATGGGGTTTGATATGGGTTTTTCTTGGTTGTGTATAATTTTTTCATATACATTGGGATGGAAAAGGGTGTGATTTACCCAAATAAAAAGGATGGGATTGATATAGGCGTAAAGCTCCCCCATCAAAATGTTATAGTAAGTGATGTATATGTGGAAGGACGAATCACCACACATGAATATGTATAGGTAGATGATTCATGCATGGATGGATGTGTGGAGATGTATAATGGAATGTGTTATGCAAAAATGAAATTAGAGAAATGGATTTAGAGCATTGTTTGGTTGCTTCATTTGAAATTGGTGTTTTTGAGAAATCTCTTATATATTTTTACTTGTTATATTCTTGTAGAAAATATTTTATAATTTTTTGTATAAATATATTTTTGTAAATTTTCTGACATGGTCTATCCTAGTGGATTTAGTTGGAATGTCATTTGGGGAAAACCTACTGAGTTTTATCACTCACCCCTACATTGAATATTTTTGTGCTTTTTGAAGATTTTGTTTATCAGGACATGGGAATAGGTAAATTATCGCACTTATCTAGTGGGTCATAGTGATATATGGATTTTTCATTAGGAAGGATAATTGAGGAGGTTAGAGCTTTGGAGTAATTTTTTTCTTTGATTTTTTTTTGTTTTTCAGTCTTCAGCTATGTACATGGCTGTTTTGTATTATTTTGTTGTAGTAACATTGATGTTGGTTTTGATAGAAATGAAATTTTGATTTGTCTTTGATTTTTATTATGCATCATGTCGTGGTTTATTGGGTTATAACATGTTTGGTGGGATGATTTATTCTCAAAGGTAAAATATTACCCCAATTTTAAATGAATACATGAGAATTTATTCCTAGACTTTGTCATATTGGGGAAGCTTTTTTAATACCAATTAATGTGCTATCTCCTTCTTAAGACAATGAGGAAGTGGGAGTTGTTGGAGTGTATCATATCCTGGATGGATTAATCGGTAGTATGTAACTCATGATCAATTCATTATTTATTTATTTTTATCATGAATTGTTAATAATTATTGGAGTAAATAGATGATATATGATCATATAGGATATTTAATAAAAATTCAAATATAAAAAATGATTCAATAAATTTGGAATATTTTTAATCAATCAAGGTTACATAAGTGAAAGATATCACATAGTTTAATTAACATGAATGATAAATTGAATTATATTTTGTTCCAAATGAAATTAAATTATTAAAAATATCTTAATGTAATATTATGTTGAAAACAAATTTAATCAATCATATTTATAAAAACTATATAAATTTTCATTACCCTTAATCTATGGATCCCCTTTATGTGATAGATTTTAAATAAATGTGTTTGGATGACTTAACAAACATTGGAATCTAATAATTACACACAACTCACTCAGGGAAATTTTAAAGGAAAAGTTTTGACTAAATCTATTTTTAGGTTTTTGTATGTTATGGGACTTCAAAAAAAAATTAGGTTTCTATATGTTAATAAACTTATATAGTAGAAAAACCTAAAAACCCAAAATATAGTTTCATACCCATAACATTGGCTTTGAATAGTGGTTTTAAGGAACCTTTACCAATATAATATTCATTGGGCTAAATATACCAAATGTAATGGATGAGGTCTAATTATTTTGAAATGAAAAAATAAGTTTAATTTAACATTAATAAATCAATAATAACTATCAAATTACAAATATTGAGAAAATTAATATTCTAATTATATTTTTAAAATAATAAAAAATAAAAATTAACAGCAAAGAATCAGTATGTTCAATTTTGGATAATGATCATGTCCTCATTAGAGTAAATTTCTAAGATTGGTATAGATCAATGTGTGTAATACAATTACATGAAAGGAAATTTTATTTATCGAAGTATCTAGAACCTAACAAACCCCATAAGAATCTAGTAAATGTGATAATGAATCAAATAAAAGTTACATAGATCTTTTTATTTTATGATTATATCATAAAGATATATTCAATGTGCAGTGTGTTGTGAACAAAACTCAAGGAAATTGATATTTACACTATGACGACTCATAGACATGTATATAAAAAGGATAAACAGTGGTTTTGAATTAATTAAATTATAAATAGAATGTATAATTGTAAGATTGAATATAAAATCAAGGATGGTACTCATTAACTCAAGATGTTGGAGTATAAAGATAAGATGAAAAATTTATAATTAATAATGAATAATTATTTATCATTATATGTTAAAAATATCATGTTCACCTATTTCTATAATTTCATTGAAATTATTAAAATTGAAAATCTATAGGAATTTCATGATATATTTTACATTATTTTATCTATGTTGATAAAAACATAAAGATACACAACCCCTAAACATTAATAGTACATTAAAATAAAGGAATGGTGAAAATTTATATATTAAAATAACTATTGAAATATTCTTTCATGGAATAAAATACTAATCAGGGTGGTATCATGTAGGAGTCTATTTTCTATGTATGAGTAAATAAATTTCCATTGATTAAAAATTGATGTTAATTTTTTATTATATAATAAATACATTAATACTTCAATTATATTTATCATTTCATGTAATATTTCTATTTTCACATATTTTTTATTAGATTCAATTTATGGATCATTCACAATTTTCTAAATATATAAGCTATGATATTTGAAAAGGATTAAAAAAAATAAAATATGATCTTCAAGATTTTTTAAAGCATAACTCTTTAGGTTAGCTTGATAATTCGACATCCTCACATTTCCTTGTAAATTGGTTCATGTATTTGAAAAATATTACAATTTAGTGTTTGATAACAAAACATTATATTAGTGTAATATTTAAGAATAATATTATTTTAAATCATGTTCGAAAATAAATATAATAAGGTATACCAAATATTAATGATTTTATAAATATAATAATATAAAATCTATTATATATTATTAATCAAGGATTAATATAACATATAATACTCAAATTATACCCATTTGGGAAAATAAAATTCTTGAAAAATGAAAATAAGAAGAGAATATAATGGATATACCATTAAGATTTTTTTATTCTTTTTAGTATTTCAAGTTATTTTACATAATGTATTATAAATAAGATAAATTTCAATATTAAAAAATTATTAAACAAAAAAACATGATAAACTAGTTCAAAAATATTCATGTGAACTATTTCATTTAGATGCTAGAGAAAGATTCCACTACATCATGAATGTTGATGATGTTATCATTAAATATTGATATATCATGATAATTAACGAGATATAAGTTTCCTTAAAGAGAATTTATCAATACAAAGGAGAAGTAAATATTGATATTAGTCATAAAATATATTACTCTTCAATAGGGCTGAGTAGAATGTTTTCATAAAAAAAATCACTGGTCATTAAATACAGAGTAATTTTGATTATTAATAAAAAATTATATATACACACAAGATTCATGTAATTGTTAAAAGGAGTAACTACATCATTATTTTCTTATAGATATCGATGATGAATTTTTTATTTCATCCATTACCCTTTTCAAACAAGATTCAAAAATAGTGTCCTTAACACAGACCTGTATGATAAATCGAATGAAAAATGGAATTTTACAAGATCTATAATATAAAAGGAATCAAATATGAACAAAAATTAAATGTTAACATAAAAATTGTTTGTTAAGGATTAATATAACAAAAACCATTTATTAAGACAAATAAATTGAATTAAAGTATAACATCATATGGTTATTAAGGGTATCCCATAAAACCACATTATCAAAGATAAATGGTTCACTGAATGACTATATATATATATGAGAATGGTAGAATACCTGATTAGGAGATTGGGAGAATGAAATTCAATGATAATTTCATGGGTCACATTTTATATTATCATTAAAGGGGAGAAATTTATATAAGAGTTTGTTGATTTAAAATTTACCACTAGTCCCACACAAGGAATATACCATGATGGGGTGAATTAGTGTATGTCAATTTTAAAATGACCCTTCCAATGACGTTGTTATGTGATTTATAATAACACTATTCTATTAGTAATTAGATAATAATTATTAATTAAAAAATAAATAGATACACAATATAATTTTACTTGGTTCACATGTACATAGATACATCATAAGAGTATACACTGATACCGTGTTGATGTAAAAAACTCAGTAGGTTCATTTATTATTTTATATTAATTTATAGCTTCAGCACATAGACATTAAATTTACAAAATTCACAAGGGTTTTCACACCTTAGTGTGATGAAGGAATGATATTTTATGGTCAATTATATTTTTATGATTTTCATCAGTCATCAAGAGTTTTGGGAATGAATTTTGAAAATTTTTATGGTTTTTATGTGCTGCACAGTTAGTGAATGATTATGGGTGACCAGGTGAGAGTGTCCATAGTTTGTACAGTGATCTTATCAAAATTTGAGAACTATTAGTTTAATAGGATATTGTCTTTAAAAAAACCATGAAACTAATTTTCGTCTTATGTTTGTGCCTTCATTGATCGAATAAATTTTGTAAATATATGCAACCAAACCATGAAAGCTCTATTGGTTTTAAAAAAAATTCATCTAAAATAATACTACTATTTAATTATAAGGGGGTTCCACTATAATTCCTCTCCAATTCATTTCAGAAACCTAGTGATGGACAATGAGGGACTCTACCTCATTGTACACCATCATTGGTGCTTCTCTAACCACATTTAAAGCTATTTTCTTAAGGTAATCCATATATACATCGTGATATTTCATTCTTTTCCCTTCCTCTATTTCATATTTTGATTCCTAATTCCCCAAAGAACCCTAATAGATTTCATACATTATTTGGGGGTTTATTGTGTGTTAATAATTTGGGGTTTCAGATATTTATTTCTCAATAAATCTTGAATCCTTTTGTATCATTCACAGTTAATGGAAATGAATTTAAAAAATCACTATTGAACCACGATATGTGTTTTTTTGTTTTTTTGGAATTCCTATTTGATATTTATATTTTTCATCACCTTTCTGTATCAAATTTTTATAATAATTTATTGTTTTAAAAAGATTTCTAAATGGTTTAATATGATTTATCATATGAAATTAATGGTTTTTTTAGTTTCCAATGATTATATTGATTTTTCGAATTTCCTATTCCTAATGATATATTATAATGATTATTTAAAGGATTTAAATATGTTTTTCTTAAAATATATTTGGCCACTGTTGGGTTTGAAACCATGTGAAATTTGTAGTAATATTTCCTAAAAATGATTGATTTAATTGGTTGGTTATAAAGATATTTTAAAAATTGAAATGAAATATTTTTAAAGAGAAATATTTTTTTGAAATATTTTTTAAATGTTTAAAATTAGGTATGTTAGATGGTATTTAGATTATCTTTTTGGTAAGGTATATCATGAACATTAAAATTTATTTTAAAATGATTGGGTTCTTATAACCCTATTGATCACATATTTTAGTTGTTTTAGATTTTTATTTTTTCCCCAATGGGTATTATTGATGTGATGTGAATAGCTTGAAAAAGTGGATATTGATTAGAAGGGTGTTATAGGTGAGGTATGATTTATGTAATATTAATTTATTACCTGATTTTCTTGTTTTATCTCCAAAACATTTTACTTATTTCATGGAAAAAACAGGCACATAATGTGAGAAATAAATATATGATATATTAGTTATCTACATATTGAAATTTTCACTAATAATTAGTGATATGTCTAGATGGGGTGTTCCATAAATCTATTCGAGAGTAGGCTAGTTGGGTATATTATTTCAGAAAAACGATGTATGTTGGGGATTCCCATTTTTTGTATGATATAGAATCATCCTAGAGTAGAAAACAGTTTGAGATCCCAGGATTTTAGTTTGCATAAAATTGGGGATGTCCCATATATACCATATTTTAATTGATAGAAATGGAAATCGGGTAAATTATTATTTGCTATTTTAATTTGTGCATTGTTATTTAGATAATATTAATTTTTCTTGTGTACTTTATTTATTAAAGTGTCTCTATTTTGAAATGAATATAATTTGAAATGAGTTTTTTCGTTGTTGGATTTAATGAAATGGTTTTCAAATTGAATATTCAATTTTATGAAAGATTAAAAGATATATTTGTGACTTAATCTTTATAATTCTATTAGTTCTTATTTACAAATGTATTTAAAGAAAATATTTTATAATGTTAATTTAAACCAGTATAATTGTGGTTTAATTTCAATGGAATTTTACAAACTCCTTGGTGGGATCCTTCAATGCTCCTTGTTTGTCAATCTTTTCATTAAAAACTATGTGTATTTAGAGACACTTGTTTTCATTTCATGTGTATGAACATGGCCATATAGTTTTCTTTCGTTTTGGTTGATTACTTGGTTGGATTGGGTCGTGGAGGGTGTATAATGGTCACATAGACATAGTAGGTTTTATATTTTTTGTTTTATATTTAGATCATTCTTGTATGAGATGTCCATTTTCGTTATTATTCATTTTACGAAATTAAATTTTTTATTTTCATTATGTGGCATTTACTCTTATTTTTTGTGGTTATATATGTAATAAGGGTGAAATTATTTGCAATGATCTTTCCCTGAGACCATATCATTAGTTTGCATCATGGGGTGATTAGGAAATTTACATTACTATATCGTGGGCCTGATCGAGTTTCCAATGAATGGATGATCTAGGCTAGTTCATGAAAAATTAGTATCATAACAATTAATCCTATTATTTTTTTGATGTGACAACAATATAAAGGATATTTGGAATGTATTAATAATTAGATGTTATTGTGGGGAGAGTTTCAAAATATCTTTCTCAAATTGATCCTCAATTTTTCATCTGTGTTGGGGATCCTGAAATATTATTTTGAGTCTTTTTTGAATTTTTTTTATTTGGATAAATTATATTAATATATTGATCCTCAATGAGTATATCTATGATTTTTTTTGGGTTGAAAGGAGTTTAACTAAACAACATTGTGAATAATCATATGCTATGAATTTATTATGCATGATATGGAAAACTATGTTACTCCCATGTGAATTGGATCGATAAATATTTCATTATATAACAAATAGATGGAAAATGGTTTACCAACCTATTCTGAAAATTTGTACACAATTCTATTTCTCTTATATTTTTGTATACACCGTTATTTAAAAAATAATCAGAATTATTATTCCATTAGTGTGAGTTTATATAATGAAGTTTTAATGAAGATTATTTATCTGTTGTTGATATTCTTGATTTATAGTTGTGATTTTTTATTTTTTGTTTCAATTAATGATGTTTTTATGCTTCATATATAGATTTTGGAAATGGAAATTAATTTCAATTTAAATTATTTTTAATGGGTTTTTATGTAATGGTGAGAGGACGTTAAATTTCATAAAAATATTTCAAAAAAATTATTTTCATGAATTATTCTGAATTTTACATGTGAGATGATTTTTGAATTGGTGTTTAAATTTGGTGAAAGTTATTTTTGTGGAAACTAATGAAATATTAAAACATATTTTTTGGAGGTGCAATGATTTTTTTTCCATATATATTTTTTCATATAGAGGCCTCTGGTATTATAACTATAGTGAGAAGAAGATATGTTCTTGAAAAATGGAATTAGTTGTAATAAAATGTTTAGATTTGGAAAATTGGGATTTCATGATGAATCGAATTGGGAGGTAGGGTTTTTAAATCCTTTGGATATATGTGTGTTTTATTTGAGTGTTTTTATTAGCGAGTTATGTGTAATGAATGTAAAACATGAGCCTAAATTTTATTAACTGAACATTAGTTTTATTAAAATCTATAATATAATAAAAATTATAATATTTCATTAAATAAAAAAACTCTTTTTATAGGATGAATATCGATTATTAACTTACTTGGTAAAAATAATCATAGAATGAATTTTTTAAAAATTTATTTTTGAAATAAGATTTTATAAATAATTTAAAGTGAATTATTTAACTCATAATATTTTTATTTGAAAAAATATATTTATAATATTGATAATTGAAAATAATTTTTGTTTCTATTTTAAATAAAAAATGATTTTCTCATTTTAGGTAAAAGAGATATTTTTATGATTTTTTTCATTTGATAATGTATTTATACTTTAATTACATAAAATAATATTTAATGATGAATAATTGAAAAAATATATATTACATATTTTTCTATGTTTTAAATCCAAAAAATTATTATTACTATTCATATTATTTATATAAGTTCATCATATGTTAGAAAAATGCATTTCCTTAAAAAATAACTCAATAAATTTTATGGGTTATTTTAAAATTAATTTGATCACCTTATATGAATTGAATTTGATAAAATCGATTCCATATATGGAATATGTATAATTAATAATAGGAAATAATTTCAACACATTTTTTTTTGTTATAATGAATAGTAAAAATATTAGAAAGTAATTATGACTCTTAAGGTAAAAACATGTTTACCGTGGGGTTAATATATATAAATTATAGTCAAAATCACATATAAAATTTTTAAAACACAGTATTATGTTTCTATTCAGGCCACATAGTCTTCCCCTTTTAATATGAGAAAATTTTGAACCATATACCAAGGAATATTAGATTAAAGTTTCGGAATACATTGAAAACATATAAGTGTACAACTAAAATAAATTATAAAAGGGAACCTCCTCTAATCATTTATTGAAAAATATCAAGGATGTTAGGTAAATAACACCCTCAACCAATCTATCCCCAAAACCCATTAATACATTCTTGAGATTCCAGGCTTCCCAAAAGACTAATCATATGGTACTAGATAAGAGATCCGAAGGAGGTTATTATACACGAATATAACTGTCTTCTCTGTGATTTTTCTTTTTTATCTTCTCCATCTAAAAAATTAAATAATTTATTAAAAATTAAAATAAAATAACACCAGTATATTCGATATAATATGATTTTATTTTGTTTATTTTATAATATTTATTTATCTCTTTCTCCAACAAATGTGAAATAAGACAACCACTTTTGTGTATGGAGGAGTACTTCCTTGAGAACTGTTGTAATATGATCCCCATCATCAAATCACATGGGTAGTCTCAATAATTGAAATAATTAATATAAAATACATATAATAACATGATATTAATTATCTAAATTTTATATATCACCCAATTCCTTACGCTTTCATCCATTAAATAAATAATAACATCACATGTTTGTGCATACCACTTACCGTCTCCACTATGCGATGTGATTTCTTTCTCATTTCCAAATTACAAGAATTATTCAAAAAAAGAAACCTCTAATAAGAATAATATGATATTTATATTATTAATATAATTTTATATTTTATGTAATGAAATCATATAATAAATAATTAGAACATCAATGATAAAACATGCCTGAGAAAATGAAGTAGTAAACACGTGCAATAATGAAATTATGAAATAATATTGACTAACATGTCATATTATTTTATAAAGAGATCTGTATAATATTAAAAATATAAATTTGGTGTTTATATAAAATAAATTTTTTTTAAACTGATATACTAGATGTTAATGAAAATATTAATGTTGGGAAGCCTGAGTTATGGGATTGGATCTTAATTTCTATTCTAGTGAGACATATTTGTTATTATAAACCTATTCCATTTTATTTGGTGTATATTTTGAATCATGGATATTTTTAACATTAATTACCATTTATTCATGATTATTAATTATTCAATTCAAATTTATTCATTCAAGGGGTTACAATTCAAATGTTACCAAAGTTGTAAGATTTTTTTAGAATCCAACTATCTTTTGGAAATGATTATATTTTCATTAATGGATTGTTATCTTATATCATTCATAAGCTCTAATAATTATGTTAACCTTTATATAGTTAAGTATTTTACATATTTTATTCAAACTTTTACTCTCAATTATTTTAATCAATTGAATAATTATTTAAGTAAACTTTTTTTATTTCCCTTTTAAACAGATTTACTTTTCATCTATATTCTTATTTTTTGGAATTTTTCTAAAAAATTATCATTTTATGAACTAAATGATTTATTAACGAAATTTTATGTTATACTTGTCTTTTTAAAATTCATCAATGGACTATTTCTAATATTTTCTAAAGGTTCACTTTTGACACTACAAAAAGTCAAAAGGAGTAATTTTTTAATGTATATGATGTTAATAAAATTCCCTACGACCATAATAATTTTACAGTATTTAGAGTTTTATTCACATTTTAAATTTTTTAAAAATTTAAAATCATAAATGAATGGGTTTTTTAATATTTAATTAAAAATTTCATTATGTTTCCAAAGGATATGATCTTATTACCAAACATATATTTCTAATGAATCAATTGTCATCTTTTTCCATCAACAAATTTGGGGTCATAAACCACCATGTATAATTAAATTAATTATGATAATTGAAAATTTAATTAACATTAAATATTTATATTCTTTTTATCATGTATATGATTATTTTCTAATAATTATTTCTTTTTTACGTATACTTTTATTTAATTAATTTCATTTTATTAACAATGGTTAATCTTGAAAATTATAAATATTTAATCAATAAGATTATTTTATAGAAGGAAATATTTTTTATAAATATAATTGATCATTATATATAGGAGGTATTTATTGGATATTCAGTGAAATGTGGGTCTAAAAATAATATGACCCCTAAATGCTTTGAGAGGGCTCATGATAAAAATCTGTTGGATAAAATGAATTGGTTTTGACCCATAGTTTTAAAGTATCTCAGTGTAGTGTCTTGATGGTATAAATATGATGATTTATGGGATTATTATTTCAAATATAAATCATTTCATTCATTTAAATTTTTTTTATTATTATCAATGATATTTTTTCTTTTATAAAATATGTAGATGCATTTCATTCGCAATTTATTGATTAATGCAGTGTGTTTTCAATTATTTACCAAGACATATTGATTATGAATTATCAAATCATGATGAATATCATTGTACCAAACCCTTAATGATAATTGGATATCACCATTATGTTTTTTTATTTCTAAAGAATATATAGTAGAATTCAATGAATATGTTTCCAGGATTCTGATCATTTAATGTTGTCAACTTTTATATTATATTCCAAATGTTATATGGGAATAATGAATTTATCTGGTTCCTAAAAACCACAAAATTTAATGATTAATTTGGATTAAAACACTTCAAACCTTGACTATTTAATAAATTATCCACCATCGATGGGTTATTAGAGTTTAGGTTTTTATAGTTATTATTTGGGGAAGTTTAGTACAAGCCTTCAGAGACATATTTAGGAAAACATAGTTTATGGAATATAACCCTATGGATGAATTTTAGTATATGTAAAATTGTGGAATAGAATTTTAAATTTTTATTAAGGTAGAGATAATTTGGGGGTTAATAGAAAGAAGTATCATTATGGATACTATAAGTGGACATGGTTCTAGAAAATTTTTACCATGGGGTATGATTTCCAAAAAGTATTTGTTGGGATTCAAATCAATTATCACCTAGTTCCTAAAAAATGGAATTACTACACACCAGGTTTGAAAAAATCCTAGTCTATTCATTATATAATTAAAATTTTCTTTACAAACCCTTATGAAGGAATTCAAATTTTTTTATGATTTAATTATATTACAAAATAAACTATGTTATTGATTCTAATATAAATAATGAATTCATTTTGAATTTATGTTGCACCATATTTCTAATATATTGTTATTATGTTAATGGAATAATTTAATGAGCTAATATGGTTTATTTAATTGTTATGAAATGGATCCTAGAAGAACGAATTATATCAACACTCATTATTGATGTAGTAATTCCTCTGTTAAGAATGTAAATATATAAGGTAATGAATCTATGAAGGTCAAGGGGATATTAGGGAATCCTAATTAGATTATAAAAATGATACCATATCTAAATAAATAATCCTATTGGTCCATATTATGTTTCTCATATGTATGATATATTCATTCAATAGTATCCCTAATCATTTATTGCTACTACTAATCTTGTGGCAGCTATGAAATAGATAAAGTCAAATAAAAAGATATTATTGGCCTTAGAGAGTGATGAAAAGGAAAAGGTTGTACTTGAATTATATTGTTTCAGAGGTTATTATGATCAATAGAGTCAATTGATCCAAAATACTAGGGAGGAATATGTTATTGAACAATAGAGTGGATACATTTTGAAGAATCATTCTTCAATAAATATTTCCCCCATGATAAAAAAATTGAAATGAAATGAATGTTCCATGCCATAATAAAAAAGGAAAAATGAATTGTTGTGGGGAATTAATATTTCATTTTAAGTATATCCAAAAATTTTATATATTATATATGAAATTTGTAATGAAATGTTAAATTTTTTTTGAAGGTCTTAAGAAAATATCGAAAGGGTCGTAGTTGTTCATATTTTTTCATCTTATAATATAATAGTATTATATTCCATATAAATAAAGACGGAATTATCAAAATACAATATATTCAAGGGAAATATAGAGAATAATAGGTCATTTTGACACAATTAAAAAATGGTACATAAAATGATTAATAAGAAAATGAATTAACATCCATAATGTCGATGTTGTGGGAAGAAATATCCTAGAAACTATTTTACTGTCTTGGGAATTTGTACTAGTGAAATGAAATCAGTCATATGGATAGTTAATATAAGGGGAAGAAACAAATAAATGTTTCCCAATGCTCTAATTGTATTGAAATGGGGCATTATTCATACAAATTCCCTAAGAATAAATGGAAAACACTAAATAAGAGGCTGAGTGGAGAAGCCCAAGATTATGTGATCACAAAAATGAGGTGGCTATTACAAATGATGTGGTGGTAGTGACCTAAATCATAAAATTAAAATTTTCAAATGATTTATATGGTTTTTAATGTCCAAAAACATTTATATCTTCCAATATTTTTAGTAAAATTTGATATTTCCCAAGAAACATAAGAAGATGGTTTCATGTCAAAACATTTAGTGAGAATCATATAATGGAAATAATGGGTCATGAAGATCCTGTTCTAATTTTACATAATTCGTTTTAAGGACTGTCTTTGAAACTATAACATAAATCATTATAAAAGAGATATTGAAATTATGATTCATGATGAATATGTGTGATTAATTATCATAATAGTTGATAATTTTTCTTTAGAGTCATTTACAAATCCACCCTTAGTAGCTCTTATGAATGAGATTCTTAATGAATAAGTGAAAAAAATATTTTTACATGGAAAAATTAGTTTTAAAATTTAATATGTATCAATTTTAAATGAATACATTGATTTATTTCTTGAGGATATACCATTACATCTACTAGAGAACACCATTGATTTTTCTATTGATTTAATCCCCAATAAAGGAACAATATCGAGCAATCCTTATAGAATGGCCATCATAATGTTAGTAGAGTTTATGAAACAACTAGAATATTTGTGTGATATTGGATTTATTCTCATTATTTTTTCACCTAGGTGAGCCCTTGTTCATGTCTATAAGTTGAATGATGGATCCATGAGGCTATTCATTCATTATAAAGAAAAAAAATATATTAAAAAAAATAAAAGTATATTCTACCTTGTATGGATGAAAGATTTGAATAACCTCATATAGATAAATAGTTTTCAATGAATAAACTTTATTTTATGTTTCGTTATTAGTGTGCAAATAATTAAAAAAATTTGAAGACAATATAATGAACAAGGGATGGACATTACCCATTTTCAGTAATTTCATTTGGATTGACTAAATCACCATCAGTTTTTATGCTTATAATGTATAGATTATTCATGTAATACAAGGATAATATAATTTTAGTACTCATTAATTATATCTTGATGAATTATAAGATCAATTAGGATCATATAATCACTTGAATATTATTCATTATACTCTTAGATGAAATGTGTTATATGGTAAATTTCGAAATTGAGAATTTTGGATTAACGATGAATATTTTATAGTTCATATTGTATCTATAGAAGGATGATCTAATAATGATATCAATATTAAAATAATGGCTTATAATATATAATATATTGGATATATGTAGTTTGATTGGGATGGAAGGTTAATATCTGTGATTTGATAATAATTTCACTTAATTAGATAACCCATTAACCGTGATTGGAACTAATGTGGTGATGTTCATATGGTCAACAAAATTGGAATAATTTTTATATAAATTTAACATAATACTAGTAAAATGGAATATTTTTACTCTTCCAAATGGAAATGAAATTTTTTTATATATTGTTATACATTGAATAAGTGACTTTTTTTTTGTCCTTAATAAATTTTTTTATTAACATTTATTGATTTAGTTAATGACCAAGGAGAAGAACAATACATTCCATGATCCTGATTTGTAATCCCTAATATTTTCGTTGAAGATATAGAGGAATTATATCTATGGTGAAGGATTTGAGATATACATACACCATAGGAGCATTATATACATCTTTTCACAAAAAGTGATAAATATGAACAAATAAAATTGATCGAGGTACACAAGTATTATGATTTCTCAATACACTACCAACTAGTTAATTAAAATAATGTATTGGATTTTTTGAAGAGGAATGGACATGGAGTTATAAATGAAATGATCATTGACTGGGATATTATGTTCTTAGATCTTGTAAAGATGTATATATGAATTATTAATGATGGGAAGACATAAATACTTTTCCAAATGATTTAAAACCGATATTTATTATAAAAAAACATTCCCAATATGATGAAGAGAATAGTTAGAATAAAACCAATGCCTTTAATTTTGGGAAATTAAAATACATTATTTTTTGAGATAGAATTATGAAATTAGAAAGAGACTAAGTGTACTATCTATACCTAATGTAAAAAATGGAGTGCTCGGATGATGCTCCTAACATAAATTTTTCTATACAAAAGGATAACACTATGATGTATAGGTACTTGAGGGAAAATTTTGTTGGGATAACATGATGAAGAAATTACTGATTATATATAAAGATGCATGTTTTGTCAATTGTTGGAGGTGGGGAGAAAACATCCTTGAGAAATTATGAAACCTTTTCCTAATACTATGTGTAAATAAGAATGTAATAATTTTGGAGTTATTATAGGACAAGAAAAGTATAGTAGAATGATGAATTAAATATTTTTTATTACTTATTTTCATAAAAAATATAAATATTGAATTTCAATATGGGATGTTTTACCCCTTGATTGCCTCTCAAAACTGTATATTAATGATGTTTTAAAACATTAGGGTGCAACTATTTGAAATTTTTCGATCATGACCAGAAAAATAATATCTAAATTTTATATGTTTTTTAGAAAATTACATTATAATGATATCCTTTTGAGCACCACCTACCATCCTCAAATTGAGGATAGATTGAACTAATTATTCTACAATTATAAGACATTTTGATTTCATTAACATGTGATATTAAAGGTATATGGGTGTAGTATTTAACATTGGTATGGTTTTCCAATAACAATAGTTTCAATTAATGTAATCAAATTCAACTATATAAATCATTATATGGAAATATAGTTCATACTCATAACTTTTGGGGATGAATTTAGTGAAAGGAATCTTATAGTATCAGAACATGATGACAATACGGTGATAATGACAATGAATATTTAGCCTCATATTAAATAATCTCAAAGTAGTAAATAGAATTATGTCAATAATAGGTGGAATGTTTTGGAACATAAAGTGGTGAATCTTATTTTATTGAAATTATATTAATGGATAAGTATTATACAGTTTGATAATAAAGGGAAACTAACCCCATTGTACATTAGACATTTTGATATTCTAGAAATAACTAGATATTTTTATAATCATTTGGGAATGTCATCGAGCCTCACTAAATTGGATGGTTTGGTCCATATATCCTTGTTATGGAAGTAAATGACATACCCAATACATCTACACCCACTAATGAAATATAATTGGAACCTGGTATATCTTTCTATGAATAGACCATCCAGATTCTTGACACAATAGTGTACGTAATGTGGAATTGAAGGAATCAACATGTGTAATTACTTTTGAGAAATCATAAAATTGAGAAATCAACATGGGATCCATGGGATGTTATGAATAAGTACCACACATTATTTGAAATGTAATATCAATGAAAATTTAATGGATAATTTTTTTATATGAATGATAAGTGTAGTACTAGAGCATGAATAATACTATGTGGAAAAACAATATTAATAAAACTATAATATAATGAACATTTTTATATTTTATGTCTCAAGAACTCAAATTTTATAGGGTTAATATGAAATTTGAAATTACTTGGTCAAAATAATCCTAGAATAAAATTCTCACATTTTCTCTTAGGAATAATATTTTCCTAAAAAATTACAATATATTATATATATATACCTAAATTAATTTATATTAATTTGTTATAATATAGAGAAATAATAATTTACTTACTATAAATTTTATAACGACCCTTTATTTTCATATATAAATATCATATATTATTTTATTAATATTTATTGAGTTTCATAAACATAGTCTTGAGGACCATAATAGTTTAGTGTTTTTGGAGACAAGACAAAAAATATTATTTAATGAATGATCTTAAATATATTACAAAAATATAATATCAAATATTTCTCCTCTTAGAAATACCCTACCTAAACCATTCTTCATAACACAAGGAATGAAACATAAGAATAGGTGATCTCAAATTCTCAGTAAGGGTAAACATATGAGATATCAATCTATAATCATTTTAAATTATATCATAATAATAAGGTTATGTGATCAAGTTCTTGACATAAAATGTTCATACCCAACCATTCATATATCATTAACATGATTTATTTCCTAAAAGTTTATCATTTCAAAAAAAAATTACCATAAGTTTGAGAAATCATCATAAATCAATAATGAACAAAAAGATCAGGTAATAAAGATGTGGAACCATAAGAAATATAGAAAAAAATTCCATATATCATGGTAAAATTACAAGATAATTGATATATTGGGTCAAAACATATCACAAGATTCCCGTTGTGGATCTGTAAACACAAATTTCTCATAGTAGGTCGACAATCATATATTCCACGAAGTGGAAAAAGCCTATCAAGATGTTTCCCATTACAATCTCATGAAATATAATCCTTTACCTAAATAATTGGTGTGATAAATAGGTCCCAGACATATAATAATGAAAATCATACTTATGTGTGCCAAAATATTAACAATAATTAATCATATCATCACATTATAAACCAGGTATTGAAAAGGGGTTTTATAAAAAATTAATAAATTCACTATTGCATATCAAATGAAAAATAAATATGTTAAAAAAAATTAAATAAATATATAAATTAATCATATAGATAAATAATATGTATTTTATCATTAAATATTATCCCAAATAACACTTATATAACAAATAATGATGTCATCTTTGATAGAAGATGATTTTGAAAGATCACTTAATACATTTCTTGAGGAAAATATAATTTCAATTTAAATAATCCCTAAAAATAATTATAATATTTTAATAATTATTTTAATTGAATATTAATTTTGAAACATATACGGAATGGTTTAAAAAATTTAGTGGTCATGATAGTGGGAAATTCCATTGATTTTATACAAATCAAATCAATTATTTTATTTAGATTTTAAATGAAAGACATAGGGGCCTCATTTGGAAAATGAAATCAGTATTACCTTTTTAAAAAAAATTTAAAATGTTAAACATATTTAATAATTACATTAAAATATCATTTTTATAATTTAAAAACATTATTATAAAAAAATTATATGTATCAAAAAAAGGTTTTTCGATCAACGAGAGAAATAATGAAATTTTTTCATAAGAGTTTTCTTTTGAACTATTGAGTACATAAAAAGATGAAAATAAAGGTAGAATATTAATTATTATAAAAAAATAAATTTACAATAAATTTAACATGTTTCATTAGATATGTATCATAATTTTTCATTATCATAAGAATACACATTAATAATCGTGATAAACCATGTTGTTGTATCATAAAGCAATTAACACAATAATAATGTTGAAAAATAAGACTCACAAATGAGTAAAATTAAATAAAATGTAAAATATCTTGATAAAAAAAATTCGTGAAATTACATGTCAGAGTGAATCTATATACACGTCATTAAATATGATAGGTGAAAATAATTATATATGTCTCAAAGAAGGAAAATAAAGAAAAATTTCACATACCATAAATCTCGACATCCTTTATACATGATTGAACCTCATGTATAAAAAATATAATATTATTATACATAAATTTTTTACCCATAATTATATATATATATATCATACAAATATGAATTTCCCTTTACATTTTTACCTGTTTACTAACAATTCCAATTTAAAGTCAGGTTTTGAGTTATAAATGCTTTTTTTTCATGTAGGTTTTGATTTGGTATTTTTTCCCTCTTAAATTGATCATAGATAAATAATTTTCATAATTTCAACCATGATTTAAATTTAATATATATTCATTATATACTAATTTATAGTTATTCAAAAAACATAGAGATCGGAAATGAAATACAATGTTATTGGAGAAAGTAAGTCATACGTATACATGAAAACTATTTCAATTTTTCTTGATTGATGAAATGAGATAATGGTAAATAATATATTTTCAATAAATAATAATAATTTTTTCATATATATAACATTTTTTAATTAAATTTTCAACAATTAACTTCAATGAAATGTTATAGTGAAAAAAAATACATCGCTTCGTGAGGCTGTAGTTTACCGTATACATGAATGATGTTATATTATAACCCATTGAATTGAATGTAAGAAGGTATATGTGATATAATAATTATAGAATTATAATTATGTTTAAAATATCATATATATATATATAATCCATCATTATACCCATCCATAGGAGGTGTTGATGGAAAATGGGTCACATCGTTTCGCATGGCGATTGCTTCCTGTATACACGAGCAACATTATAATTTTCTAGTTGAGGGAAGAATATATGATGAATATTGATCCCTTATAATATTAAAAACTAATCATATTTTTTAATAAATATGTTATTTTATGATAATGTTTTAATATGATTTAATGGTGGTGGAAGAAGTAATAAAATAAAAATGATCATTCATGAATGTTATCTCTTCTTCAGGTAACCTCTTGTGTTTTCCAAAAAATATATCTAAGGATGGATTTTCTATTAAACTAAGGATTAAAGCATGAGTGGAGGGAATTAAAGAAAATAATTTGGTAACATTCTAGAACTAAAGTATCTTAGAAGTATGATGTGGGGAGGAGAGGTGTGGATATTTATAATTGAGGAGAGTGGTCAACATTAATTTTTGAATGAAAAAAGGTGAACCCACATTTTTTGAATACCAAAAGGTTAAATATTCGATGCTTATTTATAGAAGAAGATACAAGGTCAATATAAGCCTTTAAAATGGATTTTGGACAAGTTTCAAGGTCATATTACCCCTTATATTTTTGTTTAACCCTCGGTAAGTCCATTCTCACGTTCACTATAGTAAATATGTTTTTGCTATTTTTTCAATAAATTTAAATAAAAAATTAATTTGACGTTTGTTATATAATATAAATTATTCTTATTCTAAATATGGAATATATTTTTTCATATTCTATTCTCATAATTTTTAATTTTTATTTAAATATATCCCATATATGTGATGAAAATGTTGGTTTACAAATAGAATAGTTTCAAATGTTTAAAAACAATTATATCAAAATTCAATATGAAATTGATTCAAATGAAATAAAAAAGAATAATATAGATATAATTGAACTATTTTTTTGCATCAATATTAAAATAATATTTATCTTTTAAATTCTTTGAATGAAGAATATGTTTTTCATAAAAACCATTATTTTCATTATTAATGAAAAAATTAATTATTTAAGAAAAATCCTTAAAACTCACTATAGGATAATTTTTCAGTTTATATTTAATAAAATTAATATATTATTAAAATAAAATTTCTACTTTTTCTAATTTTTTAATAACAATATTTAATAAAACATTTTTTTGACAAGATTGTATTTTCAAAACATATAATGACTTTTGTACAATATAATTACCTTTTTTTAATATTTATACATTTTATAAAAAAAATTACACATAAAATATAAAAAGTATTTATTACACTTCATGTATCTATGTCTTAAGAAATTGGTCAAATCAGTCATGATTAAATAATAATTTTAATAATATATCACTGTTTGTTAAAACATGGTGTCTCTTGTAACACAAGTTACACATAGGGATGTGTGTAACAAAATGAATTTGAAAAAAATGATATATTCAAAAAATTAATTTATAAAAAATTGGATTGTTATAAATTTAATTTAAATAATGATAAGATCATTAGGAGCTAAAAATACATATTTTTCAAAAAACATTATTTTTCAAAAAAAATATTGTTTAAAAAGGCACTATATATCACTTTTTAAATATTATTGTAATGTTTATTGATGTTTTATTTAAAATATATCTATATATTATTAAAATAAATATATTAGTTTAAATCTATCATACTTATTATTACAACTAATATAATTCATATTAGACCATATGATTCTTGAAGTATTCATTTATAGAAAAAAAAATTAGAACATTATTTGTGATTATATTAAAATTATGTTCTCATTTATATATGAATTTTATATTGTATAATATTTTAAATATATTAAATAATAATAATTAAAAATAGTTAAAAATTCAAAATTTCTTTTTTTGGCCATAATCAATAGTAAAAATTGATAAAAACATTAATGTGGTTATGGTAAAAACTGGTTTCTTAGGGGTTATTCTAAAAGGACAAGGGTCATATAATATAAAAACATTGTGAATTTTCTTTTATATTTTTATTCAAAACATATCAATGAACCCTTATAATATGATATATTTTTGAGACACATATCATTTAAAAAATGAAAAATTACAAGTGTTCCACTCATCTCAGTTATAAAAGTAAACCTCATGCCCTCACATAATCACACTCTCAATCCATTAATATGAAAAAAATATCAAATTCTATCCCCAAAACCATTATACATAGTATAGATGTGATTATAATCCAAAAATAGCAATAGTAGGTTCATTAATAAGAGATCCAAAGGATGTTATCCTATTCCAATGTACTTCCTTTCATTAAGATCATTCTTTTTTTACTTCTCATTTTATGATATCAAATTATATATAAAGAATTTCTATATAATAACAGAGACATATCTTATATATTGATATATCATTATTATAACTAAATTATATTTATCGACAACATACTCTGTCAAATTGTAAACAAACCATTGCTCATGTTATGGCACACTTTAGCCTCCTGAACCGATGCAATTTTTTCAATCACCAAATCACTAATATGGTCATAATGATGGAATTAATTAATATATAGGATACTTATGACATTATATTAATTATTTAAATATAATATATCACCTACTTAGACAACCATTCACCCATTAATGAAATGATAACATTGATCATGCGTACATACGACAAACCGCCTCTATGAAGAAATGTGATTAATATTCCATATTCAATTATAAATAATGATTATGAAAATTAATATAATTATTAAATATTAAATTAATAAAATTTATATAATTATGTAGATTATATAACTATATAATATACACATGAGTATTAAAATAAATCACAAAATATTCCAGAGAAAACAAATTAGTTAAAAGGGGAAACAATGGTAATAATTAAGTACTATTATAAAACTAATGGTAAGATATTATAAAAGGATAATATATGATATTATAAATATAAATATAGTTCTATTAAAAATTAATAACTTTCTAAAAAAAATTATATATTTTTTAAATCATGTTTAATTAAACAGAAGCAAGTGGTATGGAATTTCATCTCAATTTTTTTCCATTGTAGAATATATTTTATTATACACATATTAAATTTTTATGGGGAATATATTAAACCAATTTATAATATTGAGGATGAATAGATATTTATTTATTATTTTTATAATTTTATTTCAATTTTATTTTTTAATGGGTTTTCAATTCTAATGTTATAAAAGATGAAATAATTTATTTTACATACAAAATTTCCTTTTAGATTGATTATATTTTCATTAAGGGAATATTATAATTTATAGTTCATAAAATCAATTAATTTTCATATTATTTGTATATTATTTTATTTTCCAAAAAATGTTCATGATTTTCTTATATTCAGATCTTGAATCAAAAAAAAAATCAAAATAAAATATGATTTTATTTCACTCTTAATTTGGTATGTTTTTCTTCCACATACATATTTATAAAAAATTATCTATAACAATTATTTTAATTATTTAAATGGTTTATTATAAAATTTTTTAATCCTTATCTTGTAAAGATTTACTAATTTAAGAGTTCTTTTTTTTAAAAAAATTGTCTATTTTGAAATTCCTTACAAAAAGTTGAAAGGAATGTTTTTTAATGTATAAGCTTATATAATTCTTCCCATGTACCATAATAATTTTATTAAATTTAGTATATTCTACAAATGTTTTATCATTTTATAAATAAAACACTATAATGGGTTGTTACATTAATATTTCACATCCATTTTCATTATTATTACAATGGTTATGACCATATTAGAAACCTATATTTCTAATAAACTTAGGGAAACATTTTATACTTTAACATTTTCATGGTTATAACTCCTCTTAGAAAATATATAATCTTGTGATCATTGGATAATGAATTTCTATTAAATATCAATATTCATTGTATCATGGTTGAATATAATTCTTAAATTGTATACCTTTTTTATAATGCATGCTTTACCCTGAAAGTTATTTCATTAACCATGGGAAGTCATAAAAAATTAGTATTCTTTCCTCAATATAGATACTTATTGTTATGAAATATTGATAATAAATTTAATTTTTCATTCCATACATGATTAATTAATTGTAAATGTAGTGTTGGTTGGATCCAAAATATTTAGAGCCCCTCGAGGAATCAATATCTATCATAAGACATATCTATTTTCCAAATTTAATGGATTTTAAAATAGTTTTAAACTGTCATGGAAAAAAATGTTGGCAATATATATATATATATATATATCATGATGTCTAATATTATGATGTAAAATATTATTAATTTCCATAATTTAAAAATCATTTATTATCATTCATAGCAATTTTTCATCGATTTTTTCCATGGATTCATTTTGTGATGAATTTATTTTTTAAATGGAATCTGTTTCCATTATCTACCATGTTATATTGATTATTCCTTATATAAACAAATTATTTTACACTATTGGTAATATATTCAAGGTATTTGAGATAACCCATATTTTATTTCCTATCGCCAAGATTGGAATAAAAAGTCTTTGAATGATTTTCAATTATGTTGACCATTTTCCTTTATTTTGTTTTATATTGTATTAACAATCTAAAATGGGAATCATGTACATACTAGTTTCTAAAAAAATACTAAAATTATTGGTCCTTTAGGATAAAAATCTGTGTATCTATTCTAATGTAAAAAATATACAACTACCTTTGGTTTACTAGAGACATGGTTGTTATAATTGTTTCATTGATTTTTAAATGAGTGGTATGCTTACCTTATTTAAACATGTACTACTAATGTTCAATTTAAGGACCTGGATTTAAATATTACATATTGTAGTTACTTTACACTATAATTCACTTTCTTAAATTGCTAATGAAAATTTTCTTTTGGTGTTTTAGAGATTTATTTCATAAATATTGCATAAAAATCAAATAAATATAAAGTGAAAATTTCTACTTCATATCCATTTTCCAACTAAACCTATCTTTTAAAAATAAATATGATTTTATTTCATGAAATATAATAAAAAATTGATCTTGAATTAATCCTTTCCTATACTCATTGTCAAGACCCTGGTAAAAAAATTTTAAAATGTTGGATGAGAAAACGATCACAAGAAGTGACATAAAAGAAGAAAAAATTTAGTCTAGTGAAAAACATGAAAATATAAGAGGACAAATTTCCTTAAAAACATCTCTTTTTATCTGAATATGGAATCATTTTACCGTAACAAATATCACTATAATATATTTTCTAAATGATATTATTTTAATGAAAACACATAATCATTATAAGAAAAATCATGATGGTTCATTAGGAAATCATCATCTTAGAAACCATATAGAAACCATAAAATTTGAATAAGAATATACTTAAATATAAATATTATTCTATGATGAACTTGACCATTACCCTATTAATTGGAGTCTTATCCAGTCTCATCCCTCTTATAAGGAATATTAAGCATTCTCAAGAAATATAATTTTGTTTAACCCTTCATAAATAATGTTCATGGACCATATCATGATTAAATTACTTAAATAAACCATTTATTACCATGTGAATAGAAATTAAAATATCAGTATACCATCTTTTAATGTAATTTTTTGCCCAAAATTTCCAATAAAAAATAAATGAGAGTTTTTAATTGATTAAAATAAGAAATATTTTATTAGGAACCAAAAATAACATAATTATTATGCTGGGGGGGATTATTTATCATTGTATACATTAGAACATAATTTTTTTTTAAATATATTCAAACATTAAGTAAGATGTTTCCTTCTTGAAAAACTTTTAAATAAAGTGAAAGAAAATAATTTATTAATATAAAATAACATGAACATAATAAAGATACCATTTTCGTTGAAAATAAACAAGGAAACATATAAAAGAATATTAAAATTATTGAGGCATTATGATGGATGGAGTTTCCATTCATGTTGTATTTTCATCAAAATACATTCCATTTTAATTTTGTAAAAATATTTGAGAGGTGGACATTAGAAGTTGGTTTTCTAAATGAATTCCCATTACCCTGAGCCCAAATTGTCTTCTTTGTCCACTATCTTCATAAATAAGAAACTTATTTAATTTTATACTTGATTAAAAATACATTTAATTTCCATTAATCAATTAGGTTTTTTTAATAACATTGTATATAAAATTACTTAATCAATTAAATTCATGTTGGGTGTTTTGATAATAATTTTACAGTATATGACAAATTACTTTAGTGGGTTGAAAATTGTTTAAGTGGTCATTATCACTCCATCTAGTTAATTTTTATTATGAAATAAATATCAATTTATGCATTAATTCTACATTTAAATCCAAAAATTTATTATGGTTATGAAAAATTAACAACTTTCCAATCGTGGTGGTAGTTGGATGTATATAAGCATTACTCTCATTTCCATTTACCAATGATCGTTATCAGAATAAGGTAAGAATTATTTTATATTTCCTTAATTATAATAATATCATAAATATCATATTAATTATTTTTATATACTTATACTTATATATATATTATCTAGGTGATTTAGGGATGAAAAATAAATCACTTCATATCATCGAGGTTGTACTCCACATGTACATAAGAACAAAATGATAATTTTTCAGTGTTTGTAAAGTTAATAAGCCAAATGATATAATATATGTTAATAATAAAAAAAATTAATTTGATATAATTTATAAATATTAATTTAATCACTATAATCCATCCCTAATAGGTGGTGATGGATATTAAATTACATCGATTCATGAGGCGATAGTCCATTGTACCCATGAATGGTAAATTCTATTACCATATGATGATGGATGGAGGTGGGCATAGGTTTTTTGTTAGCATAATAACAACTATTTATATTTCGGATAATGTTATTATTATTTATCATATTTTAAAAAAATTTATGGAGTTGTAAAAAGGAAGAAAAGATTCAGATAAAAACAATCCATATTAATTGGAAATCCACCTTTGATTAACACCTTATTCACTCTTAGGATTATGTTATTACTGAAAAAAGATATCTATAATGATGGAATGGATTATTGGAATTTATTAGTGAAGATATTGGATGAAAAAATGGGGTTTTAATCATGAATGATTTAGAAGAAGAGGTAACCTTTTATATGGGATGAGAGGGGAAATTTTGTAATTTCTCAAAAAAATTTAACAAATATAAATTAATTTTCAATTATAAGTTATTGAAAACTAATTTAGTTTGATAATAGGATAAATATGGGTCTAAATAAGCTTATAAAAAAATTATATATGTTTTTACAATTTTTCAGCCTTATCCCTTATTTTAAACTATTTATTAAACATTATTAAACTTACCAAAGAAATAAGGGTTTTTATACATCATGGGTCAATATAGTTAGTTTAAAAGAATAAAAGGACTATAAATAAACACTGGATGGTATTATAACCAATATACATGTAATTGTAAAAAATATTATATTTTTAGGAACACTATCAATTTTAATAAAATATTATTTATTATAAAATATCATTAGTGCTAATTTTTAGAACTATTTACTACTATGTTTTTAATAAGAGTAAGATAAAAAGTAATATAATAAAAAAAATTATTACATCCATTATCCCGACCCATCCCCCGGGGCCCGTTCCGTGACTACCCTAAGCCCTCCTTCCATAGCCCAGGGGATGGCGACTAGCATCAAAAGCATAATTCTCTAAAACTGGGAAGGCATTTCCTTTATAACCTGTAAAATCACATATTAGAACACACAAATAGATACAAAACACTAATTAAACTTTATAACTAAAGATTGCTGAAAAGTCAAAGGGGCCAAAAATATAATAAAAATAGTAAAGTACAAGGAACTGGAAGTAAAAGTATAACTGATGAAAAGAAAAATAGCTACTGGGTCATCCTATGGAATTCCTACCTATAGGGTAGGTACAGATAGCCTCCTCAGCACTCCATGTCCATCAGTTTCCTCCATGTACCGACTCGTCGTAAGGTCCACGTCCGGGTACCGTCCAGTCCTGGTACTCTCTACCTTAGTCAGAGCTGTCTGTCATCTTCAACCAACACAACATGGTATGGGCATAGACCGTGAAAGGGTGAGTATAGCGATACTTAGTAGTTACCCAGAGACCCTAATCATCTCACAAAATCCAACAAGGATAAACAAAAATGTATGAACTAAACAGATATCCTTACTTAGGTATATGCTCATACAAATAGCTAAGTGATAATGTAATCTAACTCAATCATTTGTAAAACACAACATTTACTGACTCAGCTCAAAATATTATTTATTCTTGGGGAAAAACAGTTTAGACCCTCGACTTCTGGATAACTCCTCCTCTATCCAATATAGTGGGCCAACTGCCACAACCAGGCGCTTCCCACTAACCTTGAACTGCTGAGGTACTCCTCCTGTCGAGTAATGTGGGTCTGCTACGTCCCAAAGAGGATATCCCCACTATAGATTTTCCTCCACAACTAGGTGCTCCCCAGTGGGCCAAATGAGTCACTCCGAGTCGATCGGTTTGTAGTCGTCTACTCTCAGCCAGCTACTAGGTTCCCACAGAAATGCTCGCTCATCTCTGAAAGATCCACTATACAAGATACTTTTTGATTCTCCAAATGTCACGAAGTCCAATGAAAAGTATTCCGAAGTTCCACCACGCCATAGGGGTCTCAACGCAACTTACGACCCGTCAATTGCACACCCGGTCTGTGAGTAATTAGCCTTTCAGTCCAAGTGGCCCGGTTCGATTCGTGCACGATCCAACCTAACTGTATCACAACTATACCCCAAACATTAGTGGAATATACTCAAAGGGACTTCCACACTCCATGATTTCCAGCACTGCTGAGGGTTCATCAAATGTATGTCTGGTTCCAATGATATGGCCAAAAGAGAGTAAAGGGTCGTTGTGGGCTCAGGTCCGGTCCGACCTAGTCAGACTGACCTGGCCCGACCTAGTCTGGGCCGACCTGGTTTGGGTCAACCCGGCCTAACCCGTTGGGTATGGCCCTACTTTTTGGACGGGCTATCCCATTAGGTTTTTCTCGGCACATAAGGCCCAGCCCAGCTTGCTACAAGGTGTCACAGACAGCCGCGAGGGCAGAGACCGGTAACAAGGGCGTGGACCGGCCATAGGTCGGTGCAAGGGAGGTTTGTCCCGGAGGCTTCCGTTGGGGCGTGGCTCGGCCCAAAGGGCACCATGAGGGAGCAGGCCAGTTCAATCGGGGTGCTACGAGGGGCACGAGGAGGCCAGCTCTGCCGGGATGCCACTAGGGGCGCGAGATACCGGCTCGGTCGTGGCGCCGTGAGGGGCGCCTGAGTATGGATCATTCGGTACACCATGAGGGGAGCGGGAGGCCGGCCCGGCTGGGCGACACGAGGTGTGCGGGAGGCTGTCTCGTTCAGGGCGTCGTGACAGGTGTTGGAGGCCGGCTCAGCCGGGGCGCCATGAAGGCGCGGCTTCGGCCGGTGGCTCGGGAGGCCGGCAGCTGGTGTAGCCGGGACAGATTGGAGGCTCGAGGAGGGTGCTGTCGGTGGGTGTGGGTCCAGTTTAGCCTGGAGGACGCCACGATGCTGGGGTGTTTGGGGTCGGTTCAGCCGATAGAAGGTGCGGCCAATGCTGCGTGGCGCTACCCGGCGCTGCCCGGCACGGCTCGACCAGAAAGGCGGAGACCATGGGGGCAATTAAGCAGGGGCGCTAGAGTGTCCCAGGGGTAGTGTGGGTCACGAAGGCCATGAGGGGAATGGTTGTTGCTTTCGTCGCCTTCAACACAATTGTCGTCTTCCTCTGTTTCAAAGAACACCACAAATCAACAGAAGGGTTCCAGATAGGACAAGCCAGGTTAGTTTGGCCCGCACTCTTCGCATTAGAAAGGTAGCATGATTTTCACCAAGAACATAAAAAAGAACGAGCATGGGTGATATTTTCAATTCCTATAATCTCTCATTAATTTCTATTCTGAACCCCTCAAGGAAAAAGATGGGAGAACATGGGAAGTGTTTATCAAATAATGAATAAACCCCTACCTTGTTCGTTGTTTGTTTACATTAGAACGAGAAGGAGGATGTTGGTTCATTGTAGACGAACACATCCTACGTCCGAGGAAGGAGAAATCAGTGTTTAAGGTAATGAAGGTGATAAAGGAATTGGCCGCGCCACCCGTGGATTTCACAACCTGTGCTTCCCACGTGATGCTCTGGCTCCCCAGCTTAACAGCCCTGGCAGTGTCCTCCTTTCAGGTCGAGCCGCACCAGGCTGTGTCGTGCCGCATGGGCCGCGCCCTCCACCGGTAGTACCTGCCACTACCACCCCGACCACGCGGTGCCCTTCGGGCTGACCTGGCCACGCACCCGCTGGCCGCGCCAGCCAACAGCCTCCGAGCAGCCCATACCGCACCAACCGCCGGCCTCCCAAGCCCCTGGCCGATCACGTGCCATCATGGTACCCTGGCTGAGCTGGCCTTTCGTGCCCCTCGCGGCTCCCTGGACGAGCCGACCTCCCTTTCCCCTCGCGGCGCCCTGTCCTAGCTACAATCTCGCACACCTCATGGCACTGAAGCTGATCCAGCCTCTCATGCCCCTCGCGGCACCCCGAGCGAGATGGAATCCTACACCCTCGTGGCTCCCTAGCCGAGACGGCCTCCACATTCCCCTCGTGGAGCCCTTTCCAAACCGTCCCACACCTTTGTGGCGCCCTCTGGGATGGGTCACGCCCCCGCGACACCCTTCATGTTGAACCACACTTGCGCTGAACTCTGGCCGGTCCGCGCCATCATGACCGCTCTGCACCCTCACGGCCCTCCGCGACCCATTGCGGCCACAAGGCAAGGCCCTGTGGGTCGGGAAAAACATAATGGGTTGGCCCGGCCAATGGGATGAGCCAGACCCAACGGGTCAGGCCGGGTCGACCCAGATCATGTTGGCCCCGACTGGGTTCGGCCGGGTTGGTATGACAGGGTCTCACAAGACCAGGGCCCACTACGACCCGTTAATTTCGTTTGGCCATATCTGTGTCACTAGAAGTATGTTAGAAAAATCGTTTGCGGTGCTGGTAATCTGGAGAATTTCAGTCCCATTGAGTATATTCCACTGGAGTTTGGGGTATAGTTGAGATACGGTCCGGTTGGATTTTTCCAAAATCAGAACAGGCCCCTGTGACTAAAATGCTAATAACTCACAGACTGGGAGTCTTATTGACGCACCGTTAGTTGCGTTGAGTCCCCTATGGAGTTTCAGAACATCCAGACACTTTTTTTGGGGACTTCATGTTAGTTAGTGAATCAAACAGTAGCTTGTGAATTGGATCTTCAGGAGATGATCGAGAATTTGTGCGGGAATCTAGTAGATAGCTGAGACAATACGACTTCTGACTGATCGACTCAGAGTGACTCGTATGGCCTAGTGGGGAGCATGTGGTTGTGGTGGAAGACCTATGGTGGGTAGCGCCACTATGTGACATATCACACCCACAATACATAACAGGAGGAGTACCTCAAAATTCCAAGGTTTGTGGGAAGTGCCCGGTTGCGGCATCATGCCCACTTTACTTGATATAGGAGGAGTTCTCTAGAAGCCAAGGGTTCGAAATTTTTTACCCCAAAAATAAATCATAGTTTGAGCTAAGTCAGTAAATTTTGTGTTTTCCACATGATTGATATGGATTACTTGATAACTTAGGTATTTTTATGTGCATATACCTAAGTAAGGTTATCTGTTTATTTCTTACATTGTTGTTTATCCTAGTTGGATTTCATGAGACCATTTGGGTATCAGGGTCCCCACTTAGTATCATTATACTCACCCCAGCATGGGCTATTCCCGCACCTTGTTGTGTTGGTTTTAGGAGATGGACAGCGCTGACTGAGGCTGAGAGTACCCGGACTGGATGGTACCCGGAGGTGGACCTTATGACGAGTCGGTACACGGAGGAGATATGCGGACATGGAGTGCTGAGGAAGTGATATGTACCTACATTTCAGGTAGGAACCTCTGTGTAAAACCCAATGAAATTTATTGTTTTCTTCAGTTTACTTTTAGTTTCTTATACATTACAGTTGGGCTTGTATTTCCGACCCCTTTTACATTCATCACACTTTTGTTATAGAGTTTTATATAGTTTTTTGGTTCCAGCTTGTGCTCTATTCTGGGTGTTTTCAGGTTATGAAGGCAATGAATTCCCAGTTTTATGGAATTATGGATTTGGTGCTAGTCTCCAGCCCCTGGCCATAGGATGGAGGGCTTGGGTTAGACACGACACGAGCCCTAGGGGACGGTTTCTGAAAAATTTTCATAGGAGGGTGCATCTAATCACTCGTGAGTCAGCCAACCTCACCCTCAAGGTAGAAAATGTTGACATTGAGAAAGTCTATAATCCTGGGAAGGGGAACATGGTAACTAATGCCCTCAACAGGAGGATAGGCCTGCATCTACTGAGTGAGGCGGCAGAGTAGCTAGCCACTTTGCAGATATACTTTGTGGGTTGAGAATAAAAGATAGTTTTTGGGTTTTTCATGGAAAACAATAAAATAAATTGAACTACACTTTATATTATTTTTGAGCCACTATTTGGATGTTTTTAGGTGGGTTCCACTAAAACTAAACCTCCTTATGGGAGTTGATGTGTGGGGACCACCCGACCATAACCTCCCTGAAAGGTTATGGTGGTGGGTCCCACCCGAGCCTAACCTCCCGTTGGACGTTACGGTGGTGGGGACCACCCGGGACTAAACCCCCATTTTTAATTGTGGAAAACATATAAACACCCCTCATTAATGAGCGGGAGCCTCTTGACCTCTTCTACCCAGTTAATTCTACCAACACACTTGCCATTAAGGTTCCAAATCCCCCCCATTAATTAATTGATCACATAAACTAATTATTTTTAATCAATTATACATTTTCTGCCAAAAATTAAATAATAGATAAACATAATCTTTTATTTTGGATTGGAATATTCATCTTGGCGTAACTTGGGAGAGGAGGTAATAGGGATAAAGCTCTCCAATGAATAACTTCCTCCATAAAGAATGATGGTGAGGAGTGTCTTCAACTTCTTTCGCGGAAGCACGTTTCAGAGGCAACAAATGTGTGAAGTCTTCGAGGACCAAACTTCCCTCCTCACCATCATCAAGGAAACGATGCACGAGATTGGATGGGATGTGTGTGGAGGATGCGATGAATGATGACAGCTCCATCTTCTTCCCCACGACTCCATCGATGAACAACAATCAAGGTTGGGGGTTTATTTGAAAATTATATTATTCCTTTAATTCTTCCAATCCAAAACAATGAATCATTGAGGATGATTTTCCTTACGGGATGAAATTTTTTTTAAAAAATGTGGGGTGTTTTTTTGAATTTTCTTTCATCTTATTTTATGGATAATTATTAGAAATTCAAGAAAGAATTGAAGTGCTTTCTACGAACCTAAACACAGATGGTGCGGGCCAAATCAACATGGCCTAATGCCTCTGTTGTTATTGTTTGTGATGTTCTTCAGAATGGAAAAGAGGTGACGAGAAGACGTAGGCGACAGAGGCAAAAGTTGTGCTACCCGCGACCTCCACAACCTGCACCACCACCGCGACGCTCTGGCACCCCTAGCTGAACCGCGGCACCCACCGGCTTCCGAGCAGCCCCAGCTGCGCCGCCCCCAGACCACGCCACATGCTGGGCCGAACCGCGCTGCCCATTATCCATTCCACCCATGAATAACAGGTCGAGTCATGCCACACCCCAACTAAACCGACCCCCAGCCTCCTTGAGCCCCACACACCCCATGGCTCTGCCTTCCACGCGACCCGTGTGAACCATGTGCCCTGCAGCTCTGCCGTCTGTGCACCTCACATACCCTGCGCACCCCGCGGCTCTGCTCACCCTGTGCCGCTGCTAGACAATCAGCCCCGGTCTCTCTGGCCGAGCCGCCTGAGACGCGCCCCTCGTGGCGCCCCGGCCGAGCCGGCCTCCTGTACCCCTCGCGGCACCCTAGCCGATCCGTCTCGCGCCCTCACGACAACTCAGCTGAACATTCCCTCACACCCCCTCTAGGCCAAACCGCCCTCGCGTCGACCCATATCGTGTCTACGCGCTCGCGGCCGGTCCGCTTCCACTCGGCCCTCCGCGGCCCCTCGCGGCCAGCTGGGTGGGTCCCAGCGGGCCCGACCAAAACCAACGTGCTAGCCCACCCAACATGCCAAGAGAGATCCAACAGGTAATGCTGGCCCGACCCAAATAGGGTCGGGCCCGGTCGGTCTGACCGGGTCGGACCGGACCCAGGCCCATTACGCCCCGTTCACATTATTTTGGGTATATCATTGGTACTAGAGGTCTGTTTGACAAACCGTCTACGGTGGTAGAAATATTGAAGAATGAAATTCCCTTTGAGTATTTTCCAGTGGAGTTTGGGGTATAGTTGAGATATGTTCTGGTTGGATAATACACGAATCCAACCAGGCCCCCGGGACTAAAAGGATAATTACTCAGAGACAAGGCATCTGATTGGCGTGCAGTCAGTTGCAGTTAGACCCCTATGTCGTGGAAGACCATTCAGATAATTGTATGAGGGCCTTCGTGGTAGTTGGAGCATCGAACAGTATCTTGTGGAGCATATCTTCTGGAGACGGTCGAGCATTTGTGCGGGAACCTTTTAGCTGGCTTAGACTCGACAACTACTGGATGATTGACTCGGAGTGACTCGTATAGCCCAGTAGGGAGAGACTAGTTATGGAAGAAGACCCTAGGTGGAGGAGCACCTGGTTGTGGTGGCAGAACAATAGTACTCGATATGAGGAGTACCACTATAGGCTATGAGGGCGACTACCTTGTTGTGGTGGCATACCTATGGTGGGGAGCGCCTCTGTGTGACGTAGCAGACCCACAACACTCGACATGAGGAGTACCTCTACAGTCCAAAGTTAATGGGAAGCACCTGGTTGGGGCGGAAGGCCCACTGTACTCGATAGAGGATTGGTTCTCCAACAACTGAGGGTTCAAAATTTTTGACCCCTAGAATAAATCCTTGTTTGAGCTAAGTGAGTAACCTATTTGTTTTCCTCATGATTGAGATCAATTACATGATATCTTTCATATATGTATGGGAATATACCTATGTGAGATAATATGTTGATTTTATACGTTTTTCTTTATCCTTGTAGGATTATGTGAGACCTTGAGGGTCTCTGGGTCCCTACTGAGAATTTTTATACTCACCCCTGCAAGGGCTATGTCTACACCTCATTGTGTTGGATACATATGACGTGCATCGCTAACTGAGGCTGAGAGTACTAGGACCTGATGGTACCGAGAGGTGGAATATATGGCATGACAGTAAAAAAATGAGACAGATGGACCTGGAGTGATGAGGAAGCGATATGTACCTACCATTCAGGTAGGAACCTCAGTGGACGACCCATCGTCAGTTTTTCTTTTCTTCAGTTGTACTTTTAGTTTCTTATACATTAGAGTTGGGATTGTATTTCCAGCCCCATTTAATTTCAGAAAACTTTTGTTATATAGTTTTACATATTTTTTTGTTTCCATCTTGTGCTCTGTTGTGTGTGTTTTTTTGTTATAAAGGCAATTCCTTTCCAGTTTTATGTAATTATTCCTTTGGGGCTAGTTGCCAGCCCTTAGCCTATGCAAGGCGGTATTGGGGTAGTCACAACACGGGCCCCGGGGGACGGGTCGTGACATCCATAACATGTTATCTTAATCTATAAAATTCTTGTATAACAATATATATCTCAAATTACGTTTCCTTTTATATTTTTATTATCAATTATTAGATTTTTCTATTAATTGAGCAATTATTATGTCAATGTTGTGTAATCATTTAAGATAAATATTTCTTCAATATTTATTAAAAATCAATTACGACTCAGATATATATTTCCGACATCCAAATATATTTTCAATTTAATAATATTCTCTAGTAATCTCCACTTCAAAAATATTACAGTTAATAAAAATAGGTGTGATTTTTTTGATGTTCATTAAATAAAATATTATAATTATTGTAATCAAATGAAAATGTTTCTGAAATGTAATATAACAAAATATAAAATTAATATGGAATAAATATACTCGTAAAATAAAATTATGTCATGTTTTTTGGTCAATTTATTGTTTTTTATTTTATTTTCGATTTTAGATATCTGTTTTACCATATATTGTGGTATCAATAATTACCAAGGATACATTTCTGTTGAACAGAAAAAAAGGGGAATTGTTTTCCAAATATAGACCCACTAATTCCAAACGTGGAATCCATTTTTCAAAATATATAATACAAATGATATAATTTAGTTATAAATTAATTAAAAACAATATACCAAAAAACATTTTTTTTAAAAATACCTGTTAATGTATAAAATAATTTTATAGGAAATTATAATATAAAATTCATTTCAGAAACCATAATTTTATTATTACTAATCCAAATGAAAAAATTAAAATTTTAAACTATACCAAAACAGTTTGTCAAATTTTATATAACATAAATTAATTTATTTACATCAATTAAAATAAACATCATATCTATTCATTAAAAATAATTATATTCAAAAAGTTTAAAAATCCTCCTAAGATAAATCTAACATGATGAACTCAAAAATAAATTGCATTTTTCAATTAAATAATTTAAAATTCAAAAAACTAATAATAATATTCACTCATAAAAATCATGAAAACCATTTATTCAATAAAACCTAATTTTTTATTAATAAAATGGATTTAATTAAAAAAATGTTATTATTTAAAAACCCTTAATAAAATGATTAATAATATTTAATGAGTTAATTTAATGGATATGTTATAGTCAGAATATTTATATTATAATATTTTGTTGTTCATTTATTCTATCCTGTACATTATAGGTCATAGTATATTATTTTAAAATATTAGAATTTTACATTCTACACCCATTTAGAAATTCTATACTCAAAATTTTAATTAATTTAAGTTATTATCATTTGGATTCTCAAAATATATTTTTAGAAATATTATCATCATAATAAGGGTTTACAAAACATGCACTTGAAATAGAGTGAAAGGGAAGTACAAAATTCATCTCTAGTAACACATTCTAGGTTTTAATGTTGTAAAAAATTTGTTAGATGTAAAAACATGGATATGAAATCAAAAAATAACTCATAAAGAATACTACAGCATGATAGAGAACATTTATATACAAAAGATAACCATCAATAAACCATAAATCGTTGATCTGTTAAATGGATATTGATTTTTCGATAACAAAATTCAATGTGTAATAATTTTTTTCCAGATCCATTTTATAGAGTTGAGGAATTAATTTAAAATATGTAGTAAAATAATAAGTTAGTATACATAAATTAAAAATTTTAATTTTATCATTTAATCAATTTCAATAATATTATCACCACCTTCTCTAAATTAAGAGTATTCAAGATGGTTTTTATAATCGATTCACTGAAAAATATATATTAAAAGATCACATATTCTTCAAACAATATAACTAGCTTTCCCACATATCATTAGAAGTTCATAATAATAATAATAATAATAAAAGGGAAGTATAAGTAATATAATGAATAAACCTTGTATTTGAATGAAAACAATATTAATGACAAAATCCGAAAAAAATTAACACGTAATGATTTAATTAAATTATTCGATAAATATTGAATCTTAAAATCCATTAAATTATATTTAACTAATATTGAAACCAAATTATTAGATGTATTTAAAAATATATTAATCAACGATATGTAAAATAATTATCTTCTAATTTATAATAAACCACTCTTAATGTATCATACAAAACATTAAATTTTTCTAATGACATAATCACCAAGATATACAAATATATAATTTCCATAAACATCATGAATCACTTTAAAGACACATTAAAATTCTATATTATTTAAAAATATAATTCAACCTTTTTTCCTCATATAAAATCCCATAGTATTATGTTAACCTTAATCCTATAATTCCCCCAATAATTATAGTGGCCTTCTCCCAAAATATAATTAATCATCTAATCACCAATACATTTCAAATACAATGGTTGTCTAATACATATGTTAACAAAATTAACTAAACCAATGTCTTTCATATTTCTTAGATGAAGAAAAACAATTTCATACTATCCAAGACATGGCATATTCCAGTGGTAGGAGAAAAACCCTTTCTTTCGGTTGGTTTTGGGTTCAAACTTTATAGCCTTTCTAGATGTGAGTGGATTTCACTCAACCTACCTGTGTTCTTTTTTCTAAAAATATAGTCCTTACAACATTATCTTTAGAAAAACCCACAATAATATATTTAATATATTTAAAATTAAAAAATGTTTTAACATCAAATGTTATCTTATACAGTTTACATTTTACCCCAATAATCCAATAACCAATAATTACCTCTAAATCAAGGATCATATAAACACTAAATATTATCCATATTATTAATCTGTTTTCTATGAAATGAATAAATCAATATTCCTCATTTTTTTTCATATTATAAACTTTTGGTTTACATAATCATTAAATATACACTAAATCTTATCATAATAAGGATACTAATTACTTTAAACTTATGTCCAATCATTAATATACCACTACATCACAAATCATAAATGTAAAAACTATAATAATTAACTATTCATTATAATATCTTAACAATTCCATTCTATATTTTTAATTAATACATATTTTCTACAACTAAAAAATATGAATCATGTCTTATGATTCAATAATTCCAAATCATAATCCATGAAATAATATATAACTTATGTATTAAATTTTTAGTTTCATCATATTCAACTATAATTTCATTAGGTATTTCAAAAAAATTATCATTATGTTATCACTGACCTCATTCATTATACTTCCCTTAAGTACATCGATTATCATTATGAACCTTTTCCAAAAATTTAAAACATTTCATTGAAACTGATAGAATAACTTCTTTCTCCCTCGTGGAGTTAATTGAACATATCATTTTCATTGGTTGATTATTTCATTATGACCTACTTGACGACAATTAAAACAAAATAAAATTGATTTAAGATATTTTACAAGGATTTTCTTTAAACATTTCTGAAAAATAATTTGATGAATATATTTATATTTATTATCACGAACATCAATACATGCATAGGGATTCATTTAGAATATATTTTATGCCTTAAGAAACTATCCTAAGTTCAAGTTGTTAAAAATTACTCCTGATAAGGGGTAATAATAACTATAATATTTTTTTATATATCTATCATTCTGTTCAGTTTCCCAATTAGAAAACCATCCCATTTTACTTCACATCCATTTTTACTTTTTTTCTTCAAGATCCTTTGATTTACTAAAACAAAAATGGATATTTTATGGAAATCAATATAATCATAATATAACACCTTCTATGGAGGATAAATAATTATAGAAACTTATATATGTTATCTCAATCTCTTTCAATTAATCAAATATAACATTGATTTTCATAATAAAACTATAAATTGTGATTATAAAGACATATTACAAATTTTCAAATAACATCCAAAATTTTATGGTTCTCTAAACCCTTTTCTGATAACAATTTTATTTACCCAACATTAATCATTACATTTTATAGTGACAATAAACTAGAATTCACGTTATTTCATTTATAAATATCTATTAGGTTTGTATTTATAGAATGTTATATCATAAATGTAACATGAAAATCCTCGATATTATGATGTGAACACTTCTACTTTGTATCAATTTTACCCACAAAATAACACTATTCAAAATAAACATGTTTAATTTTCATATCATATATTTATAAATTTTATGTTGACCTAAAACATGTACCTACATAAAATAAAATTCATAAGAATGAAAAATTAAAATTTGGGATGAGAAAAAAGATCATTATGGTACACAAAATAAGAAAATAATTAGATTAGTAAAAAATAAAAAAATACGACATATAAATTTTTATAAAGATATACATTTTTATCTAAAAAAAGAGTCATTTTACATTTAAAAAGAAAAGTATCTTAACAATTTAAAAACAATAATTTCCATGAAAACTCACTAAAAAGTGTAGAAATATAATGTGGGTTCCTGGGAACATCATCATATTAAAACAATTTTAGAAAAATTATAATTGGAATAATAATATGGTTGAATACAAATAAAATTAATTGAAGGATGTGATTATTACTAATTTCATTACATCACTATCTATGTGTAGCAAAACTATATGCTATATCAGGCTCACCCATGTCTTATAATAGGTCTGAAATCATCTAAAATAATGTGCGTGTATAATATAATGAATTTTTTTTGAAAATATCATTAAAAACCACATATAAATACTTTAATATATCAAAATACCTTTGTTTAAAACCCATTTTTATACAAAAAATACATAGAAAAATGGATATAGGGTTTTCTTTTGAGGAAAAATATGATTTCATATAAAGAAAAATAATCATATAAACACTAAGATGGTGGAAAAATTCATGAACTTGAAGTGGCAACTGGTGAAGCTCAGGATGCTATAAATCAAATGAAGAGTTTTGTTGCAAGTCTCTTGCAATTCATAGAAAAGATAAGACAATCCAATATGGGGATGTCCTTCTATCTCTAGTGCATTATTGAAAAACACTTTCATCTTCAATCATTTGTGCCTACATTCTTTTGCTACCTGCTTTAAATGTTTACCTAAGACAATGGGCGTAGTAAGCATAGTTTGTTTTTTTCTAGGTTTATAAAAATTACAATACAATATTTACATCTTTAAATTGCTCAATATTACCTAAATAATATGAAATGTATGTTTAGTGAGTTGGGACTTGACTATTTTTCAGAGTTCCCTTGTCTTTTATGGGCAGTTTAAGGTCATGCACGTCAGACAAAAAAAGAAGACTAATGTTTAAGGACCAATAACTTTGACAGAATGGATTGAAATTGTCTCAATTCCTTGATAATTTATCTGAAAACATATTACCACATTCAAGTATGGAGGATAACATGTAAATTATGACATAGGAAATTTTGAATATGAGGAATCGATGAAAAAAAGGCTAAAAGACATTAGATGAAGTATTTCTTTATGAGTGAAGTTACCATTATTTAACAAACCCATTTGGGGGTTGAATTATATAGGGCCGCTTAAGTGCATTGGATGCATAGTCAATTAATAGTATCTTTTGGATGACAGGTCCGTTATGTAGACTACTTATTCAAGGCCACCTAGGCGCACGTGCTGCATAGTAAGGCAAGAGATCTCTCGGAAATTTTACTTTTCTACTGCTTAAAAGCTATTGGATGTTTAAGGAGATTCAAATTATCCAAATCATAGAGTTTTCATTATGGAGAGAGGTACGTGAATATGGAGAGGATATTCTCAATCATGATTGTCATATAATTGATTGAATGTCACCACAACGAAGGTATGATCCAAACGTAGGGAAGGGAAATATAAACCATATACGTGAATATGTTCCGATCAGGAAAATGAATATCAGTCAAATATGTTATGGATGGCCATTTTTGCTGATCCTTACATATTTTTGTTAAGACCAATAAGGATAAAAGAGGATTTTCTCCCATGAATGAAGTTACCAGTATTTAAAAAACCAGTTAGGGGGTTGAATTATGCAGGGCCACCTAAGAGCATTGGATGCATAGTCAAATAATAACATCCTTTGGCTGACATGTATGTTATGTAGACTATTTATGAAAGGCCGCATAAGGGAAAAAGCTGCATAGTCAGACAAAAGAATTCCCGGGTATCAGACATTTTGTGACCAAAAGTCATGAAAAGGGTTATGGAGATCTGGAAGTATTTAAGGTAAGGAATATGATACATCAAAATTGGCATTGTCCAATGCATGTAGAAGATACACAGACCAATACTGACCATAATCATGTTGTGACTGGGTCATGAATTGAAATAATGGACTTCACTACATATCCCATAAGGCTGGGAATCAATCCATACATAGTTCTTAAAATACAGTTTAACATCATGTGGGATGAGGGTGTAGAAGATCTTTGTTTAAGGTCGTAGAGTTCGGACCCAAATAAGGAATACATAGTTTTCGTTTTATAAATCTGATGTGAATGAAGATCATAGTTTTCATACCAGATTCCTGTTTTCACTGGGGAACTTTTCAGTCAAGGGACTGAAAGAGGAATTTGGGGTCATGCCCAATGACTTGGGGCTAGATTTGAGGCATGCTCGAAAGTTCCTACGTATCCTATAAGGATGGTAATCAAGCCGTACGTAGTTCCGAAAATACCCTTGGTATAGATTTGGTTCGTACAAGTGAAGGGTGAAAGGGGACATTAGTGCAATGATGTTTCTACCCAAGGATAAAGGTTTAGGATTTTACATGTATGCACATAGTCTTTGGAATATGAAATAATTGGAGATCAATGTCAATGGAGATTCCCTCTCAGGTGAGGGACAAAGGGGGACTCTATAGTTTTAATGTCGTATATCAAGGACGATGGTGTTGCACAGATTTGTGTCATGTTGCAGGGACAAAAGGGACGTACATAGTTTAACATCATGTGGGATGAATGTGAACCAATGTGAAGAGATTTTCATTGGGCATGATCCTCTGGAGGTTTCCTACGTACCTAGACTAGAAGGCAAGGATCAAAGCCTACATAGTTCAATTAAGAATTAATTGATGATAATGTTGAATTTGAGTACAACCTGAAGATTATGTTGCGACATATGCATGGTTAGCAGCCTAGAGAGGGTGTTATAATTGAATCTTACTCTAATATGTTGAGATTCATGCTCGGTGTGAGAAAAAAGAGGTAACAACAACCCTAACGATGCAGAGTTTAACGTCATGTGGTATGTATTTAGGGACTTTCACAATTTAATGTCACGTTGGACATAAAAGGGGGACACAGTTTAACATCATGTTGGACGAATAAGGGGACTATGCAGTTTAAAGTCTTACAGTGAGGACTATTGGTGATGCACAGTTTAATGCCATGTAGTAGAGACAAAATACAGTTTAACATCATGTAGGATATATTAAGGGACTTTTATCAGTTTTGCGTCAAATAGGACGTTGGTTTGTACAGTTTAATGTCATTTAGCCAAGAAGATGGTTATGCAGTTTAACATATTTCTAGACATAAGTATTTGTGTTAGAAAAAATAAATTTTCAAGAATCTGGAATTGGTTGGAGCTGTAATGGGTTCCCCGTCCATTGAGATAAATGGATAAGCTTCATTGGAGTTGACCTTATGTATTGAGTAAGGTCCTTCCCAATTTGGATCAATCTTAGGAGGCTTATTCCTGGTATCATTGAAGTTATGAGGACCAATAAAAATTCTCCGTGAATGAATGAACGAAGAAGAACTTTTTTGCTGAAAGCCCATACTATTCGATTCTAATAGACTTCCATGTGGTGTAGGGTGAAAAATATTTTTTCATCTAATCATTCCAATTCAACCAATCTCTTTTGAGATTGTTCATATGTAGATGACTGATCACCAAGGGCCACTCTGGGTGATGTTAATTGAACATCAATGGGAAATACTGCTTCTATTCCATATACCAATGAATATGGAGTTAATCGCGTAGCAGTGCGGGTGGTGGTTTGATAAGACCATAAAGCATGAAAAAGTTTATCAGGCCAGGATTTCTTATCTTTATCCACCATATTTTGCAGTATGTTTGAAAGATTCTTATTGAAGACCACTATTTGATCATTGACTGCTGCATGATACCGAGATGAATGATTGGATTTGATGTTGAATTCTTGATACAACTTCTTTAATTCAGATGAATTGAAGTTGGTTCCATTTTCCGTCAAAAATGTATGAGGGACACCAAATATGGTAATGATGTTAGAATTGATGAAGCTAATAATGCTTTTAGAACTAACATCATTGAGATGTATTTCCTCTGCCCTTTTGGAAAAGAAATCATTTGTAGTATGAATATACTTAAACAACTTGGATGTAGCTGAAGAGTGAGGTCCCACTACAACCATTCCCTATGTGGAAAATGGCCATGAGTATTTAGATGTATGAAGAAACTCTGGGGGTTGATGAATTATGTTGGCACATACTTGGAAAGAATGACACTTCTTAGTGAAATCAACACAATCTTGTATCATTGAAGGACAAAAGTTTCCCTGCCTTCGAATTTGATCAGACGGTCTATGTATAGATTGGTGGGCACCATAGACACCTGCATGTACTTCATTCAGGACAGCCATTGTCTCTTCACCATCAATACATCTGAGAAGAATTCCATAAAAAACTATTTTGTTGAGAATTTTTCTAGGTGATATGGGTTATCATAAAGAGTAAAATTGGCCACTAGTTTCCAGACTTGTACTTTCCCGGCTTTATCAGGTGGGAGTGTTCTATTTTGATGGTATTCCCTGATAAGCATCATCCAACCTGTAGTATGACCATATGGTTTAGAAATGGAATTAATTTCATTGATTTCCTCTATTATGATTTGAAAATATGGTGAAACTGTACGACACTGGGCAATACTGATGACTATTTCATCCCAATTTGGATCGGCCAGTGTTGTAGCTACATTAGCCAGTGCATCAGCCTGAGCATTTTGTGACCGCGGGACATAAGAAAATGTCGGTTCTGAAAGAAGTTCATCCATTAACTCTATGAAGTAATCATACCAAGGGATTATATCTTCATTTCTGATGGCATAATCCCCATTGACTTGTTTTGTTAATAGGTCTGAATCCAATTTAACCTTCATGTTATTCACCTGTGCCTGAAGGGCCAATTCCAAGCCTGTGATGAGAGTTTGATATTCTGCTTTATTATTTTTACCTCCTCCCAAAAATAAGAAGGAATTGGGTAGAACATCCATTTCTTGGGAAATAATCCCAATTCCTAACCCAACGTTGTTGAATTTAGGATCTTCCATTTTATTCCCTGTTGGACTCTAGAAGCACCCTCAATGTAAATTTTCCATGTTTGAAGATTATCTTGAATAGAGAAGAGTTTCTCATCATGATGTTCATTATCTAATGATTTATCTTCTACTGAAGGGTGTTTAACAAGGAAATCATCCAGATCTTGGCCCTTTATTTCTTTTTGAGATACGTACTAGATATCAAACTACTAAAAAATAACTCCCCACCTTGCCCGACGTCCTGTAAGTATTGGACGACTAAGGATAAATTTGAGCGGGTTATTACGAGATACCAATTGGACCTCCTGATGTTTCAGAAAGTGTCTCAGTTTCTGAACTACAAATATTAACGCCATGAATAACATTTCAAAAATTGAATATCGAGTTTCAGCCTCAAGCATTGTTCGACTGAGATATTAAAGGTTGTTTTCATTCCCGACATCATTCTTTGGGGCAAGGAAGGCACCCAATGATCACTCTAAATCTGTCACATAGAGGCTAAGTGGTCTTCCTTCAATAGGTGGAATTAATACCAGTGGACTCAATAGATATTTCTTGAGGATATCAAATGCTTCTTGACATTTTTTAGTCCACCAGTAGGTTACTCCCTTCTTCATAAATTTGGGGAAAAGTAAACATTTTCCTGCCAGATTGGCGATGAAACACTGAATATAGGCCAAGTGTCCTTGAATTCCTCTCAATTATTTCAAATTTCAAGGAGGTGACATACCAAGTATTGAATTTTTCTTCTCAGGATCAACTTTGATACCACGATGGCGTACAACAAAGCCGAGAAATTTTCATGAGGTTACCCCGAAAGCACATTTTAAGCAGTTCATCTTCATATTGTGTTTCCAAAGTTTGTGGAAAATGTTTTCCAAATCAGCCAAGTGATTAGAACATTGTGTGGATATATCCACCAAATAATCCACATATCATTAATCAAATTTCCCTAAAAGGGTTTCAAGATATGGTTCCTGGAATGTTGATATGTTGTGCCTGTATTCTTAAGGCCAAAGGGCATTACCCGATAGAAAAAAACACCCTACGTGGCTCTGAAGGATGTATGATTATTCATCTTCTAGATCCATTTAGATTTGATTATACCCAGAATATCCATCCATGAAAGAGAGTTATTCATAGCCAGTTGTTTCATCAATTAAGATTTCTGTGATCGGAATTGAAAAATCATCCTTGGGATAATGCAGATTAAGATCTCTGAAATCAATGAAAACTCTAATTTGTCTATTCTTCTTTTTTCACAGTGACAATATTAACCAACCATTTTGGATATTGAAAATCTCTAACAATGTTATCTTTGATACTCTTATCCATTTCAGATTCAATTTTGGAAGCATAAGTTGGGTGCTTTCTTCTTGCGGCTTGCATGAATCCTCGATGCTCTTATGGAAAACCCAAATGATGAGTGGAAACATCAGGATCAAGCCCATGAATTTCTATATAATTCCAAGAAAATACATCTTAAATATGCATTAAATAAGAAATATAAATTTCTTTATCATCAAGAGTCAGGGCCACACTAATTAAAGTGGGGCGTGGATCTTCTTTTATAACCAGATTTATTTCTCTGAGTTCATCCACACTAGTAGTGATAACCTCTTCAAGTGCTTGATAAGAATCATTGAGATTCTCCTCTTATTCTTTAACAAGTGTTATTTCATCTGTTTTTACATGCATAGTTGATGATGAAGCATAATTTCCATGATCAAGATAGATGATAAAATTTGAATATATTAAAGTGGAGGCTACCATTTCTGACACTATTGATGATGAAGGGTCTTCCTTGGGTAATAAAGAGGTGATTATGGATTGAGAATCAACATCATCATTCATCTCTGACATTGATATAACTTCTTCTGGCCTGGTTGATGAAGTTTATAAATGCTAGATTTCAGCCGATGAAATGATGATATCTCCATTTGAACTATCATCATTTCCTAGAAAATCAATAATTTCTCCCATGCTATCTGGCTTGGTCTCCGTAGTTTACATTATGGAAGTTTCCATAAGAGTGTTTGGATTTGGGTCTATCCTGTCAATTTTATTGATATGTATCACATAATCTGTACTCACATGTATGAATGGGTTTACTGGAATCTTTTCTAAACCATATGGAGCATTAATTTTGGTGATCTCCTTTGTTGTGGATTTATCTTTCCCTTCCATGTGATAGAATTCCACCTCAATGTATTGAGATCACATGTTTTGAATGGGGACTTATCACCATACAATGTCCCAATTTTACCATTGAAACAATATTTGAGACACTGATGGTACGACTAAGGTATGGCCTCATGTTGATGTAGCCAAGGTCTTCCATGAAAATTGATGAAGGATGTGTCATGATGAACAACCATGAAATCTGAATTGGATACAAGGTCACCGAACTGAGTTTTGAGTATAATTTCACCCCAAGGTTCTTGTTCATTTTTATCATATCCTTGCAACATCAAAGTAGAAGGAGATAAATTAGATTTGGTAAGACCCAATTGACAAAGTGTATGAATGGGGATGCGATTGAATCCTGAACCATTATAAATGAAATCTCATCAAATATCTACATCATTGACCTTTCTAGATAAATACAAAGGTTTTTTATGTCCATGAACAACATCACTCTCATATTTATTTGTAAAATATATCACTGCATGGAATTTGGCATGACCATTATCTACATGATAGACTTTAGCCGCAACAATTTCAGTTTCAAATTCTTTCGGACTTGACAATGCCTCAATGGGTGCCTCCCAAAGATCCTTTGATAGATTACATGAATCCAAAATTGATACCGTGGCTGGTACATGGGCCAAATGTTTCAGGATGTCATACTTTTGGTCCAGAGGTATGTGTTTCCCAATAGGAACATTTGGGTTCGCAGGTTCCTTAGAAGTTGATTATTTAGAAGTAGATGCATCTTGAATCGTGGTAGGAGTTGGAAATACTCCTGGATTTGGAAGATTAGACCGACATGTTCTATTTATTTTCTGAGAGGAAGATGTTGTAACCTCTATCCAATCTTCCTAAATAATTGTACCTGGACTGAATCTTCCATGCATGGAAGAACATTCTTTTTCTTTTTGAGCCTGCTGAAGGGATTTTCCACGAGTTTCTGCTGCCTATACAGTTCTAGAAGGGGTAGGAATGAAATAGTGGATTTTATAATATACATGTCTTCCCATGTATCCTAGAACTCTGGATCTCCATCTAATTAATATGTTTGATACAGGGAAATTAGGCTCATCAAGATCGAAACTGCGACTGGCATAAGGATCTATTAAATGAATCAAATTAACAGATAAAAAGATCAATTCTTCATTTGATGAAGATTATGTCTGATTAGCCAGTTTAGGCAGTGTCATTTGGTGGGGGTGGTGCCCTTTATTTTAATTTAGATTGCATAAAAAATCATTCAGAGTCAAAGACAACATGGGATTTAACACGAACTCATCTTTTTCTAACTGTTCTTCTTTCTTCGAATTATGCCGCTTATTTGAGAATTTCCCCTCTGATGAAGTGGGTTTTTCTGTGGCATTCATAGTAGAAGACAAAATTGGTTTCGTCACCTGAATACCTCAAATTGCATGAGATCTGTTGATCATTTTCCTGACCATCCAATAATCATATTTCTAAGCATTTTTGCTTTTGACTTCTTCCCACTCAGCTTCTCCCTCTGGATCGGTAGCAATAACACATGCTTCAGGTGCTGAAGAACCTTTTAGTTTGACTTTTCCTGTGTCCAAAATCTTTTGTAAGAGGTCATTAAATAAACAACACTCCTGAATGGGATGCCCCAACATCTGATGAAGTGGAAAATAATCTGGAATATCTTCATCTCCTTCCTTTTTAGGCCATTTAGGCCTTAGAAATTGAACCAAATTATTTTCCAGAGCCAAAATGATGTAACCAAAAAATTGATCATTTTGTAAAAAATAGACATTGTTCTTTAACTCCTAAAATTGTTTCTATCTTTGATATCTTTGATTAACTTGATGAAAACACCTCTGTTGTTGACGCTCTAGAGGTGGAGCACTTCTATTTGATGAAGGTTTTGAAGTGGAAGATGGTATAGGTGCTTGTTTAAGCATAACTGTATCAGTCTCGCATTCCCCATTCTCCATCCTGGAACTGGTGGAATTACACGAGTTTTAGCCTTAGTCTATATAAGAGGGTCTTCAATCTGCATAGATATTGATGTATGGTCTCGAAACCCTCCTGTGTATTTCACAGGAATCAACGGTGTGCGTAATTCATCATGCATATTTTCCACAAATATTGGAAACATTTCTAGATGATGGATTTTTAAGCATAAGGATTATATTAATCCCTTCCAGCATACAATGAAATCCAAAAAAAAATCATTATACCTTTTCTTACAATTTTTAAGATAACAAACTGTGGTCTTTTCCAACGTTGAGTTGAACTGAAGAAGGAATTGTTGACGGATATCCTCCCACCCATTAATTGACCGGGATTGCAAGCTTGTATACAAGACAAAAGTAGGACCTTGTATTGACTGTACAAAACACCTGAGCTTAACTACTTCTTGTTGTTGAGGAGTTCCAATAATTGTATCAAAACGAGAAAAAAATGTGTTAAGTGTTGTTCTGGATCTCCCGAACCATTAAAAATTTTGAATGTGGTTCTTGCAATATTTGATAATGGAGGAATTACATCAACCCATTCAGGGTAAGCTCTCTTCTCCAGTTGAACTGGTCCACGCTTTACTTCCATAGCTTCCAACCAAGTTGTTAATGACTCAATGGTAGTCATTAAATTTTAAGAAACATCTGGTTGAGCTTGGACTTTTGTAGGTGTACGAACTGAAGTTTGGACTGGTGTGGCGACCAGGACTGCCACTGATGGTAGTATTTCCGGTTTTTTTCCATATAAGACATAGGATTGGACCTCTGAGGGTGTACTGGTAAAGGAGGATATTCTTGATCCATCTTAGTAGCTGCAACAAATTTCTTGACTATCTGACTCTAGAATACATAGGAGGAATACTACCTTGAAGTATTTATGCATTCATCCCACTGAACTCCTTCAATTCCACCTCCTATTGTGTGAACCATTCCTCTAATGAGAGTGATTGGCCTTCAACAGAGGAAGGGTGGAATGTAACCTGATTCTTCCAATTCCCCTTATTGGATTCCTTTCAGAGAGTGGGGAGTTTGTTGTTTGAAAGAATACCTAGATTCTGGGTATTCCTTTGATTTTGTGTACGCACACCTTCTTCATTTATGTCTGTGTGTACAACCTCTGGATCAGGAACTTCCTCATCTGATTCCCCTGAGTGAGCCTCATATTCTTTAGGAACAGCAATAATGGCATTTATAACATTTATTGATGTATAACACATTGCGTCCCTTCTATCCGCATTTCTGCTATACTGTTTTCTTCCATGTCCTTGATGAGACATTAACCTTTTATGAGTTGACCCCTTAGAAACTTCGTGATGAACCATAATTTGGATGGAATCTCCTGATAATTTAGCTCTGCATTCCTCCTATTTCTTCATACCTAATCGATAAAAGATTGAATTTCATTGAGGAAGATGTTGAGGATTTAATAAACTCCCTAGTCCGGTGGACTGGGGCCGTTCCCGTTGTTCCTACTCAACTCCTGAATCATATATGTGGATTTCGAGGGTTGGGTAAAAAGAGTCCCCGGTCTAGAAAGCTGGAGTTGCTCTTGAGAAGCTACATCTAAGACTTTCTTGAATTCTCTCCTGATTTTTAGGACTTTAGTCCAGAAATTGGTTGAATGCATCAACCTATATCCACTCAAATAACCTGGATCAAATGACCGTTGGATGATTTCTGACACTTCTATCACATGATGATGTGACTGCTCTAAACGAGAAGCCTGTTCGATATTCCCATTTGCTGGATGCAAGAGTAATTCGAGAACTTGTTCTTTGTATTACTGAATTTGGGAAGAACTAGTTGAGGCATGTTCCTGAGCTTGCCTTTGATTAAAAACAAAACCAATTGTCTGTGGCCACCCATGGGAAATAACATTACATGAGACAATTTTTGGCAGTCTTTGTTGATTAGAGATCATAGTGAAATGTAGTGCTCTATGAATACCTCATACCCTGATATGAATAATAGTTGAGGAATTGGAAATTAACAAGCGCAATCTTCTTAGTGCGCCAAGGCATGAACGCTGAAGGGCTCTCTGCTGCTTTTCAACCTTTAGATATCGGGAAACTGAGAGAGTTTCCAAATCAATTTGGCGTTGTAACCCTTCTATTGTCTTGACATGATTTTCATATTAATCATAAGATAATATTTTCTTTTTCCATTGACAAATAGTTTTCCACATGTTGAGACAAATATCGTGAATACAATCTTCCGTCAACATTTCAGGAAAATCTTAGAGAGAGTCAGCCAAAGGCCAAAACATGACTGGTACTTCACCATTCACAAATTGTTTTCTCATATTCAATACGTCTTCCTTACCATTCAATGAATATTATTCTACCATATTAGACCAAATATGGTGCTTCATTGTTGTTTCACCAGATTCAACAATATTGGTAGAGAATTCATTTATCAAATTAGAAGATGCATGACTTAGGGGGGGTTCATAGAATGACCTATACCCTAGTCTATCTTCTAGTTTACAATGAATTTCACCTTCTAGCAGTAAAGCATCATACATGACTGGATTCACATTTTCAACTTCCTCAATATAAGAGGTATTTCTCGTTACTGCATTGTATTTTCAATAATTTTCTAGGAAATGCGAATTACTATTGCGGAGAGGACATTCACAGTTAAATTAATCATCACAGGGAGGACCACCATGGTTGGTTACAGAAAAAGTTGAAACCTCTTTCTCCTTGATCTTCTAGCCACACAGAGGGTTATTGTGGCTCTCATTTGAATATGATACATTGAGGTTGACCGAACTATCATAAATCAATCCATCATGAGGAAGTGTCTAATGAAGACCTTCAGGTTTGTTGTTCCCACTATTGGGAAGTGAGAGAGTAAAATCTTGAGTTGAAACAGATAATTCTCAGAGTGCATCAGTAACTCCAGCATCGAGCAAGGCCTTATTACAGATTTGCTCTTGATTTCCTGACTTTGATGAACGTGTCATTTTCATAGATTCCTTCTTACCAACTTTGGCAACCACTTGTTGATAAAAGTGGTTATTATGGACAAGTGTATGTTCCTACACAAGAGAAGTAATCAGGTTAGGCTGATTACCTCTATTCAAATCGGCTGTATGTGCCTGACTTCATTGTCCGCATGACATGGGGGAGTATGCCCCACGAACCTCCTGGACTGGAACAGAGGTGTGTATCTTCTCTGAAGTGACTTTTTGATGAGTCACTCCACTGATAGGGATAGATTTATGATTCTTTCCCTGTGATGCTACTGAAGTTGTTATAATATTCTGATAGGCATCTAGAATATGGGCAGAGATTTGCTTCTTCTCTTTCACAATTGTCATAATGTGCTTGGTGACTTCAGCAGCTGGAACACGAATACACGTCCATTCCATGTTTGGAGTAGGTGTGTGTGCCTGCTCCTGTCCTCCATTTCCTATAAATTAATTGTGACCAAACTCATGTATGGGCATAGAGAGTTTACCCTGCTCCAAATTTGTCGTCGAAACATTCCGACTAACTTCTCTGGGTGATACTAAATGAGACTATTTGTTAGACTGATGAATATTGGTAGATGTATGTGCCTGCTGTGTATTCTTCATCAAGTATGGTTGATGTTAGGTCCACAAGGCTGAATACCCTGAGAGGGGGGGGGGGGGTGAATCAGGGTATGACTTATTTAAAATTAACGCCCGTTCTGATCTGGTTTCTCTGTTAAGAAAAACACTCTTCTCTCTCTTTTCTGCTGCACAAAGTAAATAGAAAGTAAAGCTTGCACAGGACACAACAATTTTACTTGGTTCACCACAAAGGGCTACGTCTAAAGAGAAAACGCCGAAAGGTTGTCGGTCGTACCAAATTCCACTAATCTTCACTAGCTGTGGATACAATGGTTCGGGATAGATCACTTCTATGCCCAGGATCACTGCCTTTAAAAAGTTTAGGGTTAGCTCACTGCTTTCCCAAGGGTCACTCCTTGTTTCTCTCTCTCTGGATCACTACCGGTGGAGAGGATCACCTTCTTCCTCTTCCTTTCCTCACTGCTCAGGAAAGGATCCACTCACAGTTTATAGACCTGTAGGTCTATTCACATACATGCATGAATGCATATTCCTCTGTATGTAGATGCTCTGTTTAAGTACAACTTTCACCCGTATAGGAATACCATTTTGCACCGATGGTATCAGGAAAACATCCAGTTTCCACGCAGCCCGGAAATCTATGCTGGAAATAAACCTTACTTAGCACGCAAGTCTATCTCTGTGTGCAAGTATCAACACACAATTCACAATGGGTGCACACGTCCACCTCAGACACTTGCGTGACACAATCTTTCCCAAATCCAAACTTGCGCGACTCTCTTCCTTTTACGCCCAAACCAATATTGGTGCGAAACTTCCAACTGGCACGCAACTTCAACCACTGGCTCACAACTTCACTTGCGCGACCCACACACCACGTGCACGACCACGACACATGCGCGACAAGAGATCTAATTTCTCAAAGTGTTGAACTCCAGTGTAGAATGAGGAGGGGTGGTTGAGTATTTATAGGAAATCTAACCACCCTTCCAGACGGCGCGCAAGTCAACCCTCGGTGCGAAAGTCTCGACGCGCAGGTCTCTTCACCTGTAAGTCACTTGCGCGGCCTACTTCCAAACATGCGCGAACCTCTTTCATATGACATATTTTGATCTTGTGATCTTGAAAAACCATATGCTCCCAAGTTCTCAAACTTTCAAGGCATCGTCGCACAAGTATCTTTCACGGCGAGCAATTCACCTGTGCGACCTCACCAAAACTTGTGGGAACCTTATCCCTTTTCAATATTTTGATTATCTGATCTTGAAAAACATATGGCATGCAAGTTTCCAAGACTTCATGTGCACGGCGCTGAAGTCCCTTTTCTAAAAACCACATTTCATTATTTGTCGATTTTCAGGCCCAATAATTTGGCAAACACTGGAAAACGGCGCCACCTTGTATCTGTACTTTATGTAACGCCTCCAGATCATCCATCTCTTTGTCGACATTATTGAATAAAACATGGATCATTAATAACAGCTCTTGAACTCAAAATTCCATAATGAAATCCTCTTTGTCAACAAATTTGTATGTCATGGTTTTTATTGTCAACAATCACAACGTAGATGTTTACTTTGTCAACAAACACAATCACCTCAAAAACGCTTCACTGATTCCTTGAGAGATTGTTTCCCAACAATCTCACCCTTTTGTTTTGTTGACAACTCTTTCATAAAATATACAACATTAATTCTTCTGCCACCATTCGCCTTTTTCAATTCTGATAGAAACTATGTATTTAATCAACACATACTCTAATCCCACATGAGCAATGCTTGGTGTGAGAAACAAGAGTAAATGAAAATTTCATCGATTAATCACTTCAACTTTGACATCCACTGTTGACAGCAAACAGATACCAATTTCCAAATTGATACCGAATGATGATACTTCACTGATACCAATTTTTGGAAATACCAATTGTTGAAAATATTCTTACCGCATTCCAACACTACCATTCTTCTCCACTTCTCTGCTTTTATCATGATCATTAGCTAACGTGATATCAAATATTTGATCGATCACTTCTAGCATCGTCAGATTTTATACGCTCCCCCTTTCGGGTCACAGCTTCATCCCTTGTCAGCTTCAAAAGCTCTTTAGCCCTATTTCCTGTGTTTTCCAAGATAAGTTCTGGCTAAGCAAGTTCAACTTGAATCAACTCCCCATATCTGGTTGCTCCACTTATCAACTTCTCCCCATATCATTCATGATTAATCAAATCTCTGCATTGTCTCCTCCTTGAACAATCACTATTTTCTCCCCCTTTGTCAACGATCCCAAAGGTCACTCCTTTGTAGTCTGTAACAGAGTAGAGAACAAATCAGCACATTAGTGTAAAACACATCATACCTCAGATAAAGGGGGTGGGGTGTCACATCCAAATGCTTTTATGTCCGGGGAATCGACTGAACTCCCATAGCCAGTTGATGCATTTCAAATACTTCCTTGGGTAAGGCGTTTGTCATAATTTCTGCAACCTGTAGTTCTGTAGGCACATACTCCAAATTCACAATCCCTTTTCCCACTTTCTCCTTGATAAAATGATATTTTATCTCAATGTGCTTTTCCCTTGAGTGATGAACTGGATTTTTTCTATGATTAATATCACTTGAGTTATAGCACTAGATTCCGATCGGAGACTTCACTTCAACTCCCATATCTTCAAACTGATGCTTTATACACAATAACTGTGCGCATGCTTGAGTGGCCGAAATATACTCAGCTTTCGCGGTGCTCAACGAATTGAAATTTTGCTTCTAGCTTAGCCAAGAAATATACAATCCACCAAGATAGAATGCACCTCCATATGTTGATTTCCTGTCATCGGCTGAACCAGCCCAGTCTACATCAGTATATCCCAATAACTCTATTTGGGATTTGACATTATATGTCAAGTCGAAGACCACCGTGCCCTTGATATAATGAAGTATTCTTTTTACTGAAATCATGTGACATTCCTTGGGATTACTCTGATATCTTTCTACTTGGTATGTGGGGAAAACAATATCAGGCCTTGTTGCGGTCAAGTACAACAAACTTCCAATAATTTTCCTGTATTCTGTGCTATTAATTGCCTTGCCATCCTCATCATTTGATATTTTTATCTGGGTATCAATCAGAGTGTTCATCTCCTTGGAATTTTCCATGCCAAATCTTCTTAACACATCCTTGGCATATTTGGATTGAGAAATGAATGTTCCATTCCTTCCTTGTGTCACTTGAAGACCAAAGAAAAACGTTAGCTCTCCAATCATTGACATTTCAAACTCATGTTTCATGAATTTGGAAAACTGTCTGCACTAAGCTTCATCTGATCCAAAAAACTTTATGTCATAGACATAGACCCGCACCATCATTTTTTGATTAATATTGTTGTTGAAATACATATTTTAATCAACTCCACCACACTGGAAACCAAGCTTCTTCAAGAACTGATCAAACCTTGAGTACCATGCTCTTGGTGCTTGTTTCAGCCCATACAACGCCTTCTTCAGCCTGTAAACTTTGTTCTCATCCTCATGAATGAGAAAACCATCTGGCTGCTCAATGTACACCTCTTCTTCTAGAACCCCATTCAAGAATGCGGAATTGAAATCCATCTGAAACAATTTGAACATTCTTTTCACCGTTATGGACAAAAATAATCTGATTGTATACAGCCTTGCAACCGGTGAAAATGTCTCATATACATCTATTCCTTCTATCTGGGAGTATCCCTTGAACACTAGTCATGCTTTGTTTCGAATCACAGTTCCATCTTCATTCACCTTGTTGCGATAGACCCATTTAGTCCCGATGACATTTTTGTCTGCTGGCCTCGAAACAATTTCTCTTGTCTAGTTATTCTCAATCTGATCAAGCTCTTTATTCATTGCCTGAACCATATTTTCATCTTCAGCTACATCGGAAAACCATTTCGGCTCCACCTAAGATAAAAATGATGTTTGATGTAATGATTTCATTCTTCAAGTCTGCACTGGAGCTATCTGATCATCAATGATATCATTCCTATCAATTTTAGCTCTACTCTTTGGCTTCCTTGCAGACACAGACTTGACACATTCTTTTTCATCATCAGTATCTTTTTCTGAGTCAGCCTCTTCCACTTCTACTCCCCCTTTTTTGCTTACCTCATCATCACTTTCATCCAAAAACTATTCACTTGGTCATTGAGAATTCTTTTCATTTTCAAATATAGTGACATCATTGCTCTCAACAATTTTTCCCAGTATTTTGTTGTAACATTTATATGATTTACTTTTCCCTGAGTAGCCAAGGAATATCCCCTCATCTCCTCATGCCTCAAACTTCCTGTGATTTTATTTGTTGAGAATGAAACACTTACTTCCAATGATTCGAAAGTATTTCAACGTTGGCTTCTTTCCATACCATAGTTCATACAGAGTCTTCCCTTTCTTTGGACACCACAAAGACCTATTCGAAACATAGACCGATGTCAAAGCTGCTTCCTTCCAAAAATTTTCTTGTAGGTCTTTATCAATAAGCATCGTTCTGGCCATGTTTTTAATGATACGATTTCTTCTTTCAACCACTCCATTCTGTTGGGGAGTTCTCACTGATGAAACATGATGCCTTATCCCGTGTTTCTCAAGATATTCTTTCCCTTGACTGTTTGTGAATTCTGTACCGTTATCTGTACAAAACATCAATATTTTCTGGCAAAGCATCCTTTCTGATTCCCTCCTATACTGCTTTATGCAACTGAACACCTCTGTCTTATGGGTAATGAAAAATAACCTGGCCATTATGCTATAATCATCAATGAAAAAGAACATTGTACCTTTTCCCATTTATAGATTGTGGTGAGATAGGTCCACATACATCAGCATGGACCAATTTGAGAACTCCAGTTGTTTTTTGTTCCTTTGGACTGTATGTCTTTCTGATGATCATCTCTTGTTGAAAAGCATCAAACGTATGAGTGCGATCACATGATAGTTTTGGAAGGTTTCTAGTATCATCACACATTACCAAATCTTCTATGGATGGTTGACATAGATGACCAAGTCGCTTATACCACAGCTGGTTTTCTTCTTATCTGGATAAAAAACATGAATCTTCTTCCCCACTTACCAGGTAAAGATTTCCCTTTGTTCGTTTTCCCTGTAGAATGACTGCTCCATCTTTTCCTTTAACAACACACATCTTCTTGTTAAATCGGATAGAGTGCCCAAAGTCACATAGTTGACTGACACAATGAAAGTTATGACTGAGACCCTCTACTATCAAGATATCAGCACGTCTAATTTCTTTTCCCCCAACCTTGGCATTCCCTAAGACAACAATCTTCAGGCCTTTATCGTTTCCAAATCTGACAACTCCTTCTTGGTCATATTTTATGCCTGTAACAAGATCCTTATTACCCGTCATGTGAGATGTGAAACCACTATCAAGGATACACAAACCAGAGCGATCTGATGCTTTATAGGAAATCTCTGCCACCATGGCCTTCTCAAATTTCTTCTTCTTAGTCCATACTTTTTCTTTCATACTCGGCATGGATTGAGGCTTCTGTTCTTTCTAAGAGTATGAAGGACCAGCTTCATCACGCAATGCCGCAAATCTATTCTTCATTTTTAACTCACTTGTCGGTTAATCGATATGATGATTGCTAACATTTTGATTCTTCTTTGGCACATTTCTCTAAATGGTCGAAGTGCAGTACCTATCCATGTGTACAAATCCTCAACACCAAAAATAGTGTCCATAGAAATATGTTCTGGAAAACCATTCTCTGTTTGGCTGCTATCTCTGTTCTTGTTCCCTTCGATATCTTTTGGCTATGGAACACATATACTGTGAATGTCCCATCTTTACACAAAAATATAACCTGATATAAGGTGCATTACTTAGTGTTATTTTAGCACTACGTGTTTCCCCTTGGGATCTATGAATATTTTGATTCTGCTTTGTGACCAAATCCACCTTCAATCTTAGAACGGGTGCTTCCGGCCTGACTTCAACTGCCACCGATTTTTGTTTCTGATTAAGCCATGAATCAGCCTTATCTTCAGAGCTCAATTGTTGCTTCTTTCATGTTCAACTACTAGGCTCTTCTTTCTTCTTTTAATTCTTCATAACGACCTGATTTCCCAAGAATGTGTTGGGATTGAAAGGTTATTCCTGGTCCTTAAATTTTCTCTGCAGACCGACAACTTCCTCTTCAAGCTCTTTGATACTCTTGACGTGATCTTTCACTTTTCTATTCAAGCAATCGATCACCCTTTTCTGTTCTTCAATCATGAGATTATGCTCATCAACCTTTTCTATGCGCTCTATCCTGGAAGAATTATGATTTTCAATTTCATTCACTAGCTCAGACTTCCCTTCTTCTTACTATTGCATGTAGAGTTTGGAATCATGTACCACCTTGTTGGATTTCATTGTTTTTTCTCTCCAAACATCTATCTCATCAAGAGATGCTTCTAATTCAGATTCCTTAACAACTCTCCCTTCAATTTCTTCTTCTTCCTCATCAGTTTTAGTTTATTTCATTTCTTGAGCACTACTAACAACATCCACCATTTCATTTTGTCAACGATCTTTGCAGGTTTTCTATTTATTAAATTTCTTCAACCTCAGAATCATCTGAACTGTCTATTTCTTGTGAATGAAGATTCTTCTTCTTAAAAAAATTTCTCTTGAACTATTTCCTCCCTTTCATATAGGCTGAAGATTTTTTCTTTGGAATTTCAACTTCATCTTCATCATTATTTTCTTGAAACTTGTTGTGGCACCTTGCAGCAAGATGACCAACTTTTCCACATCTAATGCAAGAAATTGGAAGCTTCCATTTGAACTTTCATTTTCCTCTTTGAAGATTTGAGGAGAGGAGTGACATTACCTCATATGTCTCTTCATCTTCCTGAGAATCATCAATGGTAAGCTTCTTCATGGCCTTAAATGCCACCTCTTTGGACATCCCCTTTTCCACAGCCTCATTATTATCATTCCACATTTTCATATGCAACCAAGGTACTATACAAATTTTCCAGTTTCAGCTCTTTTGGATATTTATCTTCTATTATTGAAACATTCAGATTGAACCGAGGTGGAAGTTTTCTCAAGATGCACTTTGCGATCTTTATGTCTTCAATGACTTCTCCAAGACCTTATATATCTTCTTCAACAATGTTAACCTATCAAAGAATGCGCCAACAGACTCATTCGTGTTCATTTTCAGATCTTTATATTTGTTCCACAACACCTGCAACTTTTCCTCTCTGAACTTTGTATCCCCTTCATATATATTCCGAAGCTTTTCCCACATGGAATGTGACGTTTTTCATGACATCATCTTCATGTATATGGGATTGGAAAGGGCTCCCCCTAAGGCATTGATTGATTTGGAATCAACATTCAACTCTCTATGCTCAGCTTCTGATAATGCACCACTATTAATATCAGCTGTGATACAATGCATAGCTACTGAAAAAACTTCCATTACCAAGGATCAGAAATAGTGTTGAATTCGATTCTTCGATATCTGAAAATTACATTCGTCAACGATCAGAATCCATCTATGATTAGTGACCTCCATTTAGAGAAGAACAACTTTCATCCTTTCTCTCTAATAAAAATTGTTAGATCCACAAGGCTGAATACCCTGAGAGGGGGGGGGGGGTGAATCAGGGTATGACTAATTTAAAATTAACGCCCGTTCTGATCTTGTTTTGATGGTAAGCAAAACACTCTTCTGTCTCTTTCCTGCTGCACAAAGTAAATAGAAAGTAAAGCATGCACATGACAAGGAAATTTTACTTGGTTCACCGCAAAGGGCTACGTCTAAGGAGCATACACCGACAAGTTGTCGGCCATACCAAATTCCACTAAAATTCACTAGATATGGATACAATGGTTCGAGCTAGATCACTTCTATACCCAGGATCACTACCTTTACAAAGTTTAGGGTCAGCTCACTGCTTTCCCATGGGTCACTCCCTGTTTCTCTCTCTCTGGCTCACTGCCGGTGGAGAGGATCTCCATCTTCCTCTTCCTTTGCTCACTACTCCGGAAAGGATCCACTCACAGTTTACAGACCTGTAGGTCTCATCACTTGCATGAAATAATTCAAATTCCTCTATATGTAGATGCTCTGTTGAAGTATAACTTTCACCCATAGATGAATATCTATTTACACTTAAGGTATCAGGAAATATTCCAACTTCCACGCAGCCCGAAAATATCTGCTGGAAATAAACCTTACTTAGTGTGCAAGTCTCTCTCGGCGAACAAGTATCGGCGGAAAAGTCACAATGGGCGCACAAGTACACCTCAGACACCTATGCGAGACAATCTTCCCCAAATCCAAAATTGTGTGACTCTCTTCCTTTTAAGCCCAAACCAATATTGGCGCGCAACTTCCAACCATCGTGCAACTTTAACCACTGGCACACAACTTCACTTGAGCGACCCACACACCACTTGCGCGACCACCACACCTGCGCGACGAGAGCTCTGATTTCTCAAAGTGTTGATCTTTGGTGTAGAATGAGGAGGGGTGGTCCAGTATTTATAGGCAATCTGTCCACCCTGCGCGATGACGCGCAAGTCACCCCTCGTTGTGCAAGTCTCGACACGTAGTTCTCTTCCCCTACAAGTCACTTGCGCTAACAACATCCAAACTTGCGCGAACCTTTTTCCTTTGCCATATTTTGATCTTCTGATCTTGAAAAAACATAGGCAGTCATGTTCTCAAACTTCCAAGGCATCAGCGTGCATGTATCATTCACGGCGCGCAAGTCACCTGTTCGACCTCACCAAAACATGCACGAACCTTATCCATTTTCCATATTTTGATGATACGATAGTGAAAAACGTATGGCATGCATGATTCCAAGCCTTCATGTACACGGCGCGCACGTCCCTTTTCCAAAAACCACATTTCATTATTTGTCGATTTTCAGGCCCAAAAATTTGGCAAACACTAGAAAACGGCACCACCTTGTATATGTTCTTTTTGTACCGCCTCCATATCATTCATCTCTTTATCGAAGTTCTTGAATCAAACATGGATCATTATTCACATCTCTGGAACTCGACATTCCATCATGAAATCCTCTTTGTCAAAAAATTTTTATGTCATGGTTTGTATTTTCAACAATCACAACACAGATATTCACTATGTCAACAAACACAATCACCTAAAAAATACTTCAATGATGCCTTGAGGATTTTTTCCCAACAGTTGATGATTTTCCTTCAATACTGAAAGACGAGACTGCTGACAGAATTGTTGATTGTAAACATGTGTATGTGCATGCTAATCAGTTACCAGCATATTAGATTGGTGATCTTCTTTGAGTGCAGTCAGACAAGCCTGCTGACCTGTTGATGAATTATATACAGGTGTATTTGCCTGCCTATAATACACCACTAGAATTGCCTGGTGGGATTAGTGGGTTGCTACCAGATGAGTCTGATGGAAAATAATATCAGTAATGATGGGTGTATATGCCCGCTCATTTTTTTCCATCAAGTCGGCTTGATGGACTTCTCCGTAGGTGGAAGATGTAAGAACCTGCTCCATATTACCCAGATTTCACCTCTGGCGGTTCTTCTTCTGTTCTTGAGTCTGAGGACCCCCAGCCAAACCCCTAACGGTGATACCCACATCATGTTGAGGGTGCACTACCGCACGAGTCTGGCAGCGATTTTTGATGGGAGACCTCAAGAATGACTCCCGTATTCTTGAATTAAGGCCTTCAGTGACCTCTTAATTCTCCTCCCTGTAACATGGGAGTCACTAGTTGTTGCGTTTCGGGGATAACGACCCAAAAAGGTTAGAGATGGTGGTTAGCACTGCCTGCTTCTTGATCATTGTTCATCGCAGTCAGGACAACCAGGGTGAATTATTAACCAGGAGGTCATGTCAGGCAGCCTCTAGAGTCGGAATGGTACCATGTTGACAGTATTCCTTAACTAGTTCATTTGAGACCCAGTTTTGAATATACTGAGTAGGTGATGTCGTCCTTATAGAGGACAAGAATCCATTAGGAGTAGTATCATAGGCATTCACAGGTGTGAACATTAGAGAATTCATTTCTGTAACACAAATAGATCTTGGAAAAGAGTGCATGTTTGATATAATAGACACAATCAAGATAATTTATCCCACTACATCTTTTGGATGATCACATATGTTATTGATTTATTTGTTGGCTCTCATATTGAGTTAAATATGGTCCTAACAAATAAGTAAAACATCATTTAACTTCGTTAAGGATTAACGTCACGTTCACCATTTTTGTTTCTTCTAGAAATGGGGATGACCTAGTTTGTTTAAGGATGAAACATTGCAATAATTTTCTAAAAGGTTTATTGGTAGAACCGATAACATCCAAAGATTCTATATCCATTTGGACCTTCTTTCCAAATGTAGGTGCTCATTAGTTGTAGACTGATGAGGCTTATGAATTTACATTGCTCGAGAGGATGGGAGGTCGGACTCATCACACCTTTTGGGGGGGAATAATTTTCTACTCCATGGCTCTCTTTATGTATTTGAGTTATGTTCGTGAATCCATATTAATTTACCAAGCATGAAAATGAGATTTCCTGTAGATTTGGAAATAAATAATTGATATGTATGATATTTATAAAATCTTATATACATATTTGATCTTCTTCGTTGATGGAGAATCTTCTATATGTATTAGAGATTCTACGTCAATGGTATCCTTCAATACATTATATAGGAATCTCTTGGTCATTAGGATGACCATACTTGTTTTAAATCCAATCATTGGGGAACTTGATGTTTATTGTCATTCATAAGGACATGGATTATTTTAGAGTTGCGATTGTAAACACAGATGGGCTAGCTACATATCATTGTTAGAAAAGGAATCAGAACCCACGTAGTTCGGGAATTATGACATAGCTTAATGTCACATGGGACAGATGAGAATTAATGGGTGATGGGATTGATCCATAAAAAGGTTTCCAAAATACTCTACTTTTTAGGCAGAGATCAAAGTCCATGTAGTTCGATTAATAAGTGTGGGGCATACATGTGATTAACAGCCCTAAGAGATGTGTCATGGTTAATCTTACACTCTAAGCTCTCATGAGTCAATCATGGAGTGGGAAACAAGATCTATGAGTAAACCTGATGATTTTCTCCACAAAAGATGTGGTCATAAGGAATGATATGGGTCTTATGTATGTGTGACTGCCCATGTAGATGAAGACTAGGATTTACATCCGTAAAGAAGTCTAGGAACAAGTTTCATAATGATATTTGTGCTTTATGTAGATTTGGATACATTAAATTGGGGCTTACTCTGGAGGAGGATGCCCAAATTAGGGGGGAATTATGACTTATGATTGGGGATTATTCCTGAGAAAGATGCCCATATCAAAGAGACTTGTAACATGGGACTTATTCTTGAGAAGGAGGGACAAGGATAAAGGGGACTTGAGACTTGGGGATTATTCCGGAGATGGAGGCCCAAGGTTAAGGGGGACTTGAGACTTGGGGGTTATTCCTGATAAGGAGGCCCAAGGTTAAATGGGATTTGGGGCTTACTCCGGAAGAGGATGTATATATTAGGGGATTTGACTTTTGATTGGGGCTTATTCCTGAGAAAGATGTCGATATCAAGGATTCTATCATCTTAAGGGTTGAGGTTGAATGTAGGGAACCTCTAAATGTTGTGATATAAAATTATATAAATCACAATTTTTTGGGAGTTGTTCCATAGAAGTATTTTCAGTCATGGAAATTAACAATGGAATCGTACCATTAGTGGCTTTGAAGAGGGGTTAGAAGGATAAATCAGGTAGAGGAAAGGTGTATTTCAATAAAAGATTTGAATAGGAAGGAGGGGCACCCAAAAAGAGGAAGGTGCACATGTCCTCTTTGGGCATGAAAGTATAGGTCACACAAGTATACATGCGCGACATGGGTGTACCTGGGAGAAAACTAACAAATAGGGTAACACTTGGGCGAGACTAGGATCAGTCCATTAGTATTATCCCTAAAGGCTTCCAAAAGGGTGGCGTGCAAGTTCTGGTGAAGGGATAAGGTTGCTTGAAAGTGTGTCCATTTTCCATAAGGGTTAGACCCTTAGGCGAACAAGGGTTGATGAGTTTCAACACTTTGTCCTTCTTCCCCCTCTATAGTTCCTCTATTCTAGGTATAAAATTACTACAGAATAGTTCAGAAGACTTCAATCTAAGACTAGGGCACCAAGACTTAAATATGACTTTTGGATTTTTCCGTCCCCGAAATGGGGGGCCCACAAGGTGTATTTATAGGCCATTGAGGACCTTGGGAGAAAATAAAATAGGGTGTGGAAGTCACCTGTGTGACCAATTTGTGGCGCGCAGGTATACTTGTGTGACAATAGTGAAACTTGCGCGACCCATGCTTAAATAAATCCTTGTTCTTTCCTTTGTCAATTTTTGATTTTTCATCAAAGGATGAATCTATTTGTGCTTAAGGTATTCCCCTTTTTCATTTATTACTCTGTGATAGAAATGAGCATCAAAAAATATTTATACAAATTCCTTTTAGAAAACTATTGAAAAAATGTCAAAGAAAATCACTTTTTATAATTTAGAAAATACATACATAATTAATAAAATATTTTCAGAGAAGAAAACATTGAATTGCTTAAATTAAAAAATAATGAATTGAGGTTTCAGAAAATTGGTATTTTTTATCATTATATGCATGAAAAAAACATACGTTCCTTTTGACTTCGGTAAAAAGTATAGAATGGGTATATTTAAAAGATGAATTATTTTTAAAAAAATAATATTCATTACACTGAGTCAGACAAGTCATTAATATTATTTATCTTACTGAAAAAAGTTATGTTATTTTTATATCTATGTACGAACCTTTTTCATGTTCATTATATATTTTGTTTCATTTAATTTCATATTATAAACAAGTAATAAATAAATTAAATTCACATCCAGAATTTTGATGATATTTGACTCATATTTTAGAAATTACATCTGTTGGTTCAAAATTGTCAAAGTAGTCTTTATCCCACCATATTAAAAAAATAATCATGAAAATTTTATGATATATATATATATATAAATTATACTATTAATTCCAAAAATTGTTTATTTGTCACGAATATTGAACTATGTTATTATTTTTTGGATGATAAGTTTTATATTCATATGAGTAACATTTCCATTTTCAATTGTCATTATTTTCATGTGGTAAGTATTATCTTATCATTAAATATGATAATAATATCAGAAATATCATATTAATTTGATAAATATACTTATATATATATATATATATATTATCCACCTGATTTAGTGTTGAAAAATAAATCACATCATTTCGTGGGGGTGGTAGTCCACACAAACACACAAACCAGAATATAATTTTTTAGTGTGTGGAATGGTAATAATTTAAATTATATATTATCCATTAATAATGATAAATATTTATGCAATATTATATATTATAATTAATTACATAATTATAATATATACATGATAGATGTTAATGAAAAATAAATTACATTAGTTTGTTATGTGTTAGTTCACCGTACACATGAACGCTGAATTCCTTTCCCATTTGGTGGAGGATGGAGATCGATATTGGTTTTTACATTAACATAATAACCAATAATAATATTTATTATACTTTTTTTATTATTTAGGCATGATTTAAGGTTTTTTTATAAACATGTAAAAATAAAAAAATAAAAATCATGAAGATAAAACTATAGATCTTCATTAGAATGTCACCATGAATTAACACCATATGCACTATAAGGACTACGTTCTCTTAAAAACTATAACTATATAAAGTGTGTATGAACAATTTTAAGTAGACTGGTTAGATATTTCATAAATTAAATGTATTTTTATGTTTTATTGATTAATAATAATATGTTCCCTTTTTTAAGAGAGTGTAGTGGAAATCATGGAATTTCTCATAATATTAAAATAAAATAAATTATTTTTAAATTATAAGTTGGTAAAAACTAATTTATTTTCAACATAAAATTATTTTTTTATAAATACCATTAACAAAATTTATACAAGTTTGGAATAGTTTTAATCTTCATCTTTTGGTTTTTGTATTTCGTTAACCCTTTTTAAACATACCCTGACCACATGGTTTTTATTATATTAAGTGTCAGTATAGTTACTATAAATGATAACATGGAACTTAAATAGGTCATGGAAGAGATTATAAACCATATCATAGTAATCTTTCCAAATATATGATTTCTTAAAATTTTAAATCTTTGAATAAAATTTTATTTATTCTAAAATAGCATTAATGTCAATTTTCAGAACTATTCATTATATTGATTTAAAAAAAATCAAGAAAAAAGAGGATTTTTAAATCAAATTAATATAATTTTATTTTTAAATACAAATATTTTTGATCAAATTATTTATATCAAATAATATTCCTTTCAATTTTTTTAATATTGTTTATTTTTTCCATTAATTAAATACTTACCACGAAAGCATTTTTTAAAAATTTAAGGTAATTTTTTATTCAAAAAAATTAAAATTAAATTACCATTATGAATATAATAATTTATATTTCAAATGACTATTAATAATAAGATATATCCTCTTATAGTAACATTGTTAAAAATCTTATAGTAAAATAAAATAATAGTGTGAAATTTTTTACTCTTCATTAAAAAAAATATTACAATGGTCAAAATCTCATCGTAATGGATAGAAAATAACATATTCAATAATATAGGAGGATAATCGATAAAATATACTCATCCAATAAAATTAGTGCATTTTATTGGTTTATATAATAGTCTGTATAATTTTATTTTTAACTTCAATAACTTGTTTTACTGTTTTTCATGGAATAAAATATTATTAAGGCTACTATTCATATTTTTTGAAAAATAAAATGTTCCTAGTTAAAATATTTGGAAACACTAATTATAAATATATAATATCTATTTAAAATTTTAATATAAATAAATGGGAGAAATTAATTTAACATTAAAATAAAAAAATTCAACGAAAAATGTTTTCTCTGAAAAATGATAATTCTAAGTATAAAAACTTTTTATACAGAAATCAAGTATAAAATTTACCTAACAGCCATATATGGATTTTTATTAATCAAAATGAACTAATTAATTTTTCTTACTATTCTAAAATATAATTTTACATTGTAAATACTTTAAATTAAAAGGCAGTTTTCAATCAATATAAATATTTACCTCTATTTATTGAAGAATAAATATTTATAGAAAATTATAAGAAATTTGACCTAAGATAATTTTAACATAGCTAATTGAAAACTTTTTTCAAATTTTTTGATAAAGCTTATAATGTTTTTAAAAACTATATATAACACTCACTCATAAAAATAATGAAAAATTCATTTTAGAGAATATGTTTTTTGAATAATAAAATTAATTCATAATAATAAATGGATTACTTAAAAATTATTCATAATAAATTTAATACCATTCATTCAAAAAAAATAAATATCTTGGTTATAGTTTTTACATTTAAATAATACTGATTTATTTTTCATTTAATATCAGCATTCATATCTTGTATGCTATCAAACATAGTATTTAGTTTTAAAATATATAGATATTATTGTTTATGTTTTACTATATTAATAATATATGTCCAAGAGTCTCAATGAGAAAAACTGTGAATTTTTTCATTGGTCCAATCTTGATAATGGGTACATGAATTTTTAGGAGTTCCTTATTTTCAAATCGACTCTAGCAAGACTCATGATAATGTGGTGAACCCGAATTCTTCCCTATACCTAGAACGCATTGATGTTCTTCAAGAATAAAATTTTCAAATATTTAGTGGTGAACAAAGATATATTTATGTATGAAATGGGATAGGGAATATTTATGAGATCATTATGTCTCTTAGAATCCTGAAAAATGTAATGGTGAAGGATACTGAAGAACTATTTAATGACCTAGTTGTTTTTGGGTGGAGGATATGGCTCCTCTAAAAATTTCTAAGGGCATATCATGATAATTATTTCTAGAGTAATATTTCCCAATGTTATAATTTTGAGGGGTAGAGGTGATTGACATATTGGTAGTGGAATATCTATAAAGGAAATATTTTATGAATGGTAACCTGGTTTCTATTGATGTGATTGAAAAAGACACATATGATAATGATATGAAGCATGTGGATCTCTATGTCTAAGTAATGGTTCAAAGGGGATATTATCATCATAGAACGAAGAAATTTACTATGTGTTTCTAGAGTGGAGTCCATGACAATCCAATTCTTTATATGAAAAGCTTTAAGGGCTTGTTGTTGGTGTGGATGGTTGGGATATCTCTAAAAGTTTTGAAATATAGAGTCTCAAAAATTTAAGCCTTTATCATAGATGTTTTTTGGTGATTGTGACCTATGTGTTTTTTATAGGATATATTAATTGTTATTTAGCGTATTATTTTTGGGAAAATAATTAATTATGTTTTAAGGAATTTTCATATCAGAATATTCCCTCAGTTTTTATATTGTTATATGGATGTGAATGTATAAGATCATGATGGTTTGATCATGAGGAACTACTGGGTATGAGACATGGGTAACTAGGAAAATTATTACCATGTGAAATATGGTTTAGTTTCATTTCATGGGTAAACATTGGGACAACAGTTTGAGCATAGTTTATATGTTTTCTAATTGAAGTGTTTTGACTGAGTGTCTTAAAAACATGTTGTTTCTTGGTTATAGTTGTTTGATAATAGTTTCTATATAGGTTATTTGTTTTTAATGTTCTTATCTCATTGGACTTGACTATCATTTTTATGAAGTTCATTTTTTTGGTGTGTTGAGACGATTTTGGAGATATTATATTTTGGATACTATTTTCTCATTGTGGATAACCTTTCACACTTGTATCACCACATTATATTAATTATAAAATAGCGGGGAGACTCATGTTTGGTCTCTATCCCAATTAGTTTGTTCCTTTATTCATTTTAGTTTTTTTTGTTGACCTCACCTGTTTTGATAATCCCAATTATGCTTTTACATACTTTGATAATCCCAAATAATGTGTATCTGTATATTAATTCTTCCAATCTATGATCAAGTTGATAATTATATTAAAATAATATTAGAAATATGTTAATCAATGTTTATCTATGTTTATATGACTTTTGAAATAATTCTAACTCAATCAAATATGTTTTTCATAAAACATACAAGTATTAAGTCACTGATATGCCTATAGAATGATATAGACAAACAGATCTACCGTTACATAGTCTACCGATAGACATAGTCACCGATAAGAAATGGTCAATGATACTCAGAGCTACAGGTATGTGTAAGTCCACCGGTAAGCACATGTCACTGATTGACATAGTAACCGATAAGCAATTATCACCGATACATAGAGCTACTGGTATGTGTAATTCCACCGGTAAGCACATGTCACCGTTAGATCAAGTCACTAATACAAACAGCTACTGTTAGAAGCTGAGCTACCGATAGAATTAGTCTACCGATATACACTTCACTGGTACAGAGTAGAGCTACCGATATTCACAAGCTTCTGATTCAAAGTTTATCGATACAGAGTCATCGATTCAAAGAGAGCCACAAATACAAGTGATCCACTGAAACAAGCGAGCTACCGATAGACCAAGACCTACCGATTGAAGGATTCATCAGTATATAGTGATTCTAATACACAGAGTAATAGAAATTGATACAAGGAGCTACTAGAAAAAATAAAATATTTACTGATAGGAGCTCATTGCTATAAAAAGTCAACTGTTACTCTTATTATGACAGAAGGATAGTAATGAAAGACTGACCAGTCAAACTATATACATTCAATATTATTTATTTATTAATCAATGATAATATTTGATGTTTTTAATGCAATTATTGTTATTTAATGATAGTTGTTGGCATGTCAGGTAACCGTACCTAGTACCCATGAAAAGGTAATCATTCTCAATGCCAGAGCTGAAATCTATAAAAGGAAGGGCAAAGACAGGGCACAAGGAGAGGCGTGAAAAGTGTGGAAAATTAGTTGCATGAAGAGTACATTCAACGGGAAATAATAATGCTTAAAAGTGGTTCATACAGAAAGACTACTTCCCCAATCGAAGATCACAGAATATACACAAAGCCATTGTTTCTGAAGGAGAACACAACCTTCACCTTATTCAATGAGTGAATAAATACAACGAAATCTCTTCATGCACTCTATATGATCAAACTAAACATGAAGAAAATGACCCTCTATTTTTCAGACAAAAACTAGAGAAGTAATCGGAGCTTCATTTACATCAATTCAAGGAGTCCAGAGCTTCACTCACAACACATAGAGCACTCTAAACTCATCTCTATCTATTTTGCTCCATTGTGTTTTATTCATTTACTTTTTGAGGAGTGTATTTACACACTGACTCTTGGAATGAACTGGATGATACTAAATAATCACTCCAAACTTCTTACACATTACTTTATACAACTGTGAATTGTGGAAGAGGTCAATTGTGACATGGATAGCCTGTGTGCTATTGTTTTCGTTCCCACGTAGAACTATGACAGAGGTCTTAGTACCTGGACAATCTCTTGTACTATTGTTTACCCCGATCCAGGGTGTGGATCAAATTTATATAAATAGTTTCAGAGGACTATGTCTCGGCTTGAGACTGAACCTATTGGTTACATCTGCTGTGCATCATTGATTAAGCATAAATTATACTATATATTTTATAATCCACTACTAATTACATTGAAAAACAATTTGTTTTAAAGTTACTTTGATAGCTAAACTAGAATGTTTTTATACTTATTGTGATCCAGTAAGTTATCTTCAAAAGTTAATTTAATCCCCTGATTAAATTAAATAAGACATAATCAATCATTGAGAAACAAATTGAAAATTTAAAATCTGAATAAATTAACTACAGTTTAACCTGTTTTTAAATTGGGTGATTTTTTAGAGAAATATTTTTAACGAAAATTTTAATTAGAACTAAATTCACCCCCCTCAAGATTGTCCACTCCGACCAACATTTGGTATCTGGGGTTGTTTTTATTAATAAATAATTTCAAAACACTTTGTTTTCAACTGTGATTTTAGTTGCATTGTTAATGATCATAAATTTCTGTTAGTTCTAAATTTTATATCTTTAAATATTTTTGTTAAAATCTAGCTACAGATAATACACTAGATGGTGATGCTACCAACAGACCACCTTTCTTTAATGGTACTAATTATACCCAGTGGAATTTAAAAATGAAAATTCAGTTCGAAAGTATGGGATTTGATATCTAGACTACTATTGAAACTCAATATAAGATTCCAGAGACTGTTATAACTACATGGGATGAACCTACTAAAATAGATTACAAAAATAATTGTAAAGATATGAATGATTGTATTGTGCTTTAGGAGATGAATAGTTTAATAGAATATCTTCTTGTGAAACTGCTTATGAAATTTGGAACACTTTTTTTATTTACCATGAGTGAACAAACAATGTTAAAGAAATGAGATTGAATAGCTATACTGAAAAATATGATAACTTTAAAATGATTCCTGATGAACCTATTTATGACATGTATCTCATGTTCAATGAGATTTTCAATATTATCAGCTCACTTGGAAAAGCTATTCCAGCAAAGGAACTGATCATGAGAATACTAAGATGTCTGCCAGAAATATGGAAGGAACATCTGTTTCCATTATGGAATCGTTCTATATCAGCACACTTCCACTTAAATAATTAATTGGTAAGCTTATGATTTATGAGGAAGAACACAAGGTGAATAAAGAAGAAGACGATTAACCTAAAAGGAAGTCATTGGATTATAATTCTATTGGTACAAAGTGCTAGGTAAAGGAGAATGTTCACACACTTACTGGAAGTTCAACAACTGAATGTTCAGAATCTAATAGTGATGCTGAGATGGCTCCAATAGCCTAGAGATTTAAGAAATTGTACAGGAAGAAGAAATTATTCAGAAAATAAAACTAAAATGGAAAATATGATAGCAAAGGTCATTGTAAAAGGATTGGAATATGTCTGATAAGTGTGATGAAGCTATCTGCTTTGAATGCAAGAGAAAAGGTCACATTAAAGTTGACTGTCCAAAATTGATGTTCATAAAGAAACATGACAACAAGGACAATAAGTACAAGAAATCTTTGAAATCTACATGGAGTGGTTCAGAGGATATCACATGTGAATATGAAGTTTTTGAATCTGAAAAGAATCGTGCTAAAATATGTTTTATGACGAACACATCTGAGGTAACACTGGACCCTCCTATTTTAAATTCATACTATTCTGGAGTCGATTCTTGATATGAAAATATGTCTAGTGAAGAGTTGTTTGAATACTATAATATTAAATAAGAGACATGTAATTAATTGAAGGAAAAGTATAAGACCATGAAGAAAAATCATGCTCTAATGAGTTCTGTAAAATCTACCCATGATATAGAGAAAGACAACAATGCACAATTGTTGAAGGAAAATACAGAACTGAAAATGTCTAGTGATCAACTGAGAAAGGACTTAGAAAAATTCACAAATAGAGGAGATAAACTTACTCAAATTCTATAAAAACAAGTGGCACCAATGAATACTACTGGAATAGGCTATCAGCCTGGACATAGACAATTTACTAAAACTAGATTCGTTTCAAAATCTAGACAGAATGCTGCTAGTTATAATTTTGGAAATTTGTATTCTTAAACTATTTATTCATATTTTTATCAACCAAATAATGTTTATATTTAAAATTATATTTCCTCTATAAATTATATAAAAAACATAAGACACATTTGGAAACCTAAATATTTTCTTTCTAACCTTTTTGGACCCAAGAAGATCTGGGTACAAAAATCATTTTCCATCTAAATCTGTTTTGTAGGAATCCTGGTTAAAGAGTTCTCATAAGAAGGTATGGTACTTGGATAGTGGATGTTCAAGGCACATGTCTGGAGAAAACACATGCATTAAGAGTTTAATCAATGTTGATAGAGGCTATGTCACCTTTGGTGATAACTCTAATAAAAAGATCATAGACCTAGGCCAGATTGGTAACACTGATTCAGTTTTAATTTATAATGTTTAATATGTTGATGGACTTAAATATAATCTGTTAATTATTTCTCAGTTATATGATTATGGTTTTAATGTTAAATTTGAAAATTAATCTTGTAATTTTTTTTAATTCCAAAAATGTTTTAGTATTTTTTTCTTTGAGAAATGAAAATGATTATGGTGTTGATTTGACTTCTTTATCTAAAAAAATGTTACTTTCTAAAATGAATTTCATAAAGATTATTGGATTTCGCAGAGAAGATTATGACATTGAAAAATTTATTAACATAGAAAACTGACTAGGATGAAATTATTTAGAGACCTACCCAATCTTGTATTGCCATCAGACAATGTTTTTAATCCCTATCAAAAGGGAAACAACATAATGTTTTTTAAAATCAAATAAAGAAGTTCAAACTTCTCATCCTCTCGAGTTGGTTTACATGGATTTGTTTGGACCTTATATATTTTCTATTACAAATGGCAACCACTATGTCTATGTCTTAGTAGATGAATTTTCTAGATATACATGGGTATACTTATTAGCTCCCAAAAGTTAAGCATGATCTTACTTTATTAAATACTCCAAGTTTGTAGAGAACCTTAGTGGACATAAGATTAAGACCCTGAGAAGTGATCATGGCTGTGAGTTTGAAAATCCTGAGATTGAGTCTTATTGCTCACACAATGGCTCTAGTAATAACTTTTATTGCACTAGAACATCTCAACAGAATGGTGTAGTAGAATGAAGAAATAGAACCCTTCACGAAATTGCAAGAACAATGCTTAATGAGTGTTACTTGCCAATTTATTTTTGGGCTGAAGCTATTAATACAACTTGTTATATTATTAATAGAGTCTTGATTGGACCTGTTCTTAAGAAGACCCCTTTTCATTTGTGGAATTATAGGAATCCTAAGGATAATTACTTCAGAGTTTTTGGATGCAAGGTTTTTATTCTTAACACAAAGGATAATCTTGGAACGTTTGCACCTAAAAGTGATGAATGAATCATTTTAGGATAGTCTATAACTTGAAAAGCCTATAGAGTCTTTAATAAAAGAACCAAATGAGTGGATGAATCTGTTCACATCAAGATTGATGAAACCGATACACATGAACCTAAGTCTTCTCTTCAAAATCATGAAGAAGAGTTGAATTTTATAGACCTTAATGATAAAACTAATGAACCTGCTGTAAAGACATCCAGATCTGGACATATTCCAGAATCTACTTCTATAGAACCCAAACTTAGAGAAGATCCTGAAATTTCTATTCCAACCTTTACTAGATCGACTAGGATTCTAAAGAATCATCCTTTAGATGCTATTTTTTGTAATCCTGATAGAGGGACACAAACTAACACTACTCTACGAAACTAGGTCGAACATCAAGCTTTTCTTTCAGCCATCCGTCATGGATTTGTGTCTTGTCCGGACACCACCGCAGTGCAATGCAAGTGCATCATCTCCAATTTGTAGCCATCACATGTTCTGACAGCTCTTGCTGCCACCGTGACCTAGTTGCGGCAACCATAGTCTTCCTCTGTAGCTTGAAGCTGTAGTCTCCCAATACTACCATGCCCTTACACCACGACCTCTCACTGATATCTTCGCTGCCTAGCCGCGTCCCTTCCCACCAAATGCCACCATCTCTCACGACCTCCTACCATAGGCCAATGTGCCAATGTGGTCCCATATGGACAGCCGATACCATTAACTCCAAATTCATTGCACCATGAAGAATTTGATGAACACAAAAAGTGGAAAGGGGAATTATTTTCTCGTAAGAACACCCAATGAATGAATTGATTATTTTTTCGTGTTGACCCGAATGCATTTTTTAATAGGATCACGAATAACCCAAATAAGTCAGAACAATCACTATGATAGATATCCTCTATAACCCATATATTTAATCATCCACCATTAACAATATATCCATGGGTTACCTTGTTCCTGAGATGAAGCACATTCATCATTTAAAATAAAGAATTAGGAAATGAAATTCACAAAGAAAAGCATCAATCCCCTACCTGAAAAAGCATATTTCTTAAGGATGATCATTTGTCGTTGCCCATCGATCTCTAGTGACAAATCGATCAAAGGTAGTGGTTTCTGTCATTAGATTCTCCAGGGATGATCATTGGAGAGGTTTCATTCATCTTTCATCAGAGGAATTCCATTGTTGTTCATGAAACCATAATACCCTGCTTAATTAATGAATGATGATGCATTCAAATTACAACATCACCACGCTACTACAATAATCAGGTTCATTAATGAGTGTAAACATTTCCTCATCATTCAACTGTATCATTTATGAGTTTTTTCATAACAATGAATAAAATCTTACAAAATAACATTTTATGATATTTTATTTTTCTTCTAAACATTCATAAAATTAATGTTCACCCTCAACCCGCGTCTATCGAGGTTAGGATCTACCTACATGAAGCACACACTTGTAAGATCTATCGTAATCCCTGATTTCCCATCTCAGTTACCATTTAAGAGTTATAAGGATTTGATAAAAATGAAATCATTACACTATTATATTATTGATGGGAAAAAACTACATTCCAATGTTGACCTACACCATCCAATGTTAGCCCTGTCTAAGCGAATCCCAACGCTATGAGTTCAATGATGCCCTCCAATTTTTATTTGTACACTAGTTTAAATGATAGAAAATCCCACTCACATGATTATTTAAGGAACAATAAAAATAGTTTGAAAATAATTTTCGGCCACTCCATGACTCAGAATCATGTGCCATCTGAAAGCCTGGCTTAAAATTAGTCCCATTTAAATTAGAAAAATATACATGGAATTATGTGGTATTAAAGGTGCATCCAATAATATTATGCATAAAAATATTTTTTCAACACTATATATTGAAATCAAGATAGACATTTAATTATCTATATTTTTTTCTAAACCATGAAATAACAGTATGGCTGACACTATCCAAGACACACCACCACCTCCTAGTTCGGCAGTATGGTTTTAAAACCATGCACCAATATGAAATTTATATTGAAAAAATATATGTTTTTCATGGGTTTTATATAAATTTTTTCAAACCATATTCCACTACCATATTAAAAACCTTATCTTATGGTTACATGAATTCATTTTTCTTTAACAGTTTTCTAAATGAGTGATCGAGTAATATCCTTCAAAAAAATAAAAAATATCCATTAGGAGAAACCAAGTCTCACATTAAAACATGAAGAACCATTAATAATTTCATAAAAAAATAGGAAATACATAATTAATAACTTCAAAGTGATAAAATTTAAATTATAATATATGTTATTAAAATGAACCCTACTCCAATATAAAAAATTCAAACCTCGTCTAAAATTTCAATCATAGACATTTATGTTGTTTTATAACCTATCTCAATAGAATGTATCATCCTTAATAATCTTCAATGTCCTTTTATAAAATAATATTGACCTACCATGCTTATTAACTCATGATAAAATCAACACATTCTACAATAGAATTCAATACGAGAACCTGTTAGACAACACTAAGCACAAGATGAAGTATTCGTCAAAAACATCGATATTGGTCTCTAAAATCACTAAAACATATAGAATATGTTTAATATCAATGATCTATAATGAGGAACCACAATGTCATAAATGGAATAATTCCTAGGATCATGGTTCCCTCAAACAGATTATTTTTCTAATAAAAGCATAGACTCATGTGATGACACCCCCACCATCAGAATATAATACTAAAAATTCATCCTTAATTACCTCATGAAATTATTGCTGAAATTTCATTACCACTTCACCCAAGATCATGTATTAAAAAATTCACTCATCCTCTAGAAATCCATTACAAAAAATACTTAGCTACACCCATAGATAGGATATCTCATTAGCCTATCATGTTACCTTACTCCTTAGAGGAATCAAATGATTTTTAAGAACAAAAAACAATATATGGCCCTATATCTTAGTGTAATTACATGATTTTATCCTTAACCAACCTAATCCTACATTACAGTTCATGCACAAGCACTAGTGTAGAACTAATCCTACTCACCCTGGCATCTCATAAAAATCAATCCCTAGATAGATGTCAATTCTATAACACCAATCAATGAAATTTTAAAATAACAAATATTTAATTTAGAAAGTAACTAGGAAAAGAAGGACCCACCTATATATGTAAATTCTACATCCATATTTACTATTCACAAACTTGATTCGTCACACCCACAAACCTAAAAAAATATGCATCAAACCTCTATAATAAATAATATATTTCCCACTATAGAAGTATCCTTATCCAGAATCATCTAAATTAAAACAAAAATATCAGAGATGTAATGTTATAATCCTATTAGATTACGAAAGGGGTCAATATATGATCACTTTTTTATTTAATGATTTACTCTATTTTCAACTCAACCAATTGAACTAGTGATGGATCTTGATCAACTGATGATAGTCCCAAAAAAATTCCACATATACTATGAAAAAATAAATATCACAACATATATAATTTTTCTATTTTAGAAACTAATAACTTTTAAATTTGATGTTTGTCAGTCCCCACAACCAGGCTTATCTACTATTTATATAATTTTATATGAAACATATCCCATTGTTCCCTCTCAACATCCAAAGTAGATAAAGAGATAAAAATATTTACAAAATTATCCATCAAAGAATGAACTCTGAAATTCATATTCTGATATATATGCACAACTTTATGTTGGTACTCATCTATAAATATTTTTATAATGATATCTTCTTGTGTAATATTTTGTCATGATCTTCAACTTCCAAAGATGAATTCGAAATAGTCATGAATCTTCAACTAGAGTTTTGTATATTTAGGACTTTTCACCTTCTCACATTAATATATTGGGAATTATCCCCCACCACTTCTTATAATGTATCTAGAACATACACATAACATAATGTGCCTCTATTATCTCTTCTGAATTCGTTGAGAGTTACCTAATTTACAAAATGTCCTATTTTGTGAACCCTAAATAAATTAATAAATTAAATTTACAATTTTATCCTTCATTTTGTGATATAAGAACTTACCATAACTTCTGAAATAACTCCTAGTATTCTCATCATTGTAGTAAAGAAATAACTGCTTCACGGATCAATATTTTCCCCTTACCCCATGAATTATATCACCATTTAATCCACATAAATATCTACAAAAAACTACTTCATATAATTTTATAATCCTATAATAAAACTAAATCATATTAATATTGAATTATTCACGATATATTCAATTATCATCAAAATCCATCTTCTAAATTTTGATGCATCTTCAACATGGAACATTGATGATCCAATGAATGTTTTTTCCTTAACAAAATGAAAAATATGGCATGGTCTTTTATTATTTCCATATATTAATAGAAACTTCATTTTTGAATCGTGATCATCACTATGAATGTTTTGGACTTCATTATGTCACATTGGGGAAATACCATGCACAATAGCCACTTCTACAGTATGGGGTCATCTGTGTTAACCTTTTCCAAATCATGTCTTCAATTTGGGGACACATCCTTATACTATGACCACAATTTCACTAGTGTAGGGTTGAACCGTGTTACATAAGTGATTTGTAATCTCAACAACTATACCATTGGGGCATGGCCTTGACTATTGTTCCTTTCTCACTACAAAACACACTGTGTAATAGAGTGGCATGTTCATACCTTTCTCAAGAATATTCATCAATGGATTGTTCATCTCATCAACACACATATTGAAATCAAGACCCACTTCAATTACATATAAAAGATATATTTAAATACAATTGTCCCAACATCAACACATAATCGATTATGATAGATAATGACTGAATTTCACTAAATCAAAACAAACCCAGCAAAACATATGATTTATAGTTTAATAATTTCATCATTTAAATAATACTTATCACAAAATGTCTTATATCCAAATGATAGAAATGTATAGTTTCATGATATTAAGATATATAACAACATATATTCCAATAATTGAAAACAATTCAAGATAATCCCACTCATTTAGATCATTTTATAGTGATTAAAATTATATAATCATCTTTATAAATAGTAAAAATAGAAACATTTAAAGTGGGTGATCATTAACGCTGAATAATGCAAAAACAATCATATCAATATATAACATAAGGATAGATACTAGGAATATAGGAAAACATTTGTAGGAGATAAATAACTAAATAAATAAACATGGAATCATAAAAACTATTCATCGCCAACGAGCTCGTACCCAAGAGGTAAGGGCTCCTTCTTGGAATCCAAGAGACCCGAGATAAAAACCGGGTGGAGGTAAATTTCCGGGTTACTGTATCAGTACTATAGAATTCACTATTGTAGTACTATAGCTGTCACAATAATAGTCACTGTAGCAGTACTGTAGCAGCCAGAACTATTCACCCGATTTGGGTCTTTGGGCCACCGATTTGGGCCTATGAGTCTCCAGGGCCTTCGGGTCATCAAAGGCCATCGGGCCACAGGGACATCGGGTCGCGTTGACCATGGAGAAGCACATTTCACATAGAACATGCCCTAGAAGAGGATCAGAGCAACATGAGTAGCAGCCACCAGATGTAGAGCTTACCTGATTGGAATAATGAGAGAGTATGGCAGCCGCCATCAGGACTATGCATCGTGAAACATTGTATAAGGCAATGCTAGCCGATCATCAACTCAAGGTGGGGAGATATGGATATCAATGATTCAAGATTCTGGGGAGGGGCAGTTCTAGTGGGATGGGTCTATGGGTCATGTAATGGGCATGGTATGCCTCTGGGCATTCGGGTCATGTATTGCGGGTCATGTCGGTCCCTATGCCATGGGCCTATGGGTATTGTACGGGTTCCCTTTCAACCCTTAAATGGGGGATTATCTATAATAAAATAAAAAATAAGGATTCCGGGCCATTTGGGCTAACAATTATTCATCTAATATATTAAGAGAAAAAAAACAACCCATATGACTATGAATACATCATGGTGTAAAGATAACGAAAATGATATGTATAAATTCTAAGCCATGGGAATAACACATTCACATATAAAAAAATTGTGGCATAGATAAAAGAATATAATCAAATATATTTAAAAATGTGTGAACACCTATTTACCATAGTGGTTTAAGAATCCAAACCTATTCCCCATTTTAGATCACACATCACAACTTATTTCCCATAGTTGATCATGCATCATGACATGTTCCCCATTTTGGATCACGTATGACTACATGGTTCACTATTATATCATGATATTTAATATTTACCCAATTAATTGGAGGGATATATAGGCCCCATCATTATCTTAATGGTTAACCATACACGTGTTCCATAAGAAAACATCCAATAATCATATAATTAAAACCAATGAATAAGAATGGGTTCATCAATATATTTTAAATGGAAAGAAAGAAATTATCACATAATCTAAATGAATATATACAAAATTCAATCACCAAAAATCAGAACCTCATCTAAGAATCTATAGGTTAGTTCATAAAAAAAATTCATGGAAAATATCTACCTTCAAATAAGGATAATAATGAATGACAGTGATAATTTTTTTATTAAATATCATTTTTAGTAATATTAAATACATTGATTGAAATCCAAAAATGAAAAAAGTGGCAATAATACATACCCATTATCCATTTAAATGGAAATTATGAATATTATATCAAATGATAAATACTCAAATTTTAATATATAATGGAGAAAATTGGTGGTATGTGAAAAAATAGACAGAAACAAAGAGACAATTAATAGATTGAGGCTTGTTCTTGATAACATTTTTCTTTTAGGTGAATAGAAACCCAAGAGGGAAATTATGAATCAATGTGAAATTTTACAAATTATGAGAAAAATTAAAATCATATGAAATTGAAAATCAATTAAAAAAGATAATTTTTAATGTCAACATTCAAAATAATGTATATAACTTAATGAATGAGATTTTTGTTACCAAAATCCATAACCCCCACCCTTCTCTCTCCAAAAAGTACCTTAACATAAATTATCATAAAGATACACATAATAGTAACCTATTTTATATCCATAAAAATATTTATTATTATTTAATGTTTACTTTCATTGATATTCCCTATATTATTTTTAGTAACCTATTTCCCAAAAGCAGGTGTTTATGTTTTTCCCAATTAGTTTGAGTTTCATTTGGTTGGTATTAGTATTAATTATTGTTTTAAAATTCATCCTTCAATGATTATTTAATTTAATATGATGAATTATTTTTATTTATTTATGATGTAATAATTACTTTTTTTATGTTATTATGTCTTTATCCTAGAAGAGGAAATTGATAAGAAGAAAAATTTGATGATTTATATCTCACAAAGTGAATTATTTTATTCATGAAATAGATATCAATAAAACCGATAAATAACAAATAAGAAATTCATTAGTTACATAATTATATCATATTACCCCATTAATTATTGATGGAGTATGTAGTCCATACATATGTATATTTACATTTTATTCTTAATGGAAATGGGAAAAGGTGGTCAATGCATATACCATAAATAGAATGAAATATCACCATTCTAGGTATAGTATTGTTATAATTTTAATGTAGTGTGTTGAAAATTGAAAAGGAATGAGATAAAAAAATTAGAAGAGAAATGATGAAAATGAGGTTAAGAAACAATCATTTATTTATTATATATTCAACTTTCTAAAGGTGGGTTATTTTTTCAAGGGATAATATTTTGATAATGTTAGATCCACATAATGGTGTATTGGAATTATTAGGATTTTGTTCCGAAGTGTTTAGATAGACATAGGTATTTTTTGTGAGGGGAGATAAGGTGAGGATATCCCATTATTTAATTGAAAATGGTTAAAATTTATTTTAATAAAAAAATTGAATAATCGGATGTGTTGGGCCCAGGTAGATGAAAATATTGGTATTGAGTGGGTTTATTCATTTTAATTAATAACATCTAACAAAAATAATCAATTAGAGTTTAATATTGAATAAAAAAATATTGTATTAAAGTGTTCAAAATATAATTTATAAAAAAAATATGTACAAAATATTTTTTAATAGTTCTGAATGCCAATATACCATCCTAATATTTAATATTATTTATGCAGTGTGATGATCTGTACACACAATGAAACCTCAATTTTAATGGTGTGAAAACTAATTTATAGACGTTTCATTATACAATACCTAGAGGCACATCCAAACTGAAATTTAATAGCAGTTATAACCTACACTACCACAAAATTCTTTTAGGATGTCAAAACCAAAGGAAATTCACTTGGAAGGGAATAATTACCAAATCAATGAATTTTTTTGGAAAGATAGAAACCAATTCATGGACTTATAAATAGTTAAAGTGAAATATTACATTGAAAAAAAACTAGATAATATGGATGTTTATAAATGAGATGAAGTTTCAGAATTTGATGTAACTCATGGAAATTTTAACACATAAATTTTTTTTATGGAACATTGTATATTCATTCATGATCACAAAATTGAAAAACAATTCCAAGAATATCATAGAACTTTTATATTTTAACAACTGTACCCTACTAATCGCACATTCAACCAATTATGAAATGGTTTTCGAGTCCTGTCCCACTAGGTACAACCAATTTCCTTAGAGAGATGTAGTCCCCTCCCTCTGGCCCACCCACAATCATGAATTGGTCCTCATACTAATTAATGTCCCCATGTCCGAATACATGTTCTCTCTAGGGTGTTTTCCTCCCTCTCACACAACCCATGAAATATCTCATGTGATCACCCATCCTGATCACTACTCTATATCCATAAGTAGATACAAAAGATCTTTGAACATATCAATTATGAAAACTGGGAATCACTAATAGTAGAAAGAACCAACACTAACATGGTCTTTGGGTCCTATACCACAAGGTACCACCTATTACCCCAAAGACTCTTTCTCCCCTCCCCTTAACCAACCCATGTGAATGAGTGGTTCATCATACTAATAAATATAGCTATTGTAATAACATGTTCTTTCCCATTGGATTTTTCCTCACTTGAAAACACACTAGGAAATATACCATATAGTCACCCATCATGATCACCACTCTATACAAATAATTCTTAACTATAAAGTTCAAATTATGTAGTATCCCAAAAAAGGTTAAAATTGCTTACATCAGTCATATCATTTTTTATTTTAACACATTATCATTATGGGAAATTACATCCCCCCCACACAATTTAGAGAACAACATCCTCATTGTGAATCCTTATATATCGACCCTTGAAGTGTTATCCCTATTAATGATAGGATTTATCTATGATACCAATGTAAAAAAATTAGGATGAGATAGCATCAAATACAACCAAATTAAACATGTATCTCACATCCTAGTTCACTAGGTTCCAGTAGTTAATCTGAATACATGTGGTCCCCTCCTAGGGGGCTATCTACATAGTCTCCTCCTTAGGGCCCACCCACATGACATAATGGGTCACCAGACTAATTAATATCCCCCATAATACATTACATGTTATTTCTAGTGTGATTTGACATCAATCAGGCACAAACTTATAAACAACCTAGAAGGTCACCCATCTTCATAACTACTCAAAGACAAACCGTACTCATAAAATAAATTAGTACTAGTGTATTGTATCAAATAGATCCTGATAAAATCACATACAACTATGCTAAAACATGGTCACATAGTACAAACTCGCCAAGGACCACATGTTTCCCTAAATAGGTTATCAGGATATTGAATTTCCCCCTAAAAAAATACATGTTATTTCTAGTGTGATTTTTCCTCATTCAAAATCACCCCAAAAAACATAATAGAAGGAAAACCATAATTTTTGATACTATAATATATTCCCTTGTGACATTTGAAACTAGTACTTGTGTGTTGTAATCATAGGGACTTTCTGACAGCACCAAAAACCTCCCTTAACATGGATGTCATTTCCTGAACCTCCAGGTACCACTAATTCCTACAAAGGCAATTGGACCCCTCCCTAGGTCCCAACCATGTGGTCGTACATGTCTCGTGAATAATGAATGTACCCATGGGGAAAACATTTTTTTATTGTGGGATTTTTTCTCACTCTCACACACCCTTAAAAACATTCTATAAGGTCACCCATCCGGAGCACTAATCCAAGCCATGAATTCAGAAATGTAATGTTATACTTTGGTAGTCTAAAAATATTTATCCATATTAACATGAGTCATATCATTTATTCTTTTACCCAGTTATCTTTATGGTGTGTTACATTCTCACCCCCCTTAGAGGACAACTCCATCATTTTGCACCCTAATATCTCAACCCAGGCTATGCCACAAAACTTAAGGATGGGTTACTCCTTTGAAACCAATGCAACAAATGGGCCTCAATGTCATTATAAACACTTTTATTAAACATTATTGTCATGTATTATCCCTCCAAGTAGAACTATTTACGCCAATGTTATGGTTCCCCCACCTTGTGTCCCAACCACATGCTCGAAAGGGTCAATATAGTAATGAATCCCCTCAAATTCCAAATAACCTTCATTATATTTATTTTTCCAAAGTCATAAAAACCCTTGGAAACATCCTAGATGTTCAGGAATCATAACCACAACACAAATCCCGACACATAGAAATATGGTGTTCTAATCATGTAGGGTCCAAAAATGAATGGTTCACCTTGTTTACATAACTTATATCATTTAGTCACATACCCCTTTATCATTATATGGTGTTACATTTACACCCACCCATTAAAATCACAAAATCCTCATTGTTGGCCCATATATATCACCCCAGGTGGTTCCACTACACATAATGCTCAGTTTCTACACTATTAGAAATGTAACAATTAGGCCCCATTGACATCACATACTCACATCATGAACATGTACTTCAGGTAATGGACATTGAGGTACAACTAAGTACACTAAAGACACATTGAATCCTACCATGGGTCCCATTGATGTGCTTGAATGGGTCATTAAAATAATGATTGTATTCCCAAGAAAACACATTTTCATTATAGGGTGCTTTTTCTTCACTCTCACACACCTTGAGAAAAATCACAGAAAGTCATCCATATCAAAAACTACTCCAAGAGAAGAACACATATTAGTTGAGTTCCAATAATTTGGGTTCTTGAAAATAAATATTATCTTTCTTTACATGAGTGATATCATTTAATATTTTAGACCATTATCATTTTAAGATGTTATATAAAACATATACTAGTTTTCTCATAATACATCCCTTAGTCATTCTATTCAAAAAATTACCAGTAGTCAGCTAGCACCCACATTTGATTCAAATTCACTTGGATTTTCCAAAACACATTACCACCATTGAATTATATAAAATATTAAAAAATAGGGGAATATTTCATTACCTATTTAAACATCATGTCTATTCAATGAATAATTAGGTAGGTATTAATATATTTATTTAACCCAATAGAATAACATTTATTATTCCTATTAGTACATATTAGTTTTTTTAATTCATACAATAATAAAAACCAACACAAATAAAATGCATTAATTTTATGATTGAGATAAATAAAAACATATTAAAGAATAAATAATTTGAAACATATTAATTTTGAATGTTTTTATAATTTTTTCACCTATCAAAAAAATTAAAAAATAATTCAAGATGTTTCCATACTATATATATTTATTATAAAAATGATTTTATTAAAAATAATCAACCTAATCCATGAAAATATAAATACATAATTAAAAAATAAAAATAAAATTTCCTCTATAATGGATTGTTTAATGAAGAAAATTTAAATCTTAATTTTTTGTTCATTTATATGTTTTTACGATGAAATGAAATAATATAAAATGTTTAAAATAAACATGATTTTTTAAATTTTATAAAAAAATGAATAAATAGGGTGTAATATATTAATATAGGAAAGATAGAAAATTTAAAATGTTTTGGAACATTAATGAAGAAAACATTCAAACTACATACCAGGTGGTATGTACTTAGTGGTTGATACTAATAATATTTTGTTTATCCTTCATCGTTCTGGAAGATAGGTCTTGCATCTTTTATCACATGGTCAAAAAATTAGAACATATTTTTGTTTAATCATATTTTCATAATATAATTATATATACATTGGGTAGAATGTGCACCTTGTAATTTCTTCATTAGTTTTCCAAAATAATATATAGAAATTTTAGTTAAAATTTACACCATACATCTACTTTATTAAAATCAAGATCAACACATATTTTTCCACAAAACAATTATACATATATGTATATTGAACTTGAGATCACATGGATATGGGGATATGTCTCGAGGTCAAGAATATAAATGTGAAAAATATTGGTTTAATTTTTATTATGGATTGATTCATATGAATGTAGGTATTCTGTTTTTATAAAGAATGTATTTCAAATGTGTTCATGTTACCTCGAGACAACATAAAACATATACTGACAAAGGAGTGAAAGTACAAAATGTGTGAGAGTGAAGAAGACATTGAAAAATGTTTGATCAAAAATACCACCATGGATTTCTTGGTGATGTATAAATTAAACATACATGGATAAAAATGGACTTATCATTTTATTGAACACTGATATATTTCCATGCCATAGAATAGTCGCATTATGCTTTGTACCAATACTCATCAATATAGTCATTGATCAATATGTGTTTATAAAATGGTAAAATGTATTTTATAAATGTTTCATAAGGGTCACTCATATTGTCAATAAGCTACATAATGGTAGTACATATTTTATAATTAATCTGAAAGGTAATGCTTGTGTAATAGAAGAAAGGTGTTTTTAATGGTATAAATGAATTTAAACATGTTTCCTAATTGTAACATTCATATTACATATAATTTACATTGTTAAAATGATTTTTTGTAAAGGTAACAATATAACTTCATGTTCTATATTGAGGTAAATTTTATTTAAAAAATTCTATTTATGGAAGAAACAATGGTGTGTAATACTAAAATAATATTCTATGAAGGCCATTTAATGGTTTAAGGGAGACTTTTGTAATATTAATTTAATGTTTAAGAAGTCTATATATGGGAAAAAATTTATACATGCTACATAAGGTCAAATTAAAAATTCAATGGTGTCTCCAAATTTTAGTAAACATAATGACCAGAATATAATGGATTCATATGGGTAAATAAAATAAGTTGAAAATTTATTTTTCACATTATTTTAAAAGTAATAATTATAATAAATAATAATAATAATCATAATTATAAATAATTTAAAATGAACAATTATATTAAAAAAATTCATATAAACAAAGAATAAAAAATATAATGAGTTAAATAACATAATGAATTATAAAATTTAAGAGGACTAATCAAATTAACAATAATGTAATAAAAAATGTATAAATTCTAAAATATTAACATAAAAATTAGAACATTAGGTAAAAATAAAAAATATTAAACTAAATTACAATATTAAAAATATTCCAATAAAAAAATATATTATGTTTAAATTAATATAATTAGTTTTTTAAAAAATAAAAAAATATAATAAAACACCAATACTCCAATCAAAAGAATAATATAAAATATATATATATATATATATATATTAAATCCCAATACATAAAATAATGTAATATACAATGAAAATAACACCCCAACTCAATATAAATATTATTACATTTCATTCAATGAATCAGAAATATTTTTAAACATTATAGGATTAAATAATATTTTTAGTAGAATATTGAAAAAAAATTATGTAATAGTTATTTAAAAATGTTTCCTTTTATTTGATTTTTAACATGGAAAAAACATCCATGAAATGATAATAAAAAATATTATAAGTCATGTTTTCTATTTCTAATGAAAATAACAAAGAAATTGAATTCATGAATATAATATCAAACACCCCCATATTAAGAATATAAAATATATAATCATCAACTATAAATTAGAATTAGAATTTTTAGAAATAGATCAAGATTATTTTTCCAATAAAATTTAATATTTTTACACTATTAATATTCATTATAGTACAAGAAATACCAATGTTGTTTTTATAAGATTAAAATATCCTCAGAGTGTAAAACAGACAAAGAAAAGCTAGATCAGGTTAAAATATATGATTAAATCAATGGAATTTCTCATAAATTTTTTCACTAAAAAATATTTCCGCCATTTATTGAATCATATAAACATGAGAATAAAGAGAAAATATGAACTAATTTAAAATTTCAAAAATATATAACAACTAATAATGATTTTCAATGATGATAATATAAATTAATATTCCTAAAATAAAATTTAGTAGTTAAAAAACATTCAATAATCAGGATTTCATGAAATTTTGCATCAATGAAAAATTAAAGAAAGTGTAAAATCAGTTATGGGTTAAATAGTTTAAAAAATTCCCAACACAAATTTTTAAAATACTGTTACAAAAACTAATGACAAAACATTACTTATTTCCCAAAATATATTTCAGTTATTGAGAATTATTTTAAATAGATTTACCAAAACATAAATATGTATATAATAGTTATTTAAACACTGATTTTGAACTCAAATTTCAAAATAAAATCAAATTTAATAAACATTGTGTAACTCACACTTAATTAATGATTTTATAAATATATATTCAAAAATATAAAAACACTTTATAGGAAATGTAAACACATAATAAGAATATAAGACACTACAATTTTCAAAAAAATTAAAACACAAAATTCTTACATTAAAACATATGGCACATGGATAATCGACATATTCTAAATTATTATGATAATGGTTTTTAGATATTACGTATTTCAGTATACCATTTTATGAAATTGATGTGATTTTTCATATCAGCTGATTGCAAAATACATACATGTGCATGATGTATAGAATATGTTCAATAATAATAGAGTAAGTTATACTATCTACCAATGTTTTCCTATATTTATCCTAATTGATAGTAGAAATTTTGGCTTCCCAATAAGATTTGAAACATCTATTTTTGGGTATTTCATAAAATAACGTTTTAGAGATATATATTTTAGTATTGAAAAATTGATGAGTAAATATAAAACATAATTTATTAGAATACTTACATTTTATTAAAATTTTTATGTATGTTACTCTAGGAAAACGTCCATTTTAAATTTTAACAAAAGTAATATTATTATTCAATGGTTAGTGGATGCTGTAACCAAAACCATTATTATTAAATATTGGTTTCATTAGAAGCATAATTTCTCCATATTTATATTTTCCTTCAAGAAAGGTAGATAAAGTTTAAATAATATTAGAAACCAACTTTCTCATATCCATATTCGATCCTTTAATATTTTAAAAATCATTATACACTTTTTCATCAAAACCATAGGTTGTATTTATCAATTTTCTAATTTTTTCATAATATTCCTATAGTAATTATATAATTTGGTCATGTCCTATAAGATTAAAATAATCCTTCCTTATTTATATTTATCATAAACTTCCAAAAAAATAAATAATTCCATCTTTTTATTCTTTTACTTCAATATATAAAAATCATTTTTATTTTTATAAAATTCATTTTGAGAAACCAAAATATTTTTAGTTCAACTTCTTCATTTTTTTCATATTTTTTTAACATTTTATTATTTTTAGCCTTTGTATCTCTATATTTCTCAATTTTATTAATACAATAATTTCTTAATCGTACTTTTTCATTATTATATTGTTTTACATTAGAATCTTTAGAATCTGAATCAATACATGAATGTAATTCAATGAACTATTATTCATTAGTACAAGAATCTTGCTTTATTTATATATTTCTCATAGTGATTAGTGATTATAGATCCTAATAAAATATTATATAAAAAGTGTTATTATGTTTTTATAAATTTTTAATGAATTAATATGGTACGTCACATTGTGTAGCCGTCAAAAAAAGTATACCTGTTTCCCTTTCACATCATGTGTCCATACTTGAATCATGACAATCAGAATAATCTCGTCCTTGAGAGAATTAATTATTTTATTTTCTCTTTTTTTTATAATTATTTGAATGTTTTTTATTGTGAAAATATGTTCTGATTTTATATTTCTTTATGTAGTCATAATTTGATTTATATAAATCATCAATATTATTTCAAATATTACGATTCTATTATTTTATTATATTTTATATTCTGATGTATTTATTGATACAATTTTTTATATATTTGATATATTTTTTTTTTCATATTTTATTCCCATCATTATAGATTACTCATGAAACATTTTGAAAAGAATTATATAGTTCACTTAGTGTTTATATAAAATAAATACCATAGTTTTTTTAGATTCCTCGTCGATAATATTTTCAACGCTGTGTTCATATTGTAGTAAATATAAATTTTCATCTTATAAAGTATAATAATTAAAAATTATTTTTTAATTGATCAACTATATATTTTCCTTCACAATTTTTAGAAATTATCTGAACACTCTTTCAATAAGAGTTGTATTTTGTTGTGATTCACCACGTGGACCCACGGAATTTTTAATTCTAGTATACTAGTGAAATATCTAATTTACTATCTTATCTTCTCCCATTATGAAATATTAATATTCTACACAATGTATTCAAATATGGTCTCTTATAATATTTTCTATCATATAATTATTAACTTATATAATTCAACAAATTTCATGGGCAACCTAACATGCTAAAATTTTTCTATGCACGCTACAACATATAAAAAAATATAATAGTACTTACTTTAAAATTTAAAACATAATTTACCACATTGACATTTATAGGTATCATGGGATGTGACTCGGGTAGTTTATATGGTTTCTCCATGGTTCTCCAATGATCCACTATTATTTTCTTTGGGGTTTCTTTTGTTCGAACATTCTATTACATATAATCACCTATAGAAAGAACTAGGGATTTTGTGGTATCCTTCCACCCTTTTAATAAATACCTTCATTATTCTAGAATATTATTCCTTATAATATTAGGTTTAGGAAGATTATTGTAAAATAATATCTAAATTAAATAGACCGCATATCTTGATGGATTTCACTATGATAAATTTTTTTGGTCCTTCGTTGATGTATAAATCGAACTATGATGGGGGGATTAGTCCATTAGAAATATCAAAAGAAATAATATTTTAAAATTTAGTTTTCAATAATGAAGCATCGTAGTGAATTTATCTTAATATATTTATGTGGAAATAAAATATAAAAAATTTATTTTAAGGGTAGTTTATACCAGAGATATAATATTGTACTCTTCAATGTTATCTACATAGAGAGAGGATTTGTACACACATAGAAACCTAAATTTTAATAGATTCCTAACCAGTTTATAGATATTTCATTTTACATTACCCAGACCCATAACAAATGTTTTTTAATGAAGTGACAACCTATACTAAAATTTCCATTTGGGGGAATGACAACTCATGGTCCTTCTTTATAATTGGTTGAATAACCAATACTAGACATAATTTTGATATAAAAAAATCATAAAATGACATTAACAATTAAAAATAAATCATGTAAAATATAACTCGATGAAAAAATATAAATTAAATAATTTCAATAGTTAGTGGAAGATATGTAAGTTGATGTAGCGGATGAGGCTTTTATAAATTTATCAATAATGAATGCAACATTTTATGTTCCTTTGTGATCACACCAATGAAACCGTATTTAATCATGTTCTCAATACTTGTGTAATATGTATCAATTATCATGAACTCTATGCCTCGATCTTTATTTACAATCTAAATACCAATTCTCATATAGCTTCATCCTTTGTTACTCATTGAATGTTATTTTCCTAAAACTATCATTCCCTTTCAAATGTTATAAATATTTAAAAATATGAAAACATGTCATTACATATTTAAACGTTATTCATAATAAATGAATAATTTTGGCACACTCTAATTCCAATATAGAAAACATTTAAACATCATCTTATATTATTATTAATACGTATTAGATATTTTCAAATGCATAAAATGATAAAACACCCCCCAAAATTAAGTAATTCAATTATAGAAAAATATAATATAATATAATAGAATAAATCATTTATATATGATTAATTCATATGTTTTTCCATTGTTTTCTCCGAAAAATGAATTAAAAATTACATCCAATAGTTTCATTACATTTTAATTATATAATAAAAATAATGAAATAATAATAATAAATTGAGACATACATTCATTTATTAATCAAATGTTAAAAAATTAATATTTAATTTTCCACTATGATTCCGTGATTAATGAATAACTATTTAAAAATGTAAATTGTTTTATATATGATTTATTAGTTTTTATGATGAAAATTAATCTTATAAAAAATTAATATTATTCATTCTACTAAAAACTATATCAAAATAATCAATAAACAAACAATGTTGTATAAATCTAGACAACATAATTTTCTTAAATAATTGTTGGAAAGACGATGAGGTTCAAAACATAATAAAAAACTATTGGGCATGTAACATATGACCAATACTCAAAACATGTAGAAAAATCCATAATCGAAATGAGTGGATTGATGTGGGGTATTTATAATGTGGTCTATATTGCAGAACATATAATCACATAAAAATATTTTTCCAAAAGAATATTAAACATGGAAGGTAGAAAATAAATTTTACTATCACTTTATTAGTTATCTATAAAATAACTATACAAACAACTAATATAAAATACACTATGTCATCGCTCCAAAAAATTCACTATTATTCCATGTTTTTTTCACCCATAGTTTCTATCTATATATTTTTATTCAACATGAGAACACATAAATATAAGGGTTCAACTCAAGAACAGAAATATTAATGTGAAAAATAATTATTCAATCATGATTGTGGAAGAAATGATCTTCATGTAGGAATTAAATTCTCAATATTTATTTATATAGTTAGTGTTTGTGTTACATTAAGATGACATGAAATTTATTTGGATTAATGAGATCATGTACATGATGTGTGAGTTTGAATATAACAGTAAACACTTTTTTACGTAAAATAATGAAATGGAGTTTTTGGTTCATTATACATAATACATTCATGGATAATGAAGTTATACTCATAATAGGCTAGCACATTGACATGCCACCATGTTGTTTAATGGTCAAAATATGCTTATTTCCATAGTTGATCCTTCTTGTCATCGAACATCTTGTTTATTCATAATAGAAGAATGAATTTTTCAATGGATTCATATGAGAAACTCAAAGTTTATATATGTTGCGTAAGGGTAGTACATCCATCTAACATTAATTTTTTTATTAATTTAAAAAATACCGAAAAATATTATGGGTGAAAAATAATAAAGCGTGAGGGAATCAGCTCATACAAGACTGAAACGCCATGGGTTAATGTAATTTATAGTACTAAATATGTTAGATGAGTTTATAGGTTAGTGTCAGGGAACAAGGAAATCCAAAACCATATTTACCACTCACCCAGTTTTGGTAATATCCATGTGACTAGAGAAGATAATTCTACATTTGTGATCAAGTTAAGTTATATCCAATTGAATTCAGATAGCTACTGTGATGGATCCATGAATAACAGATGTATCCTTTTCCACAACAACAAGTGGATTAATGTGAGAAAAACACAAATCTAGATAATTTTACATGGACATATCCTCATCCATGAGTGAATCACCATGCCCAAGATCGATACTGAATTCATGGGCGATAGATCTATCTTTGTTTCAGACCACTAATCAACCCCTCATGAATCCAATTATACATGACCCCTCAGTTTTCATTTTGAGACCACAATTTAGAGGGGACTAGTGAACCCAATTTTGTAATGGCAGACATAATGTGTATAAATGTAAAAAATAATCTAAATATGTTTCATATGGGTAATATTTAATCTAAATTTAATTATTAATGGTAAACTTCTTTTTTATAAAATAATGTTGGTTAGTTCATATACTTCATAAAGGTAAAACATAATTTACACATTTTATGTAAGGGTAGAGACAATTCATTATAATGGTAAAATCATAGACATTAATGATCATTTATTGAAGAAAATATATATTTTTTAATGTTTATAAAATGTTTATGAAACATACAAAACTGTAAAAACAACACATGTTAAATCATGGTAAACCAAATCAATATTTGGGTATGTCAAATGTTTAAACAATGTTTTAAAGAAAATTATAAAAAAATCATATTGGGACAATAGTTTTATGCTAAATATAAAAATTAATTTAATTTTTTCAAACTATTATTATAATATTTGTAAATGTAACATTTATATAAAATCATATAATATAGTGAGAACCATTTTTATAGTGAAACAACTTTTACTGTATTATCAATAATTTTTCATTGTTTAATAAAAATTAATAATTTGAATAATGTAAATATAAAGTCAAATAATAAATTTATAATCCAAAAAAATAAAATAAAATAAAATATATTATAGTTGATTTATAACTTCAATAGTTAATTTGATATTTAAAGAGATTATTATTTTTTATTTTTTTATTTAATATTTATATATATTTCATAAATCTGTTATCATTGTTTATACATACCCATTATAAAATGTAACTTATAACTGGGTATATTATTTTTGTTTTAGTGTTTTCACAAGAAATAAAATAGATTATTTATTTAAATATGGAGAAACTAATTTTTTACATTATTCAACCATTGAAAAAATATTCACCCTAAAAATTGTTTTCACATGGGAATAATTGTTTCTACTTTTCAATAATTAACTCATTATGATCCCATGTAGTTTCCTCAAACTTTTTATTTCTCCAAATAACATTGAAAATATGTGTGGCCTTGTTCTGCAACACCATATCTCTCTGATAAATAATTTACCCTGGTTTTTCCCCATTTGAGAGAACATGTTACAATTTCAAGGATTCTATGTTCTTTATGAGTATGTTGTATAGTGTTAACTTCTTCAAAAGAGATATGTATAAAAAACATGTAATCTTTATAGAGGTGTCGAGAGAATGATAAGATATACGATACACACCTACGAAGATAAAGTGTATCAAAGGGACCTTTGAATCAAGGGCCCAATTTCCATTACTTCTTATAGGTAATACTAGATATCCATTGATATAATGGAAAAAATAAATTTTTAAACACATCAATTCATTATCATGTCATTAATTATCTACATAACACTTCTATAGAATTTATGTCACCTCTATATGTAATTGAATGGTTTGAAATGTATCGTTAATTTCATTGATATGGTATGGAAATATTAGCATTATCTCTCTCACTCCGTCATAACATATTGGGTTCACACATATCATCTCATATTGACCCTCATATGGTTCTATATTAATGTTATATTAGAAATTGTTTTTCTTTTAGTACTTTAATATGGTGAGCTATTGATCCCAACATCCTTGAATGTATATAAAATATGATTTTATCATATCATCACAAATTTTAAACTTTTCTCTCAAATATACCATGTATCATCAGATGATATTTATTCCAAAAACATAGCTCTGTCTCTAATGATTTCTAAATAATTCTATAAAATATTAAGGTAAACCTTATATCCCATTTAGATTTAATTGATAGTGGAAGTCCATAATGCCTCAACACCTCCCTTACATATATATCATGGTGACTTTTTCATGAGAGAATAAATTTTTTTATTAAAATAAAATGTGCCAAAATTGCAGGACAATCCAGTAAAAGAAAATTTTTATTATGTAATTTAGATATTTATTGGGAGTCCTATGATCAAATGTGTGGTAATGTTTTCCCATATCCATAATAGTATGAGTAATGGATTCCACCTACCATTATAATAATTTCATCCATACTTAAGATTCTTAAAAACCTAAGATTGATATATTCATTCCATGATCTACTTCTTCATGTTATCCCACTTTTTTTTCTTTAAATCTCTATAAATCATTATATTGCATTTATGGAAAAATAATGATGAGATATATGCATTAAAAAAGTTCCATATTCAATTACAATATTTAGTGGTCACATATATAACATTATAACATTATAAATCAATCTTTATCAACATAAAACTATAGAATACTTACTAACATTCTCTATAGTTACAAATCTTTATCATCTAGGACTCTTTAAAAATCACATGAATTAATGGTTATAAGTTAATTTAGAAAAAAAAATTATTTCCTTCCAAAATTATTTCATGATTCATTAATTTTAAATCTATTATTAAAGCGTTTTTCATCCAAAATAATGTATAATATAGAATAATCTTTTCTTCCTATGGAATCAACAACATTTTCTTTCAAATGAGAGTAATTATATATTTAGAATCATAATCCTTGATCAGTAATAACCATATACATTGGGGAATAATCATTTCTTTATTTGTGAATATATTATTTGAAGATATTGTGATATTTATATATATCAAATGATTCTCTTTAGAGGTAATTTCATGAAATCTAGTGTTCATATATTACTCCTCCAAGCTCTAAATCCTGTTTTAAGAAACATTTATTATGAGACATTAGGTTGTGTTATACATAATAAACTACCTTATCATTCAAAATTAATCATAACCCAATCCCATTTTCAAATAATCGATATATATTAAAAACCATTCCCTATTACAGGTTTATATTAGAATAAAATAATTTACTAACAACTTCTTAGTTCCTTAAAACATTATCCGAATTCTTCTTTCCAAAAGAACATTAATCCATTTTGTGTTATTATTATTTTTGGATTTGATAGCTATAAAAATTTATTCAAGAATAATAATTAATATGTTATTTGGTAATGAAAAAATTATATCTCAATTTTATTTTTCATTTTAGGACATTGCATGATAACATTATTCTTTGATGGATCTATTAACAAGACCTTTCTAGTGATGACATTAACCTATAATGACACATTAAATATCCTAAATTAACACTTATTAAATTTGAATAAAATATACCATTTATCATGTAATTTAACACAGTGTATAAATTATATTCATTTTCGTATATTATCATTGATTATATAAGAATATAAAAAATAACGGAAACAAAAAATTGAGCATGGTAATCTTAAATCAATATATTCATTAGATACATGAAGATAGTAGATAATTCACAAATATAAATGGAATAAAATATCATTCAAAATGATTATACCTCATATGGATAGAGTGAATTAATTTTATTATGATCAAACCTGTCATTGAAATGGTACTTTTGGGAACCCTTAATTTACTTAACTAAAGGATAATTTTTAATGAATTAATGAATATTAATATAAGTAAACTATAAACATAGAATTAGTATTTCAAAAACAATATTCATATGTTGATCTATGAATTTCTAGTTTTATAATAAAGTTATTCATGGGTATCTTAAAATGAAAAAAAGTTATGTTTATTCATATCCTTCATAATCGTTCATAGAGAGAATGTCAGTTAAAAAAATAATATCCCCCATCTCTGTCAAATTATGTGTAAAGTATTGATTTTTTTTTCATTAAATACCATGATATAATGTAAACACCTAACCTTACCTTTTGTGGTTATTATCCCTCGGTACATAAATTATGTATCCTTCAACCAGTTATAGTATCCAGAAAGTGATGTGTATGCTACTATAATAAACAAATCTCCATGTTACTAATATTTCAAGATACTATCATATACATATACATTTCTATTATATTTTTACAATATATATCGATAATTATATTATAAATAAAATATAAAAATAATTAAACCCTTCTCTAATACAAACTAAATCAACCCTTGAAAATCATAACATAAATAGAAGAATAATTTCTCAATTTAGATAATACAAAACAAAAAAAATCACAGAACTAAAGGATCAAAAGGATTATTGTATTATATATTAACTATATACATAATATTATTTAAAAAATCTTGCATATTTATCCTAATAATCTCAGTCAACTATATCCTTTTTTAGATATCCCACATTATATAATCATCTTCATAACTATGGGAATTAGAAACATAAGAAATGGGAGACCTAAAATGTACAATAAGGGAATAATAAAATATACATAATGTTACCCATGGTGAGATCATATGAATTTTATAAATCCAAATAAGGAGAAAAATTTCTTCATTATGTATGAAGGAATCTTAATAAATCTTCATATTTCATAATAACAGATTATGTAATATTATATGATCAAATATATAGCATGGAATAAAAACTATGAAAATGTGAGAGATAAATATTGATACATGGGAATAACATAGTCACAATAAAAAATATTCTGTGATTATCATAGACACAGAAACATAACAATATAGATGAGTATAACACATCAATCTTTCATAATGAATCTGGAATCAAAACCATTTTGAAATTAGGGATGATGTATAAAAACCTATTTTGTATAGAGAATCAGAAATCCCAACATATTCATTATTTTTTATCATGCATCACTACTAGTTTCACCATTATATAATGAGTTGTAAAAATTTACAAAATGAGTTTTAGAGAAATATAGGTCCCACCCATCTCATAATGATTAAATGTACATGTGTTTATATGAAAAAAATCAACTCTTATTAACACTAACATCCCTAATGGAAAATGGGTTTAATGTTACTTTTCTGTTGGTTTTAAATAAATAAAACATAAAAAAATTAATATATTCCAATTTGAATCAACCAACAGAGGAAATTAAAAAAATCATTTACTTGGTGAATCAAAAATAGTATATTCTTGATAAATATATCCCTTGATAGAAGGTGTTAAATGGAATCCAATTTTAAAACATTTTATTTTGAAATGAAATTCATTTTAAATATTTTGACATACCATTCTTGAAAACCATCATTGAAAAAAGTGGTAACAAAACATATCATTTTAATGGGAAAAAGAAATTACATAGACAATATAAATTGACTCATAAATTATTTTGGCACATAAAAGGGAAAAATTGGCACTAAGAGAAAACATGTACTCAAAATTATGATGATATTAAGATATTGAGGTTCATTTTTTATTATATTATACATTTATGTGATAGAATAATTATTTATAAAGCTCTAAATCAAAAGATACACATTCCCTCAACATATAAAATAGAAAATAATATTGAATGTGAAATCAATAATGAAATATAATAATTAAGAGAAATGGTTGAAATAAACTATTTAACTTAATGAAAAGGAATATCATTCCCAATTTCCATTAAATTGAATCATGATTTCCAAAAAATCATTAAATTCATATATAATAAGGATAAAAATATTAACCACCGATTTTACAAAATAAATCAATTTTATGTCAATATAAAAATTTCAATTTTTAATTATTCTAAAAATTAATATTTGTCACATTATCCCCACATTGGGTGTAACATCTGAGGTAAATAAAGAATATAACATTTTTATATTTATTAATATTTATGAATAAAAAAATAATTTTAATTTAATGTAGATTCTGTGTTTGATGACATACATAATACGCAACAATGGGTTTCTTTGAAAGCGTATGTTGCACACAACAGTGTTCCATACTTATAATTAATAATATAATATTATTTTAAGTGGTATTTAATGCGTAGTAGTTGTATTTTCTAGAATGGACTGATCTAACTAAAATATAAATATACATGTTTGTCAAATGGTTTTACATTTATCCAATAAATTTTAAAGGATTAAAATAATAAAGACTCCAATTTTAAGCATAAATACTCTAATATTCATTAAAAGGTCTATTTACCGTCTTTTGATGGAGAAATAATTTTAAGTCTAGTTTTTATTAATTTTATATGTTATATATGTAAAAATAGAATTCTTCTTTAATATGGGGACATCAAAATTTACATTGGATGAAATTTTAGTATATTTCTAATACTGTTAATTTTTTTAATGAATAGTGATAATATTGTATTTTAATTAAAAACTGCTTTTTAATATAATTTATTTAAAAGGTAATATAATCTTTTAAATTGGTTTAAAGTGAAATTATATATTTTTTTACAAATTAATCCAATGTTGGTAATTAGAAGTATTTTCATTTATAAATTGGACATAAACCCATGTCGACCTTTTTATAGTTATTATTTTCTTGAAGCATGCTTTTTATTTGGATAGTGGGAATTAATTTTAAGTTAATTTCTGCCACGTATTTGTTTTGAGTTTGGAAAAATTGATTTCATATTTGGAATCACGAGGTCCAAATTTTATAAATAGGTTACTTTTATTTTTAGACATTATTAATATTTATATATGAAAATATTTTATTTACCATTATTAAAGGGTAAATTTGGTAATTAAGGGTAAAAATAATTTTATAATAATAATAAATTACCATAAAATGTGTAATAATCATATTGGTTGATACATAACCGACCATTGGCATCCTTCGGTCTATTTTGGGACTTCATGGGTCCATTTTGGAGTGATAATGACACTTTTTATTAATTAATTTAATGTAAAGAAAAAATTTACAAAAACATATATCTTATAGTAAATTAATTCATACATATGGTTATTTAAGTAATGTCTTTGACAATAAATATTCATTTGAAATAAAAAATTATTTCCTACATCATGATAGTTTTTTTATAATTTTTATACATCATGTAAATAAAATTATTTATGACACAATAATGATGTAGTGTTTACCTCATTAATGAATGATTTAAATAAACAATATTATAATGATTAAAACATATCCAAAACCAATCTGATTCTTATTGGATTAATTTATTTCAGAAATTATTCATCTTATCTTTTATTGAATCTGTTTTGGACATTTAGAAACCGAAAATCATTATATTACAAAATAATATTTTTAAACATTCCTAAAGATCCCCTCCACACCCTTATATAAATCCATCACTTATAACCCAATCCGCACACTTATCAAGCACCTTGAATCAACTAGCCTCTGAAAAATTAATCCCCCAACATTCATATCCTCCTCATAGAAGCTTTCTCCTAGGAAAAAGTGATTTCAAGTAATCCTTTTTGTTCAAACCAAAGAGAGATACATGATTAAAAGGAAACATCTTCTCTTAAGTTATTTTGTTTTATTTTACATCTCCAACCCCATAAACACTATTTATTCCATTATTTTATAACAAAAAAAGTATCCAAAATATACTAGGTTTTTTAATTTGAATTATTATTACTACATATACACACATGTCCCTCTAATGGGTAAAGAACATACTGTTTCTGTGGATGGCGAACAACTGCTTCAATACACGATGATTGTTCAATAATCTCCAACCACCTCTTATGGTGGACATTAAGATGGAACTATATTTATATGTGATATATATTATATTTCTATTATTTCTATTCTTCTTTATTTTTCATTTAGATAATATATTAATTTTTTTATAGTGGGTAAATATGATAATTTCATTTGAGGAAGTGTGGACTACCACCCCCTCAAAGTGATATGACTTGTTCATGCCATATGATGAACATATAAAGGATTCAATTAAGATTATTATATATGATATTATACTGGAATTATAATATACATATATATATCATTATATTTTTATTTTATTAAATATGAAATAGAAATGAAAGTAGCATTCATGCGTACGTACAACTTACCATCTCAATGAACGGTGCCTTTCATTTCTTATCTCCAAATGGTATGTACTATTATAAGTACATATATACTAGATATATATTATATATATGATATTTAAATCATTAATATTATTCTATATATAATGTAATTTCCACCACATGGACAATTTATAATTATAACAAGTACAATTTTGACTCATGTTCCGAACATCGACAAAAGGTCCGATTTGAACTCAAATAATTAACTAAATATTATAGCAATGAAATATTTGATATAAAAGGAATAATGAACATGAAAAAGGTTCTTAGGAAAGTATAAATTAACATTAGTTTATTATTCAGCATATAAATGAATTATTGAGTCCAGTCAGACAGAAGGTAAGGGACTTCATCTCAATCTCCTTTCATTGAGGCATATTTTTTTTATATATGACATTATTTTATATAGTGTATATACACCATTGAATTTTCATTTCATTCAAAGGGGATATTTTTATACCTGACATTTTACTAAACAACAAAAAATTAATTTTTATTTTTATTGTAAGTGCTGGCAATGACATTTTCTTCCCCCACAAATATTATTTGATCATTGGCTTCCTTAACAATCCAAAATGTTTTAAAATGGAAAATATATACCATATTATCTTTTATGTATTTTGGTATTGAAAATTGGTTTGATAATGTATTTTTTATGTCAATATATTTAAATGATATATAGTTATTGAAATGTGGAAATTTTATCTTTCCTTTATGTTTGTTTTATGTGTGATGAATGTCTTATGTTTCTTGGGTATTATTTGCGTATATGGCTAGTTATGTCAAAATCCTAGGGAGGATATGTCTGAGATAACTCTGTAATGCATTGGTTAATGTGATAGAGGTAAATGTGAATTTTTCTCTATGATATATATGGAATACACTTGTATGGGTGTTCCAAATGTAACTCCCTATGTAGCTGTGAAATCTATAATGTAAGTATGTTATAGATTCCACAAGTTACCCATTATGATTTATTATTTCTATGTGTTATTAATAAATATTCTGATTTTATGAGGTCTGATCTTATTCTTTGTATGTATTTGTGGACAAATGTTTTCTTTCATTATCATATAACCCGTACTATGATTTTTATGCTCATACCATGTTTTTTGAAATGATTTTCATAGGTCATAATGATGAATACTATCAAGGATAGGTTCAAGGAAATGTCATGTTGTCTAAAACATGGTACTAGAATGAGCCTTTTTTTCAATATTTTTTTATTTTATGAAAAAAATAAAAATTGAGTAGAAGTCTCTACTTTGTTATTTTTTTTAGATATAATAGTTATGGCCTTGTTCTCTAAAACACAGAACCTGAAAAGATTATCAATGTGTATTTTTCATTTAATTCAATATGATGTAATGTTTATGGTTGGGTCCTTATAGTTTGTATGAGAGGTCTATTTAGAAAAAATTAGGAGTTTGGATATAGTTAAATTAATAACCATAATTTGTTTAGATTGTCTTATGATTGGAATGATATAGCATTGACAGATTACCATGTTGCTTTGACTAAGATATTTATGTGTTTAGAATGGTTTTTTTGTAGAGGAAACATGGAAGCTATTATGGGAAAACATCAAGAAGTAGACAAGCATCAAAATTAGAAAGCATAGACTGAAGGAATCAGAATTGAATAGTTTGTTGTAGTGATGGCACAACTGAATCAAGCTATAAATAGTGGTGTTATCCATGCATAAGATCATCCAGATCAAATACATAGGAAAATGACATTAGTGGAGCATTTCATGACGCTAAATCTCCTACCATTCATCAGATCATCTGACCTTGAGTTAGATGAAGGGTAGTTTAAATCACTAGAGATGATTTTTGATGTCATGGGGGTATCATAACATCAAAAGGATAGTCTCACTTTTTTCCATTTGAAGGTCAAGCAGATCATTGGTGGTCTATGGTGAAAATAATAGGGATAGTGGGGAGATTAATTCTCTTGATAGGAAAAAATTCAAAGGTATTTTTATTTAGAAATATTTTTCTAAGGTTTTCATTCTTAGGTTAGAAAAACAATTCCTAGAATTGAGGTAGGAGGATGACTCAGTGTCTGCTTATAAAGAAAAATTCACTCAACTGGAAAGGTGTGCTCCAAATTTCATAAGAGATCTTGATATTAAATTCAATCATTTTTACTCAGGATTAAATGCAAATTATCGAAGTGATTTATCTTCTTGTGAGATCAGACTTAAGAAATTTTTTTCAACATTCATATAAGGTGAAAATGGAGTTTGTAGATGATCAATTGTTCTTTGACAAACAATAGAATAAGATGTTGAGGTGGCAGACAAAAGGGATGAACTCTTCAAAAAAGTCTGGTGGTAAGAAAAAAAAGTTTATAGTTTGTGAAAATTGTGGTAAAAAGCATGCTGGGGAATGTATTCTGAATTTTGGTATGTGATTCTGATGTGGTAAAATGGAAAATAAGGCTCGTAATTGCATTTAAAAATATTTGGGTAATGGTAAGAAAAAATATTATTTACAATTAGTAAAATGTATTAAGTGTAATGAAATGGGTCATTATGCAAATGAGTGTCCAATAATGAACTCAACTGAGGTAATGCATCCACACTACAAGCCGAAAGGGGTGGTGAAATCCTTTTCAACTAGTTCAGTAGATGATGTGCTATCAAATGAGGTATTATCATGTATACATTTGGTTTTGTCATATTATGCCAATGGGATTTTTGATTTGGGGTCTACACATTTGTTCATTTCTTATAAGTTTTTTATTAAATTGGGAATTCCATCTCAAGACATGAATTCAGAACTTATTGTAAAAACACATGGAGGAAATGTTGATAAAAAATTAAATTTAATAACCATATTATCATTGTGTGAAAATGGAATCTACCTTAAAACCATATTGGTTTGCTTCTTGTAGAGTTTGGTGTTATTTTGGGTATGGATTGGCTATCTGTTTATCATGCTAAGATTTACTGCAGAGAAAAAGAGGTTTTTTTGTATATATTTTCATTTTGTGTAAAAAATGAACCCTTACATTGGATAAAATACCAGGAAGCTAAGAGACTACTAAATGAAGAAAATTAATGTTACCTTTCACATATTTTTGAAAACAAAGGAATTGATCAGATTAACGATGTGTTAGTGGTAAATGAGTATCGTGGTGTTTTCCTGAAGATTTCCCTAGTATAATACTTGATTGAGAAGTAGAATTTACTTTTGACTTTGTTCTTGATGATAATCAAATTTCAAAACCCCCTTATCGAAAGGCTCTAAATGAACATTTAGAGTTAAAGAAGAAATTGCAGTAATTATTACATAAATGATTCATTCAACCTAGAACATCAAAATGGGGTGATCCTATCTTGTTTGTTAAAATGAAATATGGTTCAATGTGACTTTTCGTTGAATATATTGAATTAAATACAACACTAGTAAGAAAAATTATCCATTGCCTCATATCAATGATTTGTTTGATCAGCTCTAGAGAGTTCAGTATTTTTTGAAGATTGATTTGTGGTCGGGGTACCATTAGTTGCATTTAAAGTAAGTAGACATTCCAGACACTATTTTTCATACTAGATATGGCCATTATAAATTTGTAGATATTCCTTTTGGGTTAACCAATGCACCCGGTATATTTATGGATCTTATGAATAAAATTTTCCGTGAGTTCCTGGATAACATTGTGTTTGTTTTCATTTATGATATTGTTGTTTTTTCTAAAATTAAAGAAGAGCGTCAAAGTCATTTAAATGTTTTCATGTAAACATTAGAAGAAAAGAAACAGTATGGGAAATTTAGTAAGTGTGAGTTTTTCTTACAAGAAATTTCTTTCCATGGTTACATTGTTTTAAAAAATGGCATAACATTTGATCCCAATAAAACAAAAGTTGATGAAGAATGGAAATGTCCCAAAAATATAACCATGATTCGTAGTTTTCTTCGATTATAAAGTTATTACCAGAGGTTTGTGGAAAATTTTCAGGATTATCTATCCGAGTGACTATGTTAACTTGAAAAGGTGTTATTTTCATCTAGACTAAATAATGTGATGATTTTTTTTGGATTTAAAAAGAAGATTGTTGAATTCTCTAATTTTAACACTAACATCCTAAAATGGTCAGTTTTTTATCTACAATGATACTTCATTGAAAGGAATTGGATGTTTCCTAATGAAAAATGATCATGTAATTTCCTATGCTCTATGTTAGATGAATCCTCCTGAGTTAAATGACCCTACACATGATTTGGATTAGCTTATGTGGTTTTATCTTTAAAAAATTGGAGGAATCATCTGTATAGATTAAAATATGAAATATATACTTAACAAAAATGATTTATATATATATTAAATCAGAAATAATTAAGCCTGAGATAGAGGAGATGGTTTCAATTAATCAAGGATTATGATTCCACGATTAATTACCAATAGGGAAAACAAATAAAGTGGCTGATGCTTTGAGTCAAAAAAGTAATGCTTCATTAACCATGTTATGATCAGGGCGAGATCCTTTTGTTTTTTATTTTGATAAAACTCGGCATATAAGTTGTTGGTGTAGAAAATTCATCTGTTTTGTATCCGGTGTATGTGAAATCATCTATATCAGACAATATTAGGATATAAAAAAATGAAGACAGTGAGTTGCAGAAAAAGTTAGAGTTGGTTCACAAGGGTAGGTTGGCTGATTTTGAAATTTATAATGATTGTGTTATGAGGTATGGGAAGAGATTATGTGTGCCTTGTGATTTATAGTTAAAAAATTCATTATTATGTGATTCTTATTGTACTCTTTTTTAAGTTCATCCTAGATGTACTAAGATGTACATAAATCTTCGAGAGTATTACATGAGTGATGGACTGAAATGAGATATTTTATATTTTACTGTGAAGTTTTTGACTTGTGAATAGGTTAAAGAAGAGTAGTAGTTACCTATAGGGATGATTTAGTCTTTACCATTTCCATTGTGGAAATGGAAAAATAGATCCATGGACATCTTCATGGGATTACCAAAGACATCACGAGGTAATAATGTAATCTAGGTTATTGCTGATCGATTGAATAAATCTTCTCATTTCTATCCTATCTGAGATAATTTTTCTCTAGATCAACTTTCTTAGTTGTATGTTAAAGAGATAGTCTTTTTTCATGGTGTTAACATCTCCATTTTATCTGAACGTGATCTCAGGATTACATCAATCTTTTGGAAAGGCCTTCACGAGTTGTTGGGTACTAAATTTAATTTTGTTATAGACTTTCATCCACAATCAATTGGGTAGTTAGAACGACAAATTTACACCTTGGAGGATATGTTATATACTTGCTCGATGGATCACATGGGATATGGGAACCAAAAACATTCTTTGGTTGATTTTTCTTATAATAACACTTTTAATTCTAGTATATAGATGAATCCATTTGAGCTAATATATGGGAAACAGTGCCGAAATCTATCTTTTTGGGATGAAGTGGGTGAATGGAAGTTTATGGGGCCAGAATTGGTAGAATATATTATAGAAAAAGTTCAGTTGATTTAGAATCACATGAGAACAGCTCTGAGCAGGAAGAAACGTTGTGCGGATAATCAGAGGAAGGATCTTCCTTTTGATTTATGTGATTACGTCTATCTCAAATATTCTCCATGGAAATGTGTGAAGTGTTTTGGTAAGAATGGAATGTTGAGTCTGAGGGTCATCAGAAATTATAAAACCTTGGAAAAAATTGGATCAGTTGCATACAGAGTGGCTTTAAATCTATGTTTATCCCAGGTACACAATGTTTATCATGATTCAATTTTGATATAGTATATGCCATATCCATCTAATGTTTTTAGCTTCTATGTAGTTCAACTTGAACAGAATCTCTTTTATAATGAACAACTAGTCCAGATTCATTGCTGAGGAGAGAATGTTTTTCTAAATAAGGTAATTAATCAGTTAATTTTTTTGTGGGAAAACCATATGGTTGAAGAGGAAACATGTGAATCTGAAAATTCTATGAGGGATAAATACTCACACTTATTTTTAAAAGTGAATAGAATTACGGGGACATAATTTCCAAAAGTGGGGATGGATGTAACATCCCAGGTAAATAAAAATATAACATTTTCATATTTATTAATATTTATGAATTAAGTATTAATTTTACTTTAATGTGGATTATATGTTAGATGGTGTACCCGATACAGAACAATGAGTTTCTTTGAAATCTTATGTTGCACACAATGTTGGGTCATATTGAAAAATATTAATACAATATTATTTTATATAGTAGTTAACACCTAGTTATTATATTAGAGGGAACGGATAGAACTAAATAAAATATTAATATACATGTTTGTTAATTGTGTTTACGTTTATCCAATAAATTTTAGTGGCTAAAAATAAGAAAGAATATGATTTTAAACAAAAATACTCTAATATTGATTAAAAGGTCAATTTACAGCCTTTTAGTATAAAACCATTTTTAAATCTAGTTTTTATCAATTTTATATACTCTATTTTAAAAAATGAAATTCTTCTTTAATATTGGGACATCAAATTTTACATTGTATGAAATTTTTGTATTTTTCTCATAATGTTCATTTTTAATGAATAGTGAAAATACTTTATTTTAATTCAATACGGCCTTTTAATCTATCTTATTTATAAGGATAGATTATATTCTTAATTTTTTGAATGTATATTTATATTATTTTTATTATTAAATCCAATTTTGGTCACAATAAGTAATTTCTCTTTGATATTGGACATAAACAACTGTAAATCTTTTGATAGTTATTATTTCGTAAAAACTCACTTTTTGTTTTAAAAGTGGGAATTAATTTTAAATTAATTTACACCAATTTTTTTTGAATTTGGAAAAATTGATTCAATATTTGGAATCATGAGATCCAAATTCTTAAAATAGGTTACCTTTATTTTTATACATTATGAATATTTACTTTACTAAATATTTAATTTACCATAGTTAAATTTTAAATATTGGTAAGTAAGGATAAAAATAATATTATAATCATATTATATTACACTAACATGTGTCCTAATCCAACATTTCCGACCATGTGAATCCTTAGATCGATTTTTCTAAGCCCATGGAGCCACTTGGTAGTGATAATGACACATTATATTAATTAATTTAAACTAAAGACAAAAATGATATTGACATATATCATTTAGTAAATAAATTATTATATGGGGTTATATAAGTTATGTATTTGACTATAAATATTCATTTTAAATCTAAAAATATTTCCAATATAATGATATTTTTTTTAATAATTTTTAGTCATCAAATAAATAATAGTATTTATGACACAATAATGATGCAGTGTTTACCTCATTAATGAATGATTTAAATAAGTAAGATTATAAAGATTCAAAAAATATCATAACCTTTCGAATTATTAATGGATGATTTTCATTCGAACATGAGTCATCTTATATTATTCCTTAATATGTTTTGGGCCTTTCGAATCTGAAAATCATTATATAATTATATAATATTTCTAAACATTCTTAAAGAGCCTCTCCCCCTTATAAAAATAGCTCACTTCTAACCCATTCCGAACACTTCTCAACCCTTTTGGATAGCCCAAACTCTACAAAATTAGTCTCTCTACATCCATATCCTTCTCATAAAATTCATCCCTTAGGCATAAGGAATTTCAAGTAAACCTTTTGGTTCAAACAAAAGGGATATAACCGATTTAAAGGTAATGTCTTTCTTATGTTCTATTGTTTTATTCTACTTCTCCATCCACATAAAATATTTTCATTAAATTATTTTGAAAAAAACCAATATCAAAAAATTAAAAGGTTCTGTTAATAAAAAATATTCAAACTACAATTACCCACACCTCCATCTATTGGGTAATAAACAAACTATTTCTGTGGACGGTGAACAACTGTCTCATGAAACGACCATTGTTCAATCTTCTCTTACCACATCGTATGGTGGCCATTAAGATGACACTATATTTTTATGTGATATATATTATATTTATATTTTTTCTTTGATTCTGTAATTTTTATTTATAGAATACCTTTATTGTTTCTGTAGTGGGTAAATATGATAATTTCATTTGAGGATGTGCGCACTACCACCCCCTCAAAGTGATATGAATCATTCATGCCATATGTGGAACATATAAAATATGTGGTTAATGAAATTATATATGAAATTATAATGGAATTATAATATAACTTTGTATCAATAAGTTTTTATTCTATTAAATATTAAATAGAAATGCATGTAGCGTTCATACGTACGTACAGCTTACCGTTTCCATGAATAGTGCATTTTATTTCATTTCTCTAAATGTTATGTAATATTATAAATAAATATATTTACTAGATATATATGATCTATATGATATATAAATCATGAATATAATTATTGAGATAATTTAATTTCAACCACAAGGACAACTTATAATAATATCAAGTGCATTTTTAACCAAAGTTCTGAACATCAAAAAGATGTCCGATATGAACACAAATAATTAAATAATTGTTATAGAAAGGTAATAATTAATTTAAATGTAATAATAAACTTGAAAAATGTTCTTAATCAATTATAAATTAACTTTAGTTTATTATTTAGGAGATTTAAGAATGATCAAGTCAAGCTAGACACAAGGCAAGGGACTTCGTCTCAATATCTTTTCATTGATGCATATTTTGTTTTCTACAAGACATTCATTTATACAGTGTGTAAACACATTTTTTATTTTTATTTCATTCAAAGATAACAATTTTCTATAAGGATATTTACTTAATGAAAAAAAGGAATGTTTCTTTTTAATGTATGTGGTGAAAACAACTTTATCTTCCACAATAAATATTATTTGATCTTTGGATTTTTTTGAAAAAATGAAATGTTTTAAAAAGGAAAATAAATAATATATACTCGTTTTTGTATTTTTCCATTGATAGTGGTATTGATAATGGATTTTTTATGTCAATTTATTTAAATTATATATTTTTATTGAAATTTGGAAATTTTATCTTTCCTTTATATTTTTTTTCTGTGTTATGAATGTGTTAGGGTTCTTGGGCTTTGTTTACATATACGGGTGGTTCTATGATAAACCTTGGGCTGGTAATCCCATGACAGCTCTCCAATGAATTGGGTAATGTGACATAGGTAAATATGAATGTTTTTCCTAAGTGATTTAGGGAATATACTATGATGGGTATTTCAAATGTAACTCCCTACCTAGCAGTGAATGATACAACGTAAGTATGTTATGGATTCCACAAGTTAACCTTTATGATTTATTATTTGTATGTGTTATTCATAAATATTATTATTTCACAAGGGATGAGATTGTACTTGGTATGAATTTATGGACTATTGTTATCTTTCTTTATCTTATAAAACTTACTGGTCTTTTTATTCACATCCCATGTATTGTTTTAAATGCTTTTCACAAGACTTAATGATGAATAGGGTCAATGATGGGATCAATGATAAGTCATGTTGTCTAAAATATAGAACCGCACATGACTATTTTTTTTCAAGAGTTATTATTTTATGAAAAAATGGAAACTTAGTTGAAATGTCTACTTTGTTATTTTTTGAGATGAAATAGTTATGGAAGAATTCTCTAAAACTATAAACCTGAAAAGAACCTCAATGTGAATTATTCACAAAATTCAAGATTATGTAATATTAAATGTTGGGTCCTTATAGTTGTAATCAGAGGTTGGATTAGATATCATTAAGAGTTAATATATTGTTAATTAATGTCCATAAATTATATTTAATTTATGTTATGATTGAAATGATATAGCATTTACAGATTACCATATTTATTCTCAAAAGATATTTTTGTGTTCCGAATGGATTTTCATAGAGGAAACATGGAAGCTACGATGGAACGACATCAGAAGGAAGAAAACCTTCCCAATCAGAAACATGGGATGGTTGGAATTGGAACTGAACAGTTTGTTTTAGTGATAACACATTGGAATCAGGCTATCAATGTTGGTGTTATCGATGCACGAGATCATGCTGATCAACCACATCGGAACATGTCAACGATAGAGAATTTTATGACGTAAAATACTCCATCATTCAGAGGATCATATGACCCTGTTCTCGCTTAAGGGTGGATTAATGATCTATATAAGTGTTTGTATGTAATGGGGTGTTCATAATATCAAAAGGATAGTCTCATTGTTTATAGATTTGAAGGTGAAGCTGATCAGTAGTGGTCACTAGTAAAAAATATCAGGGATAATGATGAAATTTATGCTATTGATTGGGATGAATTCAAAGGTATGTTTCGTGAGAAATATTTTCCATAGGTGCTTAATATTATAATGGACAAAAAATTATTGTAATTTATTTTCATGGATGACTCAATGGATTATTATATAGAAAAATATAGTCGAATGGAAAGGTATGCTCCAAACTTCATAGAAGATCTTGATAGAAAAATCAACCATTTTACTCACGATTAAAGAATTTTTATAGAAGTGATTTAGATTCTCCTTAGTTCAAAAGTTATTGAAAACTTGTTCAATGTGTGTAGAAGGTGGAAATGGAGTTTTCCGATGATCAGGTGTTCTTTGACAATCAACAGAAAAAGAGGTCCAGGTGGAAGATGAAATCGAAGAACTCTTCAAAAAATAATGATGGTAAGAAAATTATGTTTATATATTTAGAAAATTGAGTTAAAAATAATGTTGGGTAATTCCTTTTTAATTATGTTATGTGATACCGATGTTGTAAAATGGGAGAAAAGGCTCATAATTTCACTAAAAAAGATCTAGGTAATAGTAAGAAAATATCTTATTTATAGTCAGTAATTTTTTTTAGTGCAATGAAATTGCTCATAATGCAAATTAGTGTCCAAAGTAGAACTGAACTAAGGGAAAGCAACAAGAACATAAGACGAAAGTGGTGATGAAATCATTTTCAACTACTTCAGCTAATTCTTGGCCATCAAATGAAGTAGTATCAGGTACACTGTTTGTTTCATTATATTATGCCACTGTGTTGTTAGATTCGGGATCTACACATTCGTTCATTTCTGAGAAGTTTTCTAGTAAATTGGGAATTCCATCTCAAAATATGAAACCTGAAATTATTGTAAAAACACATAGAAAAGATATTGAGACAAAAAGAAAACATAATAACCATCCTATAATTGTGTGAGAAATGAATCTACCTACAAATCATATTGTTTTCCTCTAGTAGAGTTCGATGTTATTTTGGGTATGGATTGGATTTATATTTATCATTCTGTGATGAACTGAAGAGTTAAAAAGGATTCTTTTCAGAAATATTTTTGTGTGTATAGGAATGAATGCATAATTTTTAAAACATATCTTGATGCTGAAAAAATAGTAGAAGATAGAATTGAATGTTATCTTTCACATATTTTTGAAAATAAAGAAATTGTTCAGATTAATGATGTACCATTGGTAAATGAGTGTCATGATGTTATTCTTCATGAGTTTCCTCGTATAATACATGATCAAGACGTTTAATTTACTATTGACATACCCTCTAATGCTAATACAATTATAAAACCCCCATATCTAGTGGCTCAAATTGATCTTTTAGAGTTAAAGAAGCAATTGTAGGAGTTATTAGATAAAGGATTCATTCATCCTAGAACCTCACCATTGGGTGCTCTTGTCTTGTGTGATAAAAAAGAATGATGTTTCAATGAGACGTTGAATTGAATATAGAGCATTGAATAACATAACTCTAAAAAACAAGTATCATTTTCCTCATATCGATGATTTGTTTTATTAGCGCCAAAGAGCTCATTATTTTTCGAATATTGATTTGAAATCAGGGCACCATTAGTTGCAAGTAAAGAAAGAATACATTATGAATAAAACGTTTCTTACAAGATATGGTAATTATTAACTATTAGTTGTGCTTTTTGGGTTTACCAATTCAACTGTTGTATTCATAAATCTTATGAATATAATTTTTCGTGAGTTACTGAATAAGATATTGGTTGTGTTCATTAATGATATTTTTTTTCTAAATGTAAATATGAGTATGAAAGTAATTTAATGGTTATATTGAAAACCTTAAAAGAAAAGAATAATTATTGGAAATTTAGTAAGTGTTAGTTTTGGATACAAAAATTTCATTCCTAGGTCACGTTGTTTAAAAATAATGGAATAAATGTTGATCCTGCTAAAACAAAAGTTGTTGAAGAATGGAAAAGATGCAAAAATATAATCATGATTCTTTATATTATTAGATTAGTGGGTTATTAATGTAGGTCTGTTGAATTTTTTTTATTATTATATTTTCTACTAATAAAGTTAATTCGAAAAGGTTTTATGTTCATCTAGAAAAAATAATGTGATGATTGTTTTTAGAAATTGAAAACAAGATTTGTGAATGGTCCAGTTTTGGCACTTCATTCCAGAAATTGTGAGTTTGTTATATACAGTGATGCTTCGTTGAAAGAACTTGGTTGTGTACTAATGCATAATGATATGGTAATTTTTTATTTTGTATATCAGTTAAAACAACGTGTGTTAAATTACCCTACGCATGATTTGGAATTATTTTCTGTTTTTTCTCATTAAATGATTGGAGGCATCATCTGCATGGAATAAAATGAGAAATATATACTGGCCAAAAAAGTATGAAGTATAGATTCACTCCGAAAAAATTAAACATGAGATAGGGGATATGGTTGGAATTAATCAAGGATTATGATATGCACAATTATTTACCATCTGGTAAAAGAATATAATGTTGCTGATTCTATGGGTCAAAATGTTAATCCTTTATTAACCATTCTATGTTTGGAATGAGATCCTTTGGAATTTTATTTGATGAAAATTGTCTTAGGAGTATTTGGTATAGGAAATTACCTTGTTTAGTTTGAGGTGTCTGTAAAAACATCTCTATAAGACAGAAAATTGAAAGTGTAGAAGGAAGATAGTGAGTTGCAGAAAAAGGTACGGTTCGTTCAGAAGGGTATCTTCCTCTATTTTAACATTGATAATGATTGTGTTTTGATGTTTGGGAAGATATTATGTGTTCTTTGAGATTCACAGCTGAAAAATAATTTGTTATGTGATGATCATAGTTCTCTATTTTCAATTCATCCTGGCAGTAAAAAGATTTATAGAGATCATTGGGAGTATTACTGGTGGTATGGAAAGAAAAGAGATATTGTTTATTTTATAGTGAAGTGTTTGACTCGTCAATAGGTTATAGAAGTGTGGAATTTACAAAAAGGCATTCTTCAATTACTGGTGGAAATGTGGATGTGGGAAAATATATGCACGTAATTCGTTGTGGGATTACCAATTACATCTCAAGGAAAAAATGAAATCTAGGTTATCGTTGATCGATTAACTAAATCTTCTAATTTTATTTCATATTCATGATAGTTTTTCCTTAGATCAACATTCTCAGTTGTATGTTAATGATATAGTCAGGTTTCATGGTGTTCCACTACCCATTGTATCTGATCATGATCTCAGGTTTAATTCTAACTTTTGGAACAACATTCAGAAGTAATTGGGTACTAAATTAAATTTTAGTACATCTTTTCATCCTGAATTAGATGTGTAGTCAGAACAAAAAATTCAAAACATGGAGGATATGTTATGTGATTTCTCGATGGATCATTAAAGAAGTTGGGATAAACAACTTTCTTTGGAACATCCAAAATCTGCCCAATTCAGCTCCCTACATTTGTATCCTCCACCTAGAAGCCATCTCATAAGACTAAGGCAATTAAAGGAAACCTTTTGGTTCAATCTAAAAGGAGATCATCGATATAATAGTAACATCTTCTCTTAAGTTCTATTGATTTATTTTACATTTCCACCCACATAAACTCTTTTTATTCCCTTAATTTTTAACAACACCTGTATCCTAATTATACTAGGATTTTTTATGATATGTATTCGAACTACACTTACACACAACTCAATACAATGGGTAAAGAACATACTGTTTCTATGGACGACGAACTACTAACTCACGATACGATGATTGTTCAATCTTCTCCTACCACCTCTTATGGTGGCCATTAAAAAAATGGATTTTTAGATGATATATATTATATTTATATTATTTCTATGATTCTTTATTTTTCATTTATAGAATACCATTATGGTTTCCATAGTGTGTAAAAATGAAAATTTCATTTGAGGAAATGCGGACTACCGCCCCTCAAAGTGATATGACTCGTTCATGCCATAAATAGAATGTATAAAATATAGATTTAATGGAATTATAATATACATTTTTATCATTTTTTATTCCATTAAATACGAAATAGAAAATGAAAGTAGTGTTCTTGTGTACATACGTCTTACCGACTCCATGAATGGTGTATTTAATTTATTATCTTCAAAGGTTATGTACTATTGTAAATACATATATACATAGGATACATATGATATGTATGATATCTAAATCATGAATATCATTCTCGAGGTAATGTAATTTCAACCACAACTACAATTTATAATTATAATAACTTCATTTTTAACTCATGTTACGAACATCAACAAAATTTCTAACATGAACTCAAATAATTAAATAATTTTTATAGAAAAGTAATAATTGATAAAAAAGTAATAATAGACCTCAAAAAAGTTCTTAACCAAGAAGAAATTATCATTATTTTATTATTTAGGTGATTAAATAAGGATCAAGTCATGTCAGACACGAGGTAAGGGACTTCATCTCAATCTCCTTTCATTGAGGCCTATTTTGTTTTATACATGCCCTTCATTTATACTATGTATAAACACCATTAACTTTTCATTTAATTCAAAGGGAATAATTTTGAATGAGGTGTTTATATAAATGAAAAAAAATGATAGTTTCTTTTTAATATTATAGGTAACAATGACCTTTTTCTCCACCACAAATATTATTTGATCTTTGGTATCCTTAAAAATCCAAAATGTTTAAAAAAGTAAAATAAATACCATATAATCTTTTACATATTTTGGTCTTGAAAATGGTTTTGGTAATGGATTTGTTATGTCAATATATTTAAATGAAATATTTTGATTTAAATGTAGAAATTTTATCTTTACTTTGTGCTTGTTTAATGTGTTATGAATGTGTTATGGTTCATGGGAATAGTTTACATATACAGGTGGTTCCAAGATAGACCATGGGCGGGTGATCCTGAGATTTATCTCCAATTCATTTGGTAACATGACGAAGGTAAAGTTGAATGCGTCTCCATATAGATTTAAAGAATATACAATGATTGTTATTCCAAAATATAACTCCCTACATAGAAGTGAAAGATACAACATAATTATGTAATAGATTCCATAAGTTACCGATTATTATTTATGATTTCTATGTTTTATTCATAAATCATATGATTTCATGGGGTATGAGATTATGCATGGTTTGTATTTATAAACTAATGTTATCTTTATTTATATTAAATCATGTACTATGATTTTTATGCTCATCCCATGTTTCTTGTGAAATGTTTTTCATAGGACATAGAGATGAATAGAGTCACGGATGGGATCAAGGAAATGTCATGTCGTCTAAAACTTGGAACTAGACATGAATCTTTTTTTCAAGAATTTTTTACGTTATGAAAAAATGGAATCTGAGTAGAAGTGTCAACCTTGTTATTTTTTTAGATGAAATAGTTATGGACTATTTCTCTAAAACTATGAAACTGAAAAGATCATTTGTATGAAATATTTATTTAATTAAATATTATGTAATGTTTTTGGCTGGGTCCTTATATTGGGTTTTTATAGTTTTGACCATTTATGCGAGTTTCTTACGAGCTATGTTTGTACAAAATATTCATATAATGTTATTCATTAAAATATTATTAGATTTACTATGATTTATTATTTATAATGTTATATTAACTATTAATTTCATTGTATTAGTGCTTTAGTATTTATCCTACAAGATGAAATTGAAAAAAATGTATATTTATGCAATTTTTCTCTAATAAATGGTGTTTCCATGGTTAATTATTTACGCATGAATATTAAATATAAAAAAGTAAGGAATAGTATTTATTTAAATTTTAATATAATTTTTCAAAAATTTATTATGTTTTCATAATCATCCAAGATATAATTTAATTTTATTGTTCATGTTGTGGATAAACTAACCCACACACAAACATAACATGATTAATGGATAAATATGAGGTGAATTTGTAAAAATATCAATAAGAAAGTAAAATAATGTTATAATTTGGGGCTTATTAGTGTGATATTACATAAATAGAAATAAATAATTTAATTATTTATAGATATAATAAATTATATAGTATAAATAAATTGTTTTTCCTCTAAGTTAGTTTATTTGATATGGTTATTTTTAATATTATTTTCTATTACTAATAAAATTATGTAGTTATTCAATTTATATTTCCAAAACGTAATTAATATTATAAAAACAATATTCACCATTTAAACCAATTATTTATTCGATCTAAGGGTGTTAGTATTGAAATGTGATCTCACTTATTTATGGATGTTATTACACTCTCATACACACATTTCTCATTTTAATTTTTCTAAATGTATTGAGAAAAAGTGAATAATTAATGTACAATTGTTATATAAACATTACTGAATAATTAAGATACTAATTATATCCTTTTAAAATGGTATAATTAAATTTTAAAAAGAATTATTCCACAAAAATAAATATAAATGAGAAATAGAGTTTATGAACTTATACTTTACTACATAAAACATCTCGTTTTAAGGGGGTTATGATATTCAGGGGTGGTCTTTTGAGAAGAAAGAATGATCTTTAAGGGGGTTAGTATTATTGAGGAGATTGTGGGGTCTAGTTGTATTATGACATAGGTGTTTGTGTTGTGATGGGATTTGAGGAGATAACATCCTCATTTATAAGTGGTAAGTGCTGATATTTTCCTAAATACCAAAATATTCATTAATTAGAAGTCAGTATAAGAGTATAACTCATAAAATTGAGTGATAATGAGTTTCAAAATAGTTATTTCATATATATCTTCATACAAAAAATAATTTTTTTATACATCATTCAATCACATTACACTTTTAAATTTTAACGTTTGATAGGGTAATTAGTTTCTACCAAATGTATCTTACCAATTATTCATAAAAATAAATCTACATATATTAGATATTTATTAAAAAAATAAAAAATTATTAATTAATAATTATTCCAAAATCAATATTTAAAATTGAATGAAAATAATTTTAATATTTCACATTTATAATATATTAAATCAATTTTGTGAATAATTTTACTTGAGTCCTGAATTGTCAACTATAGGTTATATACTATAATACATTTATTAAAATTAATGCGGTTCTTCAGATAAAATTATTGTCATCAAAAATAGGTTTCATATTGTTATAATTAATTCTTTAAGAATAATATTTCTATAAAAGTCGTAATATTAGCAAAAACGCCATATTAAACTATTCACATAAAAATAAATTTTTATAAAAATATCAAAAACAAATCATAAGATAATATTGTGATGATAAATATAAAAATGATTTTATACTTTAGATATTAAAATTCCAAAATATATAAATATTAATTTAAAAAAAAACATAAAATAAATTTTTATTGGAAAAGGATGTTTGTTAAATTATATATTTTTATTCATTATTTCTTATAAATTATTAAACAAACAACTATTTTTACATTTTTCCTCCAAAAATATAATTTTCATAAAAAAATTAATTTTAGAAAAATATATTTCATTTTTTTCATAGCTCCACTATTTGGTTCAATATTTAGAGTGATCAATATTCATTCATGTATTTTAAAATATATTCATATATATATATATATATATCATAATATCATTACCACTATTTGTACATTCTAATTCTACTACTACCGGACAATGATCTATATTTTTTAATGAGATATGAAGATAAAAAATGCAGAATTTATTTCTATAGGATAAACATATGTCATTAATAACTTACTCAAATCCGATATCTAATTGAAGATACAATCTGGTGCTCATTAAGGATCAAAGAAACACCATCATATATATTCATTGAAACTCAATAAAAAAGTGAGTTTCATGCCATCCATTGACCAATTATTCTCTTCCAACTATAAGGATTCCCATATACCACTACTCTAGTGGAACCTCAATAGATTTCATTTTCACAAATGTGTCACTCCACTTAAGGCAAGATAATGACTCCCTGATAACCCATGATAGCTACAATAATGGAAATAATAATTATCCTTCCAATTATACCTCTATATATTTCCAATTTCACCTATCACTACGAAGGGATCCCCCCAAGTCATCTTCAAAACCATCAGAAACCATTCTCACAAGCATTTAATTAAATCCACCTATCCATTGACCACACATGACAACTCATTGTGATGCATACTAAATTGGGACCACACAACAATATCACATTACTTTCTATATAATATAAATTTGACTAGTTTGAACTCCATTACATCATTAATGTACAACCCAAATAATGATCCCATGATTCGTACATCATTGAACCTACGATCACATGCCTAGTACATTGACCATGACCTATATTATGTCAATATCATTTATCCAGAAACCAACTCATAGATTTTTTCCCAATAATCACAAATCCTAATCCATTCCAAGGAAAAACATATGATTATCCACCACCTAGGTGTCATACCATAACATATGAACCTAACAAAACATTATCCATCATTGATCCATTGATATAGGATAACATCCAACAATCACATCATAGCACAAACCTAAATTATATAGATCCAGTAATCCCATCAAATCATGACCAATGAGACCACCCTTGATACCAAAATCAATAGAGCATAATGTGATTTACATCATAAAATCCCATAGAATATTCATTCTCATAAAACACATCTAGATCAATTTCTTAGGTTTCAATTTCCCATGCAATACATATACCTATTCTTTTGATCTCTAAGTAAATAATAGGCTCGGGATGACCCCTATTAATAGTTACCATTTTTAATCAATACTCATATCGACCACTTTATGAGAAAACCCTTATTATTAATATCATCACTTGGATCATAAATATTATAAGTCACATGTCATGGTATTTATGCTATCCTACACCACTGAAAAAATTGGTCTTTTATAAGTTACTAATTAAAAGGAATCAAAATTATTCATGTCTCAAATACCACAAGTAAAATTTTATTCCTAAACACAAACTATATGTTTATATATATATATATGTTATGAATTGCTTTTTAAATCATAATACCTCCCTAGGTCACTAATCCCCACACGGTACATATGTATTAGACTACGCCCTAGAGGACTAGGATCTCTTTACTCTGTATATAATGACATCCCCATAAGATGATATATGTCATGTAATACAGAATAAAAAATTCATGTTAATTATAATACCAATAATATGTAATATTGAAAAAACCATTAATGTTTATGTTAAAAAATTGTGTAAAAAATCAAATTTTGTATTGAAACTATTATTAAGGCATAAAATATTGTAATAAACCACTAAGGATCACTATAAATACCATAAATAGAGAGAGGGTGTATTTGTCATCAATGAACATATTTTAATATGATCAAAATGAAATATCCTGAAAACACAAGAAATTTTATAATATATTTACTAAAAAATATATATTTAATAAATAGCTAGTTTTAAACAAAATAAAATTCCAAAATGAAGCACAATATATTTTATTATGATAAATTTAATTTTTTTCATGGAGTCGATGAATTGGAGGTTATAGATATTTATCAAAACATGCATACATATATTTATAATTTTATATAAAGGTTATTTTAATAGTAATTCATTGACAAATTTAAATTATAAAAATAATATTTACTTAAATCATTTTATACCCCAAAATAGGGGTTTTCAATGAATTAATTATTATGTGGTATGAATTTAATAATATTATTGTAATATAATTATTTTAATTAAATTAATTCAAAATTTATAAATTAAAAAATATTATTATCCATAAAATAGTTATTACTAGGAAAAGGATAGATTCATTTTATGCTGAGAAGGTACATTTTTGAAAAAAATTGTTTTACAGTGTTATTGTGATTACAATAAAATTTTTTTTATTAATTTTTTAAATTGAATCGTATGAAATTTCATGAATATTCTCTACACTAATTTTCAAATAATATAATTTGGACACATTAATTTTTTTATAAGAACAGTTTATCAAGATTATATTTAACTACCAATAAAATGGTAAAAGTGATATTTTCAATGAATTTTTTTCATAATAATTTATTAATATTTATCTTAATAAATTTAAACATGATAATTTTCATAGTCAATCTAATTTGATATAAAAAATTTTTATAAAATATATTAACCCTCATTTAATATTTAATTGATATGAAATGAGAACAAGAATGGTTAATATCAAAAAAATTATTCTCCAAGGAAAATAGTTTACATTATATATTTTTTAATGTATTAAAAGTTAGTATTCATAAATTTTAGGATTTGAGTATTAAAAAATTAAATTTATTTTTTGGAATTATTTAGAAAATATTATTTTTAGATGAATTTTGGGGATTTTTCTTGAAATATTGATTTTATATTAATAGTGAAAATTCTATCTTTGTAAGTACCACGACTTTTAACGAAATAATTTGGTAAAAACCAGATAGAAAATAATTTGAAACCATTTAATTAAATATATATATATATATATTAAACATAAATATAAAAATTTAAAAAAAATTAATATTACTTGCAGAATTGATATTTTACACTTTAAAATTTAAATTCCATTTTTTTTTGCAAAAACAAGTTTAATTATATTATAGAATTTTTTATAGTTAATTATTATGAATATTTGTTATTTTACCAAAAATATTTGATATTATATTTGAAGCCTTAAGTTCATAATTATTTAATATGGTAAATTGTATTTTTAGGCAAGAAAATATATTATATAGATAAAAATTAGTTACCACTAAAAAGTAAAAATGGTTAAAGGGTTAAAAATAAAGGGTTATTATCACTAACTAGCCCAAATAATGAGAAAAACTAATACCAGATTCAATCCTAAAATATCCGAATTGGAATTACTTAATTTCATGGGTTGGTTACTAGAATTTGAAATCATATTAAGAAACTATAGGGAATTTTTATTCTATTAAAATACATAGCAACTCAAGAAAAATGATTAAAGTCTCTATAAAAATACCTTCCATAGATAATAAACATAAATAAAATATTGAAAACAATAACCGAATTATAAACTATTAAAGATGCAACATCTCCCATCATAAGGCTCACAAAACCCATATAATGGCGGCATCATGTCTCTAAAGGCCACATCTGTCACTCTAGGTCCCACAAATCAGGTACACCCTCCACTAATAATTGGTGCATTCTCATTTATTAGACATGCTAAAAGATTGTATAAAAAACATATGGTCGGAAATTTACGGAGAGATAAATAGATACCAATAAGATATCCCCAAATATTGAATATGAAATTCTATAATAATTATACATTTATGATTACAATTCTAATTAAAAAATGCATGAAAATGGATTTTCGTAATTTTAATCCAAAATATGATTTCAAATAAGTAGATGAAACTTCAATCAAAAAAATATTAAATGAATATTTTATATAATATATTTATAATAAATTGGTTTCATTAATAATATGGTTTTATAATCTCGGGCATGTACAATTAAGTCAGAAAAAACAAAACACCATTCTCATCAATGTTCATGAAATGAGTAAAAACTGAAATATATACCCCCAAAGGGGACCCGCTATCAGAGAAAATTCAAACAAACAATTTAGGGATCCATCATTGGAAAATAAAGATGAACGGGGTTTAAATATTTTGAAATACCATTTTTGAAAACCCACATTAATAAAAGGGGTAATAAAACATATCATATGAATGTGGAAATGAAATTATAAATACTAAATAAATTAACACATACATTATTTCAATGCATAAAAAATAAAATTGGGACTTAGTGAAAAAATGTACTCGAAATAAAGATGAAATTAAAATATTGAGTTTCTTTTATGATAATATTATACTTTTATGTGATAGAATCATTATTTATAAAGAATTAAATCACATGATACATTTCCCCCCACAAATAAAATAGAAATAAATTTTTGAATGAGTAATAAATTATTAAAGATAATAACTATGTAAAAAGTTTAAAACAAACTATTTAACTTAATGAAAGGGAATTTCATTTACAAAGCCTTTCAATTTGAATCATGATTTCCAAAGAAATTCTTTAAATTCATATATCATATAGATAAAAATATGAACCACCCATTTTACAACATAATAAATTTTATTTCCATTTAAAAATATCATTTTTAATTATTCTAAAAATTAATATTGGTCACTTTATCCCCACATTGAGTGTTTATAATTTTGAACATTTCTGCGAGTTTCATATGAGTGGTGTTAGTACACATTATTCATATAATGTTACACCGTAAAATATTATTAGAGTTACAATAATTTATTATTTATTATGTTATACTAAGTTTAAATTTCATTTTATTAGTTCTTTATTCATTATCATAGAAAATGAAATTGATCAGAAGTATATTTCTGTGTTTTTATCCAAAAAATGATGTTTCCATGGTTAATTATTTATGAAATAATATAAAACATTCCAATGAATAAAATAGTATTTATTAAATAAATTATATCATATTTAAAAATTTATTATGTTTTCATAATCATCTATGGTATAATATATTTTTATTGTTCATATAGGTGGATAAACTGAACCATACACAAACATAACTTAATTAATTGACAAATATGAGGTGAATTTGATGAAATATCATTATAAAAGTATAATAATGATATAATATGGTGTTTATTAGTGTTATATATCAGAATTAGAAATAAATAATATAATAATTTGTGGATAAAAAACAATTACATAGTATAAATAAAATTTTTCTCCTCTTATATAATTTGTTTGATATGGTTAATTTTAAATTTTTTTTCTATTATTAATAAAATTTGATAGTTATTAAATTTGTATTACCAATACCTTATTAATACTATAAAATTAATAATCACAATTTAAAACCATTTTTAGTTCACTCTATAGATTTTAGTATTGAAATGTGATCTCACTTATTCTGGGATGTGATTGTCATCACATACACACATTTCTCGTTTTCATTTTCCAAATTATATTGGGAGATGGTGGATAATTAATGTACCATTATTATAAAATAATTACTCAGTAATTATGATTATAATTCTATCATTTAATATGGTATAATTAAATATTTTAAAAAATTGAGTCCACAAAAATAAACATAAATGAGAAATAGACGTTAAGATCTTATACGTAACTACTAAAAATATCTCATTTTTAAGGGGTTTATGATTTTGAGGGGTGGTGTTTTGATAAAAAAAAATCTCTTCAAGGTGGTTAGTATTGTTGGGCAGATTCTAGTGTTTAGTTATATAAATACTTTGGTTTTTGTGGTTGTGAGGGGATGTGGGGAGATGATATAATCATTTTCAAGGGAAAGGTGATCAAATTTTCATAAATTCCAAAAAAAATTATTAATTAGAATTCACATTAAATGACTATAGCTTAGAAAATTGAGGGATAATGAGTTTCAAAATAGTCATTTCATATATATCCTCATATAAAAAATAAAATTTTTATACATCATTCAATCACATTACACATTTCCATTTTATCATTTTTCAGGGTAATTAGTTTCTTCCTAATGTAACTTATATATTATTTATAAAAGAGCTACCTGTATTATATATTTTTGATGTAATTATTAATTATTAATTATCAATTATTCTAAATTCTAATTCTAAAATTGATGGAATATAATTTTAATTTAAAATAATTACAATATATTAAAACAATTTTGCGAAAAAAGTAAGATGAGTCTTAAATTGTAAAATATACATTATAAACTATAATATATTTATTAAAATTAAGATGTTTAGTTAGGAAAAAAATATTGTTAATAAAAATAGGTTTCATATTTTTATAATTAATTATTTTAAAAAAATAAATCTATAAAATTCATTGTATTAGAAAAAATGACAAATTACACTATTCACATAAAAATAATATTTATATAAAAATATCAAAAATTAGTCATAGGATAATATAGCTATGATAAATATAAAAATTATTTTATATTATCCATTTTAAAATTTTAAAATATATAAATTTTAATTTTAAACGAAATTAAAAATATTTTTTATTAGAAAATGACTTCTGATGAATTATATATTCTTCGTCATTATTTCATATAAATTATTAAACAGCCTAATTCTATTACATTATTCTTAAAATAATATATTATTATTAAAAAATGAATTTCAGAAAAAATACATTACATTTTTTTCTTCTCTGCACTAGTTGGTTCGATATTTTAAGTGATCTATATTTATTAATGTAATTTAATATATATTAACATATATATCATAATATCATTACCACTATTTGTACATTTCAATTCTACTACTAACTTACAATGCTCTATATTTCATTGGTGTGATATGAAGATAATAAATATAGAATTTATTTATAAAGGGCAAAAAAAATTTCATTAAAAACATGATCATTCCTAATTTTAATTAAAAATACAATCTAGTACACCTGAAGGATCATAGGAACACCATAATCTCTATTCATTGGAACTCAATAAAAAGTGAGGTTCATACCATCTAATGACCAAAGATACTCTTCAAACCATATAGATTCCCATATACCACTCCTCTTGTGAAACCTCAATAGTTTCCATTGTTACACATATCTCACACATCTTATGGAATGATTAAGGCTCCCTAACAACCCATGATATTTATGATATAGAATATAAAAATTATCGTTTCAATTATGTCTCTATATATTTCCAATTTCACCTTTCCCCAGAAATGGATCCAACTATCTTATCATCAAAACCATCATAAACCTTTCCCAAAATCATTTAATTAAATCCATCTATCCACGGACCACACATGACCACTCATAGAGAAGCATACTAAATGGGAACCACTCAAAAATAGATTATTTCATTCTATATAATTTAAATATAACATGTGTGAACTCCTATAAAACATTTATTTACAAACCTAGTAATTCTTCTATGATTCATACATCATTGGACCTTGGATAAAATTCATATTCCACTGACCACTCCCTATATTATGTCAATATCATTTATCCAGAACCAGCATAGTGATTTTTTCCAACAAGCACAAAATCTAATATGTGCCAAGGATCACAGCATGATTATCCACCGCCTAGGTATCATACCATAATAGAGGCACCTAGAAAACCATTATCCACTGTATATCTATTGATTTAGGATAAATTCCCACAATCACATCATTGACCAAACCTAAATTCTATTGATTCAAGAATCCAATAGATCATGTACTTTGAGAGCACCCTTGTTACCTAAATCTCTAGCACATAATGTGATTTAACTCATCAAATCCCAAGGAATATTACTTCTTATATAACACATATGGAGGCATTTCCTTTTTATCAATGTCTCATGTAATGAATCTACCTATGATATTGATCTCTAACTCAATAACACACTCAGGATGACCCCACTTTCTAGTTACCATCATATATCACTACACATCTCAAAAACATTATGAGAAAACCATGATTCTAAATTTCTTCACTATGATCATAAATATCATAATCCACATCTTGTGGTATCTATGATATCCCACACCACCAAAAAATTGGTCTTACATAAGTTACTGTACAAAAGGAAACAACTTTACTTATGTATTGAATACCACAAAGAAAAATCACATGATAAAACACAAAATATAGGGATATATATGTATGATTCATAAATTTATAAATCATAATACCACCCTAATCACTAATCCCCCTACGGTATATGTGTATTATGCTATTCCCTTGAGGAACAATATCTCTTTACTCTGTATATAATGACATCACTATAATTTGATATTTGTAAATTAATAAAAACTAAAATGGTTATGTTAAATATTATTCCATCAATATTTAATATGGAAGACATCATTCATGTTTATTTTAAAAAATAATGTAAGAACCCAGTTTTGTATTGAAACTTGTATTAAGGCATAAAATGAATGTATTGAATCACAAAGGGTCATTGTAAATATCATAAATTAATAGATGATATAGTTTTCATCAATGAAAATATATCCTTATGATCATAATTAAATATCACGAAAGAACATGAATGTTAAGAATATATTAATTCAAAAATAAAAAATTATTAAATAAATAGTTTTAAACAAAATCACAAAGAAAAACAGAGCACAACATAATTTAGTAGGATAAATATAAATTATATCATATAGTAAATGAATTTGAGGTTAGGATATAGATCAAAATATATATATATATATATATATTTATAATGTCTTATAATGGTTATTTTAATAACAATTCATTGATAAAATTAAATTATTATCGAAAAATAATTACTAAATTAATTATATTCACAAAAAATAGGGTTTTCCATTATATGATTTTTATATGGTATGAATTTTATTATTTTATTTTTAAATAATTATTTTAATTAATTTAATTCATAATTGATAAATTAAAACATATTAATAGCCATAAAATAGATGTTACTCTGAAATTGATAGATTCATTTTATGTAATGAAGGCACATTTTTCAAAAAATTTATTTATAGAGTTATTGTGATTACGTTAAAATCGATTTTTATCAATTTTTTAAATTGAATTGTATGAAATTACATGAATATTCTCAATACTAATATTCAAAAAATTTAACATGGAAATTTTAATTTTTTTTTATAAAAATGAGTTTCCTGGATTAAATTTAACTACCAATATAATGCGAAAACTGTAATTTTCAAAGAATTGTTTTCATAAAAATTTATTAATATTTATCTTAATAAAATATCATGTTCTAATTTATATAATAAATATAATGTGATATTGAAAATTTTTAAAAAATATATTAACCCTCATTTAATAATAATTTGATAAGAAATGATAACAAGAAATGTTAATATTAAAAAATCTTCTTTCCTGGAAAATTGTTTACATTATTTTTATTAATGTATTAAAAATTTCTATTTATAAATATTATAATTTTAACTTTATAAAATTAAATTATTTTTGGGATTCATTAAGAGAATATTAATTTATGATGAATTTTTTGGATTTTTCTTGAATGATTGATTTAATGTAAATAGTGAAAATTCTTTCTTTGTAAATACCATGAAATTTATGAAATAATTTGGTAAAAACCTGATAGAAATGAAATTGTTTTTTTAAAATATATATTATAAGTAAAAATTTTTTTTTAAAAAAATTTAAATTAATTCCAAGATAGATATTTCACATTTTATAATTTAAATTATATTTTTTTCTAAAAATATTATAATTATTGTATAATTTTTTTATTTTATAGTTAATTTTTATCAATTTTAGAAATATTACCTAAAAAATTGATATTATTTTTGAAATCATAATTTCCAAATTATATAATATGGTACATTTTATTTTTAGGGAAAAAAATTTATTATATAGATAAAAAAGTTACCACTACAAAAGTAAAAATGGTAAAAGTGTTAAATATAAAGGGAAAAAGTCACTAACTTGCCCAAATAACCTAAAAAACTAATTCCTAATTCTTTCATAAATTATACTGAAGGAAATTCATGATCCCCATGGGTTGGTGACTAGCATCTACAATCATATTAAAAAATAAGAGGAAAATTTATTTCCCCGAAAAATATATAGAAACTACAGATAAATTATAATAGTTGTTATTTAAAAATATTCCTTAGAGAAAGGTTATTAATTAAATAGGGAAAATAATACACAAATTTTAAATTATTAAATATGAAACATCTCTTAACATAAGTCACATAAAACCCATGAAACAGGTGCATCACGTCTCTTCAGGTAACATATGTCACTCTAGGTCCCACAAATCAGGTACAACCTCCACATATTATTGGTGCATTCTCTATTAATGGACATGATAAAATATATTTTAAAAAAACATGACAAAAAATTTAGGGTGTGATTAATAGATCCAAATAGGATATCACCGATGATTACATATGAAATTCTTTAATAATAATGGATTTAAGATTTCAATTTTAATAAAACAATGCATGGAAAGGATTTTCATATTTTAAATCTAAACATTATTACAAATAAGTAGATGAAAGATTCATAAAAAAATATATTAAATGAATACTTTATATAAAATATTAATAAAAATAGCTATCATTAATAAAATGGTTTTATAATATCAGGGAAGTATAATTAAGTCAGACAATACAAAACACCATGCTCATAAGCCCTGAGTTATTATATTTTTGGAAATATGATCACGCACAACTCATTAATAATAAAAATTAATGAAATGTGTAAAAACTCTAGTCTATACCCCAAAAGGTGGACCACTATGTGGAAAAAGACAAAAATTATTTGGGGATCAATCATTGGAAAATCAAGATAAACATGGTTTAGTTTTTGTTATCATTAGAAATCCACTACTAGGAAATCTGTGCCCTAGAATGATTTTACTAATCACAAAATAACTACATAATATCACATGTAATTAAATAATATCAACCAATAAATGAAGGTAATATCAATCCCTTATATCATTACACCAATAACAATTCAATTTCCTATCATTAGTTCTAACATGCTTTTCAAATCAAATCCAAATGAATTGCGGTTAAAAAATTCATTCCTTTTCAAATAATATTTAATTTTAATTATATTTTATAATGATTTTACATCACCTCATTTCATCACATTCAATTTCAATTTGATCCATAATTATTCTCAAAATCCTCCCAAAAATTTCATTTCCATTTTAATTATTAGGTTTTCACAATTTAAGGAATTGTTTTTAATATAAAACATAAAATAATTTTAAGGATTATTGAAAAAATAAACTAATAAATAGTTTTAAATTAATAAAATTGGATATAGTTTAATTTTTTGGTTAACTCCTAATAGTACCACTGAAGCATAATTGTATGATTAAATCAAAACCATTAATAAGAATAAGAATGAGAACAATGGAAAATGAGATCGAGAAATCAAAACTATAATCAAGATCCATAAAAATAGAGATTAGATCCTTTAATAATAATATGATATATGATCCATAATTAAGAGATAATATGTTATTTTAACAAACTATTTTAGAGTGAATTATCATTCTGGAAAGAGATAAAATCAAATCACTAGTTCTATGATCCAATTATATAGGGAGTTGTAAGGGACAAAATAACTTTTTGGGAGATTCCAAATATAAATGAATAATATTAAATCGGAATGGGAATATTTAAGGGTTAAAATTGGTGTACCATAATTTATAATAAAATTTTACAAGGATATAAAACAACACTGATCAGTTTGTTGTATAGACCACACACTTATTTATAACCATGGGACCATACTGGACATTTGGATGTGAGGAATAGTCTGGATTTAATGATTAAAATAACCATGTGAAAAACCTGAAAATCCTCTACACATATGGTTGATGGATTTTATGGGTGGACACATAGTTTTTTTAAATATGAACTCCCATATAGTGGATAAAGCTTTTATAAAATTTTTTGGGTGAAACCACAAGGTATTCCCTCACAATGTTCCAAACATGTAAACCCCTAAAATGTTCCAAAAATTTCCAAATTTCTACCAATAAACCTATGAATAACCCCAGATAAGGAATTATCAAAACAAAAGAGAATATATGCTTGATGGACGGTAAGGATATGTTACATCCTCCCCACCTTAAACACATTATGGACCTAGAAATACCATCAAGACAACTCTAAATTAATGATATGAGGCCACTAATATCTCATTAATTCATCAGAATCCCATGTCTCTTGTTAATCAATTCCATGATATTATATCACACCATGAAAATTTATCTTCTTCCTAAGAAGATCCTTTATATTAGAATAAATATTCCAGACCATATTGTCAATCATAGATAAATCATGTGCCAGATCATGAACATCCCAGATTAGGAAATGATAGTGTTCAAAAACATACTTACTGAGCTAGGAAACAGGAAACATAAAAACAAATTGTTGCTGATGTTATATTTTTTAAGAAACATTCCCTACCTTATCAGCAACATAAAAAAGACTAACAAACCTCATAGAAATCATTCCATGTCCCCCAAGATGTATAAATCTCAAAAAAGTGAATGCCTAAAGAACTCATGTTCACCAACTAAAAAATATATATTTCATAAATAATTATCAGAATTATATTTTTAATAACTCTATGTTGTCACCATTCTACGATGATTCCATTGAATCTATGACATCATCTCTTGGACCAAACTCAGTCCATCTAAAGAAGGTTCAATAATATATTACCAATATTGGAGAAATATCAATGTAATACCATAGAAATACATAAAAGGATCCATAAAAAATATTGTTTTATAAAAACACAATGAGACCATGATAGAAAATCGAATCTCCACAAAAGTCAATAATGATATTACATAGCATGTATTTTATAATTTTTATAACTCATTCTATCCTCATCATTATTTAGATGATATCCCGTGTGAAAGTGTTCATGGTTTACAATTTAATCCTACATTCCTATCCAATAATGAGAATCCAAATGAGGATCCCAATCGATGAATATAGTAGTAATAACCCCATGAAAATTGAAAATCTCATCTATATAGAGACTTCCAAATTGTTAATATTTGGTTATATCCCAAATGGGTAAAAAGTTATAACATTGTTTCTCCCAGTTAATAACCACCAACATAATATTCTCCCCCACAGGGATTTGTTAAAACCCAACCATAAAAATCATAGAGATCTATCTCCACTTCCATGTAGAAATTTGAATTGGAAGATACAATACTGAAGGTATTTGGTGCTCATATTTGGAATTTTTTTTATGTTATAACAATGATAAATAATTTTAGTTAGGTATAATCCCATACCAGACCACTAGAATAATTTATATATATTAGTACATATTTATGGTACTAGGATAAATATATAACATGGAGTTATGAAAATCCTTAACATGGACATTCTCCTAGTGGAATATAATAAAATATTTAAAAATCATTGGGTACCTTCAAATGAGAAAATGAACTCACCGAAGGCTTATACAACAAAATGAGAGTTTATAATTACATAGAACTAATCATTAGGAATATGATCCAATATAATCATATCGAGAAGAGAAAATGTCAAATGAATAATTTACCAAACAATTTTTGTGTCATCTCCTTGAATTCACAAATGAAACTGAGAATATAGGGCCATCAGAATCTAGTTTTTTGAGAATTCATTCATTGTTTGTCCTAGAGTTTCCCAAATAAATACCCTAGTGATCAAATTACCCTTAATTTTTTTATTTATTTTCTAAATAAAAACATCATAGGTAGTCCATCAGTTTCCTCTTATAATGATTCCAATCTTTTTACAAGAACATGAAACAATGGATTTTCTTGTCAGAATAAATGAAAATCCACACTTGAAAAAGGTAAATTTTCCAACTCATAAAAGAATTAATCACAACAATAAGTTCATTATAATGGGATTGATAATTATACTCAAGTCTTATAAGATATCTAGACACATTCACAACTATAAGATCTCCCCTTATAAGAACACCACCGAAACCCTGACATGATGAGTCAAAAAAGTGAACATAGTTCTACCCAACCTCTCTAAGATTCCACACTATAAAAGAATTCAAAATAAATTTCTACTCAAAAAATTAACCCTAAAATTTCATATCTGATAAGAACATCACTCCTTTATGAGTTAGTCAATCATCAGAGAAGCAATCATTGAGAAATAATTAATGAACCGGTGGTAATACCCTACCAATTACAAGAATCTCAATCTCTCAAAACATAACATAATATCTCCCATGCCTCATAATATTTCACATTATTATGCTCAAATGAGATATAAAATTTTATTAACATGTCTCCCAAGGAATTAACTTCAAATATCCACAGATTACATTTTGAAATATTTTCCTATATTTTTGGATTTCATATATTTTTTGAACTACTAACAAATAAAAGTCATCATTCTCAATAGGTTTGGTGTAAACTATTATTCCATCTACCCTAACTACTAATACTGAGTCAAAGTACTCATGGAATGTAATTCTTATTATATCCATGGAAATTTTAGGATAATTTAATAGAAAAAATGACAAATAAAGATACACCTAATTGACACACCTAAACGTTATGTTTGTCTTCTAATTAAATGATTCATTAATTCACAAATATTGAAAACTAGATCATATATAAATTTTATAGAATCACATTTTCACTTTCAAATTATCAAACATATTATCAATTTGTGGAAAAATGAATTTATTCTTTACCATTCCCCAAATAAGTTTTTGACAATCAACAAATAGGTGATGTGTTCTATTGGAATTCATAAAAAATTGTAGGCACATACCAAGGTGAAACACTCATACGTATAAATACTTTTTCCAAAAAATAATCCAATTGATTTGTCAACTCTTTCCACTCCCCTGGTGCCTATGGCAAGAGGGAAACAAAACTAGTTGTGTAATAGGAACTAAATTAGTGGAAAACTCACCTCTCTTACAAATTGAATGAAAAATAAATCATATGGAAAAAGTATAGAAAGTCTAACAAATGAATATGGATATCATTATCATAAGATTTTAAAATATATGTAAAAAACAATACTACCCTATCCATATTTGATAGAGAAGGTCAAACTCTACTCAATCATGGGTCTCATTATACCAAAAAATCAAATTACACCCCATATACATCGTAATGGTGACCCACTGAAGATAATAGTCAATCCATGCATTATTAGAAATCAACCAATCAATCATGATAGTAGTGTTTATTGGATTTATATCACAATCTAGAAAATAACTGGTAATCTAATTCTTTTAAAGAGAGAAAACCCAAGTTGGAAAACATAGACCCTACTCTCTATTAGTTCTATATGGTGTAATAATAACGATTAGATAAAAAACAATCCTTCAATAATGATTCATCAGGTTTACAATATGTGTTATTAAAATAGGGAAGATTCACTAATATGTAATAAAGTAGTCAATAATGATGCAGCAATAATAATGGTACCTATAATATTCACTAGACTCATATCGTCCTCTTTTAGAGACAGTTCTAATACGTTAAGAATCTTTTTTCTAGATGGTTTTGGTTGTAACTAATGTGAGTCAAGAATTTGTACAAAAATATCACATCATTTCAAATAAATATTCAATAATTTTCATGAAAACAGACATGGGGGCCATATTAGATTTAAGTCTTTGGAGAATAGAAACACAATCTACTTTTTTCATGTATGATATTCAATATCTACCATAACAGTAATATAATATAATAATTCTCTTAGACAAACCATACCAAAACCATTCTTCTTTACCCAGGGTGAGAAACATAAGAAAAGGTGAACATAGATTCCTAGTAAGGTATGCATAGATGATGTCAATATATGATCATATTAATGAATAAGAAAATCATAAGTTTATTTTATCTTAAATATAACATATAATGTTTTTAACCGAAAAGTCATATATCATAAACTATATTTATGGAAGAAAACATTACCATTTCAAGGATTATGGCCTATCAGAGTGAGAAATTAAAAAAAATAAATCTTGATCCATAATATATTGTCATAAAATTATGGAACACTCATAAATATATTAAACCATTTCATATTTCATGGTTCACCACCATGATCACCAATATAGAGGATTATGACTTATCCTATGTTTCCCAATGTGAATTAATTGGAACCTATTTCCCATAGTAGATCAAGACTAGCATGTTTCTCCTTGTGTATGAAGAAGCACCTATTTACCTAATCGGATCAATACCTATTACTTTATTCACATTTTTAACCCATTAGATATAAATATTTACCCAGTACATTGTAGAGAGATATAGGTCCCAATAGTCCCATAATGAAAATGATACAAATGTGTTCCACAATATCCGTACTGTAACACCCCACTATTTCAAAGTACTTTATCTCTTTAATGTAATTTAATATCTTGCGTTATATGCAACACCAAGTTCAAGCACATCACGACCTATCAAACTAGATTTTTTAAAAGTGGTTATGAAGGGTATTAACAAATTTTTTAATTATATATACGATCCTATATAATATTAACATTCATATTTTTAGTTTCTTAGACATAATATAAGGAAAAATTCAATTTTTCAAATAAAAGATGTATTATTAATAAAATGCAGTTTTCCACCTTTTTAATGGAAAAATTTTTTTAAATAAAATATTTGACACTTTTATATATCCAATTTAATGAAATCAAATTCATCTTTATAACAAGGACATCAAAATTTAGTTTTTATTAATTTTTTGTACTTTTTTGATGTCATTCATATTTTGGCGAATAGTTAAAATAATAAATTTTATTTGAAAACAACATTTTTAATAGAAATAATTAATAGTTTTAAAGAATGAATTTCAGTGGTTTTAAATTATAATTAGATAATATTTTTATCATTTAATATAATTTAGTTCATTTTAAGAAATTTTACATTTAAATTTGACATAAACACGTGTCGATCTTTTGATATTTTTTTACTTCTTAAAAACCTGCATTCGGGTTTTGACTATAAGAATTAATTTTAAATTAATTAGTAAAACTTATATGATTTTAATTTGGTAAAAGAGCATAATTTATTATATTTGAATATAAAAATTATCTTTGGATTATATTTTTGGGTTTTTCTGAAAAAATTCAATTTTATGAGGAAAAGTGAAAACACTCCATTATAGATAAAAACTCATTTTCTCTTTTAAATAATTATTTTTAATTTGAAATATCTCATAATGTGAAAATAGATACATTAAAAATATATTAGTTCTGTTTAATTAAATGGAGTCATTTTATAATAATATTATACATATAATTTTTTTGATCTTTTTAAACGTATGTTACCCACCTTGTAGGAACATTTTCCAACTTGTGAAAGAGATAATTTTATCTATTTAGTGTATTTAATTTCAAAAATCTGAGAGCCATGGTTGACATCACTATGTAAAATTTGGTTCAATAGAATTTAAATAATTTTTTGTTAATAGTAATTTTTGAATTTTATTTACCACAGTTAACAGTAAATATGGGAATTAAATGTAAAATTGATATTATAATTTCAATAAAAAATTTCCTAATTATATTGGATACATTTTTTAGAACAAAATAAACCATAGGAATAAATTATTATCCTCTTTTATCCACTTGGTTGAGATTATGAAATTTTATTTATTTTATTTAAAGAATATTTAAAAGTATAAAATTCAAATTTTAATTACTAAAATATTTTTCTAATAGGGTTATATAAAAGATATTATTGAATATAAATATTGATTATAAAGATAAAAATATTTCCTATATCATGGTATTTTATTTATAATTTTTAGTCATTAAATAGTTAAATTTATTTGTGACACAATGATGATGTTGTAATTACATTATTAATAAAAGATTAAAATAATTGATATTATAAATATCAAAATAAATGTATACTGAGTATTTTGATGAATTAAAAAAATCTAGGTTAATAAGTAATTTTAGTGTTGATTTACTGTATTTTTTTAATTAATCATGTTTTTTTACTTTCACAAATACAAAACACTAAATACTGTAAAAATTGACATAAATTCGTTTTTAAAACAAATACAATGTTATTAAATGATATGATATTCCTAAAAATATAACTATCAGACAAAGTACATTTATAATTATATATATTTCATTAATGAACCACCTGGGGTTATCTTAGAAATTTATAGTATGTTTATTAATCATGTAACATAAAAATACGAGAAGACATAGTAAAAGTTAAACTAAATAACTGTGAGTTAAATATAATATATATAGTTAATATTATAAAATAAACTGGTATTGAACATATTGGTTGAGAATTTTTTGACCCATAAAAAAATTATCCTCGAAATAAATCCATTTGAAGCCATTTGAAACTGAAAATGATTTTATAATAAAACAATATTTCAATCATTTCCTAATGCGATTCTCACCTCTCTAATAAAAGGATACATCCTCTTCTGTCAAAATCACATCTCTAAAGCCATATGTCATGACCATTCCCTACCTAAATATCCTACCAATAACCATCAATTCAAACTAGTGGTTTAACATTGATTAGAAATCCAACATAAGGGGCCATTTTGAACTAATAAAAAAAAGAACCCTAAGAAGAGTTAATAATTTCATCACCCTTTTCAAAGTTCTTTTTTTATTCCAGATCATATTTAAATGTTGTTTCCATAACAAAATAATAAACCCAGTACCTTATAAATAGTATTATTTTATTATAAATATGGTACATCCATATTAATTAAAATACCCACTCTTTGATTTAAAATGTCACTATATGTGCGTAAGTATGTCTTACTGTCTCCACATCGTAGTGATGTTTCTTATTCAACACTGCATTATTTGGATGGGTAAAGTAATAAGTAAAACTGATATAAATATTAAATATAACATGAAAATTATTCTTTATATGTAAAATAACATCCAATTACATAATATTTCACCATCAATAGAATGGTAATGTCGCTCATGCTTACGTATGGATTATTGTCCCCACAAACGCGATGAGAATCATTACCCATCGTAACCATTGAAGAATAAAATTTATTTTATGATTTAAAATAATGTTTAAGAACATATTATACTTTTTGATGTGAATTATATACATCATATCCATAAAAAACATGACTTATATAAGAAAACATATAAAGGAAAATGATTCAGTTAACACCCGAAACAATCGCACAACTAAAATATTATTAACTAAGTAATAGTAGAAGATCATATATGATATAATATTTATGAAAGTGGTTATATTATGATTTAATAATAATTATTTAACTATTACACATGAGTCTATTGTACCCTCAAATTAATAATAGTGCAATTTATGTGTTAATTTTTAAATCACTTTACAATACGAGGTTGTTTTTACGTAATTATCTATTGAGATTTCATTATCATCTATATCTGTGTTTCTTAAAAATGAAGTTGAAATAAATTTTACTATTTACTAGTTTATGGGTTAAATTCATCTATACCATTTTTTTATTTTTTTTATAATAATTTTTTAAAGGAATCTTTCCATTGGCTTCCAAATAATTAAATTAATGAACATTTCGACAAATTTAATTAAGAATGTTTTTTTCTTATACAATGGGTGAAACTATTTTCCACCATTATAAAAATTTCCAAAAAAAATTCTACAACTGTGTAATTATATTTTCAAGAAAAATGTTTTCTTTTATAATTATGTGACTTTTAAAAAAATTCAAAATAGAAATAGATATTTCACTCAATTGGTTTTGATTTCATCTATGTCAACATATTTTGATCGATTTTACTCTGATTTGAAGTTGAATTACTATGATATAATATTTGATATTGAATTTATGGTTTTTTGATATGTTTGAATTTGGATGTGTTATTTTTTATACCATTCATGTTTTTTAGTTAAAGTATTAACATTTCGAATGCTAGTTTTAATACAAATGTTTATGTTATGTTTCAACATTTTCATTTGAGGAATGAATTGGACATAGTAAGTGATGGGTAGAGCCCACTATAGCTCATCGATTCATCGGTAGGTATCATGAGACAAAATAGTTTCTTGGAAAAAGGAATTGATAAAATCATATGTGTAGTCTTGGAACTAGGCCTTGACTTTGTGGTTTTGATGTTCGACCTAATGCATTAAATTATTATGAATTTTTTTATTCATATTACATGTGATTATTTGACTAGTAGAATATCCATGGGAATAATTTAATAGAATTATATGAATTATCCTTTCTATATTATTCATATGTTTAATTTTAAAAAACTTATTTTAGAATTATACCTTGCCTTCAATTTTTATTCTTATTTAAAATAGTTTCTATTATATTGTAATCCTTAATGAATTGTTGAGCTCTCCCATTTATTATGTTTTCTTTTCACAGGATGTGAAGATGTATATAGCGATTAACCTACAGGAATATGCTACGGTATGTGAGTTTTTTTAAAGGGGACACACTTTTTTTGGTTTTTACATTTCATAATGAAATGTAAAACTTATGTATGTATCTACTACTTCTAGGGATACTAAACTAATCGATCATTCCAGACATGGTATCTTACGATCATGCCAATGTAATGTAATAATGCACCGACTATGGGTAAATGTGGTCGTGGTGTTATAGCTGGTATAATTGGATGTTTAGAACAAACCTTGGAAACTAGATTTAGAAAAACTCTGATCAGAGAACATTTCTATAAGAAAGACTTTGAGGATTCGTATAAATTAACTTCCTATAATTTTGCTAATAAAGAGATTTTGTGAATTTTCCAAGAAATACATCCCTGTCTAGATACGAGCACGTAGAGGAGGTTCTAGCACATATGTACATATGTGTTAAATCTCTAACAAGGTGTTTTGGAAATGACTTATGTAATCCTGGAACATGACAATGGGCCTTTCTTGACTCTTGGTTTTGACACTTACAGGGGATACGCTTAGAATAATTCCCATTTTATTTTTAATACATTATGAATGATTTATGGGTAGATACTTCCACAAAGAAAACATTTCATTATTATTATTAATTATATGAATAAACTATTTATGTTAGAAATTTTACTAGTTTTAAATTATGCATTTCGATTCAAAAACTAACCTAGTGTGTGCCATTGTTTCTAAATGGTTCCCAATTGAAGGAAAGAGAACTCCAACAATATGTATGATCCAAAGAGTTTGAAGGATGATATCTTTCCTGGAATATATCTAAATTTTACAAGGGTAATAGGATCTGATGTATTATCTTCATATGAATAAATAGTATCATGTGTTAATATGATAAGTAAAGGTTTTTCTATGTCCTATAGCTTTTAAGGGAAGACCGATAATAGAAAGATGGTAGAGATAATGTTGGATAAATGGAAGAAGGGAAAAAAGGATTTTCCCATATGTGATAACTATGGAAAGAATCCACTTGGTAAATTTTTGTAGTGAATGAGGGTTTGTTATATGTGGGGAGAAAAGGGACATCATGTGTAATGCCCCGACCCCAACTACCCAGAGTCGGTGCATTACATCGTAACATTGGCATGATCACAAAAGATCATGTCTCGAAAGACCGATTAGTTTAGTAGCCTTGGAAAACACTAGATACATTCATAAATCTTACGTTACATCATAAAGTGAAAAACTAATAACAAAGTCTTCATAGTCCACACTCATATCCTCTTCTGACTATCCCTGCAGGTCATTCATAAAATACTTCTTCACATCCTGGAAAATATTAAAACATTGAAAGGGGTGAGCTCAGATGCTCAGTAAGGATTACAATATTGCGGAAGCTTTCATAAATAAACATAAAAATTTAAGGCAATGTATAACTAAAACAAAAGCCTTTTAAACATGAACATCAAAATAATATGGAAAATTTAAAATGAGATAATGCCATTCACTTCTTCACATGGATATTCTACTGGTCGAATAATCACATGCAATATCAATAACCACTTTCATAATGAGGGAATGTATAATGCTAGACATTCTGAAACACTTTGTCAAGGCCTCGGCCAAGACGTATAAAATGATTAAGGCCTCGGCCAAAACCATAAATCAAATTTGGAAAGGGCCTCGGCCAATTCCACGTCTAGTTGTCTCATGAGACCTACCGATGCATCGAGGAGCTATAGCGGGCTCCACCCGTCACTTATTAAGTACAATACATTCCTCATATGAACAGGTTTAAACATCTCATAAACCATAACATAATCGTATCACATAAAACATGCATAAAGGAAACATAACATTTCCACATTTCAATCACAAGATATCAATACAACATATTTATTTAATAAAAAGGCTTTCAAAACCATTTTCAATACCGAAATAAAAGAAAAGTGTAACATGGTATTTATTTTTCATTAAAAAAAGGGTATGGCTTGTAGAGGAAGCCGAAACTCAAATAGTGGTCACGGCGGCAGAGAAGTCGTTGTCGCCGCATACGTACGACAAAAACATTCCCTTTTTTCATTTAGTAAATTCTTCGTATAAAAAAGATTCCTTTTGAATAAACGTAAAAGTCAAAGTGGTTTATACACCGTATAAAAGAAATTTGTGTATAAAACCAAATATGCCTCAATGAAAGGAGATTGAGACGAAGTCCTTACAAAGATCATTTTTAAAATAAAATATATATATATATTATGTATATTCACTATTTTTACACATAAAGAAAGTAAAAATACAAAATAACACATAATAATATCATGACATAATTTGAAAGTAGGAGATTAACCCAAAGAATGGAAGTTGGGTTAAGAAGTTCCCTTACCTCGTGTCTGACTTGACTCAACCGTTCTTTAACCTCCTGAATAATAAACTAGAGTTAATATATACCTTATTAAGAACCATTTTTTATTTCATTATCCTTTTTATATCACTTATTACAATGTTATGAACATTATGTAATTATTTAAGTTAATAACGGTCGTTTTGTCGATCTTTGGTACTTGAGTCAACAATAAACTTCTTATAATTACAAGTTGTTTATGTGGTAGAATATCCATTATCTCCAGAATTATATTCATGATTTATATGTCATATATATCATATATATCCATTATATACATTCATTTGAAATATTATGTAACATTTAGAGGTAAGAAATGAAATGCACCGTTCATGGAGACGGTAAGCCGTATGTACGCATGAATGCTACTTTCATTTCTATTTCGTATTTAATGAAACGAAATCATAATGATATAAATGTATAATATAATTCCAGTATAATATAGTGTATAATACCATTTACCCCATCCTTTATACATCCCACATATGGCATTAACGATTCAAATCACTTTGAGGGGGCGGTAGTCCGTACTTTCTAAAATGAAATTATCGCGTTTTACCCATAATGGAAATCATAAAGTATGACATAAATGAGAAATACAGTAGCATAAGTAAAACATAAACATATTATATATCATATATAAAAATAGTGACATCTTAATGGCCACCTTTGAAGGTGTTATATGAGTGTTGAACAATCATCGTTTCGTGAGGCAGAAATTCCCGATCCACAGAAACCGTATGTCCTTTAACCATTAGATATAGGTGTGTGTAAGTGTATCTCGAATAATTCTTATAACAACATCCTAGTATATTGAGGATACTGGTTTTGTTACAAAAGAAATTAATAAAAATAGTTTATGGGATATCAGTATTCATCTTGATCCCTGAAGAAAGATACATCCACCTATCCCATGCACCTTGTGTTGTAGTATCCAAACTAGAGAAGGAATGTTGGGGGAGAAGTGATGTAATGGATGTGGTAGCCTCTAATAATTTATATAGTGGGAAGAAATCTATAATGAGGTTTTATCATTTGAATATGATACCTAGGTATGATGGAACCTAATTAGTGTTCCACACAACATTATTTGAGGTCTAGAGAATAAAATAGCTTGCAATGAATATGATCACTCATACCCTTTATTCCACACATAGTCTTTCCATCACATGGAACCTTTGTGGAAGAACGTAGTCAATAGATTAAACCTGATTAGAAGAGACGGTATGTATATATATAGGATATATATATAGAATTATCCCAATCACTGTTTACGAGTATAATCTCCATATATTCTATTCCCTCTCTCGAGAGAATAATCATTTTGATTCCAATATAACACTTATTCTCTTAACATGTTCATCAATGTGTAGTGTGACATACTGAACATGCCAGACGAGAAAAATAAATATTGATTGGAGACTCTAACACCATAGAATATTACCCCCAACGATCCTTAAAAAATGTATAATATTGAATTTTGAAGAATTCTCTGATAGATACCATACCAAAAGACAGTCTTGTTAACACAGACTTATCTGGGTCTGTAGATAAAATAATGTTATCTATAACGTTTTTATGGGAGACAACAAAAGTGGTCCGAATGAGAAGGGGTTATTCACTGGCATCCCTGAAAGATATACATAGAGAGGGACAACTTGGGAAGCCTAGGATTGGCCTTGACTAGTTATGATTCCAATAGTTTATGTCCCCTTTTCCAATAATCTAATTGGTTTTCTACTAAAATAGAGGAAGATACATCAAGATTATCTTTAATTTTTTTAAGGATTTCATTTAAAAGATCTTCGTTCAAGTCCACAGGTGATTTTCATGTGCTTCCACATTATGATCTCCCTACTAGTAACTCCCAAGAACGATTGGTATGAAAACCATTTGTGGATCTAGATACAATTCTCTTGTTGAGACCCCCTTCTTCCATAGGATTTTCTAACATATTCTAAGAAACCAAATGAAATTTATATTGAAGGAGATCACCCCATAAATTGGTTAACAAAGAAGATTAAATATTATAAATCAATTTCATTATAACCTTGAGTGTAGACCATATATGTGTGGGTATGAAAGATATAACTAATTTGATGAACATAATTATACCAAAAAAACATAATAACATTTTCTCTAAATTGGGGATGCGACTAGTGATTTTATATGTAACCATGTCAACGGGTTTAATAAGGTTTACATTAAGGGAAATTACATCTCCGAAGTATGTCCTAGGAAAAGAGACTTTGTGCATACAAAGAATAGACTTTAGAAACCTTGATCGAATCTACAAGAATTTGGTGGGAGAAAATAAAGGAATATTCTCATGATTAAAAACACGACCAATCCACCCAAAATAAATATTGACAGCCTTATTAAATGCCTAAAAACACCTTCCACAAAAATTGATAAAATTAATTGAATCTTCTAAAAACATCAAGTGATAAATAACACCAAAGTAGAGATTGTTGCGGTATAGTGTCACTTTTAGATCATCAATGTAATGATTAAGATTGTTAATGAGCTCACCTTGTGAAATGATGAAAAGAGAGGGGGAAAGTGGGTACCCTTGCAAAAAAAACTTTGAAATCTTTGAAAAAACTGATTTTCTGTCCCATAATGGATGTGGCCATCCATGGAAAACTGAAGGATACAAAAATAAGGTCAATAACCCAAAAAGAGATGCTAATGGGTGTAAGGAAACAAATAAAAAATATCCATTCCACTCTTCCATAAGCTTTACTTATATAAATTTGGATGTCCATAGTTCCTTAAAAATTATTCAAGTTGATGTTACTAATAATTTCTTGGGCCAAGGAAAAATCCACTTGAATTGATCTTCCGGTCACAAAACCTTGTTTTTTCAAGTCTACAAAACTCAGGAGAAAGGGGACAATCAAGAATTAATAATTACAAGAAAAACATCATAAAAAACAATTAATAGACTAATAATATGGTACTGATTAAGTGAAGTGGGATACATTACCTTAGTAACTAAAAAAACATGGTTTCACATGCCACTCGTGGAATATAACCTCCTAGGAAAAAGTATTGGACACCAATTTTTAGACTTTTTTTCACTATATCCCCAGATACTCTATTGGTTGTTTCTAAGAAAGCATCTCGGATAAGGGAACATACATGGTAAATATACCAAAAAAATCCCAAATTTTATCCTCATTTAAAGTATATTGGATTAAAACATTTACTACTTCTGACACCAAGTAAGGAATAACTTGAAATAGGGTCGATGATCAATTCGGTTAGCTATCTTCCAAAATATTATTCAGATTATCCAGGAAGGACCTAAAATGCGTATCATCCATTCTCCGAATAACATCTCTATCATTTTAATAGTAAACATCCCCCATTAACACATTAGTAGTGTAATTTCTTCATTTTTCCATGATACATGTGTGAAAATATTCCATGTTGTGATCACATTCATAAAGCCACATGTTTTTGGACTACTATCTAGCAACACATTCATGATTTACCAACATTTTGGAATGTAAGTCATTTTTACATAGCAACTCCTCAAAATTAGTATCATCCATGGAATTTTCTAGAGCCTATTCTAATTGATTAATATCTATATTGATATTCTGTAGAATTACATTAGTAGAGGGGAGATTTTTGACCCAGGAGTGAAGGTGATTCGTCAGATATCTTATGTTGTCGTGATGTGAGACCCAGTGGTTACCACTTCCACTAGCATTCCACGGGCTCTAAACCATGTCCTGGAATACAGAATCATTTCCCAAAAATAAGAATAATTAAAGGGGGTTTCAATTCTACCATGGGTTGCCAGTAAAATTTTGAGGGGTGACTGGTTGGAGAGGCCGCACAACAGGTGAAGGACATTGATATTAGAGAGGGCCAAGCGAGAATATCTATTAAATAGTAATCGATCCAGTCGAGCTATAGATCAATAAATAGCTACCAATATCAATCCTAATTAATTCTATAATGTCATACACTTGTATGAGGATTATTCCTCCTTATCTACACCTGCATGCATAATGTCTACATGGGTGCCATAGGCATCCCAGATAGTGTTTGAGTAAAATCTTAGTAGCACACCACCTATAAAGTCTTTAAATATCTAGTCTATGTATATAACATGTATTTTGGATTATATAATATCTAATAATGTAAAAAAACTATAAATAAGACTACTATGGTTCTAGAAAGGAATCTAGGATGACACTACATTCTTCAAAACGTACCATAATAATTCCAAACCAGCATTGAGAGATATGATTCTTGGTATCCATTTTAAAAAAGAAACCATGCCCAGTATCACTGTCCTAAAGGAGACTCTATTTTATGAATTACATTTTTAAGGGATGTGGATCCCAATATTAAATTTGAAGGATTCTATGGATGGTGTCACATAATAGGGAAACCATGCCTAGAATCACTAAATAGGGATTCTTTTCCTGATATCACATAATAGGGAATTCGTGCACCCTATCATATAATAGGGATTCCATTACTATTATTAATGAATATGTAATCCATGTCTAACATCACATAATAATGAAACCATGTCCATTCCATATATTTATTAATGCTCAACAGGAACTTGTGTCCTATCATTAATAAATAACAACTAGATTTATTATGATCTATGGTATAATCAATTACTCATTTACATTTAATAATTACAAGGGAATAATCAATTTTCAATTTAATAAGGTGACACTGAATTAACACAACCATATAATCAATTAATTATAATTTTCATGGGAAAAATCCATTCTATTCCTCTATTTTTTCTTTCCAATATTGCATGATATCATCATTTTATATATAGAAAAAACACACCATTTGATGTTTTCAGTATAAGAACATCATGTGAAATATATACATATTGGAGGAAACATCCCAAAAGAAATGAAAACTCCTACATTTCTCATCGTAATAAGTGTTTGAGTTCTAACATGTATTTAGGTTCCTAATAAAAAAACTAATTTAAGTAAATTAAAATTAGGTGTAGTGTATAGTAAAACTAATGTGTGGCACAACAACACCTATAATTCATAAAAAATTATGGAATAAATTATATACCACCATCCTCATATTATTACATGTCTCATCATCTAGTGTCATATTGTAGTTAGGCATGTATGAGATGAATTATGAATAATGGCTAAAAGTCATAAAAATAAGGATTATAATCTTGGGCCATGATAAAATTTTCAAGGAGAAGACAATTAAATAATGGAATAATATTAATTGAGATAATACCGACATAGATCCAATGAGAAAAATCATTCTTGAATCATGATTTGAATCATAGAGTTTTCAAATAACCTATGTTTTCTTAGGTGGGATCACAATTGGAGAAGAAATACTATACAAGATTCTAAATAATGAAAAATTAATGTATGTTTAAAATTATAAGTAAATAAATGAATTTTGGTCATTTACCTCAAAACGTAGGGTTTATATAGTTTTTTACACTATTGGCCAAACTATGTGTTAACCGTGTGCCTCCCAATTTTTAAGGAGGTCACTAGAAAATTTAGGCCATCCATTTAGGGAAACCATTTGTAAACCATGTGAATCGCCTCTGTTAAAAATAAGAGACATTTGACATAGGTTTTTAACCACTATCATGATTTTAGGGAAAATATTATGCAATTAATTTTCTTTTATTAAACCATGAATGATTTTGGGAGACCATGTGTGATGGGTGCACGATGTCTACTAACCACGGGACCTAGTGTTTTTCTCCACTTCCTGGGTTTTGGAGCCCCTAAAAATCCCAAACACCCCCATAACCTCTGTGAAAAAATTGGGAATCCATATTAAGTACATAATAATGAATTATATTTAATTGAAAAGTATATTTACCTTTGATGAAATCTATTTTCATACAATATTTTCCCCTTAAAATTTTTTCCCTATTCACCATCTATGGGAGAAAAAAATGATTTGAGAATAATTTCTACTAATGAGGACATCTTTTGGCCTCCCACTCCCATGTCTCCTCTTGTACATGAATTTTTTCCATAGTACCCATACTGGAGGAAAAAATAGTCCTCATAGAGCCTTTGTTCTATAATCAATGATTCATATTTGATAATCCTCAAATGAACCATCAACATTAACTCAATATATTAGAGATCAAAATTATGATAAGTGATGGCATGATATCATCCAATCTATTAAAAGTGGAAGCTTTCTTGCATTGAATGATACATCCAAGGTAAAATCAATAAATGTGATACAAAACTGACTCTCATGATAATATAAAATGGCATGAAAAATATTTGAAACAACCTCCCTTTCCTATGTATCTGTCCATACCCCAAGTCTAGGTGATACTCACAATAATAAATGATTCATAAAAAAAAACTCCATAGGTTGTCAATGGCGATTGACATATAGTTTTTTTCTAGAATAAGTATTAGAAAAATACTTCCTAATCAGTTTAACCTACTCCCAGTAAACCTGGATGAGAAGAGTACCCAATAGAACTAACTCTCTCGCCTTTATCCAGAACAGGGGTAAATTACAAGAAAAAATATAAAGGGCATTAAATGATCCATTTTATTAATATATTGATAAGTTTTATTGTATAATACCTTGATGAGGTGGGTTTTATTATCTAAATAATCACATAAATCGACAATTCATTCTCATATAATTTCTACTAAAACATATGTATTCATTTCTAATAACCATATATCTATGGGTGAATGGTTGTGATTAGAAGCACCTATGTACCAATATCCTTATGCAACCCCTACCAATACCTTGATGTAGAATGACTGTCCCTATCTAAAGAAAGTACAATCGACTCCTTGTAGCCATATGAACTCATTGAAATATGATCATCCAATCTCATCAACAAATATTGTATCCAATATAAGATGTATGGGGAAAACCTTCACTATTAGATCCATGAATACCCAAACTACATCACATCTTTGAGGGGCCCACAATAAGATAATGAAAATGTCCATCACAAAATCACATCCTTTCCATTATGGAATCGATACTAGTAGTAACAAGCCAATTGGTTTCTAGTTTTCTACCATCACATAATGGGATGTGGAAGACCTAGTGATAAAACATTCTATTAGATGTTTCATACCAAGCCACCAATATTGTCATCACCTATCATGATACATCTTGGAGATACTACAGTGAACCACCCTCGATGAAGAATTTAATCACAGATCAAATCCTATCTCATATCAGGGGGAATTCAGATATGCCCATGTAATCATAATATATCCCCATATTTGATAGATTAATCTAGGGGAGAGTCCTCACCACCAATACTCTCTCATACTACCAAGCCCATAGGACTTGAAAACATTCTCATATTCACCATATCCAGAATTGAAGTGGCCACTGATACAATGAATATACATAATGTCCATGATGGTCCTCCCCTAAATTTGTATCTCATAATATAGATCATAAGCTTCCATTTCCTATTACCCTCATAAACTACATTTTTTTATCCCCCCTACTCTGAGCATCGCCAAGAACATTTTCCTTCCCATTCATATATTCATTCATGATGTAAATGGACATATGATATTCTACCCATATTCATGATCTAATATTTATGTATCTCTATGTGAAAATATACCTAAGTATTTTTGGTCTATAAAAACCACATAATTCACTTCTATAAGGTATTGCTGCAAACATTACAAGGATTTTACAACAGCATCCCACTCGAGATCATACATATCGTAATACCACTCATGAGGACTTAAATATCCTGACCTATTCTTAATGTTTCTATGTTCCTACATAATAACTACACAAAACCTAATACATGATGCATCATAATAGACTATATATCATTTGGTTGGATTTGATAGAATTAGGAGAAATACTGAATTAAATCTCCCTTTAATATCCTATGATGTTGTATAATAGTATAAAAACCATGTAAAATTCAAATCATTCATATTCAAGACCATAAGAGGTACTGTTAAGCTTGATATGTGGTATATAAAATGCCTTTAGTGAACAGATTCCCCAAGAAACTCCATTTATCATTTATGATTTTATGATGCTCCCAAGTAACCATAGATCCTTCCTTCTAAAGGTCAACTGAAACACCTTATTCTAAGATAACTTGAACCAATAAGTGAGACATTTTGATATATAAATGAAATTCAATGAGATTATTATATAGATGGTTATCCCATCAAAATATTTTTAATCTGAGTGGAATGGTATCTTTGAGTAAAATAATACACTATGAGGTCATCTATTAATTCCACAACAAATGAATATAGGTAAGGATGGAAAAAACTATACAATAAATCCATGAAGATGGAAGAGACATTCATAAGATCGAACAAAATAATGAGATACTCATATAATCCATACCAAATATAGAATTTCATAAATAGAATATATGAAGGTGAAAAGAAAACCTAATAATGGAATGATATCTGGTTGACATTCATGAGTAATATTTCTCCCCTGAGTAGGTAGAAAATATCTTCAATGTGAGGAAAATGAAACTATATTTTCACAGTAAAAAGATTTAACATTCGGTAATTTATGAGAAAGTATAGGGTTCCATCCACATTCAAAACTAAAAGGAACAGCAAAATTTTGGAAGAAGTTTTGTTACATTTAAAAAAAATTTCATCTAAATCCTATAACTTCATATTTAGATCCTATAAATAATTACTAGCCATCCTATTAGGTGGAATAAATACTAGTGAATCTCCATGCACTATATCGATAGAGAAATATACCTCTTCATTCAGTGGTTGTCCTGAAAATTCATTGAGCAGGACATCCCTGAATTGATTGACTAATGGGGGAACACATTCGGATATAGTCCCTAATCATCCATGTAAAGGATAGAAAAATGGGTGGCCACTCTACCTATCCCAAAATTATGTGCTCTAGTTCTACTACCCTATACATCCCACTCTCACTTGTAAAAATATGAATAACCCCGATTGATGTAAATGACCCCCTTGGATGAAAAAAATCATATATCATTGATAAAGATCAAACCAGTCCATCCCTAAAAAGTTGTCAAAGTCGATCATCTTGAGGATCAAGAGGATCATGCGATGGTTTCCTACCTCAAGAGGGATGTACTTTCACTAGAATAATCTTTCTGGTCATATACCCAAAAGAATATCAATCATCATAACTGAAAAAGGGTACTCAACATGAAGTAAAAGAATATCCAAAAAGTGAAATGATATGAAAGAAAGTGATACACCAATACGAAATAATAAATAAAAGATAATAAAAGTACTTGAATGGTACCTCAAACTGTAGATAGAAATATATCCTACTCACTTGGTATATGTTGCACTAAATAAATATTGATTGACCTATGAACCTGTGAAGCAACATTCATACCTGGATTACTTCCACTCTGTTAGTTATGAAAATATGATATCTAGATATCCCAACTATGTAATCCTCCTCATACTGAACTACCAATATTTATATTGCTACCCGCCTAGAGAGGTTCTACTAAACCTACCTCTAAAAGAGGAGCTATCACAGATCCGCTCCTACTCAAAACAGATGAGAAGGTCCAACATAATCATCAAATATTCCCTAATCATCAACATCATCAAAAATCGATGGGATCTCTCATACACTAGTGAATATTATACCCATGCCTCGCACACTTGTGTCATACCAGAAAACAGTTTCTGGTTGTAAACTAGCTTCTATTGCCAATGCATGCATTGTAAAAGTTTATCTTCCATCTACTAGTAGAATCATCAGTCTATCGATGTTCTAAAACTCCTTAGTTCACAACATATTATTCCATTAGTTTCAAATAAAATATGAGAACCATATTTTATATTTCATAAAATGTAGTCATCCAAATAAAAATCTACCTGATATTAAATAAAATACATTTAATGTCCTCAAATAATCTTTCTTTAACTGGATCATCGACAATATAGTTAGTCCTGAAGCATTGATTCTCTTTAAAATAAACTGAGTAAAACATGAATTTTATTGAACAATTATGTAGGCTTATATAATCCACATCACGTTCATCCCATAGAGTCATCAGAAAAAATAATATATGCATCTCAACTAAAATTCCATCATTGTGGCTTCTCATTACTAACCATTATAATATAGAATATCCCACCAGCATTTGAAAGATCATCATAGAATATATATATATATATATATATATATATATATAAATTTTTACTCACATATTACCATGTTTCTCTATATGATCAAATATAAATATATAAAAGTATTTAACCATTAATTTTTATCATTTGGTCCCCCATCACCCGAAAATATCTGTGACTACAGATGTTGGAAATCCTGAGATAAATATCCCATAGAAGACACAAAGCATGAAGCCCAATATATGTTCTACATTATCCACATGAAATATCCCAAAAATCATTCTCATCACCTATTTCATTAATAAAAATAGGTTCCAAAAAGTGATGTACCAGTGGTATAACTAGAAGCTCATGGGCCACCAACTCTAGGGCATGATCATCAGCGCCCTCTTAGCATACAATAGTTGGAAATCATCATGGTATTGGTTTAAAATTTCAAATCACATTCCATAGATAATATTAGTTAATGGAATATGCACCATATATTGAACAGGAAATTTTAATAAGCTTTTCTTTGTAATATCCACAACCATATTCCATATCAATATGTTAGGTCTGGTTGATATAAACATTTATAGAAAACCATTTAAATACTTCCTACTACCCTCTATAAAGGCTGGGATTGTGTCATTCTATGTTTTCTTTATTTTAATTTGATTTTCAACTAACAATAAAAACACCACCCTATTTATATGGTTAAACAAAACAGTTCAACACATTTGATCCAGATGGGACCATACACCAATTGTACTAAAATTGTATTCCCATTTAATCCACACTATAACATATTCCATTCCATTAGACCAATGTTCCATGACTCAACATTCCATATTTGGATTACTAGGGTATATAATATATCTAATGCAAGAAAAAACTATTAGGTTATACCATTCACCCAATGTATAAAATATTTTTTATTAAATATATAAAATAATCTATATACATTATAAATTTTATTTCTAACTATCAATTAACTCCTGGTAATCACAGGATATGAAAGTAAAACAATGATTCTATATAGAATGTCATATGAAAGTAGTGTAAATTTTCTACATGGGGAGAAATATGATGGATTTTCAATACATAATTTCCCTCATATAAATGATTAAAGGATATAATATAAACCTAAATATCAAATTTAACATCATTACTCAAGTTCATCACCCAATACTAGAATTATAGGAATTGTAACAAAAAAATTAGAAAAGAAAAATTTCTTTGGGAGGAAATTTGGATTTTCTATCTCGACTGGTTAGCTATTCCCAAGAACAATTCATTACCTAACTATATAACCCTCATAAAATCATTACTATTGTCTGAAAATAGAATGATAAAATATAATTAGGCTATGATACCACTTTGGGACGTATCAGATGTAGGTACCACTCAGATGTGCCCTGACCCCGATGTGATACATAGCCTCAAGTGCATCTCCCTAAATGAAAGATGCTACCAACTAGTATTGAGGTCATAATCTGTGACTATGATAAGACTATTACTTCATTTACAATGTAAAAAAGCAGAATAATCCATATATAAATAGTAGAAGCATTATATCGATGGACAACATGTGAAAAAATAAGTAAACATCCAAACAAATGATATCAATAAAGAAAGTAGTAAAATAAATCATATATAGAAGGATGATAATGTCTGTTGTGTATCCAAAAAGATAGAAAACATAAATTAAAACACATTGAAGAATTAGTATATTAATGTTTCAAAATGGAAAAATCTATCAATGTATCCCGATGACTAGCCAGATCATCTGCTACAAAGCCCCATCCTAAGACAAGCCATAATTTCATGCATCCATAAGATAACGCTTTCCCTTATCTAAAATAATTGTAATAGAGTCATCATGTGTTCCATAGGTGGCTCAAATAGATTGTGGGATCGATCTTAGTAAAAATATCTATAAATATATGTTCTATGTATATTTCATGTTAGTGTGAAAATATAATTAGTAAAGCTATACTAACAACTGTAAATTGGTAAACTCTAGTTCTTGACAAGAATCCATGATGTAATAACATTTTTTGAACCATTATAGAAAAACCCTTAACCATTATCAAGGGACTCAATGCTAGATATAACATTTTTATGGGACATCTTGCCTAGTACCATTGTAGTAAAAGGAATTCCAAACCTATAATCACATCTAAAAGGGATTCAACATAAAATAAAACATTTATAAAGGATTAAATTACTGTTATCTCATAATTGGGATTACATGAACATTATTAAATATTTGGGATTCCATGCCCGATATCATAGAATCAGGACGCCATACCCCAGATCATAGAATATGGACACCATGCCTTATATCACAGAATACTGATGTAATGAAAAGTATCAAAAAATATTGATGCCATTCCAAATATATATAATTATTATGGGTATAAATTCCGTTATATTATATTTTTTATAAATATTTATTGTCTTTAATACAAGGAACGATCTGATACAATTTTTATTTACATTTAATAATGATAACATTTTTATAGTTACTCAATTAAATTTGGCGATCTGGGATTACCAATCACCTATTTCCAATTCATTATAATTTTCATGGGAACACATCATGAAATGCCACTATTTTCATTCCAAACCAAAATGGTTTCATCATTAAATTTAATTCCAAACACAAAATTTTGAGTTTTGGTCATAAGATTATAAAGGGAAATATAGGTATATAGGAGGGGACTCCCCAAAACAATTTCTTGCTCCTAGGTTTTCCATATAAATTAGATATTTGATTCTAATACATATTTAGGATTAAATTAAATAAACTAATTTAAAGAAATTCCAATTAGGGAAATACGTTGTGAAACTGGTGTGCGACATAATGGAAGTTATTATAAAACATCAAAATATGAGGAATAAATTATATACCGCCAACATAAAACTCAAAAACTCTAATGATCCATTATCGACCATTATTCTATCCATGATTTGATGAAATTCTATGAATGGATTAATGGTCTGAAAATAGGTCATCTCACCCTACAACTCATCATATTTTCCAGGTAGAAGAGAAATGAAGTAGTTCACAAAAGGATTCTGGATCTTACCAAAGTGTAACCAATAAGAAAAATGGATTTTGAATCAGTCATCAGATCATAGAGTTATATATTTACCTATGTTATCCAATGTGAGAGATAAAGAGTAAAATAAATCCTTTTCATGCTAGAGAATGAGGGAAAAGAAGAGGAGGGATAAAGTTATAACTCATTAATGGAATTTTGGTCATTTCCCAAAAACATTATAGGTTACATGGTTTGGTTGCATGGTTTTCTAGACTGTGAACCAACCTTGGATGTCCCACAACATATGGAGAGAAATCACTCTATTTGGATGCACATTTAGTGAAATAATGTGCCAATCATGTAAATCATCTCTTGTAAATACTCTAGACATTCTAAGTGAGAATACAACCCATGTCAGAAAGTTAGGGGAAACTCTGTTCCCCCTTTTCTCCTCTATATATCCATATATTTTTAGGTGAGGCCAAGAGGGATGGGTCATGTGGTTTCTTCTAACCATGTGGTGTAGTGAATTTCTCAACCAAATGGGGTTTCAATATCCAAAAAATCCCTAGACACCCCAATAATATCTATGAACTCATTAGACATTTATATTAAATATATAATAAAAAATTATACCACATTTAAATAGAACCGTACCTCAGATAAAAAATAGGTTCCTACACTATTGATCATTCAATATTTGGGGATATAATATATTTAAAATAGAAATCCCAATAGAAAAAATGAAATGAAAAAACTAGTGTCCTAAAAAACCCCTATATACTGTTGTTCACTGATGCATAAGTCATTATTAACCTACATCTTTTGGGTGTTTCATCGTCCCTATGAGTTTGTGACTGACACATGACATCAATCAAGAATCTAAAGGGAAATAATTTTCCAAATAACAATATAAGATAAACGACAAATGTCTGTATGTCAAAACTACTTAAGGAAAATGAAATTAAATCAAATAGATAAAATGATAATCCAATAACACATCACTATAAAATATTCATCAAATAAATGATTATAAAAACCATTTAATTTTTTTATCACATCAACCCCAGCCTCTACCTTCTCTCAGGGTCCCATTTATAAACCACACCCATCACCTCCATTTGGTGGATTTCTATTTCTTGGAGCAAGCCCAAGATAGTATTTAACCCCCAATGGAAAAGGTGGGGTGCTAGAAAAAAATCCCAGTTGGGTACCACAAATGATTCCATTAACAAATAAACATGAATATGACTTTTATTATATTAAGTTTTAAAAAATTTAATTGCATGGAAACTAAATGATGTAAAAAAATAAAATAGGTCGAGGATATATAAAAAATGGGTAATTGATAAATTTATATACCATTAATTATATTAGTCAATATAAAATAATAAATTATATAAACAATCAATGAATTGTATCATAAGGTTAAAAAAAATAAAATCACAATGATCATGAGACTAGAGATACATTAATTTATAGTAATATGATCATTACTCTTATCAAACATAATAATGGTTCATGATTTGTGTTCATAGTCAAATCTAAAACCAATCAATGGACCCAATACTTGAAATGAATCAAAAACCTATTTGGGGAACAATCACTTGACAACCGACCAAGCATCATTTTTTTATTCTTTTTATCATTAATACATTACTAGGGATTCAACGAACTAGAATGCTTTTACTACTCACACACTTACTACCCATGACCACATGTGCTTCAAGAAACCACTAAATATGTAATGAGAAAAGTATTCATTTAATAACATTTCATCATTCATAGTTCAATTTCACAAAATTAGTTTCCACATGCCTTTTAAATAAATTTTTTTTATAATATATTCTCATCAATTTAATACAATTTAAAATATCTTTAATATATGTATTTTTTCACATGAATAAATGCAACGAACTAGGTATTTATTAAATAATACCTTTTAATTTATATTACTACTTATGAATAAGAGATTTATTTTTCCTTTAATGGGACACTTTTTCCGATAGCGTACTCGACACACAAAAAGGGTTTTATTCAATATCTTACGCTGTACAACTCATTGAGATATACTTAAAAAATAATATAATATTATTATGGAAATTAACGCCTATGAATTCTATTGGCGAGAATGAACCAATCAAAATATATTTTTATTAAAAATTTTATTTAAATGTTTTTACATTTCTCCAGTAAAATATAGAGGCTTAAAATAACAATAACTCTTATTTTAAGCATGAGTTACTTTAATATTCATTAAAAAGTCGGTTTACTTCCTTTTGACGGTTAAACATTATTAAATATAGTTTTGGTCACTTTTATATGTTATATTTGACAAAATATACTTCTTATTTATAATATGGAAATCAAAATTTACATTGGGTAATTTTTTGGTATTTTTTTGAAAAAATTCATTTTTAATGAATAGCGAAAAATACTATATTTTATGTCAAAAATGTCTTATAATCTAACTTATTTCTATAGTTATATTATACACATAATTTTTTTTAACATTAAAATATATTATATTTTTATCAATTAATCCCACTTTTGTCATTAGAAGTAATTTCACTTTCAAATTTTACATAAACATATGTCAATCTTTTGATAGTTTTTACTACTTAAAAACACAATATTTGGTTTTAACAATGTGAATTAATTTTAAATTAATATCTACAACATCTATTTTTGGAATTTGAAAAAATAGATTCTATATTTTGTAACAGGAGGCCCAAATTTGGTAAATAGGTACCTTTTATTTTTAGACATTATAAATAGTAAATTCAGTAATTATTTTATTTACAATTGTTAAAGGGTAAATATCATAAATAAGGATAAAAAATAACATTATTATAATACTAAATTACTCTAATATGTCTCCCAATCTTATTGGATGAGATATTTATGACCATTATAATCCTTTATTATATTTTTGGTCCCAATGGATCCACTTTTATGTGAAAATGAAATTTTATAAGAATTGATTTAATATAAAGAAAAATGTATCATAAAAATGTATCTTTTAGTAAAACAATTTTTATATAGGGGTTTATAAGTGATATTTTTTAATATAAATATTCATTAGAAATATTAGAAGATATTCTAAATCATGGTATTTTATTTATAATTTTTATGCAGCATATAAATAAATATATTTATGACACAATGATGATTTAGTCATTATCTTATTAATGAATGGTTTAGATAAATGTGATTATAAATATTTTTAAAAATAGTTTTTAACTCATTATGGAAAATAATAATTTTAGGGTTCAATAATAATTGTTATATTTTTTGTAACAATGTTAGTTTGAATGAATCATGTTATTATGGATTTTTTAAAAATTCATGGTATGAATAGTTTAAAAATTGACATAAATTGTTTTTAAATAAATTAATATTTTTTTAAATTATATAATAGACTGAAAAAAATTATATTTGGCCAAAAGACATATATTATCTTACAATTGACATTAATGATCTAGTTTATGATTGATTTAAATTTTATAGTAACTATGGTAAGAAAATATTATGAATATATAAGAAGACATGGTAAAAGTTAAATATGTTTACTAAGTGATAAAGCTAAATGGTAAGATTATGTTTGTGTCCTAAACTGGTATAGAACCCATTTAATGAGAGTATTTTGACCCATCCAATTCTGATATTCTAAATATATCACATTGGTGTTATTATTATTCAAAAATCAATTAATAATAAAATAATATTTTCAAAGATACCTAATGTGCCCCTCTTTCCTCTTATAAAAGGACACCATCTCTAACCCTTAATCACACCTATAAAGCCCCATTTACACATCCAATATCTATCCAAAAAAGCTCCCACCATCCCACTATTCCTTCTACAAGCCTTAAGTTCTCTAAAAGGAAATTAAAGAAGTCATTTTTTAGATTAAATCAAAGGAAGATACCCGATTTGAGGAAATGTCTTCTCTCATGATTCTTCTATTTATTTCCGAAGTCCTCCCCCCTAATTTCACATTATTCAACTAATATATAAAAAAACAGTATCTTCAATATACTAGGTTTTTGTTATGATAATTATTCTAACTATACTTACAGACAACTATATTTTTTGGGTATAGAACATACTATTTTGATGGAAAATGAACGACTGTCTCACGAAACGATGATTGGTAAATCTTCTCATACCACCTCTTATGGTGACCATTATAATGTAAATGTAAATATATATGATATTTATGATATTTATTTTATCTATATGATTTTATATTTCTTATTTATATCATACATTTATGCTTATCATGTAGTATAAATATGATAATTTCATTTGAGAGAGTGCAGACTAACGCCGCCTCAAAGTGATATGACACTTTCATAACATAAATTTAATATATATGGGATGGAGTTAATGAAATTATATATGAAATTATTTATGGATTATAAAATTAATGATTATAATTTATTTTTCATTATATTAAATATGAAAAAAAATTAATATAGAAATCATGTGTATGTACGACTTACTATCACCACGAATGATGCATTTAATTTCTTATATCCAAATACTATGTAATATTATATATTAATTTATACTGGATATATAAGATATATATGGTATCTATGTAATTAATATCATTCTGGATATAATGTAATTCTTACCATATAGAGAATTTGTATTTATAACAAGACCATTTTTGACTCAAGATCTGAACGTCAACAAAATTTCCGATATGAACTGAAATAATTATCTTATTATAATAGTAATGTAATAAGTGATATAAGAGGAAAAATAAACAAGAAAATTTATATTAGTCATCTTGAAATTAAATTAATTTTATTATTCAAGAAGAATTAGGAATATACGAGACTAGTAAGACTCTGGGTAATGGACTTCGTATCATTCTACTTTTGTTGAGGAATATTTTGATAATATATACCTCATTCTTCTATACAGTTTATAATAAAACCCCATTACCTTTAATTTCATTCAGAGGAATCATTTTTCTATAAATAATTTTACTACATCAAAAAATGAATGTTTTTAAAGTATGCTGTGACAATGAACTCTCTGATGTTGTAATCATTATTTGGATTCCTCTAAAAGCCTTAATGTTTTGAAAAGGGAAAAAAATCCTCTTATTCTGTTTTTTGTTGTTTTGGTATTATAAATGTTTCCATAAAGGGATTAATTATTTCAATATCTTGATTTTTTGTTGATTTCAAATTAAATGTAATTAGTTAATTGTTTATATTTTCATTATTTTATGTGTTATGATTATATAATAGTACTTAGACATTTGACGGGTGGTTATGTGATAAACCAAATGATAGGTGGATCTATGATAAACCATGGATGAGTGGTTACATTATAACCCCCAATGAATTGAGTATGGATGTCGGCCATTTGGCTATTCCATTTATTAATATGTGTTGAAGTGGACCGTATGAATATTCAATTTATATATGTTTATGTCCCAAATTACTTGTATATGTTATATATTGCATTCTATGTGATAGTTGTAATCATTTGGTTACAAGAAGGGTAATAAATGTTCTTATCTTTAGTGAATCATATTTATTACTTATTAATGGTGAATAAGTATTAATTTATAATAAAGTATTAATGGGTTTCATGTTATTTAAATACTATAAGTTTTTGTTCCTTATGAATCCCTTACTGATATTTTTAAGCTTATAACAAGTTTTGAAATATTTTTCACAGGACATAAACAAGAATAGAGTCAAGGAGGGGATCATTAAAAAAAATTCTTAAAAAACATGAAACGATGTCATATTTGGTTTTAAAGTGTTTTTGTTTTAAGAAAAAATGGATATTGAGTGGATGTGTCTACTTGTAATATTCATGATGTTATGTATATGTTATGACCTAATTATCTAAAGACCTAAACATGGAATGATCCTCAATGTGAATTATTAACATAATTCAAGATTACGTAATGTTTATATTTGAGTCCTTATAGTTTGTATCAGAAGTCAGTTTAGATAATAATCGAGGATTGGGTGTTATTTAAACAAAATTTATATAACCACAAAATGTTATCATATTAGAAAGAGTGATAGTTATTTTAGATAAATCAAATGAGTTTAAATATCAAATGAGTTTAAATAAAATGAATAAGTATATCTTAGTGTTTACCCTCATCATAATATATTATATGATAATTTTACTAATATACCCACTCTTAACTTTTTGATTTAGTAAATTGGTAAATCTAACATGCACCAATGTAAGAATGGATGTGAAGGAAACTATTGTTGTTTTCTAAATGAGTAGCTGAATGAGTTGGGAGCTGAAATGATAACTCTTATGTTTATTAATATCCAAATATATAGAGTCATGATTGACCACATGAACCTTGGTGATTATTATAAGGCATCATGTACGCGAGAAATGAATCCCAGTGGACGTTGAGGTAATAATCATAACGGTAATTATATTCAAAAACATAGGTTTCATGTATTTGGAAAGAAAAACCTAGGAAAATAATTTAATGTGATGGGAAGATGTTTCAGATGTGGTATTGAAGGTCATAAAATAATAACCCTCCATATAAAAAGGAAGCATCCAATGGACTCTAGGAATGGGAAATAAGTTCATTCTGAAGGAATACTTGAATGTTTTAAATGTGGTGTGTATGGTCATTATACAAATAGATGTCCTACAAAGAACGTTCAGTAAAGGGATCAGTAGAATCATACAAATATATGTTTACCAATTCCTAATTCCATTCCATTTGAATATGAAGAAACAGAAAATGAAATATGTAAGTTATGGATTATTTATTAGTTTAGGTTTTTACAATATGGAAATTGTAGAAAATTATGCATGATTTTTTGTAGGAAATAATTTTTAAAAAATAATATGGAATAATATGGATAAAGTATCATGAAAATTTTTCAATGATTTAGATGTCTAGGAATTGAAGAGTTAGGTTTGATATAAGGATCATTATACGTTTAAATGTATTAATTATATAATTACTTTGGAATATTTTTCCTAGTATGTGTAACCCTGATATTTGATATTTGAAAATTTTATACACGGAATAATTATATTTTTTTGTGTGTAGAAATAATGGATAACCTTAGGGGTTCATTTGATCTTTTGTTTTGTGGTAATTGTGGATTATTTGTTTTTGGGATGAAAAATATGAGGTAGGAAATAACATTTGATGTTAAAAAAATATTATAGATATTTTTATGGATTTTATATCATTTTAATAATGTTATTAGAATTATATAATTATTGAAAAAGGACAACACGCAGACACTTTGACAACCAATTGCGTCGAACAAAGCTGTGTGAATCATGCACAAAACCAATCTGCAACAATGATTTATCACCTACCACATGATTACATTAAGTCCATAGTTAGTGTGACTAATTCTTTTTATTTATATTATTTTATTGATCAAGAATATGTTGATTTTTAGAACATATATTTTATCAAATATATATCATTAATATAGGACAATGATTTAGTGATTAATATATAAATGTTATTTTTGAAGACATTCTATCTTTTATAAACACTATATCTATAAGAAAACTAGAATACTATGGGATTCATTTGTGGGGTAATGTTTGAAATTTCATTTTGGAATAATATATGTTTTTATTTCAGACATATAAATATTTGGGTTATTTATGGAAATTATGAACCTATCATTGAGATTATTTTATTTGGTTAATTACACTTCAGTATGAGGCTTTAAGAGTAGTCGATGTTATAGGGAGATAAATGTTATGATATACTTTGGATGACTATGTTATTAAATTATGTTGGGTTTTGGGTTTCAATATTATTTTGGATTATGTTGAATCATTTTAAGAACAATTTTTTATTTATTGGTCTTTATTGAACTTTGGGTGTTGGTTTTTGAACATTGGAGCAGAAGGGTAGTATATCAATTTGTTTATAAAGGATTATCCTTTTGGGGATTTTCTGATCTTGATCTAACCATTTTTTTGGTTTTGGTTAATTTATAAAGTCATGAGAAATATATTTTTCATCTTTTTGGGATTATGTGATTCTATAGACGTTGATTCTAGAGATTTTTAAGTGACAAAGTCATCTTTAATACTCATCGTTTGGAGATTAGATGAGTTTGTGGTAGAACTTTAGTAAGGGATGAAAGTCTACAATACAAGTATGTATGTTTCTATATGTCCTTATTCAGGCTCTTAATTAAATTCTTAAACATTATGTAGATCAACTTAAAACAAAAGCATTTATCATTAACTTTTCCTACTAGAGAATCAAATACCATTTGACCTATCACAAGTTTGGGATTTTTTTGTTGTTGTTAACTTTCTCATTATCATGTTTTTATCACTCTCTATCAGAACATTATGGTTAGTATCACTTATGTATCCATGTTTTCTTAAATATAATCCAAGTATTTGTTGTTTTAGTGACCTTTTTACATCTCTTTATTTTTTTAACTGATTTTTTTCTTGATTATTGTTTTTGGATGTGCGACATTCAATGCTGTTTCCAAGCCTAATTTTAAAATTTTGAGTAAAGTATTTCCAAAAGGGGACGAATGTAATGACCTAGGTATATATTGAGTAATACATTTTAACATCTATTAATACTTATGAATAAGATATTAATTTTACATTAAAGGGTATTCTTTTTATGATAGCATACTCAACACGCAACAAGGGGTTTCTATGAAATATTACGCTACACACAACATTGAGATATACTTAAAAATAAAAATATAATATTATTATGGTAGTTAAATCCTAGCCTTTGTATAGGAAAGAATGAATATAAATAACCATATTATAATTGAATATTTTATTTGATTTTTTGTACATTTATCTAATAAAATATATTCTCATAAAATAACAATGAATCCGATTTTAAGCATGAAATACTTTAATATTCTTTTAATGGTCAATTTAACACCTTTAGATGGTGAACAATTTCTGAATCTAATTTTGTCACTATTATATGTTCCATTTGAAAAAATAAATTTCTTCATTATATGTGGGATATCAATATTCACTTTGGGTAATTTTTGGGAATTTTTCTAATAATGTTTATTTTTTAATGTATAGTGTAAAATTATGCATTTTAAGTCAAAAAATCTTTTAATATAATTTATTTATATAGATGGATATAAATTATAATTATTTTTGAATGACTAATTATATTATATTTTTAATATTTAATCTAATTTTTTAATTTTATGTAATTTCACATTAAAATTGGACTTAAAAAATGTTAATCTTATGGTAGTTTTTACATCTTAAAACACGTTGTTTTGTTTGGACAAGGAAAATTATTTTTTAGTAAATAATCAAAAATTATATTTTTTGAATTTTTTAAAATGGATTACAAATTTTGAATTAGGAATTCCAAATTCTATAAATATGCACCTTTTATTTTTAGAAATTTTTAAAAGTATCTTCCGAAATTATTTTATTTACCCTGGTTAAAGAATAAATCTCGTAAATAAGGTTAAAAATAATATTATAATAATATTAAATTACCCTAACATGTGTCCTAATTCTAAATTTTGAGATATTTTCAACCATGGGAATTTTTAGGTAGATTTTAGGACCACATGGATCAACAATGATGGAAAATGAAATTTTGTAAAAATTAATTAAATGTAATGAAAAATGTATCATAATCATGTATCTTTTAGTAAAAAATTTATATGGGGTTATATAACTGATCATTTTGGCTATAAATAGTAATTAGAGGGATAGAACTATTTCTTAAATCATGTTAATTTATTTATAATTTTTGGAAATCACATAAGAAATATATTTTTGACAAAATGATGTTGTATTGCTTACGTTATTAAAAATGATTTAAATAAACGAGATTATAAATTTTAAAATAAATTTTTTATGAATGTTTTTATTCCATAAAATAATTTTGGGGTTCAATATAAAATTTTATATATTAATTAATAAAGGTAGTTCAAAATAATATTGTAGTATTGGATTTAAAAAAAGACATGATATGAATAGTATAAAATTGAGTTAATGAGTTTTTAATTAAATTAATATTTTATTAAATTATATAATAGTTCTACAAATATAATACTAGTCCAAATGAAATATATGATGTTAAAAATTTCAATAATAATCCATTTTTTTGTCTCTAGGAATTTTATTTCAACTATGGTAACCTTATATTAGGAATAAACAAGAAGACGTGGTAAAAGTTAAATAAATTTACTAATAGTTAATGCTAAACAATAAGGTTAATTTTCTGTCCTAAACAGGTCTAAAACCCTTTTGCTGAGAGGATTTATACTCATAATCATATCATCATAGAAATATATAAATTTACTTTTATTATAATTTAAATATAAATTAATAATAAAATAATATTTTCCGACATTCCTAAATTCTCCCTCCTCCCTCTTATAAAAGGACACCACCTCTAACCCTTAATCACACCTCTCAAGCGACCTTGGATCATCAAATATCTGACAAAATATGCTCCCAAAATCCCTATCTTCCTCCTAATACCATTACTATTGGATGTAGGCAATTAAAGGCAGACATTCCTCATAAATCAAAAGTAGTCACCCGATTTGGGGTCATGTCTTCTTTAAAGATTATTTTCATTAATTTTCCTCCTCAAACCCCCTAATATCTCCTTATTAAATTATTTTATAAAAAAATATCTTCAATATAATTGTTTTTTGTTATTTTAATTATTCTAACTAAACTTACACACACCTTCGACTCATTGGAATAGAATATACTATTTATGAGGAAGGTGAACTACTGCCTCACAAAACGATGATTGTTCAATATTATCCTACCACCTCTCATGGTGGCCATTATAATGTAAATGTAATTATATATGATATATATCATATTTATTTCACTTATATTATTCTTTAATTCTCATTTTTAACATACATTTATTCTTTTCATGTTGTATAAATATGATAATTTCATTCAAGGAAGTGCGGAATACTACCCCCTCAAAGTGACATAACTCATTCATTCCATACGTGTAATGGATAAAAATTTACTTTTATAAACATATATATGATATTATATAATTATTATAATATAACTCTATATCATTTAGTTTTAATTCCTTTGAATATTAAAATGAAATAATTGTAGCGTTCATCCATACGTACGGCTTTCCGTCTCCATGAACAGTGCATTACATTTCTTATATCAAAATGTTATTGAATATTCTAGATAAATATATACTAGAAATATAAGATATATGTTATATTTAAATAATTAGTGTCATATTTTATATAATATACTATTTACTACAAGGACCAATTTTAATTATAGCATGTTCATTTTATACTCGAGTTCCAAACATTGTAAAAATGTACTATATGAACTCAAATAATTATCTAATTGTTATAACAAGGTAAGGAGTGTTATAAAAGGAATAAAAAACATTGTAATGTTTCTGAATCAAATATAAATTTTCTTAATATTATTATTCAGGAAAAACATGAATCATAGGAGACAATTTAGACTTGAGGTAAGGGGATTCATCTCAGTCTCCTATAATTGAGGTATATTTTTATTATATATACCTACATCTTTTATAAAGTGTATAAAAAACATTTTACTTTTACTTTCTTTCAAAGGGTATAAATTTTCTATGAATCATTTTACTAAACAACAAAAGGAATTTTTTTGACGTATGTAGAGGCAATAACCTCTTCGTCGTCATAATCGTTATTTGGAATCCTCCCCAAACATTAATGTTTTAAAATGGAAAAAAAGAAACCCCTGATTCCGTTTTGTGTGTTTCGGAATTTAAAATTGTTTTTGAAATTTATATAGTATTTTAATATCATGAAATTATATATTTTGATAACAAATGAAATGGTATTAGCGAAATCTTGTTGTTTTCAGTATTTTATGTGTTATAATTATATAATGGTACTATGACATTTCACATGTGGTTGTGTGATAAACCAAATGATGGGTGGATTCGAGATAAACCAAGGATGGATAGTTATATTATATAGTCCATTGCATTGGGTATGGAAGTAGACCATATGGGAATTCCATTTAGTGATGTGTGTGGAAGTAGACTGCATGGTTATTCAATTTATGTAGGATTATGACCCAAGTTACATTTATATGTTTTATGTTCAATTAAATGTTATTGTGGTAAAATTTGGGGGATGAAAAGGGTATGAAATGATCTTATATCTAGTAATGTGTTTTTACTACTTCTTAAAGGTGAAAATTATTACATTATAATAAAGTATTCATGGTTTTCATGTTATTTAAAGACTAAAAGTTTTCATTCATTATGTATCCCTTACTGAGATTTTTATGATCATCCCATGTTTTGAAATGTTTTTCACAGGACATAATGAAGAATTTATTCATGGATATGATCAAGTAAAAATCATTCTATTAAAATTTGTAACGATGTCATGTATTGTTTTAAAGAGTTTTTTTTAAGAAAAAAATAGACAGTGAGATGAAGTGTCTACTTGTAAAATTTGAGCTGTTATGTATAAGTTATGACCTAAATCTATAATTATATAAACCTAAAAATAATCCCAATGTGAATTATTAACATAATTCATGATTAAGTAATTTATAAGGCTGGGTCCTTATAATGAACATTAACTCCACTATCAATTCATGCAATTGTTGTTTAGTCAAAATCAACAAAAAAACATCCACTCCATTGATATGGGGGGAAAAAAATTCCATGAAAATTTTTAAATCAGTTATCAAATAATATAAAATATGTGTTTTAAAATAAATTTGAATTTTTTTTCAATGTATCATGTTATTGTGGGATTAAATTTTATGGTAAGATGTATGGAACCACCTAACATTAATCACATGATCAAATCTATACCAATAATGGGAACATGAATGAGAATGAAAGTGAAGGATATTATGATATCAATCATAGAATCATGATATAAAAAAATTGATTATATCGATCAATATCATGATTATATTTCACTCTCTAAGGATTATAAGAGATTATATTCAAATAAACTAGACTATACAAGATTTAAATATTAGAAGGATATCAAACACAATCACATGCACTTTAATCCTTCAAGAGAAACTATTTTAAAAACATAAATATCCTATTGAGAGTCTCCATAAACCAAGAATCATATTAGGGTCTAAAGGTGGGTTTTAGGTTTTAATACATGTTGTTTATATTTTAACTAAAATCATCAATGGGGTTAGAAATTTCAAACATGTTTTAATATATGGACCACATGATTAGTAGTCATTGGGTTCCCTAATAGTTTTCTGCTACTAGAGTTTTGGGAGGGTTTCTATATTTGAATTAATTGTTAAAATTAACCTATGTAAGCCATTAAAACACTCATTATATAAGGCCACATGATTTTAGGGAGAGTCTATATCGTTAGTTCCAACCATGCACTCCCTCTATGGAACCATCACCCAATGGAAATTTTTATATTAAAAAATACTTGGTTTTCTCTAACCTTGAACTCTCCATGAAAAGCACCAAATACCGATTTTTTTTTACAAATTTCACTGATCCAAATATGTTATAATCCCAAAAAATATGATAAAAATAAGGTTATGGAATTACCTTAATGAAGTAAATGGGATTTTACAACCTCATCATAATAGAAAATTTCTATCACAAGAATGACAAGAATGATTTTTCCACATAAAAGGGATGATTATAACACTATCACAGTATCACATCATGTTACCAATTTTCTTGTGAATAAAAATTATTATTAAATAGAACACTGAGGAAATGTATCATCTTCCCAAGAAGAACAATTATATCAAAATCAACAGTAATTACTGGATGCTAATTCATGGATAAAACAGGTTCATCGTCACGATCATCTATGATCAGGATATGAGAAGGCCTTAAAAAATACTTCTTGAGCTATAATACATGATTTTTTTAATCAAAGTAAACTGATATGTATGTTATATATGGTAAGACACATTCCCTAACTTCTAAAAAATCTCAAAATGAAATCTAAACATTTCTGTATTCATTGTCAATTTCCAAATATTTCAATGATGAATATGAGGTGAAACTTTGATGAAAAAGTTGTCAAAAACTAAATACTCAAATGGTTTTTGATGATGATCAACATAATATGCACACCATATCAATGATTCCATTTTCTATGATGAAGTAATTATGCCTTCTTCTTCATCTTTTGGACAAAACATCATCCATATAAAGATGATTCACCAATCTATGGCCAAACAAATAAGGTGAATAAGGAATACCATACAATCCTTCATAATGAGACATTAAAGATATAGACTGGTAAAATCTTAAATAGAAAAATTCAATCAGTCCCAAATAGACATCCCAAGACCCATAAAATTTAAGTACATAAGAACATAAAATGTTATCAAGAGTCTATATAGATCATTTTTTATATAAATAAGTTTGTTAATAATATGAAATGCTTAAATGTACTAGGGATACCACTGCCTCTTAGTGACCTTGAATGAAATAGGTTGTAAAATGGGTATCCCAATTAGTGGACATTATAGAATTAAGTACAAGAAAATTGATAGTATCATTCATATGGGGACATCAAAAACAATTATCATTTGCGGTAAAAAAAATCGGAATAAAGTGAACTAAATTTTTCATCTATTTGATCAAAAACAAAATCACCTTCTTCCCTTGAACACAACATTATATTCCAATAAAAAATTCCATATTGATCTCATTCCACATCCATGTCATCATTAGTTGCGTCTGAAAAAAACTAGAAGGACTCTAACGCTCGACATTAACCAATTGGATGGAATAAAAATGAGAAACCAATTCAACAATGTACCATTACATATAATTCCACTATAATCATATAAATATATAATATATCATCCTCTTGGTTATGAGGTTCACATTCCAACAGTAAATTATCGAAACCCCCCATCACAACCATTCTCATAGGAAAAGGTATAATGAATTGACTATGTAAACAAATAATTCCCTCTAAAGATATTTTCCACCCACAAATAGTCTCCTCAAAATATGTCTAGTCCCTAATTTCAAAAAAATCTTCAAGAAGGTGATTCTAAAAAATAATAACCTTGATATAAGTAGAGGCTAGGGGACCAGTTTCCAGAACAATCTTGACATCTTCATTGAAAAATCCCAAATGAAACTGAGAAATGTGAGCAACCATATTCAACTATTTTGATGATTGTTTCACTAAATTGGTAAAAATTGTATTTCTCAACACATATGTGATGGAATTCCCCCTACCAAGGTTATTTTATTTTTCAAAACCAAAAGACATTAGGAACACCACCCAAGGTCTATTTTTTAGATATTTATTTTTTTAGAGAAGATATAAGTCAATAATTTTTGGGTGAAAAAAATTGAGAACATTCCATGAAAAGGTAATTCAGAAAAATATAAGAGAATTTATTACAAATATTTGTTCAATATCTTTATTGATATAATTATTATTTTTTTGGCTTATTTTCTTAAGAACTATAGTAAACTATTAGATTACCGTATATAATAACATAACCCATACATGAACTTAATGTGTCACAAAAGACCACAAATGATTTCCTAGCCTATAGAATAGTAATCATTTGCATATAATCCAAATTATGTTTTATCACCACAAAATAATAATGAAATTTTACATCTAACTATAATTACACTCATTCTTGAGGAATAACTATCATCGAATATGCCATCTTTAAGAATTGATAATGAAGATGTGGAAATATCCTTAAATTCCAAGAAAGATCCATATAATGGAAAAAAGTTTGGTTAATCCCAGTTCATATCAACTTTCACCTTCTCAAGATCAACTAAAATACCATGTTTTGAGACCATGTGTCCAAATATCATCCCTTCTCAAATTTAGAAATTACATTTCAAAAGTTTCATTTAATGATTGTGATTTATCAAAATTTATAGAAGTGTACTCAATTGATGCCTAGGATGCAACCCATTTTTGGAGAATAAAAAGATATATTCCATAATTATAAAAATGAATGAGTCTGTGTAATCATTTAATATATTTTTTTTTCAATTCCATGAGAATTTATATTTAATAGGTCATACCAAAATTCATATAAATATACATATAATGGAAATACCTACAGATGATGGTGTTCATAAGAATGTCAGATTATTTAACTCTCAAATGGTGCTATAAATAAGAAAAATTAAAGATTAAGAAACAATTATTATATATAAAATGGTTTAAACAATTACTAATCCATTGAATAATTTTTTTTCTTTACCGTAACTCAATTGAGTTCTCAATAAACAACAAAAAGGTGAAGTGTCTCATCATTATTCAGTATAATGATAAAAGGGTCCAACCATGGTGACACATTATAGATTATAAATATATTATATAGAAGATAAAACAATAAATTTTTCAACTCATTTATTTTAGTTGGAGTCATATGATAATAAGGAATAAACACTGGTTGAGAATTAAGTACCAATTCAATGGAGAAATACACCTCTCTTACGATTGGAATGTCAGATAAGTTAGAAGGAAATATGTCCAAAAAATGAAGGAAAAATACTGGGAGAACACCACTAATATAATCTCACACCATGTACAAGAAATACTATATTACTCTTGCCAACTCTAGAAAATGAGTTATAGATATTCTATACATTTGGTCCCACTCTCCGTGAAAAACAAGTTACACACTACTGAGGTTATGAATGGGGACCACAAGAAGAAAAAATTCAATATAATTTCAATGTGGAATAAAAATATCCTTCTAAAAATATATTTCAAGAACATTCATGTTGAGGAATATAAAATTACAGGAATGCTTTGACTATAATTGGAAAAAAAAAATATGTACAATATAGACACTGCTCTCTCGTAGTTTAGAGGTCCATAGAAATATCCATCACATAAGAAAAAATCCCTATCAGAAGATTTAGTAGGTTCATAACATTTGTTTATATAAACAATTGAGATACTCCATTATCAAAAAATTAAGTTACTAATATTGAATCTATATTGGTGGTTCCACTAGCAATCGCTAGACCCACATCAGATTCCTCTAGAGACCCCTCTACTCTCTGAAAATATCCATTATAGATTGATGTGTATGAATTAGTTATTTCATAAATAATATGATTGAATAATATAATTATTATTTAATGATGATCTCACACAACTACATGATGAAATAATGTGATATATATTCGGTAGAAGACTTGATCATCTAAAAAAACTATAAATATTGGTTTCTTTAGTGAAAACAAATTTTGAATGACCAAACATGAAAAAGTAATGTAAAATAATTAGATCTATAATTTGAACTGTAAGAGGCCTAGATTATTACATATATTTTGATACACAACCATAATCATTATCAATTATCTTTCCATTAAATGAACTAATGAAAATACTACTAAACAACAAATCAACATCCATCAATTTATAATTACTATCTAGATCGAGAACATCCATTTTCACTCTATCATGTATGTTAGTATAAAAATTGATTATCAACATGAATAACTAAGAAAAAATATCATATCAAAACCCAATCATAAATATCCAATCATTTAATTTCACAATCATCACTACCAAAGGTGAAAAATGAAAAAACTATACAAAAGGATTCACATAATGTGTTATAGTCTTATCACACTGTATGATTATAATGAACTACATTGACTTGAATTAAACGAATAAATATTGATATAATTATTCTATAAAAAGGTATATGTAGTTATTCCACTCTAATCATTCATACCAATTCACTATAACCATTGAGCGACACCATTTCCTTCCCAACCCATCATGATTGAAGATAGCACATTTCACATTTATCGAATAAGGTGTTTCTATGAACTCAAAGCGAAGATATCGCTTTTACAAATGATCCCTAGAATCATCGTGATCATTATATCCTTAAAAAGATAATGATCTATAGAAAAAGAAAATATTGTGAACACTTAAGATATTTAACCCTTCTATGTTTTACAATTGAATCATTAATTACAATAGTTGCAGATACATATCCTAGATCATGGATAGAATAAACCACTCTCCCAATAAGATTCTAGTCTTCAGGATTATTCAACTATAATGGTTCTCAATCATAATAATCCTATGGAATATAAAATATATTAATATGAGAATAATTCCACAAAACATCAACAGACAAAACAAACACCTCAATAAGGATACATAGATCATCAACCCAAATAAGAGATATAGGAAAATTCATTCCCTCACGATTATTTAATATTTTCATTTTCTAAAAACACATAAAAATGATATGAAAAACAATAATACCAGATTAATTATTTTTCAATATCAACTTTCTCAAACAAAAATTGTGACATAACACTCCTTATGATGATATCTGAATTGAAACCACTCGTAACTACCTCTTTTGTTTTGGTAACCCCACCTCATATTAATCAAGACAACCACAAATGCATACCGGCTTTAATAAAATATTTAAAACCTCATATATAATACCAATTTTCCATGAACCATTCTAGATAACTTAGTACACTAATACATGAGCTTTTCCTGACATTTCCCAATAGGTGTTGCCGATCCTAATGGATCAGTGACCAAAAAATTACATCAAATAAAATTCAAAACTGAAATATTTTCCCACAGAAATGTGGAAGAATAATGATAAATGTAAAAATGTGAACCCTCATCATGGAAAAAGGACCTGGATCAAATAATTAAAAAATTAACCAAACAACACATCATTAATAGACACAAATTCTATCAAAACACGGCTCATAAATAAAATCTAACAGGTGGGTCACATCTCCACCAGTCACATCCATCACTCGTTGACCCATGAATGAAGTACACTTGTAGCCTCTATGTTCCTCTATAACTTTTCATAGTCACAATATAATATAATCTACAAATTCTAGAATGAAAAGGTTGGGTATGAAAAAAAAATCCTAAAATAATACCAACAAATATTCAATAGAAAATTCTAAACCAATAAACCATTTTTATATTTATTGTAAAGAAAACAAGGAATGTCATGACCTTTACATATATTCATGATGAAATTATTGAAAATAAAATTGACCTATGTTATATAAAAACATTCTTAATGAAAATTATAATGATTTTCATATGAATTGGTCACACTAATAAAACATTTATGTAATAAATGAATTGTTTATTAAATTAAAACTGTACCAAAGAACCATAATCTTTGGCCCTAAGTTACATTAGGCCATAGAAATATGATCTAAAATCATTTCAATAAACATAAAAACTCTATATAGGAATGAATAATTAAATTAACACCTCGTTAGGGTACCCATTACATTAAATTAGTCTACACAACATTTGGGGACCCATCATAGTAGATCATTCCAGACATGGTTTACTAAGTGTTTTCATTTTCAGTCTATTTTTATGGAGTTAGAGTCCCAACATGACTATCCATGTCACCTACTAACATCCTAGGATCAATAGTGATTTAAAAAATCATTCAATTTTCCATGGGAAGACCTATCATTTCAAATCATTTCATTTTTTAAAGTTCGATATCCAAATTTCAATTCCAATGTGACTTTTTATTTCAAAAAACAAATTAGGTCCTCAAAAAATCAATCAGTTTTAAACAAATATTTTTTTTATAATGTCTTCTCAACAATCAAGTGTAAATTATTTAATCAAATCATCTTTGAATTCAAGACATAAATTTTCTCAAAATCCACCCAATAATTTCAATTCCATTAAAATTGGTGGGGGGTCAAATTTTCATATTTTTTTTATATCCAACAGAAAATCATCTCAAATACAAGTCATTAAATACAGTAAAAGACTCTTTTCACATTAATCTTGAATATTGGAGGTTAATTATTATGATAAATTACTATGGATTCAGATACCATTAATATTATGATCAAATCATCATCCAAAAAAGGATGAAAATGAAATCAGATGAAAAAGAGGCCATGAAATCAACCCTATAGTCAATATCCATCAAAAAATATATGAGATCAATAAATAACATAACAATATATCACAATATAATTTGATGATAATAGAAAATAAAAAGAAACCATATGATAGGTGGTTTACATATCGTATTGTGATCTGTAATAATCATTGATGCTTTAATCCACCATGATAAGAGATTGGATGTGCCAAAATCACCTCTTGAGGCCCTCAACGTGGACGGTATCATATTACGGTCAAATAGTGGTGTTTTGTGGTTAAAACCAAGTCCAAATGTTTTTCATAAAAATTTAAATGGATTTAAAAACTATATACATGGGTTTCAATGTGGGTTTGATTATTAATAGTAACTATGAACCCTAAGTAGTGTACACTACTGGACTTGAAAATGTGGTTCAATGATTTGACACAAAGATAAACTAACCACGAACCATCCATAAAAACATAAATGTCTATCGATGAACTATTTTAGCTAGATTCTGAATGATAAGTGAAAATTTTGAGTCCTTTCTATTGAACTATAATATATCGCTCAATTTCTTGGTGCAATCCGAGGGATTTTCCCTAATAGTGTGCTATCCATTCAGAAATGTAACAAAACCCTAAAATTTTAAAATTTTGCCACAAAAAATGGTACGATCCCAATTAAATCTATGATAAGATAAATGTGGAATAAGTACATAATAGAATGTAAGATGATGTTATACCGACGTTAAACTAAAGGAGTTATAGGTTAATAAAATTATATCATATCTGAAATGAAAGTATCATAGATTGAAATTATGGTATTATAGAGGAATACATATTATAATTGAGGTCTCATATTAATATGATCTTTTATAATAATTTCTATTGATACTATCATATGAATATTTTTCTAGTATTTGGTTGAAAATATGATCATGAATGTTTTTTATTATATATATGTTATTGAAAACACATATGAATTATAGATACCTAAGGAGGAATATTTGGAATAAATGGTTAAGAATCTAAATATATGACTATAAAAATGTAAAAGATGATTTCTATAGTCTTATTCATGATAATGATATAGAAATTGAGTCTTATATCAAATCTAAATTATAGACACCCATAAATACATTCATTAGCAAATTATAACTTAATTTATAATGATCCAATTTAAATAATAGGGTAAAATATAATACCCTGATATATTAGTATATATTTCATCTAAAAAATATTATTCCAAATAATTATTTTTCAAACAACATTGAACCAAAATAATTAGTGCAAAATTTATGAAATATATTATTGAAAATTTAATGTAATTGTTAATATTAATTAATTTGTAAAATATAATTAGTCTAGATAAATAATTAATAATATCATTTTATCCCAAAAATATATTTTATTAAAATTTTCCTATTTAAGAAAATTTAATTTTATTATATTATGCATAAATAATTATTTTAATTTCATTTATTGAAATTGAATACAATAAAATAATTTAATATTAATTTTTTTTATTAAAATACATGTAATTAATTCATTTTATGTATAGATAATATATTTTAACTTAGATTTATTTTATGCTTTATGTGTGATTAAATTAAAATTGATTTTTATAACGTTTAGAAACATAATAATATAAAATGATGATGACATTTATATTCATAATAATAAAATTTGGTAATAATGGAAATTTTATTTATAATAACAAAATAAGTTACGATAATTGTAGTTAAGGAGAATGATAATGTTAATGTGGTTATTTTCAATCAATTCTTCTCACACACATTCTGTCATTTTTTCTAAAATAATCAATTGACATATTTTAAATAATTTATCCCATTTGATTTTTAATGATATAAAAATATATATTAATCCTCATTTAAATATAAATTTATAGGAAATAACAACAAGAATAGTTAATTTATAAAAAATTCATTTACCCCTAGAAATATATTTCAATATATATTACATTTACATTTAAAAGTTACATTTCAATAATTTTGAACTCTAATTTTAAAAAATAAAAACCATTAATAGATTAATGATACAAATATAATGTTATAATGAATATATATGCATTGTTTTGAAAAGTTTTGGTTTTAGGTGAATAGTGATAAAATAAATTTTTTTATAAATATTCATACTTTTATGTCATCATTAATATTTAATAAAGAATTAAAATTTTATCAAAACAATTTCATGATGAAATATATATTTTATAATTTAAATTATATATTTTTTTAAATATTCAATTTCATTTTCAATTTATACTTTTAATTTTTTTAATTAAATTTTATCTTTTTGTTAATGACTTTTTAATGCACTGTAAATTTATTATTTTTTAAATAATTATTATCACTTTCAAAAAATTATCCAATAAAACAAATTTTATATTAGGAATAATAATGTCCAAATTAAATAATAAAGATCATTTTATATTTTAGGAATAAAAAATAATTTATTATGGAAAAAATAGTTTACTGTCACGACCCCCTCCCACCAAAGATGCCCCTCCTGAGCTGGAAATGGTGAAAGGGAGATAATGACCCCCCGAGTCCCGCCTCCAGTAGGCCCCAGGGTGGCGACTAGCACCAAGGGTATGAGTATTTCACAAATATGGGAGGCATTACACTTTTTATTTTTAAAGTTCGGTAAATAGGACAAGTCAACCACCAAAAAAGAAAAAGGCAAGTGTATAGAAATAAACCCAAACCATTCCCACATGCATGTTAGAAAATTTTATTACAAGGTACAAGTACAAGAAAGCTCAAAGTACAATACCAAAATAAAACAAAGGTACAACAACAACAAAAACTCCAACTGTCCGACTAGTAGGGTCTCGCACGGCCCTGGTAGTCCTCCTGGAAACCAGAAAGTAAACGTAGGGTGAGAATACAAGTATACTCAGTAGGGAAACCCAATGCTCACGTGCACAAGTGTGGAGACATCCTAATGTCCTGTGAGAACAACAGAAGAAATCTAGTAAGGAATTCAATCCACCCAACCTCACCAGCCACACTCAGCAAAACACAAGCACAACAGGTAGTAGTATATCAGAAACAAGAGTATAGGGTACCCCGCACCATTTCCTTTCAGTTAGCTGCTCTTCCTAATGACGAACGTCCTGATGCTGCCACACTCTCCCCTCCCGCACACACCTAGGCCTCACAACCACGCATCTCGTCCGCACACACCTGGGCCTCACAACCACGTATCCCACCCGCACACACATGGGCCTCACAACCACGTATCCCGCCCGCACACACCTGGGCCTCACAACCACGTATCCCGCCCGCACACACCTAGGCCTCACAACCATGTATCCCGACCGCACACACCTGGGACTCATCCCAAAGATTCCTGGGAAATAGAAGACCCTACCGGAAGAGTCTTGGGCTAAAACCATCCCAATCGAAACCTACCCGAAGTGTCTTAGGTGTAAGGTTGCCTCAAGCCATCATAGCCTAGGGGAGAAGGAGAAGGAAGGAACTAGTAACTAAGGTAAAAACACCCTCTCCCATAAAATGGGAGTGTTCAGCACTAAGTGCTGAACATGGGTGGGGTGCGATAAAACACAAAATATACAGATATATATATATATATACAAACCACACATCCCAACCTATGGCTTCTAAAAAGAGGAACTGAGCACATTCCTCGGCACTACTACTACGAAGCATGCATATAAAAACCAAACCAAACCCCCTTTAGTTTTTCACATTTCAGTAGAAATAGTTTATTTAGTTCCTTAACTACTGGGAAACTATCCATAGACAACCACATCAAACGTTCGTAAACCATATCCCTGCCATCCACAAAACAAGTTAGGAAAAACATATACAGTACAACAAAGTCCCTCTTATCAACCAACCAACCCCATTGATTATTATTTCCATTTCATTACCACGCCCCACCATTCATTAACTCTTCCAATTTTATTTATTAATCACAACCCATAACCCGTTCACATTAAAACCCAACCCTGCATCCCCGCTGCCAACCGCCATAACCACAACTGCACTGAAACCGATACTTCAATATCCCTTTAATACCATTTATTGCAGCCCCACTATCCGTTACCAGCATAACATTCACACCAACAAACAACCATGTCAACCGCAGCCCCGCTGCTCACCCGATCCACAACAACCCACAAAAACACCCCCAACACATGACACGTAACCAAGCCAACACCCACATGTTCATTATTCTATTTTGTTTAACCGAGGAGATCACACAAGGGTTCCAGATTTTCATTTAATCAGACAACTTTACGTGATTATCCAATTTACACATTCCACAAGCTTCCATCCATAAGAAAATACAAAAGGAGAGGGAAACATTTAATTTAATAAGAAATGGCCCCCAATGACTGTAATTTTCAGTAGGTAGAAGCTCATTCAATTCACAAATATAATATCACAGGATATAAAAAGTAAAGTAACAACAATCACTAACTTCCCAAACCCATTCTTTTACCAGTTATTATCTTTATTTAATTGTTTAACTGTTTATCATTAAAAAAAAGGATACCTGCCCCACATGATACACAAATTAGAGAGACAATGGTGAGATCCCAACCTCAACAGGTTCTTGATCGCAACGCTCCCCCGGATCAACCTTAGAAGACGTCTGTCGTCGTCCGTCACTTATGTTGGGTCCCGGAAAAACCTCTTCTGGTGGATGTTGGAATTGAAAGGCTGAAGGAAAGACAATGGACCCAGGCTCGGATGTTCCGCCTCATCGTTACGATCCCGTTGTCACTGACAGATCGTAAATCGGAGCTCGGACGAAGATGTTATGGTAGGAAGAGCCTTCAAGTCTCTTGGGAGAGCTCTGCTCAGAGGAGAGGGGAGGAGAGGTGTGAGTTGAAAGGAGGAGGGGACCCCTCATTTTAAAGGTGTGAAAAGAAAAAGTACACGGCGTGTAATTTATGGTACACGGTGTGTACTCGGTTCTTTCACACAGTCTCCATGCGGCTTCCAACACGGCTCCATGGCCGTTGAATGGTCAACACACGGTTTGAGAGTAACGCATACGCGGAGAAGGACTACACAACATGTAGTTTAGACAAACGGCGTGTACTAATTTATTGCACATGGAAAGGACACGACTCCGACATGGTACACGACTGTTGACTGGTAACGCGTACGCCGGGAAGGAGTACACGGCGTGTAGAACTGGACACACGGTGTGCTCCCATTATTCCACATAGCAAGGACACGGTCTGCAACATGGGGTATACCCGGGAATGGGGTACACAACATGTACTCAAACTACACGGCGTGTAGTATCAAAATTCGAGAAAGTATGGAAAAGTCTATTTTACCCTCCAGAACACTTCTTGACCCTCTTTTTGACAAAGGAATGGGCATGAGAGGTCCGGGACATTACATTTACACTATAAAAGTCAAAAATGATAATGGGATAAATATAAGGGTTAAAAAACACAATTAGTTTTATGAAAATATCTCCAAATGACTGCATGTAGATTAATAAACCATATATCATCCACAATCCATAATTTTCCACAATTATTGACACATTCCTTGAATTGTACACCAATTATTACAAAATGTTCACTCCTCTCAGTTATAATGAGATCTCTACACAACCATACATTTCCATAAAAATACCATTAATACATAAAAAAACGAACCAAATCCTTGTATAAAAATACAATTCAATTTTTAGTTCCTTTATCCTCAATGGTCCCCCAGTCAAATACTTAATCGATTTTTCAGAGGATTGATTCTATAAAGTACAATAAAATTCATAAATCCCCCCTTATAATTATATTTCATTATGGCTTCATATTCAACCTCAAAGGAAATTATTGAATCCTAAAATAATAACACTGGTATCATTATTATATTTAATATTCATTATATTTATTAATTAATCATTATCTAGCATCCCCCTACCTTTGAAAAGTGAGAACATTGTTCATTCATACGTGTGGACTACTTTATTCATAAAGCGAGGCATTTTTTCATAACATCCTTAAATAGATGGGTTTTAAAGTTTATTTTATAAAAGAAATTATATCTATACAATTTTTAATATTCTGAAATGATAAACTATATTTCCCTTTTCTCATGTTCTATGGAAAATTTAAGCGATGTTTTCGTATATGTGGAGACTACAACCTCCATGGGATTATATAATTAATTTTTCAAAGCCACTATATTAAGATAATTATAATAATGTATATACTGAATTATTATTTCTGAAATTATAATAACTATTGAAATATAATTCATTCACTTTTTTAATAATTTTGAAAAAAGTAATTATGATAAATTTGACCACCTAAGACAGTCATACCAAATTGAAAATCAATTTATTCGTTCTATGTTATAAAATTATATCAATTAAATTCTTCTTCCAAAACTTCCCCATTATGATTTATGACATTAATAAGGGATAAATAATTTCATTATACTTATTTAATAATGATATTATAACTATTTCACCTCCCAATGATACTTATCCATTAATTTTTTGGATGTTCTTGTTTTCTTTGGATTAACCACCTACCTGAATACTGCTATAAATTTCAATTAAGGATGGATATGAAAAATTAAATATTGGTATTGTTAAATATTACTAAGTGATTTTTTTCTTTTGAAATGATAATATTAAAATATAATATTTTTTTAATATAACACATACCATTAGATAAAATTATATAAATGTGCACATCCCCAACTCTATCATCATGAATCGAGACAAAAAATATCATGTTATGAAATTAATATTTAATAAATTTCATATAAAATATATTTTGGCCCATTTTATATTCAATTATTCAGGAATTTGGTATTAATTATTGGGGACCAACATTGACATTTCAAGGCAGAAGAGAAATAATCAAAATAAAAACATCTACGGATGAAAAAAACTATCACTATATTAGAAATGTATAATAAATTATTATAATTGATTAGTAAATAATTTAATATATATAAAAATGGTTATTAAATAATTCATTATTGTGGTATTTTTTATTATACATGATTTCTAATTTCATTCATGAATGTAAAGATCTAAGGTAATGGTTTTATCATCTCTCATTTCCTTCTCTTAAACATATACAAAATTTCCCACTGGATTTTTATTATAAAATATATATAGGACAATATATATGTTTTTTTCTTAAATTTATGATGAAAAATTGACTAAAATATCCATATTAATTTCTGTATATCTTGGTATTTTTATTCATGAGATACCAATATAATAAGGTATTTCGTTAACTGAAGCCTCATTTAATAGGGTATATTTTTTTTTAATTATTTTCTTATTTTTTATGTTTATTAGATAATAATATTCTATTATATGATACATTATTTTTCTATTTTGTTAAATGAAAATTTTAAATCCATTCATTTCAATTGATGAGTTTATTTCACATAAATGTCAAACATTATTAAGAATTTTTCCAATCTAATTTTAATGTTTATTTTACATCTATATCCATATTACATACTCATATAAATATTATAATTTATTATTTTTAAATTTTAATATTTTTTCATTATTTTATATCATCTAAATTCACCTCAAATGTTTTCAAAAAAAATGTATTAATTTTTTTAAGTTGGTTTCAATAATGTTATTTTTTTGAAATGTTGAAATGGTTTATCATTTCCATATTAAACATCTTATATTACATGAAGAATTGTATTTGGATATATTTTAAATATTTTCATGAATCCATTATAGAAATTAAATTTGAAAAATAGAATATTTCATATAAAATTATTTAATTTTGTTGAAAGTATCTAAAAATTTATATTTCACATAATGATGTTAATAATTTTTTTCTTATGATTCATTTTAATTTTATCTTCAGGTTTCTACAATATATCTAATGATCCTATAACATATAGATTAAAATTTAATGAATTGCCCAATGCATTATTTTTGGAAATACAACTTTTAGTCTGTTGACTATTTAGAATCAATAAATCTACATATTATATTACATTATGTGACACCATTTGGAGTTGGTATGAAAACCATTTTCTTTATATGTTTTATCATGATGTGATCACTGATTTATTTCTTATGGAAATCATATATATGAATTTTTATAGGGGGTCTAATATCTACCTCCAATGTACTGGTTATGGTTTTCTATCTCAAAATTAATTTTTTCTATTTTAAGGAGGTCACTTTTAGAATTGTTCACTTGATTGTGCATAAACATGAAAAAAATCCAAATTTGGTATCATGATTATGACTGTACTAGATCATGTATATCATTGTTTGAAGCATTATTCATGTACATGATAATTCTATTATTTCTTAAAATGATTTTTTCTGGATATGATATTGTTTTTATTTTTTCACATGATTTTGTGTGAACAAAATCATTTTTATATTTTACCATATGATTGTGAGTGGGCTTGTTCAAGTTTCTGTTTTCTCACTTTATTTTTCATGGAGATGGAATATTTCTTATTTTTGACCATATTTTTCATAGAATGAATCAGCTTTTCCTTTTTCATAAGAATGTATATAAAAATGATATCATTTATATTTTTTAACTTGATTAGGAGTATTCATGATAAAATATTTCTTTGTACATAATTATTATATTTACTAAACATTTACAACATTTTTATATTTTTTCACAGGAATATGTTATTCTATTTTCCTATTGTTTTTTATATCATACTACTATTCAATGGCACATTACTATCCAGTTTATATTTCATGTCCTACTATCATGATTTAGGGGAAACTCTTATAGTACTAATTTATTTTTAATAATACATTTATCTAATTATTACATGTACATGTATTCATAGGATATAACCCTTGATGACATATTGAGAAAATATACCTTACCATTATTTTTTACTAACTAATTTCTTATCATTATATTCCCTATGTTATGAATATACATATATCCTATTAGGAGACTAAAATGGTCTCTAATATGGTTTGATTACAGAGATATATTGACGAGTATTCTAAAAACTTTTCTTATACAACTACTATCTAAAGAAACAATACCCATACAATCTAATATTTTGTTATTATTAATTGATTAAATGACTAATTTCTTGAAATACATTAATGAATTCATTATGTTTTCTCGCATGGAATTAATTTTTGTTCAAAATAATGTGTATTTTATAATATAATATGAGTGTGATGGTTTCCGGCGCTTTTGATGGAATCTGATCTTGATTTAGTTATTTTATGAGAATAGTTTTGTTTTTTGGGATTTGATCATGTATTTGTTGGATAATATCATTATGTTTTTGTATAATTGATATTTTTTGTTCCCAAATAAGGAATTTATTGTCTAGATAAAAATATGTGTATTTTGGTACATGAATCAATACCAATACGGGTAATAACTATAAAATAGATGGTTGGGTGTTAACTTGTTGTAACCACCCATTATGTATAGAATAACACCTTTTTATTTCTATTAATACTTTTGAATATAAAATTAATTTTCTGTTAAAAATAATACTTTTTCCGACAATGTACTCAACATGAAACAATGAGTTTCTTTGAAATCTTACATTGCACCCAACTTTGGGTTATATGGAAATTTAATACAATAATAAATATAATATATAAAACAATAGATATCTCCAAATTATTGTAATCGATGGAATTAATAGTATTAGCATAATTTTTATTTGTGGTTAAAAATATATAAATAATGATATATTAGTTAACATTTTTTTTCAAATTGAATTAAAAACCAATTTAATATAGAGGATGTGTTTTTATGAAAACCTAATTAAAAGAGAATAATTGTGTTTATAAAATCAAAACAATCATTATAGATTTTAATTTAATGAAAAATATATGTTTTAAATTAAATGTAATATTTTAAATTAATCTTATATGTCTCCAAATTTGATATAAGGACAAATTAAAATTTTTGGATAAAAGATGTTTGTTTCTAAAAAAGCATTTTTTCTACCTCTTGATGGAAAAACCTATTTGAATATAGTTTGTGTCACTTTTATATATTCTATTAGAAAAAAATAAATTTATTTTTTATAATTGGGACATCATAATTTAATTTCGAATAATTTTTAGTAATTTTTTGATAACTATTATGTTTTGATGAATAGTAAAAATACACTAAATTTTAATTGAAATATATACTTTACATTGAGATAATGTATACGGTTAAATTGTATTATTTATAGAATTTAAATTATAAATGGAAGATATTTTTAACAATTAATCCAATTGTGGTCCTTGGAAATAATTTCACTTTCAAATTGGACATAAACACATGTAATTTTATTGATAGTTATTACATCTTAAAAACCTTCTAACAGGTTTTGAAAATAAGAATTAATTTTAAATTAGTTACTACAAATTCTATATTTTGAATATGAAAAAATGGATTCCATATTTGGAATTAAAAATTTCAAATTGTGTGAATAGGTTCCTTTTATTTTTAGACATTACGAATAGTATCATCAATTATTATTATATTTACTATGGTTAAATGATAAACCTGGTAAATAAGAATAAAAAAATATTATTATAATAATACTAAACTACCATAAAACATGTAATAATACTATTCGATGAGATATTTATGACCATGGGAATCCTTAGGTCTATTTTGGGACCCCATGGAGCCACGTTGATGTGAAAATGACTTTTATAAGAATTAATTAAATGTATAGAAAAATGTAACAAAACATGTATCTTAATAAAAATTAATATGAGGTTATGTAAGTTATCTTTTAGAAAATAAATATTTATAAGAAATATAAAAATAATAACTACATCCTCGTTTTTTTGATTTGTAGACATCAAATAAATAAATTTATTTATGACACATTAGTGATGTTGTGATAACCTAATTAATGAATGATTTAAATAAATGAGATTACAAATATTAAATTAAGAATATTTTGAAATAATTTATGCGACAAATTTTTTTTAGGGATGAGTATTACATGTTATATTTTTATTAATGTATTTGTTTCAAAAGAATCATGTTGTTGTAGATTTTTAAAATGACATGATATGAATAGTATTAAAATTGAAATAAATCAGTTTTTAAAACAAATACTATTTAATTAAATGATATAACTATCCTAAAAAACAATTATTATGACATATGACTTTGAAAATGTTTAAAATTATATTAATTAACCACCTGAGGTTTTATTGTCATTTTACAGTAACTATATTAACCATATAGTATGAATATACATGAAGACATGGTAAGAGTCAAATTAGTTAACTAAGGGTTAATACTAAAAGATAATGTTAAATTTGTGACCTAGACTTGTATAAAACTTATTTGTTGAAAGTTTTTTGACCTAACCACGTCTTATATTTTATATAAATGAAATTTTGAACATTTTAACCTGAAAATTATTTTATAACCGGAAAATATTTCAATACCTTCGAATAGTGCCCCTCCTCCCTCTTATAAAATAACATCACCACTACCCATTTAATCACACCTCTAAAGCCCATTGGATCATCCATATTCTACTCAAATAATCTGCCAACATCCCTATCTTACATTTATATGTCTTAACCTAGGCATAAAGCAATATAACGAAGCCTTTTGGCTCTAACAAAAACGAGTTACACGTTTTATGAGGTAGCGTCTTCTTTAAAGATCTTTTCCATTATTTTAATTCCTCACTCACTATATTATTCTTATTCATTGATTAAAAAAAAACGAGTATCATAAATATAATAGTTTGTTTTTTTGAGAAGTATATGAACTACACTTACACAAACCACCATCTAATTTATACGAACATACTCTTTCTATGTAAGGTGAACTACTGCCTCACGAAACGATGATTGATAGATTTAATTATACAACCTCTCATGGAGGACATTATGATGGAATTGTTTTTATATATGATATATATTTTATTTATATTGTCTCTATGATTCAATAAATTTTATTTACAATCATAGCTATATTATTTTCATGATGTGTAAATACAATAATTTCATTTCAGTAAGTGCGGACTACCACCCCTCAACGTGATATAACTCATTAATGCCATACATGGAACGTATAATGGATGTATTTAATGAAATTTTTTAATATTTATATAATACTATTTTACACTATAATTATAATATACTTATTTATCAATTTGTTTTCATTTCCCTAATAGGAAAAATAAATGGAAGTAACAATCACACATATGTACGGCTTACCGTCTCCATGAACAGTGATTTTCATTTATTATATTCAAATGTTATGGACTATGATAAATACATATAGAATGGATATATATGATATTTAAATCATGAATAATTTTTTATTGATAATGATGTTTTGACCACAAGGGAAATTTTTAATTGTTACAATATCATTTTCTACTCAAGTACCCTATATTGATAAAACGAATGATATTACCATAAATAAATATGTAATTTTTATAACATGGTAATCGATGATATAAAAGTAATAATAAACATTAAATTGTTCTTAATAATGTTTAAATTATCTTGTGTTTATTATTTTGGAAAAACAAGTTTCATACAAGACGATTCAGACTCAATGTAAGAGACTTCATCTCAATATCCTTTCATTGATGCATAATTGGACATTATGCAGCTTGATTATCCTAAAAGGTGTATATACAACCCTTTTGACATGTTATATCATAAAATAATATGTTATCATGACATTTAGTGATATAAGTAAGTTCATTGCTTAATGATTTTTTTTCAAGAGTTTCTCATGTGTCAAATGAGTCTTCAACTAAAACATCATTTTAAATGTTTTAAAAATTTATTCTTCTGATAATATATTTTTCATGACCATGTTCTCAAAAATATTTTTAGAAAAATAATTTTATGGACATGAATTTTTTAAAATGTAATGTTATTTCTAAAGTACAAAAGACTTATGGGAGAGTTTGATTCAGAGTTAATTTTATTAAATGTTATAAATTGATTGAGCATATCAATATCATGAATCTATTTCATGTGATTGATGAGTTAAATGATTATAATTTAAATATTTTATGTGTTATGATTTTATAATGGTATTTGGAAATATCACCGGAGGTTATGTGACAATCCAATTATGGGTGGATATATAATAAACCTAATGATGGGTGGTTCTATGATATACCACAGAAGAGTGGTTATCTTATAACCTCCAATTCATTGGGCATGGAAGTCGGCCATATGGCTATTCCATTTATTGATATGTGTGGAATTCTACTGTATGGTTATTTCATTTATAGATTTTTATTTTCAAAGATACATTTATATGTCATATGTTTCCTCCAATGGGCATTATTGTAATATTTTGTTTACAAAAAATATAAGAAATGATATTATATTCAATGATGTGTTTTTGATACATCAAAAAAGTGAAAAGAATGACATTATGACAAAGAATTCATGGTTTCATGATTTTGAATGACTAGTGGTTTTCATTCATTATGAATCCCATTCTGATATTTTTATGATCATCACTGGTTTCGAAATGTTTTCAGTGGACATAATGATGAATAGAGTAAAGGATGGGATCATGGAAAATATATTCTGTTAAAAAATGAGAAAATATCATAATTTTTTAAAGGGTTTTTGATTTATGAAAATCGGATAGTGAGTAGAAGAATCTTCTTTTAATATTCATGATGTTATGTATAAGTTATGACCTAATTGTCCAATGCACTAAACCTGGAAATATCCTTCCAGTGAATTAAAGTTAAATTGTTGACTTATATCTAGATTAAGTAATGATTAATGTTGGGGACTTATAGTTAGTATCATATGTTGGTTTAGATATCGTTAGAGATTAGGGTGTAATGTAATCATACATGACATACCCATAATGGTTATAATATTAAAAAGTGTCATAGTTATTTTACATAAATTTAACGAGTTTAAGATAACATAAATAAGTATATCATACCGTTTACCCTCCTCAGAAGATAATATATGATGATATTACTAATATACTCAGACATACCTATTTGGTTTTACTAAATGTATGGATCTAGTATGAACCAAAGTATAAATGGATGTGAAGAAAACTATGACAGTTTTCGGAATAAGCACCAAAATAAATGAGAGATTTAATGGGAACTATTGTAGTTATTCTTAACCAAATATCTTCTGTAATGATATACCACTTGACCCATGTTGATTTTTCTAAGGCATAATATATGTGAGAAATAAATACCAATGGATTTTCATGTAATAATCATAATGTTATGTATATTAAAAAATCCTATGTGCCATGGATGTGGAAAGAAACACCTAGGAAAATAATCTAAAGGGATGGAAAGATATTGTAGATGTGGTAATGAAGGTCATAAGAAAATAACCTTCCATGGAAAAAGGAATAGTTTAGCTGAGTCAAAAAAATGAAATGAAGTTATTTATGAGGGATCAATTGACTACTTTAAATGTTTTTTTCATGGTCATTAGGAAAATAGATGTCATATATGATGGCTCGGCAATGGGATCAGCAAGGCCATACAAATATATGTTTTCCAATACCGAATTCCATTTCAAATAAAGATGAGTCAACTAAAAATTACATATGATAGGTATGGATTATTTATTAGCACATGTTTTGAAATTTTTGAATCATAGGACATTATGTGTGAATTTTTTTATAGGAAGGATGTATACAAGAATAAGATGGAAAAAATGGATAAAGGATCATGAAGTAATGTTCTATGATTAAGATGTATACATTTTAGTAATTTGAATGTTATGTTGGATATATGGATGATGATATGTTCTTAAACACCTTGACCATAGAAGCCTTGATCCGCTGCAATATTTTAATACATTGTCATGATTACAGGGAATCATGTCCCAAAGGACCGATCAGTTTAGTAGTTTTGGAAAATAGATTACACACATGAATGTTACATTACACATTCAAACATAAAACACAAAATTAATAATACATTGATAGTTCCATTATTCCACTAGATTATCCCTACATGTCAATCATAATACACTTCTTGGAATCATGAGAAAAAAACATAAAAATGGGCTGATCTCAGATTCTCAGGAAGGCTAAATAATTTGGAGAATGCTACAAACATTTATGGAAAGATGCGTAATAAAAACAAAATCCTTTTAAACATAAACATGAACATAATATAGAGAAAATAAATAATAAATTACAATATAAACATGCACATGGATATTCTACTAGTAGTATAATCACATTTTTGAATTAATTTCATAATGAGGGAATGCTTAATGCTGGAAATCATTACAACATAGTTAAGGCCTCATGGTAAGACTAAAAATAGTTTTTTAGAGGGATTCTTCCAAGACAATAATTTGTCTCATGAGACCTACTGATGCATCGATGGAGTATATCCGGCCCCACCCATCACTTACTATAACCACTGCATTCCTCATATATTAATGTCGAAATATAACAAAAACATTTTTATTAAAACTAGCATATGAAATGTCAATACTTAAACCATAAAACATGAAGGGTATAAAAATAGAACATCCACATTCAGACATATTATAACTCATTAAATACAATATAGAAGATTTTATTATAATAAACCAACCTTAATCAAGAATAATATCCAGTAATATATGTTGACATAGTGGAAAATGATGAGTAAAACTTTTTGAGAGAAATTTATCTTTTTGTGAAATTATTTAAAATTCATACATATATAAAGGGAATCATTTAAAGGGTATTTTTGAGTCAAAGTTTCTTATAACACATTGAAACTTTGAAAGTAATTATCATTTTAAAACTATCATGTCCATATAAATAACTACTTAAAATCACTTTGAACACATGGACATTAATGATAATGATTTAGAAGAATAACTATTTGGCACATTTAAAGTCATGTTTTAGTTAATGAGTTGTTTAAAATAATTATTTTGAAATTTATTTTATTAAACATGGACATGGATAATAAATATGTCCCAGAAAATACATAAACAATCTCAGATAATAATGAGATTGAGGAATTAACCCTTACAACGCACTTTCTATTGGTTGAGGGTACATTTAAAATCCTATAAAATGACCATAGAATGTAATTAAATTATACCAGAACCATATTCGTATTTATTATATCATACATGATTAATTTATCATATTATACTACGCATTTAATAAGGATTTACATGTTACATTAACATTTCAGGTAATAATAGGTTTCTATATCATATGTGTTTTAACTTGTTATTATTGATGTAATAATTTAGATCATGATTTAAATACTTCTAGAATATAAAATATGAAGTATATATCATATATAATTATGATATAATTATGTATAATATATACATATATGAAATTGATAACAACGTTTATGGAGGCGGTAGGTCGTACGAAGGCATAAACACTGTTTCAATTTTCATATCGTAACCAATAGAAGTAAGTGAATACGATATATATATAAGTACACACACACACAAACACATATATATATCAACAGTTAAATTATTATATCATATGTTACATACTAATTAATGATATATATTTTTATAATCATCTTTGAATGGTGAAGGTGGAAATGAATCTCATCGTTTCCTGTAGACGGTAATCCGTACGTACACACGAGTGAAGATATCATTTCTTAAATGATTATAATGTGTGGAATTGGATGATGTATTAATTTTATTGAGAAATTATCATGTTATTTAAATTATTTATATACATATTACAAAAAATTATATCGATCTAAAAACATAGTGTTGAGTAAAAAATTCTACCACGACAAGGAAACTGTAAGTCGAACGTATGCACGCATGGTGACATTATCATTCATAGGATGGAAAGAATAATGAATAAGGTTGTACCATATTTATAATAACATCGAAGTATGTAGAAGGTAATGGGGTTAATATTTTGGTATGGAAAGAAAAATGAAAAATGGAAGTGGAAGAAGAAAAGAATTTTGAAAGAGGTGATAAAATAATTACCCCTTCATTGGGGTTTCCTTTTGATTTAAACAAAAGTCTCCTTAGGTTGGTTTTCTATTCAAGGGAAGAACTCTAGGTATTATTGAGGTGTGTTGATAGGATATTTGGGTAGGGTTTGTCTGATCTGTATGGATTTTAAGGTGTGGTTTTAGAGAAGTTGAAGTACCCATTAATAACAGAGGTGAGGGTCACTTTACGAAAAGTTTGAAATATTATTTTATTATAAAATCATTTTCAGTTTCTTATAGCTCCTAAATAATTTATTTCAAATATAAGGAAGGTATGGGTGGAAATTCTCTCAACCAATAGGTATTAGAAAATTTTACATCACCATATTATACATATCTTTTATATTGAACTCTTAGTTAAATATGTTATCCTTTACCATTCCCTCTTGTATTATTATAATAAATGGTTAATACACATAAAAAATTCCAAGAGAACCACATGTGGATAATTATTGATATATATAACCTTATATAAGTCTTTTTTCTGAACCTAATATTTTTATGAATATTATATCAACTAATAATATAGTTTTTGTTTTAAATACTCATTTATGTCTTATTTGACACTATTTGTTATTTTGTTTTTGATAAAATCGTAACAACATTCTCACACTGAAACAAAATATTTAATCCACCCAAACATTTCATATTAACCTATAAAATTAGTTTAATTCATCAGAAGTATCAATTTATATGTATTTTAATAATTATAATATAAATTATATTAATCATTCAATAATAAGGTAATTACTACATCATCATTGTGCCATAAATATAATTAATAATTTAATTTATAAAAATTATAAATAAAATAAATTTATGTTCGAAATAATTTTAGACTTTTAATGAATATTTATAGTTGAATTTATCTTATGTATAACCTTATATTTGAAATTGTTTAGTTATTAAATTTTGAATTTAACACTTTAAACTCTTCTTCAAATAAAATAATATTAAATGTCCTAATCTAATCCAATTAGATGAAATGGATCATATTTTATTCATAAAGTTGATTTTGGTTGAAATAAACTATACCTATAGAATTAGGACATGTGTTAGTGTAATTATAATATCATTTTACCTTTAATTATTGAATTTACCCTTAACTGTGGTAAAAAAAGTCAAAAGTGACTATTCACCTGAAAAATTCATCTTATTGAACCACATTTTACGTACTGATTTCAACCATGTCTCTCAGATTTTTGAAATTCAATTAATATAAACTGTAAAATTACGTCTTATGATAATTTTCAAATTTTCCTAGAAGGTGGGTAAAATGCGTTAAATGATCAATAAAATTTTATATATCTAATTTATTATAAAATGAATCCAATTAATAAAATTGAACTAATATAGGTATTATTTTTCTGTTTGTACATTAAAATAAATTTAAATAAAAAATTATAATTTTTTAAATAATATTCGGTTTTAAACAATAACGCATTGATTTTCAATATTCATAAAAAATAGAAGGTTTTCAAAAAAAAAATTACAAAAACTCACCCTATTATAATTTGGATAATTCAAATTCCAAAAATATATTCTATTTTACCAAATTAAAAAAAATAGATGTAGAATTTATTAATTTAAAATTTCTTCATGCAGTCAAAACCAAAAAAGCTGGTTTTTAAAAAGTAATAACTATCTAAATATTGTCACGTGTTTATGTACAAATTTAAATGTGAAATTACTTATAATGACCTAAATTATATTTAATGAAAAAATATAATCTAATTATACATAAAAACATTGAAATTCATAATTTAACACTATAAATTATTTCTATTAAAAAAGTTGTATTCAATTAAATTTTTGTATTTTTCACTATTTATCAAAATATTAAAGTTATCAAAAACGTACCAAAAAATATATCTAAACTAAATTTTTATATCCTGATTCTAAAGAAAAATTCTATTTTTTCAAATAAAATATATAAAACTGTCAAATATTGGATTTGAAAAGGGTTCTTCATTAAAATGTGGTAAAATTGCATTTTCTGAAAAAAAAACATCCTTTATTTGAAAAATTGAATTTATTTTTATAATATATATAAGAAACACCTAATATGGATGTTAAAATTTTATGGAATATACAAAATTAAAAAATCAGTTAATATTATTCATAACTTCTTTTTGAATAGCGAGTTTGGTACGTCGCAGGGTGATCGAACTCAGCGTGCAACTTATTAAATTACATTAAAAATACAACGTATTATGAAATCATAGGTTGTTACTATCTCCCCTATTTCAATAAATGAAATCCTCAAAATTTATAATTGTTATTCAAAAATAAATGGTTAAAAATTGAAAAATACCATTGTGGAAAAAACTTATCCGATGTTGGGTTAATAAAATTTTGTCTTAATAAGAGTGAAAAATAAATAAAAAAGTTCCTACCAAACTATGATCTCGAGTATGAGAAAATTGGTGACAGTTAGAGACACATAATGGGAGGGAAAACCTAATTATTTATAGGGTCTTATTGAGGATATCAATCACAAACATGTTTAAAATTTAGGTCCACAAAGCCATCAATCTAAGATGATTTAAATATCAAATATTCAACAAAACACAAGGTATTAGGATAACACATTTTTGGTTTTAAGATCAATTCCCTAAAGATTATGAATTAATTTATTCATAGAATATGAAGGAAAAAAAATATTATTGATAAGAAGAATTTCAACTTTAAACTAATTCCAACCACATACTAATATTTCACTCCCAAATATAATAGAATTCAAAATTATTCAATTTATCCTAATCGTATAGGGTTCCAAAAATAATGATAATATAATTAATTTATTAGACTATTTAAAAAAACTACATTATTCAAACCAGGAAATCATGTAGGCCAGTGGTCGGTGATTCACCCTTTTCACCCTTTGGATATGGTTTTAAGTCTCGCGGCCTTGCTCTAGGTTGTCCTTTTTATAATATTCCAAAAATAATCTTATGAAATTCTTTAACCTTAACAATAGTATCCAATGTCAATCATAATCAATTCCAAACATTAGACATATCAAAAATACTTTTGTCCAAAATCACAATCCAATATTTATAAAGAATTTATACACAATGAAGATCTTTTTTTCCACGTAATAACATGTGAATACACTTTTCATGTATTCATTTAAAACACGGCAACACACGGAATTACCAAAAAACCTTATAGATTACATTCATGCTCTCGTATTCCTTGGAGAATACTGTGTATACTCTTTTTCTCCAAAAATGTTGTAAAATACATCAATAATGGAATAAACATACAATTAATTAGTTTCAAATTTGTCAAGAATATAGAATATAATTTATCCAAATAAATCATATCTTATTATAATATCACAACCTCAGTATTAGAACCATATTTATGTTTATCTTTTTTTTCAACCATGTATTTCCAAAAACATTAAATTTGTTAGTGATTCATTTTTATTTGAACCATATATTCCCAAATCATGAATGAAATAGTATTGTAGTACAATCCATATATATTTACATAATTCATATACCCAGATCAATATTGATACAACTCTCAAAAGAAATAACTATTTAATAAAAACATTATATCACCAGTTATTCCTCTTCATATCTGGTAGTATCATAACTTGATTATTATCCATTATCATCATTTGGGGCATACAATGATGATTTGTACATTGATTTGTGTAGTGTCCCAACACCTTGGAGATGACGCATTTTACATTTGAAACCTTTTTCTTAAACTTAAAATCATGTACTGGGTGTCCTTTATTCCCATACATATTACAAACTCTCATTCCATTCACGCATTTACCAAGGAGATTCATTCCAATGTTATCACATATAGGAAAATACTTCTTTCCCCTCTTCCTTTTATCCATATTTCTCTACACCGCCATTTTATTATCATGTTTCCCATTAAATCTATAGGAGACAATGTCTTTTTTACTTATCTTATTTGCACATGATATTATTTCTTCAAATGTTTAGAATACATGGGAGAATATTTATCATCTAATTGTTTTCTTAAATTCATGAAATATATTATACTTCTTACTCTTTGGTTCATGTGTATTATTGGAGTTCTAATTCCTTATACTGGGAACCATTTCTAAACAATGGAATACACTAGGTTAGTTTATGAATCACAATAAATTATTCCAAAATTGTAAAATACCTAAGTTAAATAGAAAAGATTATGAATATAATCTATAATAATAAAAAATTGAGTTCTTTAAGGAAGTATTTACTCCTAAATCCTTTATGATGGATGACAATGAAAATATAAATTATCCTAAACATATCCCCTAGGAGTGTCGAAACCAGGAGTGCAACAAGGCCCATTGTCATGTACCCAGATACCCCGAGTGAAGCCTGAAACTCTTTGTCATGGTTTTGACTCCTTGGAACATCTGTAATAGAGATGCCTCTACCTGTCCGTATCCAAATAGATTTTTATATCATAGACAATACACATAATATCTACATTACAATAACTATATGAAGCTCTACTATATGAATACTCAAAGTCTAACCTAGGGTAATTTTTCTAAACATAGTTTAACTAAATCTAGTTTCAAAGGTTTGTACTAAAATTCCACTGATACCAATCGTAACGACCCAACCCAGAAGCTTGGAGATGGTGTATTATTTTAATACATTACCATGATTTCAAGGAATCATTTCCTGAATGACATATTACTTTATTAGTCTTGGAAAATAGATTAAAAACATGAACGTTATATTACACATTCATACATAAAAAAACATAAATAATATATTATTAACACTATTATTCCCCAATATTAACCCATCATATCAAACATAATAGACTTCTTGGAATCCTGGTAAAATACGACATAAAAAAGGGGTGAGCACATATGCTCAGTAATGGTAAATAATTTAGTAAAAGCTATAAACTTTTAAGGATAGATTTGTAGTAAATACATAAGTTTTTTAAACATAAACATGAACATAATATACTAAAAATAAATCAGACATTACCATATAAACATGCACATAGATATTCTACTTGTCGAATAATCACATGTAATAATTAATTTCATAATTATGGAATGCATAATGCTAGATTTTATTACAACATAGTCAAGGCCTCATTCCAAGACTACAAAAAAAATTTGACTAGGCCTTGTGCCAAGACACTAATTTTCCTCATCATACCTATCGATGTTTCATGATTCTATAGAAGACCCCACCTATCACTTACTATGTCCACTCCAATACTCATATAAAATTTTTTAAACATCACATAAATATTCGTATTAAAACAAGAAAATGAAATGTCAATACATCAACCATAAACCACTAAGGGTATAAAAATAGCACATTCACAGTCAAAAATATAATTACTTATTCAATACAAGATGGTTTATTGTATTATAATAAATCAACCTCAATCAAGAAAAATATCCATTAATGGATGTTGCTATAATGGAAAATGATCAGTATAACATTTTGAGATAAATATCTATTTGTGTGAAATCATTTACAAGTAGCACATTTATAAAATAATTAATTTAATTGAGATTTTTGAATGAAAGTGTACCATACCGCTTTGAAATGTTTTAATGGAATTAACACTTTGAAACAATCATACCCATATAAATAAATCCTTAATACCATTTTGAAAACATGATCAATAATAAAAAAGATTTAAAGAATAAATATTTAAAACATTTAAAATGATACATTACATAATGTGTACATTAAAAGAATAATATTTAAATTTATTTTTATGAAACATGGACATTGATTATAAATATTTCCTAGAAAATACATAAAATATCTCATATAATAATGTTATTGGGTAATTAACCCATACCTTGCACTTTCCTTTGGCCGAGGGAATGGTTAACCTCTTGTATAATGACCATAGTATGTTATTAAATTATACCATAACCATATTCATATTTATTATATCAAACATGATTAATTTATTTCATTATACTACCCATTTAATAATCATTTCAATGTTAAATTAACATTTCAGGTAATAATTGCATTCTATATCGTGCATATTTTAACTTGTTATTCATGATCATATAATTTAGATCATGATTTAAATACATACAGAATATAAAACATGATTTATATATCATATATATTTAGAATATAAATATGTAACATATATAGATATAATAAATGGAAAACACCATTTATGGGGACGGTAGGCCGTACGTACGCCTAAATGTTGTTTCCATTTTCATATCGTATCAAACAGAAGTAAGTGAATACGATATATGTATATAACCACACACATATATATAAATATATATATCCAATAGCATTATTATGTCATATATTACATAATAATTAATAATATATATTTATATAATCATCATAAAATGCTGAATTTGGAAATGAATCTCATCGCGTTGGGGAGACGGTAAGCCTTACGTATACACGAGCGACAATTTCAATTTTCTTAATGATTAAAATGTGTGGAATTAGATGGGTTATTAATTGTAAATATGATTTTTCATGTTATTTTCATTTATTATATACATATAACACATCATTATATCTATCCACATAACATAGTGTTGAATAGCAAATTACACCATGATGTGGAGATAATAAGCTGTACGTATGAACACATGGTGACATTATCATTAATAGGATTGATCACATAATATAAGAAACCGGATTTAAATCATTACATAATCATGAATTAAATGAATAATTCACTTTTAGGGTCTTTTCATGTCTTGTGTTTTAGAGAATTTGGCCTTAACTATTACATATCAACTTTAAAATTACATGTAGACACTACTACTCACTATCAATTTCTTTTAAAATAATATCTCTTAAAAATAATCATTTCTAGTTAAATGTTTTATAAATAATGACTTTTACATGATACAATACATGATATTATTTCTCTTTATGGCCTTATAAAAACATTTCAAAAAATTAGAATGAGCAAAAAAGCTCCATAGGGATTATAAATTAATGAAAGAAAACACTATCCCATCAATAACTACAATTCAATGAAACCATAATTTTCAATAATAACATACCTTATGAAATAAAATCATTTATGAATAACACATAGAAATCCTAAATCAATGATGTAAATAGTTGCATACAAAACAAACTTACATTGTTGCTATCATTGCTATAAAGGGAGTTACATTGAAATACACATCACAGAATATTCCCTAAATCTATTTGGAGAAACATTAACATTTACCAGTGTCACATTACCCAATTCATTGGTGAGCTATATCGGGCTCAACCACCCTCGGTGTATCATGAAACCAATAATATATATAAACAATTCCCAATAATCATAACACATTCATATCATATAAAACAAGAATAAAGGATATATAACATTTCCACATTGCAATAACAATATATCATTTCAATATATTGAAATAAACAATTCTTTATCAATTAATTTTCAAAACCATTTAAAACATCTAATAAAGAGATTTTCGAATCAATGTGTCCCATACCAATTTGAAACCCTTAAATGAATCATTATGTGAAAACATTAATTTCAATATAAATAAATCCTAAAAACCATTTTGAAAACATGGGCATTAATGGGAAATATTTATATGTATAAAGTGTTAAAACAATTTAACTGATATTTTAGTTAAAGGGTTTTTATCAAAATGAGAGATGCTTGAATACAAATAATTATGGAATAAAATTTCATAATAACATTATAATATCATAAAATTAAAAGGATCCATGATATAATATTCCAAATGACAATATATACACCATATAAGAGTGAATTGGTGCATAACAACATTGAAGTCTCAATGGAATGTAAATTGAGACAAAATACCTTATAAAAAATATATCCTTAGATTTAGGACAAATAAATTACATAATAATTCGTGAAAAATATAAATAAACTAAATATGATTAGATATTTAGTTTAAATCAATTATAGGACATTCAAAAAAAATTAAGACAAAACCAATGACATAGATGTTTAACTCAATGAATGGAAATTGAGTTAAAATTACTCTTTTCAAGTTCATATCAATGACATGAGAATTTATCAATGGAGTGATTATTTGTATCAAAAGTATATCCACACAAAGGGGAGTGTAAATTAAAAAATAAATAATTAAAAAATAATTCTACACATAATCATAGAATGACATAATTAATAATTTGAAGATTATCCCAAGCAATGGAAAATGGGTTAAAAAGCTCCCTTAATGATTTGGTTAGTTATGAAACATACACCATATGAAAGAAGGATCATATAATAAAGATTAAAATAAATAGAAATTAAGTTATATTATACAAATAATACAATCATGGGTAGTACATACACTATTCAAAAAGAAATAGTGTAAAACATAGCATGAATCTCACAGGAATAAAAAGTGAGATGAAACATATAACCACATTGTAATCAATCGAGTTGTATGACCAAAAGTTAATAAACACAAAATTAATCACATAATACCATGAATATAAATACAATCATAATAATATATATCAAATGGAAGTACACAATACACCACATTCAATAAATAAGTGGCCAACAATGGAAATCTTACAGATAAGAAACCCCTTACCTCGTGTCCAACATGACTTGATCATTCAATAATATCATGAATAATAAAAAAAATTAATCTATACTTAATTAATAAAATATTTCATGTCTATTAATCTTTATATATCAATTTTTACCTTTTTAAACAATTATTTAATTATTTATTTTCATATCAGACATTTGGTCGATATTCAGAACCTAAGATAAAAATGAATTTGTTATAATTATAAATTGTCTAGGAGGTCAAAATTCAATTATATCCAGAATTATATTCATTATTTATATATCCTATATATAATATATATGAAGTATATATATTTATTTATAATATTACATGATTTTTGGAGATAATAAATGAAATTCACCATTCATGGAGAAAGTAAGTCGTACGTATACATGAAATTTACATTCATTTATTTTTCATATCTAAAAGAATGAAAACATAATTATAAATATTTATATTGTAATTAAATTATAATATCATATATAATTTAATTATCTATATTTTTTATTCATTCCACATATGGTATGAACGAGTCATATCACTTTGAGGGGGCGGTTGTCCGCACTTCCTCAAATGAAATTATCACGTTAACCAATTATGGAAACCATATAGTAATGCCATAAATGTATAATAAAAAACAATAGAAACTATAATAATTTAATATATATTACATATAAATACAGTTCCATCATAATCGCCACCATGAGAGGCGGTATGAGATAAATGAACTATCATCGTTTAATGAGGCAGTAGTTTATTGTCCATAGATATAGTATGTTGTTTAACCATTTGATGGAGTTGTTTGTAAGTGTAGTTAGAATACATATCATAAATACAACCTACTATATTGAGGATACTGGTTTTTTTATAATATAAACTAATAAAAAGTTTTAATGGGGTTTGAGAAGTAAAATAAAAGAAATGAGCTTAGGAGAAGACATTGCCTTTAAATCAGGTTACTTCCTTTGGTTTGAATCAAAAAGATTACTTGAAGTTCCTTCTATATAATTTATGGATTCTAGGAGGATGATAGGAATTTAGGGAGATTAATTGGGTAGATAATGGATTATAAAAGGGTCTTGAAATGTGTGAGTAATGGGATAGAAGTGAGGGTTTTTTTAGGGGGAGGAGGGGCTCCTTAAGAATGTTAAAAAATATTATATTAATATATAATGATTTTTGGTTTCTAAATGTCCAAAACATATTAAATGATAAATAATATGACACATGTTAAGAATAAAGACATACAATAATAATAAGAAATGTTTCAGATATTGTTTTAGGTAGGGGATCTTATTGTTTTCATCATTCGAATTTTATTTATTGAAATCATTCATTAACGAGGTAAACAGTGCATCATTAATATGTCATAATTTTTTTATTTATATGGGGCCTAAAAATTATTAAATAAATATCATTATGTATTAAATATTTTTAGATTTGAAATGAATATTTATATTTGAAGAGATAACTTATATAACCCCATGAAATATTTGATTTACTAAAAGATATATGTTTTAGTAGTTTTGTCTTTACATTAAATTAATTAATATATAGGGTCATTTTCACTCCAATGTGGCACCATGGGGTCCCAAAATAATCTTGAGTATGCTTAAGGTCATACGATTATCAAAAAATCTGATTAGGACACATTATAGGGTAATTTAATATTTTGATAATAATATGTTGTTTCCCTTAATTACCAGATTTACCCTTTTACCATTGTAAATAAATTTTTTACAGAAGTATATATTCATAATGTCTAAAAATAAAAATTTTCTATTTTTAAAATTTGGACCACCTTTTTCTAAATATGGAATCCGTTTTTACAAATTCAAAACATAGAAGTGGAAGAAATTAATTTAAAATTAATTCCCACTTTAATAACAAAAAGAGTGTTTTTAAGAAATAATAACTATCAAAAGAATGACACTTATTTATGTCCAATTTCAATGTAAAATTACAAAAAATGACCAAAATAGGATTAAATGGTAAAAATATAATTTAATAATACTATAAAACATTTTATAATGATAATCTAACAATATAAATAAATTATATTAAAAGGCATTTTTTATTTAAAATACCTTATTTTTCAATATTCATAATAAATGACCTTTATCAGAAAAATACCAAAATTTTATCCACTGTAAATTTTGATGTCACTATTCTAATGAAAAATATTATTTTTCCATATAAAAAATCTAAAAGTTACCAAAACTAGATTTAATGACAGTTTACCATCAAAAGACTATAAATTAAACTTTTAATGAATATTTGTGTATTTATGCTTAAAATCATATTAATTATTATTTTAAGATTCTAAGATTTATTGGATAAATGTATTAACATTTTACAAACATTAATATTAATATTTTTTTTTGATTTTTCCATTCCCAAAAATACAACAGCATGAAGTTAACTAACATTTTAAATAATATTATATAATTATTTTTCAGTATGACTCTGCATTGTGGGAAAAATAAGATTTCAAAGAAACATGTTGTTGTGTATCGGGTATGAAATCGATCATATAATCCCCTTTCAAGTAAAATTAATATTTAATTCAAATTTTTTAATAAATATGAAAATTTCATATTCTTTATTTACTTGCGATGTTACACCCTTCCCCCCTTTTGGAATTACTTTCTCGTAATTTTAAAATTCGGCGTAAAAACATCATTGGAAGTCACAAATTGGGAAAAGAGTTGATAAAAATATCACATTAAAAGAAAGAAAGATAAATACAATGGTCACATAATATATAACATACTATGATTACTTTTCTGAAAACATAAATATGGAATAGAAACAAACCATCCATGTTTGATGGAGGGTGGTAGAAAACATTATTTGGAGACTGTTAACCACCATAAAATCACCAACATGTGATGTGTTAAATGGTATTTGATTCCCTAGTAAGAAAGGTTAACAGACAATGTTTTTGTTTTAAGTTACTTTTCATAATGTTGAAGAATTTATTTAAGAGGTTGAATAAGAACATAAGGAAATTACTTAATTTTCATGTTGACCTTTATCCATTACTATATTTCTACCACAAACTCATTTTTCTCCTGACATTCTCACATTGATATTGCTATAATAATATTCTATGGAATATAATAATCCAAAAAAGATGAACTATATTTTTTCCTCAACTTTAGACATTATCCAAAAAAAATTGGTTAGTACACGATCAAATAATCCACAAAAGTATAATCATTTATAAAAAGAATAACTATTCATAATTGCCAAAAATTTTCAATCAATACTGAATGATCAACAATGAAAATTAAATAAACAATTGTCCATAAAATTCATAAAAGTAATCCAAACTATGAATCAAACAAAAATCTCAGAAGGATTTAATATCATAGTATTCATAGATAAATCTTAAAATTTATCTCCAAATAACATCAGTTACAATTAATGGCTCATACTAAAAATTAATTAACCTAATAACATATTCTCTATGATATGTTAATAATTTAAATAAATAAACCAAATTTTAATACGTCAACAATAAAAACATGGATTATTCAAAATAGTATTTCAACAATTAATCCAAAAATTAGATCTCTCAGTTTTCTATTTCCCTTAAGCAAATTATGTTTCCAAAAGAGCTAACATATTCTAAAATAACAATTATCACTTCATCACCAAACCATTTTCCTATATAAAGGATAACCATTTGATAAAACATTTGTTCCCAAAATCAACATATTCTTGATCCGTAAAATAATTTGACTTAAAAGAATAAGTCATACAAACCAGGGAATTCACATAGGACAGTGGTAGGTGAATCACCCTTATCTCCATTCGGTTGTGGGTTCGATTCTTATGCCCTTTCCAGACATGACGGGGCGTTACCCATCTTACGAGTTGTATTTTTTATAAAATTAAAAAAATATCCCTAACATATTTTAACCTCAATTGTTTTCATATACATTTAATTTTCATCCCAATACATTAAGACAACAACAACTTATATATTGTCAATTTTTTTCGCCTCCATATGATAAAATAAAACTACTCCAAATAGAAATAACATCATACATTGATCATGGGGTCTATATTGTTTAATAATCAAATTGTTCACATATGTAGAAGGTCTATACATGGAATCAATGATTTAAAGATACTTCAAAATAATTTTCTTCCTTCATCCAAATACACCTTGTACAACTTTGGACATATGGGTGTTTGAAAAAACAACAGTTTCTAAAAATAATAATCTATGACATATAATTTCAAAAACATCTGAAAAAACATGATTTTTATAAAATAGTCAGATAGAATTTGAGTTAAAAAACTCAATAAATTGTACTTTTAGAACACCATAATTAGGCGTTGAGAGATTATATTGTAAAATAAATTATAAATATGTTGTTCAAGGGTCTCCTTTTTCCGAACCATTTTCAAAATCATAAAAGGCTACAATACCTTATGATATGGTAAAATATATGAAAATTATATGATAAAATTTACCATTCTTGACAATATTAGAATATTAAAAAATAGAATTTGATTAAATATAACCAATGATTCATGATGATATCGTGGTATAGTGGAGGTGTTTGATATCTTAAACAACTTCTTGAAGGTGATTTGTGTGATAGAAAAAGTTTCACAATCATCTGAACATGACATTGAAATAATTTTTGCAAGCATGTCATTAGTAAGAGATATGAATGACGTTTGAGAATACTCCTTCTATTTGTAATAGAACATTCAAGGTCTAAAAAATTTATAATACAAGGATTTAACTAAAATAATAGACATAGGGACTAACAATGTGTTTAATGAAAACTCATTATCCCTAAATTTGTCTAAACCAGCCATTGATACCAACTATAAAGACCCGACCATAAAACATTACATAATCATGAATTAAATGAATAATTTACATTAATGATCTTTTCAGGTTTAGAGTTTTATAGAATTAGGCCTAAACTATTACATATCCACTCGAAATTTACAAGTAGAAACTACTACTCAGTATCCATTTTTTTTTAATGTAAAAACTAATATAAAGAAACATTTATAGTTCCATTATTTAAACCGCATGGAATTTCCATGATCTGATACATGACCCTATTCCACTTTATGTCTTGTGAAAAAATTTCAAAATCATGGGATGAGATAAAAATCTAAATAAGGGATATAATATATGTACTAAAAAAATTATCCCATCTATAAATACTATTCAATGAAACTATTTTTTTCATTCATAACCAACCTTATAAAATCATGTTATTTAGGAATTACATACATAAATAACAATAAAAATGGTAACATGTGGAATAAAAAACATGTTTACATTGTATCTATCACATCTACATAGGGAGTTAAGTTGTAATTCCCATCATAGTGTATTACCTAAATCTCATAGGAGAAGCATTAACGTTTACCTCTTTCATGTTACCAAATGCATTGGAGAGCTCTCTCGGTCTCACCGGCCCTTGGTTTATCATTGAACCACCCATATTTGTAAACAATTCCCAATAATTATAACATATTCATAACACAAAATATAATAATAAAATAAAGATAACATTACTCCATTGTAATCACAATATATCATTTCATGATATTGAAAAAAACAACGCTTTATCAAACAAATATCAATATAATTTATAACATTTTATATTTTTATTTTCGAATCAATGTTTCCCATAACACATTGAATTATTTAAATGAATCATTACATGAAAAAATTAATGTCTATATAAATAAATCCTAGAAACCATTTTGAAAATATGTACATTAATAAGTAACATTTTAAAGAATAAATCATTAAAACATATTAATGGATATTTTAGTTAAAGGGTTTTTTACAAAATGAGAGAAGCTTAAATAAAAATAATTTAAGAGTAACATTTAATAATACATTTATAATATCTTGAAAATGTGGGGATTCATGATATATTATTATAAAAGAATGTATATGCACCATATAACCATGAATTGGTGCATAATAATAATAAGGTCTCAATTGAATGTAAATTGAGATGAAATCACTTATAAAAACTCTATCTATAGATTAAAGATAAATAAATTACATAACAATGTGTGGAAAATATAAATATACACAATATGATTGAATATTTTGTGTAAATCAATTAGAGGATATTCACACATGCTTTTTTTATGACAAAACCCACGACTTGGATGTTTAACTCAATGAATGTAAATTGAGTTTAAATTACTATTATCTTGTTCATATTGATGACATCATAATTTATCAATTGAGTGACTATGTATATCGAAATTATATCAAAAATATGGGGAGTGTAAATTAAAACATAAATAAATAAACAGGGAATCCACACATAATCATAGCGTGACATAATTTAGAATTAAAAGATTTACCCAAGGAATATAAATTGGGTTAAAAATCTCCCTTACCGATTTGGTAACGTACATAACATAAACCACATGAAAGAAGAATCATATAATAAAGATGTCAATACCCATAAAATAAAGTATATTATTCCATGAATAAAATCATTGGCAGTACATAAACTACACAAAATGAAATTGTGGAAAACATAGCATGAATCTCACAAGAATAAAAAGTGTAATGAAAACCCCTTACCACGTTGTAATCAATCGAGTCGTACGACAAAAAATTGATAACCATCAAATGAATCACAGAATATGATGAATATAAATATAGTAATGATAATATATATCATATGGTATTACAAAATACACCACATGCATGAAATAAGTGGAGAAGAATGGAAATCTCACGTTATTAAAAGTGAGATAAGAAACCCCATACCACATGCCCATCTTGACTCGAACATTATTTATTCTCCTAAATAGTAAAATAAAGTTAATTTATACATTATTAAGAAAACTTATCAGGTACATTATACAATTTATTTTAATTATTAATTTGATAGAACAATTAGTTAATTATTTGAGATCATATCGTACATTTTGTCGATGTCCGGAACATGAGTTAAAAATAAACATGTCATAATAAAAAAATTTCCATGTGGATGAAATTACATTATATAAAGACATAAATTAATGATTTAGATATTATATATATAAGATATATCCATTATATATGTGTATTTATAATAGTATAAAACATTTGGAGATAAGAAATGAAATGCACAGTTCATGGAGACAATAATCTGTATGTTTGCATGAACGCTAATTTCATGTCTATTTAATACTTAATGGAATGAAAACGTAATGATAAATTGTTATAAAAAAATTCAACTATAATATAATATATAATTATATTATATTCATCCTTTATACATTTCACATATGGTATGATCGAGTTATATCACTGGAGTGGGAGATAGTCTGCACAACCTCTAATGAAATTATCGGGATTACCCATTACAGAAACCATAATGGTATGATTTTAATGGAAAATTAATTATCAAAGAAGAAATATAAATATAATAAATATCACACATAAATATAGTTCCATCATAATTTCCACCATGATAGGTGGTAGTAGATAATTGAAAAATTATTATTTTGTGAGGTAGTAGTTCGTCGTCCACAGAAACAATATGTTCTTTAACCATTAGATGGAGGTGTTCATAATTTTAATTTTAATACTTCTCATAAAAACAACATAGTATATTAATGGTATTGTTTTTTTATAATATGAAGGAATTAAAAAATATTAGGCGGTTTTATAAGTATAATAAAATAAAAATAATTTAATTGAAGACGTTACATTTAAATAAGGAAACTCCCTTTGGATTGAACCAAAATGATTACATCAAGTTCCTTCTCCCATTGCTAAGGAATTTTTGAGGAGGATTGGGATGTAGGGAGATTAATTGAGAATATTTTAGTCAACTCAATGTGCATTAGAAGTGTGAGGAATGTGATAGAAATGAGGGCTTTTATTAGGGGGAGTAGGGGATCTTTAAAAATATTATTTTATTATATAATTATTTTCGTTTTCTAAAGGTCCAAAACATATTAAAGCTGAAGATAATATGACCTGTGTTCAAAATAAAATAAAAAAATAATAATTGGAAGGGTTTTAGATATTTTTTTAATCTTTATAATCTTAGTTATATAAATGAATCATTAATGAGGTAAACACTGTGTCATTATTGAGTGAGAAATATTTTTATTTATTTGATCTCTAAAAATTATTAAAAAATCAAAATGATGTATAAAATCTTTTAAACATTAAAATTAATATTTATATTATAATAGATAACATATATGACCTCATGTAATAATTTATTTACTAAAAGATATATCTATAAGCCATTTTTGTCCTTAATTTAAAATAATTAATATAAAGTGTCATTATCACTCCCAAGAGCCTCTATGGGGTCCTAAAATCGACCCAAAGATGCCTATGGTCATAAAGGTATAAAACAAAGTGGTAAGACACATGTTAGGGTAATTTAATATTATTATAATTATTTTTTGTTACCCTTATTTACCATATTTACCCTTTAACAATGGTAAATAAATGTTTTACAGAAGTGAATATTCATAATATCTTAAAAAAGTTTCATATTTATAAAATTGGACCTATTAATTCCAAATATGGAATCCATTTTAACAAATTCAAAAATAAGTGGAACAAATTAATTTATAAATAATTCCCGCTGTAAAAAAAGCGTGTTTTTAAGAAATTATATCTATCAAAAGACTGACCATTATTTATGTCCAATTTTAATGTGAAATTAATTCTAATGATAAACATTGGATTAGAGGGTTCAAATATAATGTAATTATACTTTAAAAACATTTTCAAAGATTATATATTCATATAAAAAATTTAGATTAAAAGGATGTTTTGAATAAAAATACATTAGTTTTCACTATTCCTAAAAAATTTAACATTATCATAAAAATACCAAACTTTTATATGAAATAAATATTGATGTTCCGATTCTAATAATGAATATTATTGTGTCAAATAAGACATATAAAAGTAAAAAAAAGTATATGTAAAGATGGTTCACCATAAAAAGGTGGTAAATAGTCCTATTAATGAATATTAGAGTATTTATGCATAAAATGAAATTCATTCTTATTTTATGCCTCTAAAATTTATTGGTTAAATATAAAAACATTTACAAAACATGTATATTCATTTATTAGTTAGTTCAGTCAATAAATACCAATACATTGGAAAGGCGATAACTACAATTTAAAATAATATTATATTTTTTCAGTGTGACTTAGCATTGTGTGCCACATTAGATTTCAAAGAAAATCGTTGTTGTGTATCGAGTATTCCATTAATCATAGCATCCCCTTTAATGTAAAATTACTATTTCATTCACAAATTTTAATAATTATGAAAATGTAATATTCTTTATTTTCCTAAGATGTTTCATATAATGAATATGGTTGTAACATATTTATAATAACATCATAGAATGTAGAAGTTACTGCAGTTATTATTCTGTTATGGAAATAACAAAGAAAAAAGAAATTGGAAGAAGAAAAAAACATTAAAAAAGGTGGTAAATAATTGCCTCTTCTTTTGGTATTTCTTTTTTATTTGAACAAAAGGGCTTCTTAGGTTGGATTTCTACTCAGTGGAAGGCCTCTAACATGATGTGGGATAAGTTGATAAGAGATTTAGGCAGGGTTTGGCTTCATTAAATGGCTTTGGTGGTGTGGTTTTGAGATAATTTGAAGTACCCATTTATAAGATAGGTGAAGGTCACTTAATGAAATGTTTGAAATATTATTTTATTATAATATAATTTTTGGTTTTTAATGGATCAAATATGAATTATTTTAAAGCTAAGGGGTTGATGGGTCGACATATTCTCAACTAATAGGTGTAAAAATTTTAGGTTAACATTTTAACCCTATATTTTATATTTAACTCTAAGTTAAATACTCTAACATTTACCATGTCCTCTTTTATTATTATAATAAATTTTTAATAAAATTATTTTAAAAAAAATCGAACCCCTTGTGTTACTTTATTGATATATCTACCCTTATCTATGTCATTTGTCCTAAACATTTATTTATAGGAATATTATATCAATTAATTATATAAATTTTGTTTTAAAAATTCATTTATGTCAATTTTGAATCTATATGGTATTTTGTTATAGTGAAATTCATAACAAAATTATCACTTGGAAAAAAAATTATTTAATCAATCCAATCAATTTATATTAACCTATAATCTGATGCCTCAATTTAAATTTATTTTAATATTTATAATGACAATTATTTTAATCTTTCAATAATAATGTAATTACAGCATCATCATTGTGTCATAAATAAATTTATTTATTTTATGAATAAAATTTATAAATAAAATACCATTATGTAGTAAATATTATTATCTTTATAATTAATATTTATAGTCAAATTTGTCTTATGTATAACCCAATATTTGAAATGGTTTGGTAATTAAACTGTGAATTTTACACTTTTAAGTGCTATTTAAATAATATAATAATAAATGTCCAAATCTTATCCAAGAGGACCAAAAGGATCATATTTTATTCTAAGGTTGATTTTGGTTGAAATAAACTTACCCAATAGAATTAGGTCATGTGTTAGGGTAATTATAATATCATAGTTAACTTTAATTACCCTATTTAATTTTAACCGTGGTAAATAAAACACAAAAATTACTTTTTACCAAAAATTAGTTTCATCTTATTGAACCAAATTTTACTTATTCATGTCATCTATGTCTCTCTTAATTTTTTAAATTCAATTAATTGATTGGTAAAATTACATTTTATACAAACTTTCAAATTTTCCTTGAAGGTGGGTAAAAGACATTAAAAGTTCAATAAGATTTTCTATATCTAATTTTATTATAAAATGTCTCCAATGAATTAAATTATATAAATATAGGTATTATGTATCTATTTTTAATTTAAAATAAATTTAAATAAAAAATAATTATTGTATAAATAAAAGTCGTTTTTATTCAATAATGCAGTGATTTTCAATATTCATCAAAAATAGAAAGTTCTCAAAAAAATACCAAAAATTCACGATAATATAATTTTGATAATTTGAATTCAAAATCATATATCTATTTTACCAAATTCAAAACATAGAAGTTGCATTAATTAATTTTAAAATAATTCTCATTGTCAAAACCAAAAAACGGTTTTTTAAAAAGTTAAAACATTCAAATGATTTACTTGTGTTTATGTCAAATTTAAATTTGAAATTAGTTATAATAACCTAAATTTTATTTAATGATAAAAATATAATAGAATTATACATTAACACCAGTCAAATGAATAATTTTTTCCCTATAATTTTTTTTTATTAAAAAAAATTATTTCAATTAAAATTTATTATTTTATAACTACTCATCAAAATATGAATGTTATCAAAAAAGTACCAATACATTATCCAAAATGAGTTTTTATGTGCCTCTTGTAAAGAGGAATTTTATATTGACAAATCAAATAAATAAAAGTGTCTAATATTGGATTTAAAAAGGGTTCCTCATTAAAAGGAGGTAAAATTTCATTTTATGAAAAACACTTACTTTAACTAAAAAATTGTATTTCTTCATATATTATGTCTAAGAAACACATAATATGGATGTTAAAATTAGATGGAATATATAAAATTCAAAATGCACATAATAATGTTCATAACCTATTTTAGAAGGATTAGTATGGTAAGTCGTGGTGCACTCGAACTATGTTTTGCATGTAGCGCATGTTATTGAATTGCATTGAAGATATAACTTAAAATGAATTCATGGGATGTTACATGTTTTATTGTATTAATGATCAGACTAATTTGGAAGAATTATAGTATTTTTAACCCTTAAGTTTTTATTTAAATATTTTAAATGGGGAAAAATTATCATTTCATTTATGAATATATTTATAAAAACCTATTAAGGTTTATATGATCCCTGAATTTAAGGCAATTATGGGTTAGAACTTTTTCAGATGAAAAATGAGAGGTGTGATATAAAAATTTAGGTTAAATTATGTTATTATTATATTTGAGGAATCTATATGATTTTTTGTAATGTTATAAAATTAGATATTTATTATAAAATGACTACACGTAGACCCTTTGGAAACTCGTCATGTCGAACAAAGCTGTGGGAATCTAACCAAAATCCCAAGTGTGACAAGGATATATGGCCTACCACTAGCCTACGTGAAGTCCCAAGTCCGTATGACTTATTATTTTTAGTTAAATTATTTAATGGATCAAGAAGAAGTTGATTTTGGGAACATATGTTTTATCTAATGAAAATCCTTAATATAGTAAACTGATTTGGTGATTAAGTGAAAAATGTTAGTTTTGGAATATGTTTTCTCTTTTGGGAAAATAAAGGTATAAGGAAAATAGAATACGATGGGATTTTATATGAGGAGTAATGGTTGAATTTTATTTTTGAAGAATATATGTTTTTATTTTGGACTAATAGTGATTTTGGTTATTTATGGAAATGATTAACCAATATTTGAGAATATGGGATTCAGTTAATTAATTTTAATTATGATAATTTAAGAGTGGTTAATGTTATTTAGATATAAATGATAGGATTTATCATGCATGACTATGATATCATATTCATCTATGTTTGGGGTTTAAATATTATTATTGATTATATTGACGAATTTTATTGAAAATTGTGTACTTAATTGTCTTTGTTGAACAATGGTTATTTTTTGTTAAATTTTTTAGATTAACAGTAGAATTTATTTTTATATTGGATTATCCTTTTTGGGAATTATATTATCTTGTTCTAACAATTTTGGGTTTGGTTAATGTCTAAGTATAGGGGAAATATATAGTTAATTTTCTATGGATTATGTGATCGTTTAGAAGTTGATTCTAGCACTTTTGACGTGACCAAATCCTCTTGAATACATATTGTATGGAGAAAAGATGAATTTGAGATAGATATTTAGTCAAGTATGAAAGTCTAAATGACAAGTAAATATTTTTCCTTATGTCATTTTTAATTATCATAAATAAATTCCTCAAGATTATGAGAAGGATATTAAAAAAAATGGTATTCATTATCTTTTCCTACATCAAAATCAAATACAATTTAACCCATCACAAGTGTGTGGTTTTCTCAAGTTAACATTATCCTGATCATTTTTTTATCACTCTCCATCAGAACATGAAACTTAGTTTCTATTTCATATCCATGGTTTTGAACATGGAATCCTAGTATGTGTTATCTCTAGGGAAATTTTTACTTCTCTATCATTCTTTATAAGTTATATTTATGTTGACACTTTTTCTGATATGGTATTTTCAATGAAGTTTCTGATCCCAATTTTTAAATTGCGAGGATACAATTTCTAAAATGTGGTGAAGAATGTAATGAACCAAGTATTTATAGATTTTTTTTTATGTTAATACTTACGAATATGATATTAATTTTATGTTATGAAGAATACTTTTTCTGACAACGTACTAAACATGCAACAATGGGTTGTTTTGAGATCATGCGTTTCACCCAACATTAAGTTATAACGAAATATTATACAGTAATAATATTATTATTTAAAATGGTTGTTAATGCCAAGATATTGGAATGGTGAAATTGAATAGTATTAACTGAAATTTGAAATATTCATACACATGTTTAAATAATGATACATTGGTTCTATTTTTTTATAAAGGGAAATAAAAACCTATTGAATATAAAGGATGCATTTTTATGAAAAAACAATTTAAAAGAGAATGTGAATCATAAAACACTTTATGGAAATTTATTTAATGAAAAATATATGTTATATATTATATTTTATATATTAAATTCTATCTTATAGGATTTTTAGATTTGATATAATAAAAATTTAATTTTTCATATAAAGTAAAAATTATTCTAAAAATGTAGGTTCACCACATTTTGATGGAGAACACCTTTTTAAATCTAGTTTGTTTCAATTTTATATATTATATTTGAAAAAAAGAATATTCTTATATTGAATTATTACATCAAAATTTACTTTGGATAAATTTTCGATATTTTTCTGATAACTATCATCTTTTGATGAATAGTAAAAACATACTAAATTATAATTGAAAAAAACATTTTCGATCAAGGTAATTTATAAGTTTAAATAGTATTATATGATGGATTTAAAGTATAAATGGAATATATTTTTATTATTTAATCCAATTATTTTTATTGGATGTAATTTTACTTTAAAAATGGATATAAACTCATGTCAATCTTTATATAGTTATTACAAATTAAAAACCCACTTTTTTGTTTTGACAACGAGAATTAATTTTAAATTAATTATTACATATTATATGTTTTGAATTTTTAAAAATGGTTTTCATATTTGGAATTATAGTACATAAATTTTGTGAAAAGGTACCTTTTAGTTTTATTCATTATGAAAAATAACTTCTTTAATTATTTTATTTACCATGGTTTATGGGTAAATATGGTAAATAAGGGTAAACAATATTATTATATGAATAATAAAATAGACAAGAAAATTTCCTAATATTATTGAATGAGATATGTCTAACCATGGACATCCCTAGGTTGATTTTGAAACCCCATTGAGCTACATGGATGTGAAAATGTAATTTTATAATAAATAATTTAATGTAAAGAATATTGTAACCTAAACATGTTTTTTTTGTTAATAAATTTTTATATGGGGTTATATAATGTTATTTTTTACCATAAGTAGTAATTAGAAAGAAATAAATATTTCATACAACAAGATATTTTATTTATAATTTTTATAAATGAAATAAATATATTTATTTATGACACAATGGTGATGTAGTGATTACATTATTAATAAATGATTGACATAAATGAGATTACAAATAATAAAATAAATTTATATTGAATCTTTTTTTTCCATCAAAGAATTTTAGGGATGATTATGACTTGGTATATGTGAATTAATGAAGTATAATTTAAATAATAATGTTTTTATGGATTTTTAAAAAGTTGTGATATGAATAGTATAAAAATTCACAAAAATGAGTTTAAGAAAATACTATATTATTTAATGATATAATAGACATAAAAACCATATATTCAGCCAAATTACATAGATAATTTTCAAAAATTAATTAATGAACCACTTGAGATTATATTGGAATTTTATAGTATCTATATGAACCATATAATATGAATTTACAATAAGACATGGTAGGACTCAAATTAGTTCACATAGGGTTAATGCAAAACGATATGGTTAAATTTGCTACCTAGACTTGTCTATAACCTATTGAATGAAATTTTTCCATCTAAAAAGCATCTTTTATTTGAAATAAATATCATTTGGGCCATTTTAAACCCACAATAAATTTATAATAAAATAATATTTCAATACCTACCTAAAGTGCCCCTCCTCCCTCTTATAAAATGGTTTCACATCTACCCATTTAATAAAAACTCCCAAGACCCTTACCTCATATAAACACATCCCAAATAGACACCCAACATCCCAATATTCCTCTTGAAATACTTACTGTTTAGATAAGGAAATTAAATAATTTCTTTTGGCATAAATCAGCGGGAGGTACACGTTTTAAGAGGGAGAGTCATCTCTGATGTTCATGTCTTTTATTTTACTTCGTCACACTCTATTATATTATTTTTATTTTATTAAAAAAATACCCAGTACCTTCAATATAATAGTATTTTGTAATGATAAGGATTATATCTACACTTACACACTCTTCCATATAATGTAAATGAACATATTGTTTCAGTGTACGGCGAACTACTGCCTCACGAAACGACTATTGTTTGATTTTCTACTTCAACCTCTCATGGTGGCCATTATGATGTTGCTATATTTATATATGATATATATAATATTTATTATTTATCTATTATACTATATTTTTCAAATATAACTTTATGTTTTTCGTGATGTGTAAATACAATAATTTTATTTGAGGAAGTGTGGACAACCACCCCCTCAAAGGTATATGACTCGTTCATGCCATACATGGATCATTTAATGGATGGGGTTAATGAAAATTTGTAACATATATAAAAATTTATATTTTACTATAATTATAATTTATCTATGTATCTTTAATATTTCATTTCCTTAATATGACAAAAAAAATGGAAGTAGTGTTCATACGTACGTATGACTTACTATCTCCATGAACTGTGCATTTCATCTCATGTCTAATAATGTTATGGAATATTATAAAAAAATATTTAATTGATATATATGATATTTCTATCATGCATACTATCCACAAAATGAGCGATATTAACTTAAATAATTATGTAATTTTTATTACATGGTAAAATGTGATATAAAAAATAATAAAAATGAAAAATATTATGAAGAATATAGAAATTTAATTTAGTTTACTATTTAATAGGAACAAGTAACACATGTGAAGAATCAGACTCAAAGTAAGGGACTTCGTCTCAATTTCCTTTCATTGAGACATATTTTGATGTTATGAAACATGATTATCCTATAAGGTCTAAATAAAACACTATCGATGTTTGATATGATGAAATAATGTATTTGAATGATAATTAGAGTTTTCATTAAGTTCATTCATTAATTATTTTTATTCAAGAGTTTTTCAAGTTTCAAAGGACTCTTTTACCAAAACATCGTTTTAAATGTTATAAAATTTTAATCTTATAAAAACATATATTTAATGACCATGGTTTGAAAATGGATTTTAATAATTTATTTATATGGACATGAATGTTATAAAACGTAAATTTATTTCAAGAGTTTCAATGTGGTATGGGAAATGTGGATATAAAAGTTATTTAATTAAATGTTTTAAATGGACTGAATATTTCAATATATTGAATTAATTTTATGTAATTGGGGACTGAAATGATTATAATTTCAATCTTTATAAGTAATGATTTTATAATGGTATGTGGACATTTTATGGGTGGTTACATAATAAACCAATGATGGGTGGTAATGTGATAAACCAAATGATGGGTAATTCTATGATAAACCATGAATTGGTGGTTATTTTATAACCATTAGCGCATTGGGTATGAAAGATGGCATTATGGATATTCCATTTAGTTATATGTTTGAAATTTGATTAATTGGTTATTCCATTTAAGTATTTTTATGTCCCAAGGGACCTTTATATCTTATATTTTTCCTTCTAGGGGATTTGCGGAAATATTTCTGTTACAAAAGGGTAATCAATGATCTTATATTCAGTGATGTGTTTTGCTACTTTGTATTGGTGGAATGTATTACATTATGATAATGTTTTCACGGTTTATAAATTTTTTAAAAAACTAATAGTTTTCTTTAATTATGAATCCTTAATGCTATTTTTATGACCATCCCATGTTTTGAAATTTTTTTCATAGGACAAAATGAGGAATAGAGTCAAGGATGGGATCACAGAAAATTTATGAAGTTAAAACACAAAACGAAGTCATATTTCATTTTAAAGAGTTATTGATTTATGAAAAAATGCAAAGTGATTATAAGTGAATAATAGTAATATTAATGATGTTATATATATGTTATGATCTAATTCCAGAAATCTCTAAAACTATTTGGATCCTAGATGTGAATTAATGTAAATTCACAACTTATTTCAAGATTATTTACTCATTAATATTGTGTCCTTATACATGATCTTCAGTTAGTGCTTGTAAAAAAGGCCTAAATACGCAATCATATTGAAACTATTAAAAGATATTATCTGATTAAATAAATTTTTTATCAACCATTTTGTTATATTTGAATATATTTACATTATTTAACCAAATAGGAAAATGATTTTGAGAAAACATGGTTAAAATGAAGGATTTATTGGTAGATCAAATTATATCATTGTTGAACTAATTGTTTCACCTTTTTAAATGAATATCTCAAAGGATAATAGAATATCAGTTCAAGGGTCCATATTCATAAAAAAGTTTACAATTATTTTATTAGATAATAGAATTACCATTTTGATTCTATAATATGGATATAAAAATAAATATGAAAATGATTTTGATAAACGTATGACTTAAGAAACATGTATATATTTTAGATATAAAAGGATTAATATTTAGGAATTAGTTTTTAGAATCTTAGTTCATGCCAATTACATGTGATAATATGAGTCCTATAGTATTACCCATGATAGTTAGTATGATATTATATCTTGATTATTGTTTATATTATTGATTCCAGTAACTATTTTTACTATTTTATAAAAATTATAATTTTTGGAAGTAATTTATTAAAAATTGGGAGAGTTTAACGACCTGATAATTTAGTATATATTTCATATCAAATAAATATTTTTAAATTTGTTTTTTACATGAATAAGAAATCCAGAACAAATGAAGACACATTTTATGAAGAAAAATATAATCATTGAAATGTATTCATTGAATGGGAGGGTATAAATATATCCAAGTACATTATAAATAAATAAATATATATATATATATAATAAAAATTAAATGTAAATTTTCATATTAAAGCCCTGAAAAAATTCAATTATTGAATAGAAATAATTAATAAAATATTTGTTGCTATAAAAATATATTTTATCTAAAATTTATTTATTACGAACCGAAAATTTTATTATATTGTAGTTAAATGTTGCTTTTAATGATATTTATTGAAAATAAACACAGTATAATAAGATAAATAAAATAAAATATTTGTTAATAGGTATGTAATAAATTCATTTTATACATAACAGAAACAATTTTCCAAAATTTATCATTATTTGTGGTGTGAAAAACTCACAAATATATTAATATGAATCTCAATTTCACTGGGATCTCTACAAATACCATAAATCATGCCTCGCATAGATCACGACTCAGAGAGAGATTTCTCTATTTCCATATCCAATATCATGTGGAATTCATAGGATAAAACAATCAGTCATGGGATATCATATACTTATACATATCATGTGTAACACCCCAAGCTTCCACGATACGCCTCTCTTTCAATAATGCAATAGCTTGCATTGTACGCAAGTTCGAGTTCTAAAACACCGCGACTATTCAAAGTAGCCGTTATGAATAGTAATAACCACCTTTTAAAATTATAAAAAATTTATATTTCAAAATGGACTTCATTTTTGTATTCGTAATATCGAAATTAGCCTATGTTGAATTTTTTGTATTTTTCTGAGAACATCTAATTTTTTATGAATAGTGAAAATTACTTAAAAACAAATTTTTTAATAAAAATAATTTATAGTGATAAATTATACTATTTAGTGGTTTTAAGGTATAATTATAATATATTTTTACCATTTTATCCAATGGTGGTCATTAGAATTAATTTAATATTGAAATTGGACATAAACAATTGCCAATCTTTTGATATAAATTGTTTCTTAAAAACACGCTATTTGTTGTGACAGCGGGAATTAATTATAAAATTTATTAATGCAACTTATATGTTTGGAATTTTTTAAAATAGACATCATTTTTGAATTCGGAATATCAATTATATCTTAGGGTGAAATTTTGGCATTGTTCTGAAAAACATCAATTTTTGATGAATAGTGAAACCACTAAGTGGTGGTTAAATAACTGATTTTTCGTTTAAATGAAATATTACCACTTTTGTGATTTGATTTTCAATAATCAAACATATATGGTTTTCATTAAGAAGTAAAATGTGGTTCAATGAGATTAAAATAATTTTTTGGTGAATAGTAACTTTTAAGTTCTTAATCGCGATTAGAGGTAATTAGTGTAGTTTAAGGTACAAATAATGTTTTAATAATATGAGATGAGCATGAAACTTGTCCTAATCCTATTGGATGAGTCATGGCCGACCAAGACAACCCATGGGTCAACTTGGGGACCCCATGGAGCCACTTTAGTTGGAAAATGACATTAATATATATTTATTTAATGTTAAAATTAAATTGACACAAACATGAGTTGTTTTACTAAAACAGTTTTTAAGTGGGGATACACAAGAACAAATTTTGATTATAAATATTAATTAGAAAGCTAAAATTATTTCCTACATCATAGTATTTTTTTTATAATTTTTAGACATTAAATAAATTAAATTATATATGACATCATGATGATGTAGCGATGACCTCATTATTTAACGATTTAAATAAAATTGGAAGATAATGAAAAATACAAGGCTTACACTTGTCCAAAGCCAATTGGATGAGGATCTTTCGAACCCTTATCACCTTAGCCTCGAATTATATAAGTTTGGGACCTTTATAATCCGAAAAGCATTGTGTAATAATGTAACATTTCAATCATTCCAAAAGAGCCCCTCCTCTCCTCTTATAAAAGGCCCCCACCTCTCCCACCTCATTTACACTTCCAAGCCTTTTGGTTCGGCCAACCTCTGCCCAAATACTCTCCCAACTTCTCTCCCTTAATCCTAGAAGCATTACTTTAGTCAGAAAGCCATCATAAGGATTCCTTTTGATCAATTCAAAAGGAAGAACCCGAAGAAGAGGAGGTTAAAGAACGGTTGAGTCAAGTCAGACACGAGGTAAGGGAACTTCTTAACCCAACTTCCATTCTTTGGGTTAATCTCCTACTTTCAAATTATGTCATGATATTATTATGTCTTATTTTGTATTTTTACTTTCTTTATGTGAACCTATAGTGAATATACATAATATATATATATATATATTATTTTAAAAATGATCTTTGTAAGGACTTTGTCTCAATCTCCTTTCATTGAGGCATATTTGGTTTTATACACAAATTTCTTTTATACGGTGTATAAACCACTTTGACTTTTATGTTTATTCAAATGGAATCTTTTTTATACGAAGCATTTACTAAACGACAAAAGGGAATGTTTTTGTCGTACTTATGCGGCGACAACGACTTCTCCGCCGCCGTGACCACTATTTGAGTTTCGGCTTCCTCTCAAGCCATACCCTTTTTTTAATGAAAAATAAATACCATGTTACACTTTTATTTTATTTTGGTATTGAAAATGGTTTTGAAAGCGTTTTTATTATATAAATATGTTGTATTGATATCTTGTGATTGAAATGTGGAAATGTTATGTTTCCATTATGCATGTTTTATGTGATACGATTATGTTATGGTTTATGAGATGTTTAAACCTGTTCATATGAGAAATGTATTGGACTTAATAAGTGACGGGTGGAGCCCGCTATAGCTCCTCGATGCATCGGTAGGTCTCCTTAGACAACTAGACGTGGAATTGGCCGAGGCCCTTTCCCAATTTGCTTTATGGTTTTGGCCGAGGCCTTAATCATTTTAGACGTCTTGGCCGAGGCCTTGACAAAGTGTTTCAGAATGTCTGGAATTATACATTCCCTCATTATGATAGTGGTTATTGATATATCATGTGATTATTCGACCAGTAGAATATCCATGTGAAGAAGTGAATGTCATTATCTCAATTTACTTTTTCCATATTATGTTGATGTTCAAGTTTAAAAGGCTTTTGTTTTTGTTATACATTGCCTTAAATTTTTATGTTTATTTATGAAAGCTTCCGCAATATTGTAATCCTTACTGAGCATCTGAGCTCACCTCTTTCAATGTTTTAATATTTTCCAGGATGTGAAGAAGTATTTTATGAATGACCTGCAGGGATAGTCAGAAGAGGATATGAGTGTAGACTATGAATACTTTGTTATTAGTTTTTTACTTTATGATGTAATGTAAGATTTATGAATGTATCTAGTGTTTTCCAAGGCTACTAAACTAATCGGTCTTTCGATACTTGATCTTTTGCGATCATGCCAATGTTACGAAGTAATGCACCGACTCTGGGTAGCTGGGGTCGGGGCATTACAGTTGGTATCAGAGGCAGTTTAGTACTAACCTTGGAAGCTAGATGTAGATAAACTCTGATTAGAGCACATAGCCCAAAGAAAGACCTTGAGGATTGGTATAGAAGAACTTCCTAGAATTTTGGTATTATAGAGATGTTATGAGTTTTCCGAGCAATACATCCCTGTCTGGATACGAGCAGGTAGAGGCGGCTCTGGTACAGATGTACCTAGGGGTAAAACCCGAAAACACCGCTTTGAGCTAGACTCGAACGGGAACTGGTGCACGACAACGGGCCTTGTTGCACTCTTGGTTACGACACTCCCGGGGGATATGCTTAAGATAATTCTCTTTTTCTTTACAAACCACTATGAAGGGTTATGAGTATATACTTTCTCAAAGGAAACATTTCTTATTATGATTATGGATTATATCCATAAATAGTTCAATTTATGTAAAGTATTTTACAAATATGGAATTATGTATTTTATTTCATAAACTAATCTAGTTTATGACATTGTTTAGAAATGGCACCTAGTGGAAGGAATGGAAACCGTATCAATGCATGCACACCGTTTAGGGATTTCCCTCCTTCTCAAGATAATTATGGTGGAGCTAGTGATACAACTGGTGCTGATCAGCTTCTCACCGTACTGGGACAACTCACGCAGGTTACGAATAATAACCTTACTCGTATGGAGCACCCTGATCCGCAACGTGGAGGATCAATGCTAGACTGTTTCATGAGGCAACAACAACCAACCTTCAATGGGAGTACAAATCCTATAGTAGCTGAGCAATGGATAAATTTCTTAGAGAAAATATTCCATGCCTTGGGGAGTAGTGAAAGGGAGAAAGTTGTCATGGCAGTTTACCGCCTCACTGGAGATGCCGATCAGTGGTGGTCACTGATTAAAAACACAAAGGAAGATGATGACGTATCGAATATGGAATGGAGGGAGTTAAAAGAGATTTTCTTAGAAAAATACTTTCCTTGTGACCATCGAGCAGATATGGAAAGGCAATTTCCGAGTCTGAGGCAGAAGGAGGATGAGAATTTCCCAAAGTATGAGGCTAACTTTACAAGGTTAGCGAGGAATGCCTCCGATTATATACGTAACCCAATAAGTAAGATTGATCGTTTCTTTAATGGGTTAAAACCATTTCTCTGTCGAGCTTTAGTATCACAAACCTTCTCATCATACGAAGATATTGTCTCGTGTGCTATCAAGACAGAAAAGGAATTCTCTAAGTCTTTTGACATCAAAGTAAAGAAAGAGAAGAAGAGAACGGTGGAACAAGAGATAGATAAAAGGGAAAAGGGGAAAGAAGGATTTTCCATTATGTGATAATTGTGGGAAGAATCACCCCGGTACTTGCCTAAAAGGAATGGGAGTTTGTTATAAATGTGGAGAAAAGGGTTACCAGGCTTGTGATTGAAAGGGAAAGAAAAGGGCTATCAAAGTTGAATGCTATAATTGTAGAGAAATGGGTCATTATTCAAATTAATTTCATAAGCATCAGGTAAACTTACCTCAGAAAAGGCCAAGGGATCAAGGACAATCTTATGCTGTTACTACAGTTGAAGCAGAATAACTAATGTATTGGTGCTTTTGGACTGATGGATTATATTTCGTTTATTAGAATAATGTGATATATATATATAAGGATTGTACTTCAGTACTTGTTGATTTTAGTAAGGTTTTAATATGATGAAGGTAATCATATTTTTAGTATGTGACAATAAGAGAAACTTTACATTGTTTGGGGAATCTGATAAATTGATTTTGGAATTAAGAGACCTTTTAGAGAAAGTCTGGACAGAGGTATTTTGGATAACTATAAAGGTTGGAGTAGATTAAGTTGATCTTTGGATAGTATTGTTTAAGGTTAAAACATTTATGATGATTATTTTTGGAATATTATAGTACTATATTTTTAGGAAAAGGACAACCTGCAGGGTGGGGCATAACCTATCACGTCGGACAAAGCTGCAGGAATCGAACCCACAACCATAGTGCGACAGGCCTTTATTTCCTACCACTAGCCTACAGGAAGTCCCTGGTTATTAGAAAAAAAATTTACTAATCTAAATTGTATGTGTTAACATTTGGAACCTTATACAATTAGGAAAAGTATAATATTTTTGGGTTCTATTATCTTTTTGAGTGAAAGGTGAGTTGAAGGTTGAAACTCTAATTTTCAGGCATAAATATATATATACCTATCTATTATTCAATGAATAAATTAATTCTTAAACTTTAGTAAAGATATATTATAACAAAAAAATGTGTTATCCTAATACCTTATGTCTTGTTGAACTGATGATATTTTAAATCAACATAGATTGAAGGATTTGAGGCCCTCAATTTGACAGTTGATTGTGATTGATGACCTCAATCACTCCCTACAAATATTTACGTTTTTCCTCCAATTATATGTCTCTAATTGCCACCAATGTTCTCCTAATCAGGATCATAATTGGGTGGTGACATTTTCATTTCCCTTTCCCTCTTATTAAGGCTAAATTTTATTAACCTTATTTCCGATGTGGGTTTTCCACAAAGGTATTTTCTATTTTCAACCTTTTATTTTCAAAGAAAAATATCAAATTTCGAGGACGCAATTTATTGAAGGAGGGGAGAATGTAACACCCTGAGCTTCCACGATACGCCTCTCTTTAATAATGCAATAGCTTGCATTGTACGCAAGTTCGAGTTCTAAAACACCGCGACTAATCAAAGTAGCTGTTATGAATAGTAATAACCACCTTTTAAAATTATAGTAATTTTATATTTCAAAATGGACTTCATTTTTGTATTCGTAATATTGAAATTAGCCTCTGTTGAATTTTTGGTATTTTTCTGAGAACTTCTAATTTTTTATAAATAGTGAATATTACTTAAAAACAACTTTTTTAATCAAAATAATTTATAGTGATAAATTATACTATTTAGTGGTTTTAATGTATAATTAGAATATATTTTTACCATTTTATCCAATGGTGGTCATTAAAATTAATTTAACATTGAAATTGGACATAAACAATTGCCTATCTTTTGATATAAATTGTTTCTTAAAAACACGCTATTTGTTGTGACAGCGGGAATTAATTATAAAATTAATTAATGCAACTTATATGTTTGGAATTTTGTAAAATAGAAATCATTTTTGAATTCGGAATATCAATTATAGCTTAGGGTGAAATTTTGGCATTGTTCTGAAAAACATCAATTTTTGATGAATAGTGAAACCACTAAGTGGTAGTTAAATAACTGATTTTTCGTTTAAATGAAATATTACAACTTTTGTGATTTGATTTTCAAAAATCCGACATTCATGGTTGTCATTAAGAAGTAAAATGTGGTTCAATGAGATTAAAATAATTTTTTGGTGAATAGTAACTTTTAAGTTCTTAATCGTGATTAGAGGTAATTAGTGTAGTTTAAGGTACAAATAATGTTTTAATAATAAGAGATGAGCATGACACTTGTCCTACTCCTATTGGATGAGTCATGGCCGACCAAGACAACCCATGAGTCAACTTGGGGACCCCATGGATCCACTTTAGTTTGAAAATGACATTAATATATATTTATTTAATGTTAAAATTAAATTGACACAAACATGAGTTGTTTTACTAAAATAGTTTTTATGTGGGGTAACACAAGTCCATATTTTGATTATAAATATTCGTTATAAAGCTAAAAAGATTTCCTACATCATAGTATTTTTTTATAATTTTTAGACATTAAATAAATTAAATTATTTTTGACATCATGATGATGCAGCGATGACCTCATTATTTAACGATTTAAATAAAATGAGAAGATAATGCAAAATACAAGGCTTACACTTGTCCAAAGCCAATTGGATGAGGAGATTTCGAACCCTTATCACCTTAGCCCGGATTTATATAAGTGTGGGACCTTTAGAATCCGAAAATCATTGTGTAATAATGTAACATTTCAATCTTTCCAAAAGAGCCCCTCCTCTCCTCTTATAAAAGGCCCCCACCTCTCCCACCTCATTTACACTTCCAAGCCTTTTGGTTCGGCCAACCTCTCCCCAAATACTCTCCCAACTTCTCTCCCTTAATCCTTGAAACTTTACTTTAGTCAGGAAGCCATCATAAGGAGTCCTTTTGATCAAATCAAAAGGAAGAACCCGAAGAAGAGGAGGTTAAAGAACGGTTGAGTCAAGTCAGACACGAGGTAAGGGAACTTCTTAACCCAACTTCCATTCTTTGGGTTAATCTCCTACTTTCAAATTATGTCATGATATTATTATGTCTTATTTTGTATTTTTACTTTCTTTATGTGTACCTATAGTGAATATACATAATATATATATATTTTATTTTAAAAATGATCTTTGTAAGGACTTCGTCTCAATCTCCTTTCATTGAGGCATATTTGGTTTTATACACAAATTTCTTTTATAAGGTGTATAAACCACTTTGACTTTTACGTTTATTCAAAAGGAATATTTTTTATACGAAGCATTTACTAAACGAAAAAAGGGAATGTTTTTGTCGTACGTATGCGGCGACAACGACTTCTCCGCCGCCGTGACCACTATTTGAGTTTCAGCTTCCTCTACAAGCCATACCCTTTTTTTAATGAAATATAAATACCATGTTACGCTTTTATTTTATTTTGGTATTGAAAATGGTTTTGAAAGCGTTTTTATTATATCAATATGTTGTATTGATATCTTGTGATTGAAATGTGGAAATGTTATGTTTCCTTATGCATGTTTTATGTGATACGATTATGTTATGGTTTATGAGATGTTTAAACCTGTTCATATGAGGAATGTATTGGACTTAATAAGTGACGGGTGGAGCCCGCTATAGCTCCTCGATGCATCGGTAGGTCTCATGAGACAACTAGACGTGGAATTGGCCGAGGCCCTTTCCCAATTTGATTTATGGTTTTGGCCAAGGCCATAATCATTTTAGACGTCTTGGCCGAGGCCTTGACAAAGTGTTTCAGAATGTCTGGAATTATAAATTCCCTCATTATGAAAGTGGTTATTGATATTGCATGTGATTATTCGACCAGTAGAATATCCATGTGAAGAAGTGAATGGCATTATCTCATTTTACTTTTTCCATATTATGTTGATGTTCATGTTTAAAAGGCTTTTGTTTTAGTTATACGTTGCCTTAAATTTTTATGTTTATTTATGAAAGCTTCCGCACTATTGTAATCCTTACTGATCATCTGAGCTCACCCCTTTCAATGTTTTAATATGTTCCAGGATGTGAAGAAGTATTTTATGAATGACCTGCAGGGATAGTCAGAAGAGGATATGAGTGTGGACTATGAAGACTTTGTTATTAGTTTTTCACTTTATGATGTAATGTAAGATTTATGAATGTATCTAGTGTTTTCCAAGGCTACTAAACTAATCGGTCTTTCGAGACTTGATCTTTTGTGATTATGCCAATGTTACGAAGTAATGCACCGACTCTGGGTAGCTGGGGTCGGGGCGTTACATCATGTATCAATTTTAATGTCATATGACCATGTTTGGATACTAATCCTCATCACGTAATAATTGTAACAACCTAGGAACTTTTAAAATATAATTTTTATTCTCAAATTGAATAGATAAATTCATTGTAATTTTATAATGAAATAAGTGGTATTTATCGATATTATAGAATCAATACTAATTTAATTGTAACCTCTCATATGGGAGTATAAATAAAATTTATATATCTTTTATGTGAAATCATTATATATTTATAGCATGGAATAAGTTGATAAATATTTTTGAAATAAAAAATTATGTTTTCGTATTTTTGTAAATCAAAAATAATTAATTATCCCTTCCGTTACAGTACCCCGAGAGTACCGCCTCTCTTAAAGTGTCATGCCACCACTACATCACTCACAGATCTATAATACCGTCATTGCTATAGTACTGCTATAGTACATAATCCCAATAGGTTTCGAACCCCCATTATTCATGTAGGAGTAAGTGGTGCTTACCAAGTAGCCAAACCCCAACTACACAAATAATGAAATTATATATATATATATATATTATAAGATAAATACTTTATTCCTTGAGTCATCACTAATATAAACACCAAAATATAGAACATTCATTCATTAATTTTTTCTATATATCTATTATTATTATTCTATTAATAGAATTAACGAAAATATTAATCTAGAATATAAATAAAGAGAAAACACCCCTCTACTATGTTGTAACTACCACTCATCACCACATATTCTCCTCACAAAAAAAATACTTTGACTGTGTTTATTTTAATCTAGTTACCCTCCCAACCCTCTTTCCAACACCCAATACCTATAGGTATCACCAAATGGTCAAAACCTAGGGCCTGAATAAGGTTCTCAAGAAGAATAAGATCAAGAGGTAAAATCTTATTTCATTTTATTTCATTTTATTAACATTATATTTTATTTTCCGTTATTTTTATCTTCTAAAATCCCCTCATCTATGTGAAATGATAATACAATATCTAAAATGTACTGGAATTTTAATTTTTTAATGTCATATACATAATCTAACCTCTCCTCTTTCTTTTGTATTCTAAAATTTAAAACATTGAGTGTGATGTGTTGATTTACCATTATCATGGACGATGGGTTTTCATTTACTTTTATCACCTTTAAGGATTATCATAATACAATTTCTATTTTTAAATAATATTTTATCATAAATATTATAAGGTATATAATTTTCTTTAACCAGTGTGTAAATATGATATTAAATAAAACACTATATGTTCATGATGGTTGTAAAAAAAGTAATTTTCATTAATGTTTTAATTAATGAAACTTCATCATATCAGTGAAAAAATGATATATGTTATCATTTTAAATAACCGAAACTTATTAATACCATTTCATTTCACATATGGAGTTTTTTCCATTTAAAAAAATCTATAATGAAGCAATTATAGGAATCATTAAATAAATATACCTGGAACAATGAAAAAATATATTACTAAATTGGTGTAAAGATTTTATATAAATTTTATATAAGTTATTTTAAATGTTAATATTGTTTTTTAATTTATTTTAAATACACTATAAACAAATATACATGAGCCTTGAACATGTTTCAATTATGGTGAATCTAGGTAAAGAGAATTTTCATGAAAATTACTCTTTAAAATTTAAATTTTTACAAAATTCAAAAGGAATGTATTTATGATTATGTATTCATGTTTTATAATAATTTTTTAGTTTGTGGAATTTTTTTATGATGATGGTCGGGCCCCATATATCCCCTTAATTAATTATGTATGTTTATGTTTGATTTTGACCCTATGGCTACTACAAGTGTACCCGCAATGGTTACACCATATGATATACAAGAGGGGTACATCATAAGGTAGCCATGAGGGTAACGTTTTAAGGTATTTATAAGGGTTAAAAATCATATATAATCCATGGGAGTTGTAATATTATGTATGTAATTCATTTTGATTAAATTCTAGGATTATTTATACTTCCAAGGATTTATAGAATTTTTTACACAAACTAATTATATGGTTCTTTAGGGGAAAGAATGATGTCTTATTGAGAATAATTTCACGTGTTTTTAAGTATTCATAGTCAAACTATTCATTTCAATGATTTCCCATTACAATCATGGTGTCCTCGTCCCAGGTTTTTAAATGTTTTCACCTAGTTTATGGATGGGTAAGAGAAAAAAAGAACCCAAGATATATTTTATGAATAATTTTCAAGAAAATATATCATGTTTTATTTATAAAATCAGTATATTGGTAAAAAAGTTGACTATTTTTGAAAAAAAATTTATTCTTATGTGTTTATATGTTTGAATTATGTTGTAATCCTCAAAAACACTAAACAGAAAAAAACATTGGGAATGCAATAACTATATTATAGTAGAATTATTAATATTATGAATTTTTTAGGTCCATGTATTTATATTTGTTATCATATAATATAGTATATATCTATAAGGGTTAGGATTATGTTAATATAATATCATAAATTGTTTTTACCTTTTTATTTTGCTGAAATGATATAATTTTTGAAAATTTCATTGTTGCTTCTTCTATGATATATCTATTGAGAATGGTTTTTCATAGAAGAAACAAGGATATTCATGTTCGAAGGATCCTAGAGAATGATAGTTTTTGGAATCCAAAACTTTTAATGGTAGGAATTGTAACTGAGTAGTTTTTGATAAAAATAGATCAGTTGATGTAGGACATAAATAACAGCGATATTAATGTAAGTGAACATATTATGTTACTAGAAATGAATATTACAGTAATATAAATTTTAATGTGGAAACACCCACATGCTTTTAGGGTATCTTCTAATGAATTAGTGTATGATGGGTAGAATAATGCCCTTGAGAATATATTTGATAGCAAGGGTTGTTCATATGATAAAAATTATTGTTTTTTATTTCTCTATTAGAAGGCTATTCCAACCACTAGTGGTCAGTGGTCCATAATATATGGGATGTATAAGAGATTAATATATTATAATGGGATGAATTTATAATCTTTTTCCTTATCTAATATCTTCATATGGTTGTTATATTTCAGATGGAAAAAATAATTCATTGAATGGAAATAGAAAGAAGAATATTCAGTAGCTTTGTATGATGAAAAAATCATTCAATTGGAATGGAATGCTCTAAAACATATGACAGATCATGATTAGAAAATAAATCATATTTTACTTAGGATTAACGCCATGATATAAATGTGCATTTTCCTCTAGATAACTAAAATGCTATGATAAGTATTTAAATGTGATGAAGTGGTAGAAATGGAGTTTACATATGATCACATGTACGTTGAATGAAATTTGTTGAAAATGTCCAAATGGATGTTAATGGGTTAGAATCAATCAAATAAAAATGAAGGCACTGATGGTCACCTTCCAATGTGTGGGAATTGTGTTAAAAATTACAATGGGGAATTCCATGTAAAATCATTGATTTATTTTTCAAAATGTTATGTTTGGACATATGGACCAATATTGAAAAGATGAATTACTTTTACTATAACATAAATATCTTTTATCGGAATTCTTTTAGCCGAAATTTAAAAAACCACCCCTAAACCATTCCGAAAAATGGTTTAGGGGTGGTTTATTAAAAACTTTTGCAAAAGCCTTTTATTGTTTTACAGTGGAAACACCCCCACCAAATCCGACCATCTTCCCCAACACACGCAACACTTCTCTTCGAACCCACCCGAACCATAGCTCTACTCCCCTCCCAAGCCGTCGGTGACCTCACCGCTCGTCGCTGCTGACCCCCCTTCTCCCCTCGACACCCGCGATGTCGCCTTCTCCCTGGACCCCGTCGAGTTCCTACCATAGGTCAGATCCCCACCCTTTCCACCGGTGGATTTCATAGTCATAGGTATTTTTTTTCATATTTTTTTTGAGCCTTCAGTGCATATGGTTATTGAAATGTGAAACCCTTTTGTATGTATAAACAATTCTTGGAAGAGGTGAGTGTTCATTCATGATTCATATATATTCACCTTTGTTTGTTTGGATTTGGATACAAATTATACTTAATTAGGAACATTGATTTAACCACTAAGTGATGACTTGGGTCAAGGAGAAGGGTCTATAATCATGATTTCGGGTTTTTAATTTGGTCCTACATAGATTCGGGAAACTCTAGGTTAGTTAAATATCTCCCAAAAGGGATGTTTTATAGTATTTTATGGGTGTGTGATTTCACAATCTAGATGTGTGTTATAGGGTGACTTGGGACCTAAAGATTCAATTTCATGGATTTATTGGATAAATAGGATCTTATATTTTCATGAAACTATAGATTGGAATAAATTAAATATAGTAGTGTGCATACTCAAAGGAATATCATGAAAATGGTGAGACTGTGTCATCTATGTTATGGATGATCAATACCTAACCTCAGATGGATTTGAGGATTTTTTTAACAAATAATTATACCTATATACCTTTCATGAATTAGGAAAAATATTTTTTTATCTTAATCATAGAGATATCTCATGTTTGTAATATAGAGCACAATTTACAAACCGTCCTCACATTTTTACATGAAGTATCATCTATTAAATTTCTAAAATCACGTGTGTTTGAGTTGGTTCTATGACTTAATAATAACTCTATGTTTTTAATGTTTTTATATATAATTTAATTGATATTGAGAATAACTTGATCATAGAAAATGTGTACATTATAGGGAATATTAGTGGAGGGAACGCCATTTTCAACATGATCATAGGTGAAAACTCTGGCAGCGGAAATAAGTATAGAAGGAAAAATTATCCCTGGGGTAGAAAAGCACCAGATAACCAATCCACAAGGTATATTTACTTTTATCCACTTAAAAATAATTATTTGTGTTAATTCTCATATGTCTCTTTGGATCACTTAAAAAGGAAATATATGATAGTATTTTGAGAATTTCACAACTATGGTCGAATATGACATCTAAAACGTTTCTATACTTATCCTATGAATTCCAAATGAAACAATGATTTTAATCTATCTCAATCCTATGGCCGAATATGACATCTAAAATGTTTTTGGATTGGTTTATTTATATCTCATGGCCATGTAATTTTTCTTCCATTATCTAATATGATTTATTTTATTTATCTTGTTATATATGAGAGATATTGTCTTGTTCTTTTAGTGTGAAATCACTCCCACGGTTATGTGGGTTGATACCAAGGTGCTTGTTTCTTGCCCATGGTGATCATGAATACTCTTTGGGACCCATGTTAGTTCTTCAAAAAATATTTTTATAAGAGGTTTTATTTCTATGAATGGTTGGTAATACGGAATTATTTTATGAAAATCTCTAACAGTGTGTCCATCCATGTTTCACCACACACATTGAACTATGTTATCTTAATATTGAATCGATTCATTTACTTTTTGAGTATACTTTTCTTTTTCTTATTTTATTTTCCAGAATTTATTTATAAAATCCATCTATATAACTAACATCTTAGTTTTTTCATTAGTAGAATGTTTTAACATTCAACAAGGATACTGTTAACATCCCTCCTTTTTATTAGTTCTTTTAGATGATGAACCGTTCATAATCATCTTAAATTTAGATTACAAGGCCCCATACCACCTGTTTGTGAAATATTCTTAGGAGGTTTTTTCATAAATTATTATTTCACTTTTTCTTAAGGATGCTTTTTATTTATTCACTAACATATGTGGCCCGCTTTTTTTAATTGATGAATATAGATGTTGTTATGAACATAGAAAAATCCTATGAATAATACTTCATCATACATCAGACACATTTTCAAAACATCCAATTATTTTTTATTTATACATGTTTATATTAACCTATGGATGATTCTTCTTTATATAAGGATATCTATCCCTTAGAATCGGATTCCATTCTAAATTTTCATTTAACAGTCTATACCAATAATAAAATTCACAATAAATGATGTTTTCGCAACACCAACATTCATCAACAACCCACGATCATCTTATTTCATTTTAATAATGACATTATGTCTTGTTTATAACTTGTTTATATTTTTTAGGGAAACCAACTTCCTTAATTTTCATATCCTCCTTAGATAAGGTGAAATATTCCATCAAACATTTCAAAATACATACTTGTACATAAATGTTTTCCTACCCTCTCCATTCATAAAAACAGATTTACAAACATTATTATGAGAAGTTATGGATGGTGACTCTTCCTTATTAGTGGACTAATTACATTAAATTCAGTGCTTGATATCCCTTTTTATAAAATAGATTCAATAATACATAATTGATTATCTTATTTAAGGCTATGAAACCTATTTTTATTCTTGAATAATCCATTTTCTTATATAACTCTAGATTCAACAAGTGACTTTACATCAGCATGAAACCTACAGATCATGTTATGAAGAAAAAAAGTTGTTTCATAACAGCACATGATGAGTCATGATCATCCATGACACACTTTGATCATATTTTATATAAATTTGACTTGAAATAATTATTACATCACTAATTTCATCCACTTTTCAGATTTAATCAGATCTTTTATTAGCTGAATAATATATACATTATTACCACATCCACCCCATGGATCATATATCCCGCTAAATATTGGGCCACATCATACAATGGTTATAATTATTTAATTTAATGGGTCAGGGGATCCTCATTCTTTATTTAGTTGAGTAATGTGGTTGGACATTGATCACTCACCCTAATCTTGCAATTGAATTATAATCCTTTTTGGTGGTACTACATTAGATGACACCTCTAGTGGGTCATTTACGAAAATGTATTAATATAGGAAAACTTTATGTGACATATTTATATTATTGTTCAACTAGTATATATGAATCTATTTCCCTATTTAGTTATAGTTATTCGCTTTAATTTTTTTTATTATTCTATAGGCACATTTTGATATAAAAAGATAATGGATGGATCACATTACTGAGTGACACACCTTATTATATTGAGGGTTTGAATGAGTTTTTAGATTTTTCTAGTTCCAACCGATCCGTTGAAAGGATAATAAGATGTCCATGTCCTAAATGTAAATTTAGAAGATGTTTGGTGGGAGATGAAGTTGATTAACATTTAATATTGAATAAATTCCCTCGTCAGTTTTGGAATTGGATTTGACATGGATAATTGAACATTATTGAAATATTGAGCACTGATGTCAATCCACAGAATTACCTCCCAACATCTTCCACAATATATAATGAAACAAAAAACTTTATAAATGATGAATTCGGCACTTCAAGAGACCACCATAAACATTAAAACATACCAGAAATACCAGATAAGGGTGATACAAATAGCAACGAGACCAGTGATGTTTTTGATACTATAACACAACTAGATCTAGATTGTAAGATATCATTAGTTCCTCCTCTGGATTCTGTGGATCCAAATGTAAGAGAAAACTTCATTGAGTAAAATGTGTTTCATGATTTAGTTGATGATGGAAATAAATAGTTGTATAGTGGGTGTTTGAAATATTCAAATCTTTTTTTTGCTTAAGTTGTACCATATCAAATCACTATGTGTAATTACAAATAAGCCAATGTCTATGATATTGGAATTTATTATTTATGAATTTACTGATGCAAAAATCCCAGAGTATTTTTATGATATTAAAAAAGTTGTTAAGAGGCTCGGTCTGAATTATAGAAAAATACATGTGTCTCCCAATGATTGTATGCTTTATTGGGGAGAGGAATCATGTAGATATAATTGAAAAAAAATTCTTCTTCTAGATAGAAGTCAAAGGGTGATATTGGAAGTCTGAATCAACATAATTTCATGGAGAAGAAGAAAATGAACACACCTGCAATGTTTTTACATTACTTTCCATTGATGCCTCGATTGTGATGATTATTAATGCCATAGAAAACTTCCGAAAACATGAAGTGGCATTATTTAGATAATTAGAATGATGGGTTAATGAAACATTCATGAGATTCAAAATTTTTGGAGACATTTGATTCATTATATCCATATTTATCAGATAATACTAGGAATTTTCTATTGGGATTGGATGCCAATTGATTCAACCCATTTGGGGCATTGAGTACCAGTTATAGCATTTGTCCAGTTGTTTTGATCCCTTAGAATATGCCTATGTGGTTGTGTATGCAACACACATCTTTTATCATATTTATTATTATTCCTAGAAAAAAATTCCTAGAAATGATATTGATGTATACTTATAGCCTTTGATTGAAGAATTATAGGATTTATGGAGCAATGATGTTGAGACATTTGATGCTTCTTCTAAAACAATGTTCAATATCCATGCTTCTTTAATGTGGACCATTAGTGAATTCCCTGGGCTTGGGAATTTATCTGGTTAGAACACATACATATTTTTGTCTTGTCCCATTTATATATTTTATTTTGAGCCCAAAAGGCTACATCATAGTAGAAAATGGTGCTTCTTGTGACATCAAAGATTTCTGGATGAATGTCATAGATTTCAGCTGAACCGATCAAAATTTAATGGTTTCATTGATCGTAGACCACCTCCAAAGTTGTTAACTGATTCTGAAATATTGACACAACATGAAATTGATGAAACAGAATTTAGTAAGGTTCAACATTTGAATGAATGCAGAAAATGGATCTTAAGTGCATCATCATGTGAAATTAGAACACAACAATGGAAGAAAAAAAGTATATTTTTCAAACTTATGTATTGGGAAATTAAATTGTTGCATCAAAATCATGATGTGATGAATATTTAGAATAATGTTAGTGACAATTTGATTTCCACATTACATAGTGATCATAGAATTTTTTAGGATCATCTCAATGCTCATAATGACTTACAAGTAAGGAACATAAAATGTTATCTCTTGCTAGATAAGAATGTAAAGTATGATCTGGAAATTTTTGCAATGAAAAAATAATGATAAAGATACATTACTTCAAATTGTAATGAATTTTAATGTATTTTATGGGTATTCTAGTATCATCTCGATGTGTGTTGACTTGAAGAATCATAAGATACATGGATTGAAAAGTCATGATTCACATATTTCATTACAATAGTTACTACCATTGACATTGTGTACATTATTTCCTGAAAAAGTTACTACAATTGTACACCAATTCTACACAATTTTTAGGTAATTATGTGAGAAATTTCTACAGCCATTTTAGCTTGAAATCCTCCAAGAGAGGTTTTTATTAACCTTTTATAGAATGGATATGATCTTTCCACCATAATATATTTACTTTCACGATTCATTTAACTGTGCATTTGGTTGAGGAAGCTAAATTAGGAGGCCCCATTAATTATCAATGAATGTATCCAATTGAGAGGTATTTAATTTATATGTTTGTCAGTTAAGTAAATAATTTTTGTCATTTAAATAAATGACTATTTATGATTATTTTATATCACAGATATCTTGGGAATTTGAAAGAATACGTGAGAAATAAAGCTCAACAAGATGGCTCTATTGCTGGAGGCTATTTGGATGAGGAGTGTCTTACCTTTTGTTCCAGATACATGGATGATATTGAGACAATATTTAATCAAGTTGGACATGTTGAATACATATTGACTCTATCACAAATACATCAGAAATAAAAAATATTTATTGTTATTTCCCAATCAGTTGGGAGGACCTCAAATGTGATAATAACAAAATTGGAATTATTAAAGGCACATAGATAAATGATGATAAATATTGAAATTATAGATCCATTTATTGAAGAGTTGAGGATAAAAAAAGAGATGAATGAGAACCAGAACGCGAAATGAGAATGATATAATTAATACTGTGAATAAAGAGCCTATAGAATGTTTTTCATGATGTGTATGTTCATACAAATTGTAATAAATACAAATATTATATTGACACACACATTTGTTAAATATAATAAATTATAATTCCTTTTTTAGATCAAGAATACCGATACTCGAGATGATTTTTCAGATGATTTGAAGTTTCTTGCTAGTGGTCCTATAAAAAAAGTTAAAATGTTCGACACTTAAAATGTGAATGGTATTATATTTTAGATAGTCGATCGGGAAGTGGTTTTGAAAACACATAATAGTGGTATATTTGCATTTTATGATGTGGGATACTATGGAATTATGCATGATGTTATTGAATTAAACTACCACTGGAATTTTTCTGTTGTGTTATTCAAATGAAATTTGGTCGATATTATCATAAGTATTAAAAGAGATTCCTTCAAATTTACTTTTGTGAACTTCTCTCTCTTGATGGATGTTGGTGATTGTGAAATGCATGATCCATATGTCTTATCATTGCAAGAAAAAATATTATATTATGTGAATGATGTTGTGGATGAAGGGTGGAGTGTAATTTCTCACATAATACAAAAAGATTTGTATGATATGGGTGATGAAGTGGATGATTTGACCTATGAAATTAAATCTCATCAACAACAAGAAATAGAATAATTTTTCCATAATGAAATTGAAAATATTATTCTAGAAATGTTGAAGGATGTGGATGAATTAATGGATCCGGAAACTGACATGATTGAAAAGTAAAATGATTATATGTATAGTTATTTATTCATTCATCAACCACTAATTTAATTTGTGCAGTCATTCATTATCATTGTTATATTTATTTTGTTTGTTAGTACTAGGAATATATTATCATTTTTAAATTTATTTCTACATAATTTTATTGAAATATATTTTTATTACTTAATTTTATATGATTAAATTACATGAATTACAAAGTGGAAGCAGTACACTATTTCATCCACTACTACAACAGATGAGGATCCATCTGTCTCCAACCCCACAGCATCTGAGCCACCACCTTCGCACCCCCTGCTGATCTCCTCCTACATCATCTCTCACACCCTCAATGTGTGTCCCATTAGAGGCTGAGTCATTGACTCTCCCTTCAGAAGCCCCAATAGTGAGGCGATAGCACGCCCCTTCCAATTCTTCATGGGCATACTTATGGGTCACTATCATAGGTAAGAATTTTAATATAAATAAATTTATTTCATTTTGTTCATACAAATTGTTTTCTCATTGAAGATTAAAAAAAATGAAATCATGGAGAAAAACATAAAATGTTTAGATATTTTGAATATGAATGGCAAGATGATTGTCATGCCATTTGATCCATTTCGGGTCCTTACGGATGACGTCGCAGTGTTACATGGCCAGATTCTAGGCCAACTGGCAGCGAAGCCCATTTCCCTACCTATTTATTATAATCATTGGAGAAATATGACCCCATGTTGGAAAAATTATTTTATTTATTCCCATATAATGATAATTTAAATAAATTATGGTTTAATTTAATTTCATGTTACAATTATGTTCAAAATGAATTTATGTATATAGATGTTCTTCCACTTTACAGTTGCTGATCTGAAAGCATGAAGGTGACGTTGAAAAATCTTGGTAATAAATGGAAAGACTCCAAATGGAGATTGTGGTGCGATGTCAATGATACTTCGTTGACCGTGCTACAAATGTATGAGAAGCTACCCAGTGGGGTACCGAAAGAATATTGGAATGTTTTTGTTGATTGACATCATGATAAGAATCAGATGTTATTGAAATATATATTATTATATTATCCGTATTTTACATTTATACATGTATATGAAGAAGAGATAACATTGAATACATTACTATTAAATGTTATTTTATTTATTTCAGGATATCCCAACATAGAATGCATCAAACCGGGCGAAGCAAGTCATCCCTCACACTGCGGGGTCAAAAAACATTTCTAAAAGTCGAATGACTCTAGTAATATTTTCATTAGTTTAAATATTAGTAAGATAATATTATCTGTTTAATATATTAAATTGTTGATTTATCATTGCTTAATGTGGTCATGGAGTTTAGTTAATGAAGCATCTCAAACAGAAGTATGGTTGGATGTTCACAAAAAATCATATGGAAGATTTCTTAATGAACCAACAAATGAAGTTGGGGTATGAAGAGAATTTTTTATTAAAATAACATATTTTCAGTATTTACTATGTTAATATATATTTATGTTCAATTAATAGATATAAATTGAAGAAATATGGGATGCCAATCCTGGGGAGTCATACTATATCTCCCAAGATGACCTGGTTTCTAACGTCCTTGGGAAAGAGCATCCTGGTAGAGTGCGTGGGATGGGTTTCAGACCCATACCATCTGAGGTCTTTGGATGGACACTAGGGATTCCAATTACATCTACTCTTTATTATAGTTAGTCCATACCCAATGATTCATATATGGATATTTACTCTCTACGAACCACAGTTCGTGACTAGGGGCTCAGTTATCTACCTTGTAGAATGTGATGATTGATATATATCAGCAGATGAGAGGATATGCCCCCGGTGGTAGTGCCTCAACTGGTGGTAAGCAGGTAAATCACAAAAAATAAAAATCATTTTTTTCAAAATATTATTGGTTTTATGTTTAATTTTAAATATGAAACAATATTTAATTTTCAATATAATGTTCTTATAGGTGACGGCAGGAAGTGGAGATGGAGGTGGAGAGGGTGACGATACATGTTCATCATCGGAACATGAGTAGTTTTATTGTTGATGTGTTGGAAAAATATGACTGAATGGCCCGAAGGCCGAAATTTTTATAGATTTTGGATAAACCCCTTTTAAGGGTAAAGGGGGTAAACCAAGACAATGACATTAACAAGATTTGAAAAATAAAAGGGTTGCAACCCAGAATAGGATTACATGGAAGTTCCTCTACCCAGGATCAATATCTTTAAGGCACGTCTCAACCAAGACAAATACATTAACAAGAATAGTTGATTTGTATATGTATCATGTGTGGCACATAGTATCCTTTTATGAATTTTATTGTTTTCTAACGTTTCCTTTCATGTATTGATTTCTGAAGTGTGGTATTCACCATATATGTCGATTCTTTATTGTGATGATTCATTTTTTATGATTCATTTTTCATGATCCATTTTTTATGAGTATTTTTTTCAATAGAATATTAGGACTGAAAGGGCCAAAGATTTTATGCATTTAGAGTATGGTTCTATATTTGATATGGAGTGTTTTACTCACATTATGAGATTTTAGGTTTTGTGCATATTTTTATATATATGATCCATCTTGGGTGATATGATTCGCGTTTGGGCATAATCATGATGTTGGATCATAGGTGAATTTATTTTGGTTTTCCACCATATAAAAAATCCGGTTCTTTTTATATAACATAACTCGATGTAATTTTTGGGCACAAATCAGAGTAGTTCAGTTTGTTGACCCAATGGAAAAGTGTTTGGTGGAATGAAGTGACACTTTGTGAGCAATAATTAAGGGAATAATTTGTAGAGCATTGGTGTTGGTAATTATATTTTCTATCATTAGTGTGGGAGGAAGGGATACATGGGGAGACTGTATGATAGTAATCATGTTGAGTGTCAAGATTGCAGTAGGATGATCCATCTATGTGATTTTGGAGATAATTTCCTATAGTATACAGTGACTGGGTATCTAAAATAATTCCACATTTAGTAGTGTAGAAATCAGCTTCATGTTAGGAAGGGGGATATTGTTTGGCCAATCGATCAGTCCGAAGTGGGGGTCATGGTCAAAGAATCCAGACACAAGACTAAAATTACTAGAATAGAGGACCAGCTCATGGTATCTAGGAAATATATTAGGGCCACAGATCAGAATAATTGTATAATGTTTAACTAATATGTGAGGAACAGAGTGTTGGACCTCCTGTAGTGAGATGTACAATTTTTGAAGCTTCCACATTAGTATATAATTTTTTTAATAAAGGTTCTTCTCATTCCATCATATTTGTGCATGTTATGAATATCCTTGGACTCGCACATCATGGGTTGGGTATGATTCTAGACTAAATTATTTGATTATATCTAAATCATAATGAAGGAAATGGAAAAATTTACATGCCAACAAGGCTCATAGAATCTAACCCTGGTCATGGGAATCCCTGTTGTAGAGTTACCAAACAATTCATTTCCTACGTTCTTATAATATAGGTAGAGGCATGATGATGTTTAATAATTAATGATGATATAATCACACAAAAATTAACTTCATAACATAAGTGAATACATGAGTTTGTGTTTGTAGTTTCTCAGTGTGAATTTTTGATTTATATTTCTAATGGATTTGATTTCCTCTTATACATGGAATCTCTTTTTATTCTTTATATATATTACTAATTTTATTATTTCTAATATACATATTAATATATGTTCTTAATTTAAAATATACTTTACTAGTTTTCAATTATATAGAATGTAATTGTGACATGACTAATGTAAGCACAATTTTTCCACTATGCATTAATAGTACGCACTTTTATAGAATATTAGTCCATTCTTGTATGAACTTTTTTTCCAAGAATTAATTTTGGAAAAAAATAATATTATTTTTATGTTAATGTGTAATTGATTGACTGTGTCATGATAATTCACAGGTTGGGTAGTTGTTCTTATAACCTAGTGGTTAGGGAAATAAAATAATGTGTCAAATCAGAAGTTCATTAATGGTAAACATAAGAGATATCAAATTATAATAATAGGAAAGTATAAGATAATAATAATGATATGAGATAATGACAATATATTATGAATATCATACACAATTCATCATATATTACAGTGGGATGCATGTTGATATGAATTGATATGTCATGTTTGGAACTGGTATGGATAGAATAGGTTGAACCAAGGCACGACATTATTTTCAGGAAATAGGACATACATGAATGTTTATAATTTTGTTTAAAGGTCTAATGGACATGTGATATGTTTGTCTGAATTCCTTTACTAAATGATAAATTTGATTGTGCTTAGTTAAGAATCTATTTTCATATTGACGAGAATGTCTTCTGTTAGACTCTTCATATTCCTAGAATGGTTTATTTAGGGCACTGGTACAGGGGATGTAGTGCTTCTATATTATATCCCGGATTTTCTTTTAGCGGCATTTTTAACCACTGCTAAATATAGATATTCTTCTTGTAGTGGTTGTTAAAACCGCCTCTATAGTGTCCCACCATCCACGTGTATTCCACGACAGTTTTTATTATTCTAGCAGCACTTTTCTGGAAAGGGCTTGTTTTTTATTCATGGCGGTTATAACAACTACAAATAAAAGAGATCCACCAGCCGTAAAACCACCGCTAAGAAAACCCTAACCTCTGCGAAATGAGACAACTATGACAATTAATTTAAACTGGTGAAAATCGTATATAACCACAGCTAAAATTTTCTCGAAGCACAATTTTTTTGATGATTTTCTAAAACCACAGCTAATAGGTAATTTTCTTGTACTATTGGTGATGGTATGTTTAATCTTGAAAAAAATATTTTAGATTGCTTTAAATGTGTTGTGATGTGGAATTATAAAATTAACTAGCCAAATAATGATCTGAATGATGAAAGTGAGATATATTATTAGTAGATTTGTGAAGTTAAATCCTTTGACATAACATTAGTAGATGTTGTCTCATTAAATGATGTGGTATCAAAAAAATTTCTTTTTTACTCAAAGTTTGCTAGCGTGCTATTTTTTATATGTTCTAAACAGATATTTATTTCTATGAAATTTTATTGAAAATAGGAAAAATCAAATAAAAAATGAAAATAGAAATTATGGCTAAAATTCAATGTGTACATATTAATAAAAACAAATAATTATCATCATGTTATTGAATAAGGAAAAAAATTATCTGCAAACCGTTATTAATAGTGGATTATTTTGTTATTCTGGGTATGGATTGCCATTATTTTTATGATGATATGATTGATCATATAGGAAAAAAATTCAGAAAGAGTTTCATTTTGTATATATTTATGATCCTATACCATTGATAAAATATCTAAAAGATGATAATATGTAAAAAGATGGAAATGAATGTTATCTTGAACATATTATTGAAAAAATGGAAATTTTAATATTAATGATGTGTTAGTGGTAAATGAATATATTCATATTTTCCAGATATGTTTCTTAAGGCTATACATGATTGGGATGATTATTTTACTACTCACTTAGTTCTTATTTCAAAGAAATATTGAAATCCCCTTTTTTGAGTGGCCCAAGTAGAACTTATTGAATTGGAAAATTCGTTTCATGAGCTACACGATAAAGGATTTATTCATCCCTGAACCATATAATGGTGTTCTCCTTTTTTGTTCATTAAAAAGAAATATGATTTCATGTGACATTTCATTGATTATAGTTCTTATAATATCAATAATATTATGAATAATTATCAATTTTCTCGTATAGAAGAACTTTTTTATCAACTACAAGTAAATTAGTATTTATCATAGATTAACGTAAGATTTAAGTACCATCAGCTAAATTTTTTGGAGGATGACATTTTGAAAACAACATTATGAACTAGATATGGGAATTATGACTTTTTTATTCTGTTTGGAATTACAAATAATGATTCTATATTCATGGATCTTATGAATTTAATAGTACATTAATTTTTAGATAATATTTGAGTCATTTTTTATGATATTTAGCTATTTTCAAAAGTTTGTGCAGATCATGACAAATATTTTATGATTTTTCGACAAACCCTCAAAGAAAATAAGTTAGATGTGAAATTTTTCAAATGTGATTTTTGGTTAAATTAGATTTCTCATCATTTGAAATTGTATATAAGTATGGAATAACAGTTGGTCCCAACAAAACAAAAGTGGACGATGAATTTCTATAACATAAGTATATTACAATGACTTTTTTGTTTTCATTGATTTTTAGGTTATTACTGTTGGATTGTTAGAAACATAGAATGTCTCTCTAAACTACTAACTAATTTAACAAGAAAAGGTTTTAAATATATTTTTATAGAATAATGTGATGTATGATTTCATGAACTAATGATGATATTGGTTAATGATCCCGTTTTGTCCCTACCTTCTATAAATGGTTAGTTTGTCATCTATAATAATGTTTTAATGAAGGGAGATGGTTGTTTTTATATTATGAATTATACAACACTATCATTTTTTTATGACAGATAAAAACTCATGAATTAAATTATCCCACACATGATTTGGAATTATAAATTGTTGTTTTTTTACTTTAAAAATTTGGAGGCATCACTTTTATACTACCAAATGTGAAATATATATAGACTTTAAAAGTATGAACTTCATATTCACTCAAATGAAATTGAAAATGAGGTAAAAAATATGAATTTAAATAATAAATGATTATAACATCATGATCAATTACCATCACGGAAAAGAAAATTTAGTGACATATTCCTTGAGTTGAAAGTATTTTGCATTGATTAGAATGTTATGTTTGGTTCATAAACCCTTGGTTTAGGATCTAGTGAATTTTTTTCTCTTATGTTGATTGTGAAATAAATTCTTCTATTTTGTTTCCTATTGTAGTGTAGTCAACATTGTTAGAAATAATAATGAATGTTAATAAGGTATATAGTGAATTACATTAAAATGTAGAATTTGTGAAAAGGGGTATTTTCTAGAATTTTGTATCGATAATGATTTTTTTATAATTTTTAAATTGATTTTGTGTTCCCCATGAAGCACAGATGAAGAAAGAGTTGTTATATTAATATAATGTTTCTCAATTTTCATTTCTTCACAAAAGAACTAAATTGTACATAGACAATTAAAAGTATTTCTAGTGGGATGGAATGAAAAGTGATATTGCTGAATTTACAATGGAACTCTGGACTCATCTATAGGATAAAGCAGAGTGACCACAAACGAAGGGGATGCTTCTATATTTTTCTGAGTTTAAATTTGGTATTTTTTCATTTGTTTGTTGTTGGACTACCAAATAGATAATGTGATAAAAAGTATTTGTGGGTTTTTGTTGATCGAATAGATAAATCTATAAATTTTATTCCTATTTTATACAGTATGTATTTGGATAAAATTTCTCAAATGTACCTCAATGATATAGTCAATTTTCATGTTTTTACTTCCTCTATAGTATATGACAGTGATCCCATGTTTAGTTCAATATTTTTTAATGGCCTTCAAATATTTTTATGAACATAATTAAATTTCAAAACATACTTTAATCCTCAATTTGATGGGCGAAATGAGTAAACAATTTCATCATTTTTAGGGCATGTTATGTAATTTATCAATGAAATTACTAGGTAATTTGGTATCAACATATTTGTTTAGTTCAGTCCTCTTATAATAACATTTTTCATACCAGTATATAAATTACATCTTTTAAGGAATTATAAGGAATGTGATGCAGAAATAAATCATTTTGGAATGATGTCAGGGAATGGAAATTAAAGGGACATGAATTATTATATTAATTAAATGAGAAATTGAGGATAATCCAACAATAGATGAGTAATTCCCATAGTGTGAAAAAAATATACAGATAGTACAAGGAATGAATTTTCATTTCATATAGGTTATCAAGTTTTCTGTAAAATATATCGTTGGAATAGTGTTATGAATTTTAGTAATTAAAAAATGTTTTGGCCACGGTTCATTGGAACTTATGAAATTAAAGTGAATGTTGGAATAATTTCCAACTGAGTAGATTTACCTATGAGTTTATCTCTAGAGAATACTTTTTTCAGGTTTAGATGTTATGAAATTATTTACCATATTCTTTGCAATTTTTTTTCATTAAATTAGTTTTGTAAGAAGAGAACACTTATTATGAATAAGAGCCTATTACAATTGTTGATCATATAGGGCATGTATTGTGATGTAAGGTAATTCCCCATGTTGAGGTTTTGTGGAGAAACCACACGGTTGAGAATAAATATGGGAATTTGAAAATGATATTTCTGAATGGTCTGATAATTTTTTTAATAAGAAAATAAAAATTACATTGACACAGCAAGTAGGGGTAGACATTTATTTCTTCTGTAGCTATTACCTCAACTCTACTAGATCAATTGTGAATGAGGAATCAATCAGATTCAGAAGGCCTGGTCCTACGTTAATATGTGTCAAGAGAGGATCATATTCATTGATATATCATAATCATGGATGATATCTTTCATCTTCATGGGTGTGTATGGGTGCCATCAGACATACACGAGGAGCTGATGTGATACATTCATTCCTCAGTTTGGGTAGTTTATCCAGGCATCACTATAATGTGTCGTGATCTACACTGTCAGCATTGGTGGCCAGGTTTAATGAGAGATATTTCTTGTTTCGTCATGAGGTGTTCCACCTATCAGTAGGTGAAGGCAGAGCATTAGTGACCAGTAGGGCTTTTGTAGTAGTTACGCATTCCTGTGTGGAAGTGGAACGATGTCGTGATAGATTTCATGATTGGTTTTCAAAGGCTTCCTTTAGGGAATGATATAATATGGGTTTTCATTGACATACACATGAAGGTTGCTCACTTATTTCCAATCAATGAGAAATTCAGTGTTGATGAGATGGGAAGGATTTACATCTGAGAGATTGTATGTTTACATGTAGTTCCACACTCCATTGTTTCTGACAGAGACACCCATTTTACTTCTCGGGTCTTGCAGGGATTATGGAAGGCTTTGGGTATATAGGTACATCTGAGTATGACAGACCATCCCCAGATAGATAGCCAGTCAGTGTGTAAGATTTAGGTGACTGAGGACATGCTTCCAGCATGCGTCCTGAATTTTGGAGGTTCATGGGACAAGCACATACTTCTTGTGCAGTTTCCCTACAATAATAGTTTTCATGTAACTATTCAGATGGCACCTTAGAAGGATTTGTACGGTAAGCCATGTCTATCACCCTTAATCTAGTTGTAGGTAGCTAAGGCATCTATGCTAGGACATCATCTTGTCCAGGATACCCCATTTCAGATAGCATTGAATCAGAAGAGGATGGATACTACAGAATCTCAACAGAAGACTTATCCTAATCGACGGAGACGACCTCAGATATTCGAGGTTGGAGATCATTATTTCCTTAATTTCACACCGAGGTGGACACACATGAGGATTATGAGGCTTGTTAAGCTTTCAACAAAGTATGTCAAACCATTTGAGGTGTTTGAGAGAGTTTTTCCGCTTGCATATCGGTTGTGGTTACCTCAGAGGTACCAAGCTATGCACGACATCTTCAACATTTCTCATCTTCGACATTACATATCAGACCCATCTCATGTTTTTCAACCCGAGTAGGTTGAGTTAGAGGTGGATTCCTCATTTGATGATAATCCTATCCATATTTTAGATCAAATTATGATTTTTCTCCATGGACGGTCGGTTTCTCATGTATGAGTACTATGGAAGCACGACCGAGTATATAAAGAGGTCTAGGAGAGGGAGACCGATGGATGATCATAGTGGAAAGATCTTATTGAGGATTATTTTTCTACACCACCTTTCTAGGGAAATTTGGGAAAAAATTTCTTTAAGGGGTGAAGTTTTTTAGAACCTAGATCTTCTTTTCGTGTATGTTTTTCTCTTTTCAGGCGTTTTTATGAAAAGTTGAGTTTCTGGAAATTTCTAATGCACACAATGTGTACTCTTTTTCCTCATGTATCCATGTGTTTTCCATATAATTTCTGAGCACACAAACATGTGTGGTGACCTGGCGACTTTCATATGCGAAGGCTCATATGGGAAAGTACATGCCCTACACTTATAAAGTACACACCGTGTAATTTTTTTCTATCAATGCATTGGGGTGGTGCATAATTGGAAGAAGTGTATTCTTCTTCTCCTTCTTCTACTAAGATTATCTTTATGGTGTAGATCATTCCCCGAGCCCACGATCGAGCATCTGTTCCACGAATCAAACTCCGTCGGTTGACATGGAATCAAATTATTGAGTTCTCTATTATTCTTGAACCTCGTTTCCTGATTTCTCTTCTCCCACAAGTTTTCCTGGGTTGAAAATTTTATATTTTTCTATAGATAAAACACATTCAAGGTCGATGCAAGGGCTGAAGTTGGAGTATATCGATCATACAACTTTGAGGTTGTCAGTTTGTGCCTTTCCGTAGATAGTCTTCGAGTTATATGTGAAAAAGTTCCCAATACACTGGATCCGGGTATTGCATGTTTAGTTTTTTAACCCTGTTATTTGCCTTCTATGATTCATATTCTTGCGTAGAGGTCAACTGAATTTGAATAGTGTTAATTTCTATTTTATAGATATCTTGCCCATGCTTGTATTGTTTATGACTGTTTGATCTTTCTTGGCATATTAGGCTGCTTGATTTCCATTCATAGTGCTAATAGGACGGAGAAATATTATTTATATAACATTCTGTTATGCTATAGACAATTTAGCCAATTATTTTTGAGGTATAATTTGGTCATTATTTATAACTATGCTCGATTCACTTACATAGGGCCATGAGAACCTAATCTAGTAAACCATTGAGGGATTGGGCATTTAGGGCATCATTAGAGTGTCTGTTTACAATTACGTTGTGAGATCATAGGGGGAATGGACGTAAGTGCTTTCTCAGAGTTTCAATAGTTCCACAATGTGGGCCATAATGGGAGATGGACAATGATTGCTTCACAGAGCATATTTTAGTTACTAATAAGAGACTATTGGGGGAATTGATGGTGAGTTCTTCCTTAGAGAGTCAGTAAAAAAGATGAACAAGATGGGTTAGGTAGTGAGTACATCCCCAAGGGTTCCTTTCATATGATTAGATTCTTAATTAATATCTCATAATTGAATGCTTTTGAAATTATGGGATTGTTTACATTTTATTACTTCCTTATTGACTACTTCATTTTAATTATTTCCTGCCTTAAATTTTTACAGACTGTTAGGTACAGATATTTGGGTGTTTTCCTACTAGTATTTAGTCTCCCAAAATTTTTGGGTAATGATTTTTATCCAAAACAGATTATATTGTTGTAGGTATATATAAGGGAAAACACCCTTCTACTTCAGGTACATGATTACTTTGGAGGTGGGGAGCATGGGACCATGATGAGGCTTGCGATGATGTGGAGGATTTAATCTTTTTTATGTTGTACATTGGTTTAGTATTTCATTCCATAAATTTGACTTGTTTGGATGTTTTCCTAGACATATGAATCATGAATTGTATATACTATTATATGTTTTCTCCAGTTGTTTATTACTTCAGCTATTTACCTATTTCATGTTTACTACATACTGTATTGTTATCTATTTTACATGTACTGTGTCACTCTGCAAATGAGGGAATTGTTTCCCCTCTATCACTATCAAGGACTTCACTGCTAGATGGAAGCCTCTGGCGTTGGTGGAAATGCTCTTGGGGCCATGTGACCAACAGGTTAAAGGGAACCAATGGGCGGCTTTCGATCCCAGATACTACAATAAATATGTTCATCGATCATTTAATCATTATACGCATGATATATGTTAAAACATATATTCATGGTAACAAAATTGTGTGTTTATTCATGATCCAGAGATTATGATCGCGTGGAATTATCAATGAAAGGGTAGAATTATTTCATGAAAAAATAAATTATAAAGGATCAGATATAAGATTTATGAATGGTTTTCCATTTTTATGTGATATATAATAACAAATTACCCCAATTAATTGTAAAATTATGATTCTATCATTAGAGATATTCATGATCGGTTCACCATTTTTTATTACATTGAGGGTAAAAACTAAATGGCAGGACACATGGTAAAATTATTATTGTTTTATTTAGGTGGTTCATGTCAGGATGTCCATTTTTATTTTTGTATAGAATGAAAAAATATGGCATAATTTATGGTCAACCGATCATTATATTATTTGATATATTCACATCACGATCACCATTCTTGTTTTTGTTATAAATGAAGAACATCAATTATCAAGAAACCTCATGACTAGACCAAGATGTTCTAAAGATTACATGTAAGTATATAATATTTTTATGGTTATTACATGGCTTAATGTGTAGTCTCTAAGTTCACCATCTATTTAAAAATCATAAATATGGGGTGTATTCTTCATTTTTTTTATAATAAAATCACACTGATTCTCAAATATATAGATTGTTATAGGCATGCTTTCCAAAGGGGGAAGGTGGATATGGTGTTTTATACAATGAAACCTTGGATGAAACATTGGTCGATAGGACAAGGGGCTGATATCGTAACATATTTTGGGGGGAAATTTTTTATCACTCCATGACAGTCTTAAATATGTATGGTATGTATGTTAATCCCTTCATAATCAGGATATAGTTCTAATAATCATAACAAATTTACCATTATATGAACCTCATTCTAATATTTATACAGAATCAGTTTCCCTCAAAACAAGAATAGCAGTTAAATATATTTTATACATTTAAGGGAATATCATAGTGATTTCATCTATATGTATCTGATGATCTTCATCTATTTACCTGAATGGTAGATACATATATATTGAAGCCATAATGTTGGGTACTCCATAATTTTCTACCTTGTTGGATGTATTTTTATATGTATAAGATGGGATTGAGCTTCTACGAGGTTTCATATGTAATCGTTTTATATCGGGAATCAATCACCACATAGTTGTTTTGAAAATGAGCAGTTTAACGTCATGAAGAAATGACATATGTGTGGGAACAGGGGAAAATTGTTTTTGAGCTTGGGTCATAAGAAGGAATCCTACGTATCATTTTTATTGAGGGAATCATATTTATCATAGTTCAATCAGAACCTTGGTACTAGAAACATGGTGAATGTCTTTACATGTAGGGTGTCATATCATCCCACTCATTATGGTATACACATTGAGTTTCCCTCTACTAGTAGAGATTCATGATTAAAATGATATGACCTTTGAAACTACCTAATCCCAAGTGTACTATGCACACAGAAAGAAAAAAGTAATAGAATGTAGTTATTATGAATACATATGGATGTAAGAATTATTTATTAGGATATCCTTTTAAAGTATTAATATAGATATTTGGCCATATAAATGTGTCCAAAATATATTGTTTATAGAGGGAATCTCTATTGTCATAGTTCATGGGATTTCTCATTTTGTTTATGGATGAGGTAGAAAGATCCTCCCCTGAGAGTGATTGGTTTCCCATGGATAAAATCTTAGAGGCATGGAAGGGCTTAAACTTGAGTCATTACCCATTTGATCTCGGTCTTTATGAAAGCATCATACATATCTTGGGTATTTCTAGAATAAAATTCATGGTAGTAAAGTTGAACATGGATTAAACCGTGAGGTTTCCCTTTCTTTGTGGGATATATCATTCTATGTCACTGATCAAGAAATTCACAGTGAGGCTTCCCTAATATGGATGTTTGGATAAGGTTTTCATTTCTTAGGATTTCTGCTTGACCTATACTATTTATCTTCAAGACAGGTATTGATTGTTTTCCTAAAATGCCTTAATTTTCAGCTTGAAAGTTTAAAGGATATCTAATTGACCTGTTTAAAAAAATTAATGATCCATTTTACTTGTCTCAGTGAATTCACATAATATAGATGTAGTGTTTGATGGTTTTCTAATGAACAAGTGTTACTTTTCAAGCGGACATCATAAGACTTGGTTTGATGATCCTAGAGGCCATAACATAATCTCATCTAACATGTTTAGAGGGTGTCACATAATCCAATTGACAATCCCTAGTTTCATCATAAAAGTTTGATGAAAATTTTTGATTGTATCATGATAGTTAGTGTGAAATTTATATAGGTTGCTGAATGTCCTTGCTGAGATATCAGGGTGTCATTACAGAAGAAAATTGACATGTCTGTAAGATGTCCCAACATCAGGATAACATAGTTGGAGGTTCTTGTGATATCATTCCTTCTTATCTGAAGGACATCGTGAGATAGAATTTACATGTATAGGTTCCACATTGATACATAGTATATCTGATCTTGTATATCTATATGACTTGGGTGAAAAATATAGATGAAATCATGAGGTCTAGATCACCAGCATGGAGGGTTTATTATGACTTCAGAGGCATTCCTAGCAGGAAACATATGACTTTCTCTGATATGTTTTGGGGAAATATTAGGATCTAAATAGTATACCAAAGGAATATGGAATGATATAAGAGACATTTCCTACTACTATCAGATGAAATTTATAGTTCATTCAGTGCACATGAGGTTGTTTTTATACATTATACACATAAGTACCCCTTTTTTCTTTTTTCCATCATTTTATGTCATATGAATTAGATTTTTCACTATTATCAGGTTTAATTATCTATTAACTAATTAGTTATGTGGGAAGACATAAAATATCCCACCAAAATTCCATCATATGGCCTATGAGTGATCAAGTGATGTGAATATGGATTCCTCTAAATCCCATAGCAGGTTTCCTATACTTTAATTGAAGAACATCATTTCCGATCAGAGGATTAGTCACTCCGAGAAATACACTCTAATTCTTGTGTGTAGTAGTGTCAAGATATAAGGAATAATTTTTTCATACTAGGATGGGGAATTTATTGGGTTCACGACCATGATTTTTCACTTCATTACGTGGGTCATATTGTGAAAATCCATGATAAAGTTGATGATGTTCCTTGATGTCATGTATTTCACAAGATCCATCTACTTGTTATTTTGGGTGTGTGATCTAATATTAAATGACCACAATTAGAACCCATAAAAACCCCATTTATTGGATCATATAGAATTTTATGGTCCATTACTAATCATATTAACATTCCGATGGAATTTCACATTTTTATGAAGACAAGCTCATGGGCCTTCAAGAGATTCGGATTCCTTTTGATAGGATTTTATGTGACCTATGTAGACCTATATGAGATCATTCCTCAGAAAAACATGGATTCCCAGGGGGAAACTCAAGATCAATCCATCATTACAATGGTATTTTTCATGGTCTTGATATGCGTACGAGTTCATTTAATGAATTTACTACTTTAAGAGGATCCCTCCTTTTTCCCATTTTTTTCCTTATTTATTTTAATGGGGTTTGAGGTCTCATGAGCATTAATTATTGTTTTTAATATAACAACTCTCCACATTAGTGATGTGTCACATAACCATCAAATTGGCCTATGGTTATGTAAAATTTTTTTCATGGAAAAATCATTTTTCATGTCTTTTTATCCAATGGTAGAGCATAATAATTGTTGGACATGCCGAAAACCATTCATGTGATTAGAGTGACATGCCAACTTGATCTTCTATGTAGAGGTGGTATTAGCTCTATAGGCCTACAGTGTATCATTTACCAACTGGGTGTGTCATGTGATGTATAAAAATACAAGAGATTCTCACCTTTTTTATATTTTTATACAATATTTAAAACTATTTGTTGATGGCTTTTTAGGCGTTGGTCCGATTGACATGTCAAATAACCCGTGGAAGCTTAATTAAATTTCACCGCGTGATTAATTAGTGCCCCAGATGCCTTCATGAGAGCTGAAGAAATTATCAAATGGGATATTAAAGATCTCCCATAGGTTATAAACAACACATGATAACTCACATGATCTTGGGAAGGCTATGTGATCACATGTCTTATAGAGGTTTATGTGTTCTATGTTAGAATGTCCACCTTTTTCTTCCATTGAATTGAATAGGTAATAATACCCATATTGAAGTATTTATTACATTTTTTCAATTCTCATTGAGTATTTGTTAACCCATATTCATATGGAAATTTATGAAGATTTAATTAAATAATATAATTACATTTTGATTCAAGTATTCGGTTATTAAAAATATCCTTAAATTAATTTTTTTTCAATATATGATTATTGAAACTGGTATGGCTTATTGATGGATAAGTGTTATTATTTGAATGAAATGTCCAGAAATATCAATACATTCTCATTACAATTGAAATTTTTTGTTCTGTAGTCACACATCATACAGTGAGCGAGAAAATATTTGTAAAGTATTTTCTTCATTATAGATAAAATTTAATATCATCATTAGATAATAAAAATTAAAATTATGATGCATTAATATATTTAAGGAAATTAGAATGTAACACCATAAAAATTTATTATATATTTATTCTAATATAAATATTAATTAAAAATAATTTTTTAACATGAATCATCAAACCAAATGAATGCCAGATACATTTTATTATGATATACAAACTATTGAAATGTATCTATTGATTTTGTGGATATAAATAAACGTATAAATATTAATAAATATTTATATAGAAAATGTTTTCTAAAACTATTACATTGATAAAATTCAACTCATGAAGAAAAATATTTAATAAAATAATTTTAAGCATTAAAATATATTTTACAAAAAAAATTATTTTTATAACTAATGAATTTTATTATTTTATTGGTAAATAAGGATTTTAATTTAAATTATTAATACTATATAAAATTCAAAAATTTAAAATACTTCTAGAAGTTTTTAATACGCATTTATTATATTCATTTTACTGTTAGATACTATATTTTTTCGAAAATAATTTGAATGTATTATGAACATTTACTATATCATTTTTTAATCACACATAGAAGTTGAACCAGATAAAATGATATTTATATCAGTAATAAGAATGTTTAATCTATTTAATGAGGTAAATTGTTTTATGAATAAAACTAAGATATCATGATTAATTTAAATTAGTATGATACTGGAAGAAATGTTATTTTAAAAGAATTTTATTCCCAAATATTGTCTAATTTCAATCTATCCAAATATATTGATTCATTTTAAATCTTAAATCTAATGTGATGTTCAAAATGTGAAAATAATATTAACAATAATTTAAATTTAAATTTACAGGATATAATTCTAGGAACTACTAATATTAATATTTTTTAAAATATTTTTTATTATATATTGTAAATCATTATAAAAGTTAAATTCAAAATTTCATGATTTTTAGTTATAAATAAATTCATTCATTGTATATTTTTTAAAATTATATTACCTTTGGATTTAATTTTTTTTGTGAAAATACATACTTTTAGGCAAACATTTGAAACATTATTTCCAAAAATACCAAGGATTATATGTTGTCATTAGGATACATTCTCGAATTTATGTTTCATAAATTATTTACATTGACGAAATATTTATTTTATAATAAAAATTAATAATTTATAAATACCATTTCTAAATTTAAATATTATATTTTTAATTTTATTAATAACGTAATATCATTCGTGAAAATAGTTTTGATGGTGTTATATATTTAGTAGTTTAGAATTAATTTTTTTTTGTTTTATATATTTTTCAATAAAATGTAATAAAAATGTTTAATTAAGGGGTCCAAATTTTTTAATATGGTATATTTTTTTTTGTCATAAAAATTTCTTAAATAGGTAAAAATTCATTTCCACTATAATAGTGAAAACAATAAATTTAATAAATATAATTGGTAAAATACATAATAACTATTTTAAAAATGTCTCAAAAATAGTGTATATGACTTTATCAACATTTCCGTACTATATATTCTTTAATGTTTTACTTTTGGAGTCACATTCCTTAAAAACGTTCCTCCTATTTGGATATTCCCGCACTTTTCAGTTATAAAAGTAGCCCCGCATCACCCGACATAACCTCAAAAAGAGTATCTTTAGTTCAAAGAAAATATTACCATGTACCTCTCCAAAAATATTATCCTTCTCCCTGAGGTTTTGGTCTCCTAAATGCACTACCCCTCAAATCATTAAAAAAATTCAAAGTATTTATTTTTGGGGATGCTAAAAATACCCAATTATCTCTATTTGATGTATATTTTTTCAAATTATTTTTAATCCACATAAACGTATATTATAAAATATATAAAATTGGATCTTTAGTATAATAAAATATTATTATATTTATCTAATATGTAGTGATGATAATGATCATGCAGGCACCTTGGTGTGAATCTGTTATAAACTTTTACCATGTTTTCTATTCTTTTATGTACCCTGTATAATACTTGAAACTGTATCCTAGTTAATAAATATGAATATGTTTGTAAATTTTAGACCATAAGATAAGTTTATTATTTAAAACGATACATTAAAACCACACAATTATATTTTCTGGGGTGGGCTCTAATCAGAATATCCACTAGTTAGGGTGGTAAAATCTTATTGAGTTGTATCATTTATCCTGAATATAAATTTGTAGTGATAAAAATTACAATTATATTCCACACATAATAATTAGGTATGTATCATAAAATTATTCTATATGTAATCCCACCATCTTTATCATTTTGTTGTTGTTTATTTTGGACAACTAGTTATTGATAACACTTGTTACTAATGAACACACATTCATGATATAGGATATGATCAAGAACATTTCATATATGATTTTATGGTTAATTACTAATCATATTAACATTCCGATGGAATTTCACATGGTTATGAAGACATTCTCACGGGCCTTCAGGAGATTAGGATTCCTTTTGATAGGATTTTATGTGACCTATGTAAACCTATATGGGATCAGTCATCAGAAAAACATGGCTTCCCCGGGGGAAACTCAAGATCAATCCATCATTCCAATGGTATTTTTCATGGTCTTGATAAGCGTACGAGTTCATTTAATGAATTTACTACTGTAAGAGGATCCCTCCTTTTGCCCATTTTTTATCCTTATTTATTTTAATAGGGTTTGAGGTCTCATGAGCTTTAATTAGTTTTTTTAATATAATAACTCTCCACATTAGTGATGTGTCACATAACCATAAATGTGTCCTATGGTTATGTAAAATCGTTTTCATGGAAAAATAAATTTTCATGTCTTTTTATCTAATGGTTGAGCATAAGAATTGTTGGAAATGCCGAAAACCATTCATGTGATTAGAGTGACATGCCAACTTGATCTTCTATGTAGAGGTGGTATTAGCTCTATAGGCCTACAGTGTATCATGTACCAACTGGGTGTGTCATGTGTTGTATAAAAATACAAGAGATTCTAACCTTTTTTATATTTTTATACAAAATTTCCAACTATTGTTTGATGGCTTTTTAGGCGTTGGTCGGATTAACATGTCAAATAACATGTGGAAGCTTAATTAAATTTCACCGCGTGATTAGTTAGTGGCCCAAATGCCTTCATGAGAGCTGAAGGAATTATCAAAGGGGATATTAAAGATCTCCCATAGGTTATAAACAACACATGATAACACACATGATCATGGGAAGGCTATGTGATCACTTGACTTATAGAGGTTCATGCGTTCTGTGTTAGAATGTCCACCTTTTTCTTCCATTCAATTGAATAGGTAATAATACCCATATTGAAGTATTTATTACATTTTTTCAATTTTCATTGAGTATTTGTTAACCAATATTCATATGGAAATTTATGAAGATTTAATTAAATAATATTATTACATTTTGATTCAAGTATTCGGTTAGCAAAAATATCCTTAAATTAATTTTTATCAATATATGATTATTGAAACTGGTATGCCTTATTGATGGATAAGTGTTATTATTTGAATGAAATGGCCAGAAATATCAATACATTCTCATTACAATTGAAAATTTTTGTTCTGTAGTCACACATCATACAGTGAGCGAGAAAATATTTGGTAAGTATTTTCTTCATTATAGATAAAATTTCATATCATCATTATATAATAAAAACTAAAATTATGATGCATTAATATATTTAAGGAAATTAGAATGTAACATCGTAAAAATTTATTATATAATTATTATAATATAAATATTAATTAAACATAATTTTTTTAACCTGAATCATCAAAACAAATGAATGCCAGATAAATTTTATTATGATATACAAACTATTGAAATGTATCTATTGAATTTGTGGATATAAATAAACGTATAAATATTAATAAATATTTATATAGAAAATGTTTTTTTAAAACTATTCCATTGATAAAATTCAACTCATGAAGAAAAATATTTAATAAAATAATTTTTGAGTATTAAAATATATTTGACAAAAAAAATTATTTTTATAACTAATGAATTTTATTATTTTATTGGTAAATAAGGATTTCAATTTAATTTATTAATACTATATAAAATTCAAAAATTTAAAATACTTCTAGAAGTATTTACTACGCATTTTTATATTCATTTTACGGTTAGATACTATATTTTTTTGAAAATAATTTGTATGTATTTTGAACATTTACTATATCATTTTTAATCACACATAGAAGTTGAACCAGATAAAATGATATTTATATCAGTAATAAGAATGTTTAATTTATTTAATGAGGTAAATTTTTTTATGAATAAAACTAAGATATCATGATTAATTTAAATTAGTATGATACTGGAAGAAATGTTATTTTAAAAGAATTGTATTCCCAAATATTGTCTAATTTCAATCTATCCAAATATATTGATTCATTTTAAATCTTAAATATAATGTGATGTTAAAAATGTAAAAATAATATTAAAAATAATTTAAATTTAAATTTACAGGATATAAATCTAGGAACTACTAATATTAATATTTTTTACAATATTTTTTTATTATACATTGTAAATCATTATAAAAGTTAAATTCAAAATTTCTTGATTTTTAGTTATAAATAAATTCTTTCATTGTATATTTTTTAAAATTATATTACCTTTGGATTTAATTTTTTTTGTTGAAAATACATACTTTTAGGCAAACATTTGAAATATTATTTCCAAAAATACCAAGGATTATATGTTGTCATTAGGATACATTCTCGAATTTATGTTTCATAAATTATTTACATTGTCCAAATATTTAGTTTATAATAAAAATTAATAATTTATAAATACCATTTCTAAATTAAAATATTATATTTTTCATTTTATTAATAACGTAATATCTTTTGTGAAAATAGTTTTGATGGTGTTATATATTTAGTAGTTTAGAATTAATTTTTTTTGTTTTATATATTTTTCAATAAAATGAAATAAAAATATTTAATTAAGGGGTCCAAATTATTTAATTTGGTACATCTTATTTTTGTCATAAAAAATTTCTTAAATAGGTAAAAATGCATTACCACTATAATAGTGAAAACATTAAATTTAATAAATATAATTGGTAAAATACATAATAACTATTTTAAAAATGTCTCAAAAATAGTGTATATGACTTTATCAACATTTTCGTACTATATATTCTTTAATGTTTTACTTTTGGAGTCACATTCCTTAAAACGTTCCTCCTATTTTGATATTCCCGCACTTTTCAGTTATAAAAATAGCCCTGCATCACCTGACATAACTAAAAAAAGAGTATCTTTAGTTCAAAGAAAATATTTCCATGTACCTCTCCAAAAATCTTATCCATCTCCCTGAGGTTTTGGTCTCCTAAATGCACTACCCCTCAAATCATAAAAAAATTCAATGTATTTATTTTTGGGGATGCTAAAAATACCCAATTATCTCCATTTGATGTATATTTTTTCAAATTATATTTAATCCACAGAAACGTATATTATACAATAAATAAAATTGTATCTTTAGAATAATTAAATATTATTATATTTATCTAATATGTAGTGATGAAAATGAACATGAAGGCACCTAGGTGTGAATCTGTTATACACTTTTACCATGTTTTCTATTCTTTTAAGTATCCTGTATAATACTTGAAACTGTATCCTAGTTAATAAATATGAATATGTTTGTGAATTTGAGACCATAAGATAAGTTTATTATTTAAAACGATACATTAAAACCACAAAATTATATTTTCTGGGGTGGTCTCTAATCAGAATATCCACTAGTTAGGGTGGTAAAATCTTATTGAGTTGTATCATTTATCCTGACTATAAATTTGTAGTGATAAAAATTACAATTATATTCCACACATAATAATTATGTATGTATCATAAAATTATTCTATATGTAATCCCACCATCTTTATAATTTTTTTGTTGTTTATTTTGGACAACTAGTTATTGATAACACTTGTTACTAATGAACACAAATTCATGATATAGGATATGATCAAGAACATTTCATATATGATTTTTTTCATCATCACAAGATCTTATTTTATTTTTAAATAAAAGAAGAAATCAATAATAATGTTTCATGATGAAATTATATAGATGTTTGAAAAATATTCAATCCCATCTCCTTCATAAACATCTTACTCAACATCATCACAAAAGAACTCTAGAAGGCAATGAGATTTGTCTTTATTCAAATTTTTATTAATATTTAGTTTTAGTGTAAAAGAGTATTAAATATTGTTAATAAATGTAAAACATGAAAATTATTTAAATATATGAATATATACAAATTATATATCATCTTTTTTGATTCACATTATGTATTCTAGTAATCAGGGTATGTACATATCATCTGAGTATTTGGTTTATAATCTCTTTTAAATATTAGAAAATATATTCTTTAAAGATTAAATCGACATTAAGAATGAAAAAATCATGTGGTATTTTAGTAATCATTCATTAATGAATATAATTTAATTAATATTGATTTAAATCTATATTTTATACTATGATTTATAACTCTTTTATTAATGTAATTCATTTTTTTACATGAATGATGTCATGCATGTTTTGTGGTCATGGATTTCTATTATAAAGTCTTAGATATTAGTATTCCTTATTAAAATATCGAATTATTATTATATTTTAGAATTTCTTATCCTATTAAAATTATTGAGATAACCATTAATCCATTTCATGACTTATAAAAAATTTAAGGAAGTGTTAATTTTGTATCGATTGATCTACAATCCAAATTTTGTATATGATTATCTTCATTCTAGCCATGTTTGTAATAAAATAATGTAGTTACTAGATGACACAAAATATTTTTCATCTTACATGATGTCTTTAACAAGAATAATTATCTGAAACACAAATTTTATATCCCTTTTCTTTGATCATGGAATAAACAAATCATCATAATTTTTTATTAATCTTGATCTACAACAATAAATCATTTTACGAATAATATACTTCATTACATTATAAAATTATTACATTAATGAAATTATTATTTCAATATCTAACCCATATTAATCTTATTAAAATAATAGGGAATTTGTAATCATCACAGTGCATGTTTCCAATTTCTGAAAATGCATGTATAGTGGGTCACATGTCTGTTACATGTATTGTATTTCTACCACAGTGAAACCAAATCAATCAATTTTAATAGGAATAGTATGATTCTAAAAAATAACCTTAATTTAATATATTCATATAGGATTAAATTATTTTCTCAAATTTGACTACCATATCATTATATGGACACTCAAAGCTTTACACATTATAGATCGAGTGAAATCCCACAAAAACCTATCAAGAAAAATGTATTGAATATTCGAGCTTATACATTTTGTTTTTTGAATATAAAAATAAAGTTTGATTTTTTATTTTACATGAGCTTATATAATAAACTCTTGTATGTTTAGTATGTTCTCCTACATTATCTCACCAGCAACTAAAGACTTCTCTATCTCAGTTCATAATGTCATTTTTTATGTTATGTGATCAATCCATTTTTTTCATGCAGTCTATTGCATTTCCTTCTTGTGGTATATTTCATCAATTCATGGGGTTTTTTGAATTTTCCTCATGTTGTATCATTTATTTACAACAAGGGATATTTTTAATTATCCTAATATCATAGAACATTAATCACCCATTAAAAACTACATTATATGTTAAATACTTTCATTGTCAATAATCTTCTCAACTAATTAATAGTATATGAATGTTTATTCTAATAGAAATAGAAGAACAATTATTTTACATAATAAGGATTCGTGTTTTTTTATTGAATATCAATTTGTTCTTATAGTGCTGGTACAACTATGATTTTTATATAGAATAATGGATTTACTATGTTTGATTCATTATTGAAGTTCCATAATTGTTATAAACCCAATAAACTCATTGTTAATTAATTTCCATTAATACATCATAAGAATATAATGGATTATCTATATATATTGTGATCATGGTTTATTTTATTTTATTATTTTGGTTGGTAGAATATCACATTCAACTATACAATGCACATCTATTTGGTTCATTTCACATGATTGATCAACAAAAATCTCAATGATAATAAAATATTGAGTATTTTTAAGAGAAAATTTCATATATTAATCACATGGTCAGTTCAAACTTGTTTCCATATTTATTAAATTTTTTTTGAAGAGAACTCGTTTGTTAGGTTTTTTCATTTAGTATCTCTTATAATTCTAGGTCACTGACTCTTTTATGTTTTTTAGGTTGTGCACTTGGTATATTGGGAAATTATAAATATTATATTGGTAACAAAAATATTTATAAATGTGGATAGTTTTGAAGATGAATATTCCTTTTTTATATAAATCGTGTGGTCATTAATGTGTTCCTAGTTTGAAATATTGAACAAAAATCACTTGGTAGATCTAGCAGGAAGGACATGATCAAGGTATCAATCGATCAATGGGGTTCAACTTGATCAAATGGACATGAATCATTACATGTCTTTATATATTGGCGAATATTCCATTAACATTTACTTGCCACATCACTTTTCTGTTTTTCTATCCTCTTTATTATAATAAAATACCCCCCTGAACTGATCAAAACCACATCATAAGGGATTGGTTCATGACTACACCGCTTGAAAATTCACCATGTGTTGTCCATATATATTATGACCTACTTGAACCTATATTCACATTTATATATTAAACACCCATATCATGGATCAGATTGTACCCACTATAGTCTTTATTGGATCCTGGAATTCCATGGGATGTCTATGATTGATCCTTGTACCCACTGAAGTAATGGTCGTACCTAGGTCCTATGGTGGGACCATGAATAATTTTTTGTGGAAATGAAATATTTCACATAGTAAAATAATAAGTATTCTATTTAAATATATCCACAAACGGTGGGAATCCTTCATCTCAAATAAAATATTCATATTATTAATTATTCATAAAATAATTATATATTAAAAAACTATATATTTTTTTAATTAGATTCTCATCATATTCTTTAAATATTCTTAAAAAAATGATGAATCTTCATTCAAAAATATAATAGGATGGGTTATTCATGTTGTAAAAATAGTTTCATCTCTATGTGAAATTAGAACATTCCTTTAGAATTTATGTACATAACAAAAATCTGTATATATATATGAAACAGTTTGTTATACCTTTATGAATAATTCCATGTAATTTCTTTAAAATTCATCATCAAACACTCATTTCAATTTATGAAGAAAAAACCTATATATATCAAATATTATTGACTACACATATTGGAAAAATGATTTATTTTCTTGGGATCCTAAATCACCCAATTACATTTTCTCTTAAACATAGGAATAATTTATTCAATATGTAAATTATATTAGTCATCCCCTAACTGAAAATTAATAAATTGGAAAACATAATGAAAAAACTCAACCATTTGTTCCATAATATCATTTTGAGAATATGATCTACACAAATCAACTTACAATCTCATACTATTAATATTTATGGGATCATTATATTTTATAGAGAGAAGAATATATCCATATATGTATTATAGACATAATACATTAGTTAATACATTTGATCATAAATAGGAAATTGTTTTTTGAAAACAATGGGTAATAGCATAAACCATAGTATTTTCCATATATTTTCACTACATGGGATATCATTATCAAACTATAAAAATTAAGGTGTTATTCATAATTATTTATCATGAAATAATATATCTAATACACTTGTTAATAAATATTTTTTTTATTTCATGTGAAATGTTGATAACTTCCCCTTCCATAGTTCAACCAGCACTGATCATTTATAAAAACATTTATTATAACAAAAAAATTTTATAAAATTTTATTGAATTTCTTTTGTCTTTAATTTCCTTGAGTATCATTACTAATAAATAGAACAAATCAAGAGGGAAAATTTATCTTGATGCATATAGTGATACCCTCCTGAAATTCAACATTCCTTTATTTCATTCAACTCTAAAAAGATATTATATATAAAATAAATAGAAATTAGGCGGGGTCTTATTTAATTAATCTTTAGTAGGAGTATAATTGCTGATATTTTTTTCTAAATCCAAAATTCATTTTTGTATCTCTAAAATATCTATATCTCTAAATTCATTCATCCTCCATGGGTTTCCAAAAAATAAATTACTTGTTGTAAAACAAGAAATTATTCTTATTATATCAATTATTCAAAGTTTTAAAAGACTATATTTCATGCGAAATTATAGTAGGTTTATTCTTCTATACGTGTTTCATCCTCTTAGCCTCCTTTAATTATTTTGGAAAAATTACAAGCCAATCCCTTTTGAAATATTTGAACATCATTAATTGACTTAATCTATTATCTAAATAAAAAATTTTATTATTGATTACCATATCCAATTAATAATAATCCATCATTTTTACTCTCCTAAAAAATATAATAATCTTTATTTTGTTATCTTGACATCCTCTTTTCCCTTTATATTTTTCTCCATATGAGTTTCATATGTAATCATATTTTTTTCACACCACAGTAGTTTTTATTATTACTTGTTCCTTAATATTATGACATGTGATTATATTATAACTTTCATTTGAGTAATTATGTGTTGATTCATACCATAATTATTATTAATATGTATTATACATATTGATAAAAATGTTGAACTTATTCAAATATTCAGATCTAATTGAACAAGAATTATTCTTCATTTTCTATGATATTTCAATTTTTAAATAATATATTTTTGTTATTTTATTTATAATACCTATAAATTGTTGTCTTACACAATATTATTTATTTAAATATTGTTCCATAAATTATAAGTATTTTTTCAAAACCCTTGGTAACACAAACAATGTCCCGAAAATCTGATTTTTTTTATTTTTGGAGAAAATGACCTAATTTTCCATATTTTTAGACATATTTATTATTACAATTAACCACAATATTTTGGAATCCATGTTGGGGAATCATTTATTTTATATTATTATATCAAATCCTAATAATTTAGTGGATTTAATATCATTTGTATCCACACAATTTTGTCTCCTTTTTATTTTAGAACATACAATTGTACATAATATACAAGAATTGAAAATAAAAATTAAAAAGGTAGTGGGTTATGTGTTTCAATGATACTTATGTAAATTGTTCTCCAAAATATATTTATAAGTAATTTAAATCATTTTGTATTATTTTAGAGATTTTAATTTCTTGGCATGCATGGTTTCTTCTCTCATGAATATTTTTGAAATATTTAACCAGTGTTGTTTTGGATTTTCTTAATATTATCATAATATCATGGAAATTCACATAGAGTGTGAATGATAGAAATAGTTCTATTAGCCTTTATTAATAATTAATTCTCTAACGAATGAAATATAATAGTCCCTAATATTTTCACTCATGATAATTATTATATTAATACCTCAAACTATTACTTTGGTTTTTAGATCCTTCAAATATGTTGTATCTAAATTGGGGATAATTTTTTAGTTGAAAAAAAATTAATTATTAAATATATTTGACATTTATAGAATATGAAAAAATTTAAAAATTCCTATTTTTAAATAAAAGTGAAAATTAGTTTTTAATGTGGTATTCATGGAAAGTGTAAATCTCCAAGAATTCCCATTTCTTCCATTTATAAATTTAATATCTATCTAGTAATTCATAGTGATTACCAAAATAACATTAAATAAAATACTATATCATCCAAAATACAATATCAAGATCTTTTTATGGGTTTTTTTCCATTATTAAAATTATTTATATACATGATTCCCTCATAGAAAAAGAAACCTAAACAAAAATCACTATGCTCAAGGATAAAACCCAGTTAAAGCGGTTTAAACAATGAGAATAGGAAATTAACTTTTATAAATTTATAAATATTATATAATATTTTATAATAGAATAAATATTAAATTAAGAAGACGAAATTCATTCCAAATTTTTTCTTATAAAAATAAAATTAAGATACAATGAAATGAAAAAAATCAGAATGGGTTTTCCTTAGACTACACAACCATAAATTTCACAACCCCATCCCCATAAAGATACCTCAATGTAAGGAGAGATATAGCTGATTCATGATTCTTTCTTATAGTAGACCTCAGGAAGGATATTAACACTAAGGGTATAATAAACATGCAATTGGAATACATTAACGTTTATGAAAAATTTGTGGAAGTGAGAGGTTAGAATAATAAACCAATCAAGAACAACTAATACATAAATACAAACACACACACACACACACAGAGATATATATATATGTATATATAATGGAAAAAATATGAACATATAATTCAATATACTAATAATCAACTGAATGGAAAAAAACATGTCCCAAATATCTAATGATGACATAGACAACAAATCCAAAACAACTCATGAAAAAACATGAGCTCTTAATATATATCCCAATCACCAAACTACTATGGCTAACGTGAAAAATAGTTTATATATACATGGGGTTAGAATAATAGTTTACTCAATAAGATCCTCCACATAGATTGTCATCTAAATAATAATTAAATAATTCTAAATAAATGTGAACTGTAGTGAAACTAACTCATCATCTAAACATTCATACTATGTTCCTAGACTCACCGTGGATAACCCTTACAAAAAATTTCATGCAAGAGAGAATATAATATAATAATGAGACAGAAAGGGTACCTCGCACTGGCTTTCCCTGAGTAGGGTTCTCCTCACAATTATCACACATTTATATATATATCTCTCCAAAAGTATCCACCCTGAAAAAACCTAGCCAAGAAATTGCATAACGTGTCTTTCAAATCACATATTCGCATCATTACTCATAATAGATTCATATATAGTTACCAAGTAGTTTTCGTGAGCCAACATTTCTTGTATAAAGTATATCCATCAATAGGAATTATACATCAAGCCATTATATAACATACAGTGATAAATTTCCTCAATTTATCACTTCCTAGACCCATCAGACTAATAATAATCATTTGGATACTATATCTTGTAATACATGTGTGTGAAATAACCAAAATCCTGCATAACCCTCTAAAAACATACGTGTGAATATAAACCATTTCACATAACATAATATGTAACTACAAAGAGAAGTGGGTGGGTCTAGCGGGGGTTGTTATCCATCATACCCTCCTTTGGAATGATGGGTAAAACACACTCCCATAGTCCACTAGGAGTAAGTTTCCTTAAAATAAATGAGTGGGGTAGTGTGCGAGATCACATAATATTAATGATATAATATAACTCACAATTACACAATGATAATAATATAGTATTGTAATCAAATATGTCTAATAGAGTTAAAAACCCGACTACCACTTCTAAGACTAGATATCCTATATGAAATAAATAATTTACAATGGTTAAATTAATTTATCATTTTCTTTTAAAAATTTAGTTTCGTTAATTAATTCAGTCAAATTGATTTACCAATAAAATTATTTAGCACTTAATTAAATTAAAACTAATCATCTGAGTAAGGACTATTCCCTCCAAGAATAATATGACCCAAGGACTCTGTTTAAAATTATTTACATTTTTTAGAATTTCCATTCAATCGTGACCAACCCCATGCTTTAATAATTATTTATTATTTTTCATGAATCATTATATAAACAATGTAATCTCGAAAAAACATCCTAATATACTACAAATATGAATCATTGACCCAAAAAAATCCAACTACCTCAGGAAGTGTGAAACATAATGAAGATAAGAACAATAACACTACCATTGACCATTAATTAGATTCGCAAGAAATAATTAAAACTCCCAGCATCATATCAATGATTAAGAACATATTTAACACATTACATTATATATGATTCAATTTATAACATCTATATGAATATATAGATGAAAATCTCCACCACATGAATCAACAACTACCATGGTATTCGGGCCTCCCTACCCACATCAGATTAGCTATCCCCGATACAACCATACCAGGTGCACATGAAATCCAGGCCTCGCCACCACATATGTTATCATGCATTATAGGTTCAGCAGTATTCCAATCATATCATGTGCCTCATATCTAGATAAAATCATTGAAGAAGTAGGAATCAAAAAATAATTATATTCTTAGAAAACTAGGTCCTCAAGTAATTTATCTTTCCATCACATGGAAACAATATTTCTTGGATACACAATAAAGAAACTCGTCCTTCTAAATAAAATGGAGAACATGATCACTATAAAATTTTCATTATGAGATAATAATTATTCACTCTCTAATAAATTGATTGATTCATTATTCATATTTTCAAACTATGGGAAACTTAAGGAATAATGATATAATGAGCTAATAAATTATATTTATCAATTAACATAAACATGCTTTCAAGAATCCAATAGTTTACACTTTTTATTCCTTTCATATTTTTAAAAAAAGAATAAACATGATTCACAATTTTTATAAATTCCACTATTCATATTGATGATCATATTTACATTTGTATATGTGATATTCACCAATTTTATTACCATCAAATTACAAAAACCAAAGGATTAAAAACATGCCTATTATTTAAATTTTCATAAGCCAATTATGTGTTCATTAATTCCAAAAATACATCCTTTACCAATTACATCATTATAATCAAATCATAGGAACATCCTAAAAAATCCTAAAATATATATCACAATATAATGAAAAACAAAAGGAAAACCTTTATCACAGTACATATAAATAACATCGACTACATGAAATCAAAACCAATTTTTTTATTCATGTTCAATAATTAGTAGGATAATTTCATTTCCATCCAATGGGAAAATCCAAGAGCAATTTAAGATTTTACATAAATAAATTTGAAATAGAATATACAATACATCAATGTTTTCAATGTTCTTCACATGAAAGAATTCCAAGGATGGAGATCTCGATCACCATCTCCCACATGAGGCGGAATACTAAAAAGGACACCACAACATGACTGCACCCACAAACAACCATGATTACCCCATTAGAAACATCAGATATAATCCTCTATAAAATGAAAATAGTATTGGATATAAAATGAGACCCAATAAGAAGTACCCAAATGAAACCAAATTAGAACTCTCCTCAGATCGAAAAGGTTGCAATATATCAACCACTATCAATGGAATTCCCAAATTTTTGGGAAGTGGGTTTTCAGATAACTGGAATTTGAGAAAATATTTAGGTTTTGAGGAAAACCCAAGAAATTTTTTAATTTAAGGATACAATAAAAAAGGTGAATTATGTTGTGTGTTATTATTACACATCATATAATTGTTATGTTTCATGTTTCGTCTTTTAAAAAAAGTCTCATATAACCTTTTAATATTGAATCATTAAAAATCATTAAACACTACAATACCGACCCTTTTAATGTATTGAACTACACATACTTGGTTTGAAAACCCCATACATGTCATGTATTCTCCAGTATTTCATATTTCAATATTTGTGACTTTCGGGTCATCCTAGAAGCCTCCACCGAGATCTACAAGCCTCCAAAAAACCAAATGAGTTACACCATAAGGATCCAAGATTGATCATTAAATACCAGTCAAATAGTTATCTTCCCCAAGAATCCAAAACCCAATAGAAAGAGGAAATGAAAATGGGATATTCGAACAACCAACTAATGAGATACCTCACACTTTACTCACTATCACATGATATAAACCATCTCACATATAAGAAAACATCACACCTGTGAAACAACAAAAACCAATGCTAAAACACACTCTTGAGGGAGTTAACTCTCTAGAATGAGTAAAAAAAGTAAGATGTAAGGGGAAACCTTTTCATTACTAGAAGTTTCATCATCAAAAAAATGAACAATGTTACAAGAGAATATATAAACACCAAACGTCTTGGGGTACTATGTTTGCATATACGAATCACATTCCTATTTATTCCCCACTACGACACCATTCCACTATAATACATGAACCAATGGAATTTAATACACAATCCAAACACATTATGAATTGTTTCCATGGATCTCCATAGGCCACTCCTTGATGTTTCCATCATTGTTATGTTAAATATCACCCCAATAGATGGCATGATAATCATGATGATGATTACAATGAAACTAAAGGATTAGAAAAAGTTCATGAATTTGGATCATTTTTTATATATTTTAAATTGGATATTACAAATATCCAACATGATACAACACCTCAAAATTCCAAAAAACAAGGGGGAAATCTTACACTAATGATTAAATATTCGCTTCCATGATAATGAGTCACATTCAAGAACTCATGATATCAAATGTAAAACTCCAAGGGATCATCTAATAAATTATAGTTATTTCTTAGAGAAATTAACTACCTTTATCCATTCATGAATTACATGAACCATATTTTCCATTTTCATTACATATTTTGTCCTGATATTTGTTTCATCTTCAACCCTGCTCTATCACAATGGAGAAAAAATGGTCAGATGTAAAAATATTCAAATGGAATTATAATAATGGTACTATGGAAACTATTATTGAATGAAATAATGACCTAATATAGGTTCTTTATCCTTGAACATTCAATTTCTAGGTCAATAGAGTGAAGAATTTCGTTAAGGGTATGGATAGTCTGATCTATCTGACCATCTATCTAGAGATGAAAAATAGTGCCATGGTAAAACTAAAAAAAATTCTAGATAAATCCAGAAAACCTAAAGGTACGACATGGATACAAATCAAAGATGATTGTAATCAAAACATTTTGGAGTAGAAACACCTCATCGAGATGCTACCTCAATAAAACATCTATTGATGTCGAATCCCTAACGGTGAGAAAGTAAGATGATTTATTAAACCAATCCAATGTTAGCCATATATTATAATAGATTCTCAAAGATCAAGTTAAATCATTACTGAAGTCCATTATATTTCTTCCCACCCGCATTGGGAATCATCTAATAGTTGTATAGTTCCATTGGGGACACGGTTCTCAACCATCGCTTTCATAGAGATGAAACATTGAGAATTCAACTATAAAATTGTGTGATTTAACCCTGAACACCAAAAATGATATTTCAACGATCAATAAATCTTGTTCAGGATGGTATGTATTCCCAATGGTGATCTATAAAACTCATGGAGAACCATATCACACATCACCGAAGGAATGAAAATCAATACGTGGAACAAAACTAAATGTTTTCCATCCACAAACCGACCATCATGGGCATCACTAAAAGAATATGTCCCTAACCCCCCCCCCCCACTAAAAACCCTATCTAGAACTCTCTCACCTATTGATCCAATGAATAATAAATTATCAACTAGAAAAGGATTAATCTAACTCCAACCTTACCCATAACTACATGTATCATTGTGATTTCCTCCAACACTCCCCGTGAATCACCAGATTGACGCATGACATAACTATGTGACATCAATCTCATTTAATTGGACACAACCATTACCTTTCCTATAATATTTGAAATACCAATGTTTAAATCCTTCAATAATTCAAATCACTGAAGATAATGGATGTTTTTATCACCCTTGGAGTTGACATATCATGGGAGGTTATGGTATTAAGAAACCACAAAATACTCACTGATGATGTCATTTCTCTACATAATGAAATAAAAAATAACTTCCACATACTCAAGAAAATGTGAGGTATGGATATGGTCATCTGGATGTATCTAACAAGAACTATAAAAAATTAGTCATAGGTACATTAGAATGAATCCCGAACTACTACACATGATGAATAAATCCCAAAACGTCACACAGATGCTCTGCATTCTCCTACTTAGACCTGGAATACATAAGGATTTCATAAATGAAACACCCCAGGAACTAATTTAGTAACTATTTGAACACTCCCCCCATCAACCCCATGAACATATTTGGATCATTTTCACACTTACAAATATCACAAAAACACGTATTTTATATTAAAATAATAGAAAGTTGTCCAATGAATAACCTCATAATTCACCCATATATGATTATATCCTAACCTCAAATGGATTTTGAAGAACCAACATTATACATTCAGATAATAATATAAATCATTAGTGTATGGAATATGATATCATATCGTCATTATCACTGGGTTCAAGTGACACCAATCAATACAAACACTATAATTTATATTTTTCATATTTACCAAAAAAATAGGTTCATCACATGGTGACATAATTAGTTGAACCAAAAATTGTTGCAATAAATCATCAAGCTATAAACACAACCCACACACCTCATAAACGATTATGCAATATGAAGACCTTATGATAGGAGACACATCAGGTTATAGCTCAATCATTATATTTTTCTCTCATTGAGGGGGTAAAGATTCATCTTCCTATAAAATTGCATCAAGAAACTCTTCTAATACCCTATAACAAACAACCACTAAACATATAAGGAGATAAACATCAACTTGGATATCAAATATGATAATGAAAAAACAATCCTATAACCATTCTAAGGGTCATGCTCACCAATGAACACCACTAGCTCTCCATTAGTATCATAGAAAACAACCTACCTCTTGAATAATTCTACAATAGCCCATATCGAAACCAATAAATACATACAATGGATTATGTCATATAGTTATATACATAAACATAGGAAATATCCCCACGATCGGTGATTCCATGGAACTATCTCACAGTTACTATACAATTCATAAAAGCTATCTCCAAATATCTCCGATGTTTTTAATGCCTAGGGAAACTGAAGCAAGTCTACCTAAAGTCCAAAATCATTGTTGATTCTATGTGATATAAAGGATCCAATCTCTCTAGAACCACACAAACCATGAACATAGGTAGAGAAATATAATTGGGTACCTTTAATAGAATTTTTCTAACTTGGAGATTGAAACACTAAATAATGAACCTGATTAAAACCTACTCCATTTGTTCCATTTCCACGAAGATGACCACCTCCATGACCACAAAATGGTATTTGAGGAAGAGGAGAATCATGGGGATTTCAACATAATACACTATATCTATTATGCTAATTCCAAACTTGAGAACCCTATAATAACCTTGTATTAAACTACCATAATTGAAGAACATGAGGTGGAACACCTAGAAACAATTGATATTCTAAACATATTGTACTCTCCCAAATAATGAATTCATCTTTTTAAGAAAAACAGTTTTTTGATCTCATTACATTTCCCTATAATCAATTTCCTCTAGATAAAATAGATAATACGGGTTAAGAAATACACATGATAGATAAAATACTCTTCTATCCTAACAACTAAGAACCCAAGAACACATCCATACATCCTGAGGAATAATGAAGAATCCAAAATCATGAAGAATCATTTCTTTATAGAATACTATAAATTATATTTTATCTAACTAGATCTCTGATGTAAATCTCCTAATAAATTTGGTGAACATAGACTAGATCAATGGATACACGACCTCCACAAAATTATTCTCTATGTATTCATCATCAAGAAATAAGTCTAAATCACTTCATAGATGTTTCCAAATATTTATCCTAAAAACTCGCACACTGGAACAGAACTAAATATGGGTTAGAAACTCTTGGATACTAGTTATCATAATGGTTGTAGAAATAAATACTTCTCATAACTATACATGGAACTTCGCACCCTTATATTGAGGACTCATGATCCCCAAGGAATAAGAACCATCATTTCATTGCTTCTTTGTGTCGCATCATCATAGGCAATGAGACCTAGTGCTCTCTATGAGCATAGATAAAACAAAACTAAATCTCAACATCATATATCAATTATTCTAAGACTGAATCTGAAATGGATCCCTCATACATATAGAGTAATTGTTGAGAAAACTCTCAGAGTTTGATCCTACAAGTGTCATCATCTTCAAACTCTATTCTACAGTTATCTGGTAATAGATAATACAGAACCTATTCATTATTAAACTAAAAGAGATGTTTTCATAGATAAATTACATTAAAAACAACAACATTTATTGATCCAAAACCTAAAATATGGAATATTTTACATTAAAAAATTAATTAATTATCATTTTATTGTTTTAACCCATCCCATGGTTTACCCATTTCAAACATAGACACACGTAATAATGATGCATGATCATTTTCTATGTCTCTAACATATAACTAGTATCATGTCACTTAGTTGTCTCATTAAAATTTATTTTATATGAATTAAAATACAGGGGCCCTAAAAAATCATGACTGATCTTGTCTCTTATGTTTACATCATTGACTAAACACAACTATGATTGTTTCCCCAACATCCCATTCTAGCTCACCGATGCCAACCACCAAAATCCATCATATCCATCAAGACAAACCATTGATAAAAATCATTAATGACCCTCCCCCCAAATATATTTCAATGATGGTAGATATATGGTAACTTATCGAGTCCCACCTCCTGTATGAATCAAGTTGGTGACTAGAACCTATGGTACAATACACCTGAATATGGGAGGCATTACCATCTATGAGAGACATACATAAGAGAGAGTTAAGAAAGATTAACCAGACCATAGCTTCTCATATATATACATACATAAAGAAAACCCGTGAGAAAACATTCAATTCCATAGAGTTTTAATAAACTAAAAAGAAAACTATAAGTACAAAGAATATAATGAAAATAGTTACCATGAATCCTCAATGGCCCATGTAAAATAATGAGATAGTTATATCTAACCTAATAACCACCCTACTATGGATGGCCTGAATGTTTTTTATATATATTTTGGGTGAGAATGAAAAAAAACATTATATTATCATTCCTAGAGCCTCTAATGAAAAAAATAAATAAACCATGGTGAGGAATAGTGAACAAACGTGAAAATAATGTGCCACCTAAAATACTATACTATCTTCCCATATTCTCCAGTGATAAATATATCAAAATATTATATAAAATTTATATGATAAAATAATAATGTATCATAAATGGTACCACTTTCCATCTTCCCCATGTTTTTTATACTCATCCCCAACATCCCATTTTCAAAGCCATATTTCTCTAAATGTAAGCCCTCCTAAATACACATGGGAAAGGAATCAAAAAATGAACCTCATGAATCACATATTCTCATCTTCCCATGTCACATTCCCATATATATTAACTATGTAGTTTCTATTATCCACCATACCTTGTATGATGTATACTGAACATTTGTTATTATACCTCAAGCAATTATAGCCAATACCCCTTGTAAGTACCTCGAGACATCACAACCTATCATCTTCCTACATATAATAGTATTTTGGATACTATAACCAGTAATAATAGTGTGAGAGATGAATGTATTAAAAGAGGGAATCCTATATCTCAACACATCATCAAATGGTAAGACCTGTTTTAACCGTTTCCATCATATTCATTTTTATCCCCAACACTCATAAGAATATAAAAATGCATTTTGAAATCACATGATTTAATTTTTTCATCGTCATGATGGAATTACCACCCACTTCACATCGACCATCCTAGGATTAGATATTAGAGTTTAAAAGCACATCTAGGCCCCCACACCCCATATCACATTATCTCTCCCAGTCTTAGTCGTATTAGTCACTTATCATAAGGATCACATATATTTAAATTCACAAATGTAGTAGGAAACATCCAAGAATATCCAAAAGAAGAACCGGGCTCTCAATCAATGCATGCATGCTTCACCTGAAAATGATCTCTCATAGCTCCCAAACAAGGCACTCACATTTCTCAAGAAAATATGAAACTTAATCCCTAAAATGTGGTCATATTCACACAACCAATATTTATTCAATCATGATTTAACAAATTCATTATGCACAGGTTCCAACTATAGGTAACCTAATGAATCAATGTATAATGGGATACTAAATTAATCAATTCAATTAATTTAAACATTCATTAAAAAATCCTTGAATTCTCATTTATCATTACATTACTACTATTATCATAAAGAATAATATACGTGATTTACATTATTTTTTATTTACAATTATCACATGAATGATCATATTTATAATTAAACATATGAATTCCATCAATTTGTTTACCATAAAACTACATCAACCACCATTATAAAAATATACATTTTCATTAATTATTTTTAAGATAATTATTAATCAATTAATTTTAGAATTACGTTATTTAAAAATTTATAATATCTAATAGAATAAAAAGATAATGATAAAAATACCTTTTATAGATATCACACTATCCTTAAAATGATGATGTAAACTTCTATCACTGTAAAACGAAACAACTTCAACAACATGAAATCCCAAAAAATTTCTTAAATTTGGCTAAATATATTTTATGTTAATTACAATTCCATAAAAAAGATAAAAACATATGAAATTATGATTTCTTTTAAATAAAAGGGATTAAATGAATCCCCTTCTTAAATGGTTTTATCATTCTTCGTAGATGAATGGACTGAGATTGTGGACCTCAATCACTTCTCTTGTATGAAGATGAAACCATCCATGGAATATATAGAACAGCTGAACCAAAAACTAATAAAACACAACTAGAAACATGGTATATGCTCCTTTACCACATGAAAATAATAATAGGAGGAAATGAGACCAAACGAGAAGAACCAGTAAGATACTGAGGTAAAACTAACCTTTGATTACCATAGATAGAATACTATAAGCCGAGGATCAATACCCATTGAAAGATCCCAAAAGAACTAAGATGTGGGTTTAAGATCCCATGAAATTCTAAAGAATGTAGATTTTGTTATAAAAACATGATCTTTTTTTATATATGGACATATGATTCAGATGGTATTCACACTTTTTGTAATTCTTATCAGTTGTGTAAATTTAATGTTGCATGCTTAACCAAAAAATGCTTTGCCTAAAAATTTTAAACCCTAAAAATTTATACATCATGACATACCACATGAACCATCTTAAGAAAATCTCAAAATATAAATAAATTTTGTGAAAAACTTTTGTGAGTGGTGTATTCTCACATCTTCTATATTTTCATAGTATAACCCCTATATACTCCATCGAAGACTCGTCATAGATACAAAAGCCCCATAAACACGCAATGGGTTATGGAACATTGGTATTTTACCATAAATTAATGACATATATATATCACTAAATCATCTCTCATATTTTTCTTTTATCATCAGAAAAACACTACCTCAGTCCCTAAATGCTTTTTATCCACACAATTTATCTCCTTCTCCATTTCTATCATCTCAATCCTTGCATTTTATTCCTTATTCATTTATTTCCCAATATTTTAAATAAATTTAATTGAAAATTATTTTAATTTTATATCCACCATTATTATTCTTTTGGAAGATTCATGAACATTTAAAAAATTTCATTGAATCATATACCATCAGTATTAATATCGTTTTTCATAGTCTCATGGATGATAAATTAATTTCCACGCACCCCTGATTTTATTTATTCTTTTAATAATTTCACTTTAATCACATCCTTACAATCCTATTATATAAATTCCATGTTTCTAAAGTTATTTTGTAGTCTAAATCTGGTAGTAAATATTTTAATTAACATAATTCCAGAGAATTTCAAAAATTAATCAGTATATGGGAAAACATTAAATTGTTAGTCGAAGTAGAGTACTCCTGAGGGAGTGAATTTAGTATCTATTTAAAGTTTTCTGTTAATAGTTTTTCTTAAAAATCTTGCCCAATAAAAATGAATACATCTTAGTCAATCATGGTAATATGATTATCAATGTTTGACTATTCACATAACCTCTTATATGATTGATCAATTATTAGTAATATTAATATGTGTAATTTATACTACTTATAAAGAAACTCTAATATGACAAAACAATTATATATTATATCCATTAATAACTATCAATGCAAAATCTTGTGTTTTATAAAAACTACATTATTGTAGAGAAAAAGTAAATCAAATGACACAATGGATAAAATAAGTGGTTTAGTCTCATGGTGGAACCTAATACACTCCACTTGGTGATCACCTACCCCCAAGAATTTTATAATCATAATCTCTATACACACAATGGATTGGGGTTAAAAATAGTTCACAAGACATTCCAAGTCACGGGAACCCTTCCACTATAATTTGTGGGTATAACCTACGAGGCTACACAAGGACCTCTTCCCCACATATTATTGGGAGTAAACATTTTTAAAAAGATATAAGAGGAAGGATATCTTTTATTCCTCAGTTTAATACATGAGACAATGTCTCATTTAATACAGACATACACAAACATTTAAAAATATATAAAATAGTACCCAAAATATAAAAGACGATGAGAAATGGTTAGAAGTACAATGTTGTTCTAGGATTCTCTTGACATGTAGGATGAGGTAGATGTAAGTCTATAGTCCTCCTGTGAAACAAAGTATATCATAAGTCTGCGAGTTTGATGTTGTTGGTTGCCTAGAATGTGTTCTTCTTGAATGTGGTACTATAATGATTTTTTTTGGATCCGATCTATGGAGGTATAACATTTGTAATTGAGAGTTAATCATGTGTTATTTAGTTGTTTCTTGTTGAATTTATCAGTTCACATTTTAGAATCTTCAAACACCTTCTATCCTTTTTTTGAGTGACACGATTTTCTTTTTACCTACAAGTGTACATATTAGAGTGAACATGATTCATGTATTATGCACCTCTTCCCATATACTATCAGGTGACATGGCTATAAAGTATATTAATTATGTACGTGCATTTAAATTTCTCAAATAAAACCTTTAGAAATTAAATTGAAAATTAAAAAACAGATAAAATAAATGTGTCCCAGTTTTTCAAGAAATGGTATCACTTGGAATTAGTGTCACCACGAAATGTTTCCCACTTCCTTGCCATTGAGTGGTGATAAAATCATGGGGCCAAAGTTTTATTGAGAATAAGAACCGGTAGAACAGATGTGGTGCTATAATCATGGTGTTTGGGGATTTCTTAAACATCGAACAATATCTTAGTGAAGGTAGCAAGGAACCTGTGTCACAAACATCATGAGATCTGAAACTGGTTACGGTGTCTGGGTACTTTTCCAAAAAACTAAAATTAGTTGAATACTCACGGTTTCTCAGACATACAAAATTTTTTGTAAAAAATCATAAGCAGCAATATTAATAGAATGAATTTGACATAATCATTCATATAAAAATCATTATAGAAAAAAGATAAATATAGTTTACAATAATCAAACATGATCTAGTAGATTTTCGTTTAGCTCATAAATAATCCAACCATCTCTGCACATTATTTGAGATAGGTTAAACTGGATTATCAGTATTTTTGATTATTAAAACATGATTAAAACCTGATGAGTCCAACAATTATATATAATGAAAAATAACATTAAAAGGAAGAAATATCTTAAAAGTGTTACAATTTATATATAAGAATTGATATGATATTATAACCATTAAAATGTTTTGATATGAGCCTAAAAATTGACAAATCATAAAATCATTTTAGATTTTAATACCCTATGAGTTTAAATGAAATATCAAATGATGTAGACTGGAAATATCTTATAAACCCCCCAAACATAAAAGAAATACATGATATGAGAGAATAAAGTTTTTCAATGATTTTATATTAATTTTAATAAAAAGTATGTCTTGATCAAATAAATCCAATTTTTTAAAAGATAAAGAATTTACTAATCGATCCCAATTCACATAAATTCAATAAATAACATTAAAAACTTAAAGTGGTACATATTATCTCATAATGAAATATTAGTAGGGATACAGTCGATGTATATCACATGAAATGTTATTCAAATATAAGTATTATATGAAATCATCTCATTATTTAATTACCTAATCCTACCTTCAAAACCAATGCTCACTATCACCTTTTGATTATCATAACATTAGATTACCACTTATAAAGAGATGTCAATATATTAGTTTTTATATCTAACTGATCATATTTTATATTTTTTGTGATTTTTAATAGATTTATAAATCCTAAATAACCAATTTGTTTTACTTCTTTGTCATATTCTCTTATTTGATAATTTTTATCAATAAATAATCTCTTTTAATTGAAATTCCTCACTGATTCAACCTTTTCATATAGGAGAACATTGATTGAATTTGTCGATTTGTATTTTATTAATAATATATACTTGATTTTTTTTTAATTTACTCTATAAGGTGTGACATTTAATCATGGAAAACCATGTTTTAATACTCTATATATGGAAGATCGTCATCCAGAATATTCATCATATACTTGTTTATTTCAATGCAGATGCCCAAAATTGTTTTATAGAGTCATCCTCATTATTATATCGATAAATTAAAATATTTTCCAAAAAATAATCATTTTCAAAATATTTTTTTAGATTTCCATTTATCACCATGAGGAGATTAAAATTTCAATTGATCATTATTTTCTCTCGAGATCACTCTCAATATCATTTCTACATTTTCTTCTTATTTTTTTGTGTTTTTAATGAAAATTAGTTGTCTTATTTAACATGATTAATGAAACCGTGTTATAATGGGGAACTTCTTTTTAAAATTCCAATCATTACATAATTTATATGTTATAAAAAAATACTAGATAAAATTTATATATCAAAGGTGGAACATCAATCTGATACCTCTAATAGAGCCTAGTTGGATTGTGGGGACACCTAAGGCAGGGGGAATGAACCTAGTGTCACATATTAATTAGTTGTCTCATTATTTAATTTACCCCCTATAATAATTGAAATTTCATCCCATTTAAGATATATGAATATATTTATTCTTTTGAAAAATACATCGTAGTAGGAAATGAAAAATAATAATGTAGAAAAAAAGAAATATTTTATTGGGTTTATCTCATTTTTAAAAACAAACTCCATACTAGAATTAGATCTCATATGGTCACATAATTTTTTATAACTATAAATTTATGCTAATAAAAAGTGTTGTTATAAGTTTCAAAAAATGTGAAATAAGGCACCATCATCATCCATTATATGGAATCCCACTATTTTCATCTCCCACGTGATTCGGAGTTGTATATACAAGAATTACCAATTTATGAAAATACATTGAACTAATTAATTTTTCATCAACTATAAGGATATAACCAATAACACATCATGCACATTGGTCATGTTCTTCACTTGTTCTCATTGTGATTTGAAAACACAATGGATCTCAATAATCAATTTTGTTGACATAATTAGACAGATAACGAATTTCACATTGGTATGTTATAATTTTCAATATGTTTAACCATCCTCAATAAAATAGAACACCATAATTATTTGGGATCTTTATTTTAGGAAATTGTTTTTTTGTTTCAATATAAATTTAAATGTTGAAGAGTTTTCAAAATTATCAATACATCCACCACAATATCATAATAACCTACATGATTATATAAACAAGTCTTATTGAATATATTTCTATTCAATATTTATTCTTGTAATATTTTTATGTAGTGATATCTTGAGTCATTGGAAATTAATTTCATTTAATAAAAAGATAATGTGTCCTTTATTTTCAAAATTAATTTGTTGAAAAAAACTCATGTTTTATTTGAATAACCACTTACTCAATTTTTTAATAAATCTTATGTAATTAATATACTTTAAAATGTTTATTTACACTATGATTTATGAATCCTCTTATAACAGTAATTTATTAATCATATATGTGAAATCAATATTGTTATGCATTCATGGACATATCTTCAAAAAAATTACAAATTTTAATACCTTATACAATAATGGAAGTCTTAATATGTTTATAGAAGATATTCTTCATCCATATTAATAGACCATGATAACTCAATATAATGATATATATAACTTTGAAGAACTATTCACATTTCATTAGGTGATTTATAATCATATTTATTCTTATGATGCTCTTCAATTTATCCTTGTGTGTAATTCAGTCATGAGATTACAAGAGATAAAGAAATATATATCATATTAGATAATGAATTTCACAAATGTAATAAATGTATGAATGAAAATTATATAAGAAATTTTGGTTTTTATAAGAAAACATGAATCAATATATATCATTTCTATTGACACCCAATGAAACATAATTATATGTGTAATCTTAATCATTTTATTTCGATCATATTTAATACATTAGGGTTCTATTAAAAATTATAGATTACATGATGCATATAAAAAAATAATGATCACATAACACATTTATCATCAACTAAAATACATGTTCAGTAGGCCATATTATTTATCATGTGTTATGTTCCTCTCGACGTTTAATGTCATCTCTCCTTGTTTTGTAGAGAAAGAAGACGGTGTGGCACCCAAACTCAGGACAGATCATAGTCAAAACTTATTTACCTCATATATTAATGTTATCCATTGTATATACACACGGCCACTCAATTCATCCAATATAATCGATGTAGTGACTTTCCATGGTCTCTTTTGTAGTACATTCATAGATGCATTGACCACATACATGTAGTTGTTTTAACAAGAAAATAATGGTCAATATGGTTTTTTTAATTTTTTTTCTGTTAATTATATCATAGAAGGTAAACATATTTTGATGTGGTAGATCATAAAAAACCCACAAAATCTCCATATTATTTCATGAAGTTGGTCTAAATATTCATCAATTAATAATTTTTCTTTATATAAAATATTTCATCTCCATAGTATAGTAGGTTTCATTTAATTATTTTGAGATTGTATATTCCTTATGTGGTAACTTTTATTTGTTTCATATATTCAGTTTTATTTTCAAAATATGTTATCATGGAAATCCCGCAATGAATAACACCATGTTATAAGAAATACCTACACGGTCGATCAATTCATCAAATCATGTATGGTCCATGATTTTTGTTTTCATACACATGGATGATCCATTAGTATACTTATAGAAGGTCCATGTGTTATTCATATGGAAAAATGGATTATTTCTACAATTATATCTTTATGTAATCCCTGAATAGGTTATAAATATTGAAAATAACAATTGATAATTTTTTTATTCACTTCATCAACACACCTCATAGGAGATCCATACAAGCAGTCTATCCTCATGTCATCTATGTTTATTTCCTTTTTATAGGATCATTATTAACCATGTAATGGATATGTGTTTGGTTTAATATTCATATTTGATCAACTAACCATTCTCTGTTCCTAGTAGGTCTTGTTTTTTCTTGTAGAAAGTTCATGTACTACACATGTGGTCAGTTTAAACATGTTTAGGTCAATGATACGTCGACCACAAAGAGAACAAAGGGAGTTATTATATATTCCTTTAATTATTCACTTCATGGTTGGCCATGAACTCTTTGACATAGTATGTTTATTATTAGTGCATGATATGTTACTCTATCATTAATATGGTGATGGAAAGTCATAATTTTATTCATGTGATAATTTAGATTTACATCATTAAATTGAAATATATTTCCTAAAATGTTTAGATGGAAGATTGATATATTGTTTTATATCATTATTGAATTATTGAACGTGTGACTGTTTGGGAAGACTAAATGTAGCTCATTTGGGAGAATCAATGGGTTGATAGAGATGATTGAGTGATCAATCAATCATTAGTGTTCCCTTCTAAAGATAATTTATTGATCTTTTTATATTTTTAGTAATAGATGAAAAACATTAACTGAATGGAATACCATTTTATATTTATGGTGATATTTATTCCATAGTAATGATACATTCCACCTAATCATCTAATTTAAAACCACAACTATAGGCATAATAACCTTGATACAACACTCAGACCTATACTAGGTGGTTGTTCATCCCCACACTAGCCCTCTGAACCCCTTATGATATTTCAGGTGAGCCTCTGGATATTTTTGTATAAACATTCCTCCACAATTCTCATTCATGGATCCCATAATTCCATAGAACAGCTATGGTTGACCTTAGTGACCACCTCCGTAGTGGATACACCTAGGTAGTATGGTTGACCCCGACCTAATTTTTTTAGGAAACACAATAATATAATAATTAAAATATTAATTATTCCAATGTAATATAATCTCAAATGTTGTTAGTCATGAATCTATAATATTTTTATTTTCTATTTAGTAACATTTTAAATAATTGTTCATGTGAAAATAATATAGTATTTCCTTGCCAGATAAACCTATTTCTCAATATTTTTAGATTCTTGATTATTATTCTGTCACACACTATAGAGGCCCTAGATTTTTAGATATTAAATTTACATATCTTTTTCAGAATATGTAAATGATTATAAAAACTGAAACACAATGTCTATATTAGCATTATGACATTGGAAACCGGGAAGCAAAATAACATGTATATAAGTGAGCTAAATTATTTCCCACTAGGTTATATTTGACTAGTACCCTTCGTAAACATGTCAAAATAAAACATATCTTCCGAAACCTGGGGAAAGGAAACATAAAAATGTATGAGTATATATTCTTAATAAGGTTAAACAATGGAGATATGGAAAATGAATCATGACCATATAGTTTTGAGAACATAATCCTAAAAAAATAAGTTCATACCCCTAAAATCAATGATTATAGACATGAATAATGTCAAAATGAATTGATATTAATAATAAATTTATATTATATAAATAAGGAAAATAACCCATGAAATCATAAAAATGTAATAAGACATGGAATTTTGGAAGACACATATGAATATAAAATTATTTACATAGTAGTCATTTTATCGCTACCAAAACCATCATGGTAGTATGCCTTTACTCCCCATATCATCTTAGAAGTGACTGTTCACTCCCATATCTATATTATTAGTATGATTTCACTCTCCATACTATCTTATTTAGTCATGGTTCACTCTCATGGAAATATATTTTGCCTATGTTCTCCCCCAAGACCATCTTGGTCAATATCATATTATATAATGTTTAACCAAATTCATTAAAGAGAGATATTGGTCCCACCCACATCATAACAAAATAAAATATGAATGTGCCAGAAATTTATAAACAACCAAATCATAACCCTTTTAATGAAATTGTTATCATAAATATTTAATAATATCTTAACCCGGGGAAAAATATATAGGTTTTATAAACATTTCGTCAAAATAATAACCCATAAAAAGAAGAGTACTTGGAAATAATATTACCCATGAATGGGAAACGAGTTTCGCAAACATAATGATAGTAAAACATAAATCATTTATAGAAACAATGTGAATGAAAACATTGAATCATTTCCCCATAAATCCATGAGTTACACCAACTGAATTCATCCTGGATTGGAAATAATTTTGAAATATCTTTTAAAATCAATTGTTGAGTAAAGTGTCATTTCTCAATTAAAAAAATATTTTTAAAACATAAAATGTTTTTGAAATCATTTTTATTTTAAAATAACTGTAAAACCTATGATGTAATATTTTAAAAAAAATATAAAATTTAATATCATTTCACCTTGAAAAATTTATCCAATCATATTTTGAAAATAGATTTAGAAAATTGGTTTTGAAATAAAATAAAATTCTAACAAAAGAGGCAAATATTGTCTGGTGTTACTTAAATACATTTTATAAATTATCATTTGAAAAAATTAGTGGAAAATAGTACCAGTATATGGAAAAGTTATCAATAAAATGAGGATAAGAAAAATCATAAGTTTTCTTGAAAGATGTTTCATAATATTTTATCAATTGAATCATAATAATAAAAAATACTAATAAATAATGAGGTTGTATCAATGAAACGCATACCACATTGTAACATGGGATTATAATCTCCATATTAGAAAATTAAATTATATTAATCATAAAATATCATTAAAATAATGAGATTCATGATATAATATTTCAAAAGTAAGTATATAATCCTTGAAAGTAATGAAGGTGTATAACAAAACATGTGTTCCAAAGAAGGAAAATTGAAAAAAAAAACTATCATAGCGATTTGTTAATTTTTTTAATGAAAATCGGATAAAATAAAGATCATAGATTTGATATGTAAATAAACATAAATTTAATAATACTAATAATAAAATAAATTCTTATGTATTTTATAAATTAATGAAGAGAAAAGAGTTTTGAATAATGCATGTTTTCATAGAAATAAAATGTGAGATGAAATTACCATACCTTACATTTTGACTATCTTCGTACACATAAAATATTCCAACATATAAATTTCAATTTTATTAAAAATATTATAAATATGTATATTATTATATCTAATAAAAATATTTTATTTTATTATGACATTATATTACCCTCTTATTAATAATTGAATACTTTGGGAAATATCTTTATTGTTATTCATAAATGTTTCGAAAAATTATTATTAATAACCTTACATAGATCATGATTCATCTAATTAAAGAATTTATAAAATTATATATATAATATATATTCATTATATATGTATTATAAATATTCTATACAATATATAAATATTATATGGAATAAAAATTTCATGGAGACGGTAGGTCATACATAAACATGAATATTGTTTCTATTTTATTGTCATTTTGAATGAAACTCAGTAAATAAAAAACATATATATATATATAATTAAATTATTATTATTTTTTCATATATATAATATAATTTTATTAAACACATCTTTAATACTTTTCATTTATATTCATAACGAATCACATTGTTTTGAGTAGGACGTAGTCCACAATTCCACAAATAAACATGTCATATTTACAGAAGATGGAAAGTATAAAGGACTTTTTTATAAAATAATTATTGTAATATAATGAAATAATAAATATTATATATATCATGTATAAATAGTGTGTCTTTCATTATTACTAGCCATGAAAGGTTGTTATTTATAATTGAACAACATTATTTCATAAGGATATACTTTTATGTAAAAAATAATTGTATGTTCGTTACCTATGGCATGGAATTGTGTTCATGTTCATTTATAAAATTTAATATAAAAACATATCAGGTTTTTTATTTATAAAATTATTATATATTCATGTCATAATTATATTCTAGGTGTTTTATAATGGAAACAGAACTAAATATCCAGAAGAACAATGTTATCTCTTCTTGGGGTAACACTTTTGGGATTGCACCAATGGTCTTTCATGATGGATTTATTCCCAAAGGGAGGCTTAAAGGGGAAATATATGGGTGTTAAGAGGATATTTTAGTAGATATTTTCTGAACCAATGTGTATTTATAGGTGTTAGTATGTGTAAGGATATGAGCCCTTTTCATATTATTGGAGGATGGGTGGGACTATGCGTGGTGATCTTTAGTGATGTTTTTTGATGTTTTAATGCAGTTGTTGGACTCGATCACTTGGAGCAGGTCTGGTTCATCTTATCATATCTGTTTGGATTTGGATGTTTGAGAGGCTGTGTAAACAGCCATCGAATCGGGTCTGTGCATTGATACATGACACTTTCTTGCTGAACAGCATTGTAATGGCAGAGTGCTTCATCGTGATTCATACACTAGGGAGGGGCCTATCAAAGTATTCAGTCTGGGTATCTTTTTCGACCTAATTTTAGTTATTTTTCTAATTTCTATGATGTTTGGGTTTCCCCTACATCCCTTGAAAGGGGTTTTATTAATAATAAAAAACATTTAAGGTCTTCGGGCCATTGGATGTTATTTTTTCCCATGACCACTATAATTAAGTATGATCTGTTTCACTAATATTTTTAATCAAAAACTATGTATACATTATTATAAACTATAAATTATTCTGATTCATAATATGTAATACATTTTTAGAAATTGAAATCACATTAGTGGAATAAATTAATTTAAATTTAATACCGTAGAGGGATGGAAATACAAGTTTTAATGTACTTAAAATGAAAAGGCTTCAGTGTCATTATATTAAATTTCAATGTAAAACTAATTCCAATGACTAAAAATGGATTAATTTGTGTATAAATTATCTAATATTATTTTAAAAAAATTAAAATATTATTTATCTAAATAAATAAATTATAGGATAAGGTAGTTTTGAATAAAAAATTATTATTTTTAAATTTTTATCCCAATTTAATTATGTTTCTACGAAAAATCCCAAAAATTCACCCTAAGATATTATCAAATTATAAATCTAATAATGAATTTTATATTATTATATTTTATTTGTAAATGTTTATAAAATTAATTTATTTCATTTTTAAATAAATACATGAAAATCGCTTCAATTTAGGAAATTATATTTTAAAACATATAAAACATTATCAAATATTATATTTTTCATGATAAATATGTTCTATTTATATAATCCCACCATAATTTTTTAAAAGTATTTATTAATATTCATATTACTTTGATTAATGGCTTGGTTTTAACTATCACATTTATATAATTATATAAATAAAATGATGTTTTGTAAAAACTCGGTGTTGTGTGTAACGTACACCATGTTGGTGTTGTATATTGAACAAGACATGTCATTTATATGTGAATGGAGTATCTGTCTTAGTTTAATAAATTAAATCAATTTAAATTAATAAATTTTTGAAATACAAATTTCTATAAAACCTAGGGTGTTATATTATACCGCCATAAAATAAATTTCTCCCTCAAAATTCTTAATTAAGGTAAAAACAAGGATTCTTATAGTTTATTATATCCACATGTTCCTAGGTTGAATAATATAATTGGATATTTATCCACAAAAACATCACCATTGTGTGTTATTTTTTCATACATCATTATCTATGTGGTTCATAATACTATTTGGTTGTTCCTTTCCATAATAATCCTACCCCAACGGTATTTCCTCAGAGATTAGTATATGTGAAAGGATAGTTATGTACTAACAGAGGAGAGATACTTGGAACACATCATGGAATTGAGTGATATTTAGAGGAAATTAAAAAAGATAGGATACCATCCCAATACGATCAATAATATATATGGGCCCGATATACTATGAAAATAGTTTTCATTTATTTCTGAATCTCATAACCATGTTCAAGGGAGAGATTCATAGAAAATACATTTCACCAATGTCAAATTATAGACCATGCTGATGTTTATCAATATAACATTTCTTCTGACATTAATGGGAAATTATATTTTGTTGAATGGTTCAGTCATTATCTTACATTCATTTATCTATCTCATTTCCCAATAGATTTATTTATCCAACATTATCCTAGTACTATGTTTTTATATATTTATTCCCATATAGAGATTCATGAGGATCCTTCTAAAATCTTGAGTAAAATATATTGTAGTTAGAAAACTCGACTATTGGAATGTTTTTGTCTCAAAAACCACTAAAATCAAGAAAATTTATATCAAAATATCCTCTAGGATTTCAATTGTTATTTCATACTGACCATTTATCGACGAATGATATGTAGTGTTGAATCTCAATTTTAAATCATGTTATTACAAAATAATTCACCGGAACATTGAGTTAATCATGAAATTTTTATTAGATATAATATAATGTGGTACCCCATGAACCCTTACTACATCCATATTTATATCCCGAAATGCTGGTTCAGAGATATGTCTTCAATGATAAAGTTGAAGTGTGATGAAATTATAAGATTATCGACTACCAACTGTATATCATGAATCCATTTTGATGTTTTGGGTAGTCCCGCAAAAAATATCCATTGTTTTGTTCTCCCATTTCCATTATGGTATGTTAAATTAATGAATCATCCCCATATACATTTTCCTTTCATCCATAACATTTTCAAACACAAAGAACAAAAATACAATCAATTTTATATCTATCGTCATGTTATCCCACTAAGTGTATTCTCTAAATTTCCCGTAATTCGTCGTACTTCAATGGCTAGTAGATAATTACGAACTATGACCATCCTCGGACAACTCGTTCTTCAATTATGGAATGGAAGGAATAAATACACAGTTCCTAAACCTTTTCCTTCCATCATAATCATGGTTAAACTATGGAACATTTCTATCATACTTTTACCGATCTATATATTACTTATGAACCTACTTAGTAATCAATTGGATAAAGGATTAAACTTTCATCTATGAAAGATAATATTTTCCCAGTACATTAGGATTTTTATATCCATCCATTGAAAATCCATAAATATTTGATATATTTGTAATCCTCATCATGGATAATCTAGCTTGATACTTTTGACTTAATGAATCATTCATTGTGTTTTCATTCCTTGGGTGGTAATGTATTGATCATTTATATTAATTTATCAACTCTAACCGTATTATCTAGAGAATGTTGAACTACTTATGTCTGATTATATAGTTAGTACTTTTCTAATAGGTATATATATATCACTTTTACCCATAAATATAATGCCTCCATATATTTAATTAAACAAATAATCCTATTAATTCCAAATAATTATTTGGGTAATTTTTATCATGAATCATAAACTATCATGAGGCATATGATATAACCATGTTGTTCATCATTATAAAAAATAATAATCCATTATTTAGAGCATCATTATAGGGTAATATAAGTATAGGTTCACTGATTAACTATTATTCTATTCCTGTGATGTTTCCCACATTTATTTATCTAGAGTTACATGAAACCATTCTATGTTAACTTGTTCAAAGGATTACATTTTGATGGGAATTTATCCACATAAAAATAATAATATCAAACTAAACCAATATTTATATGAATCATATTCACATTTTTTTTTTCAATACATCATATAATACCATCAATATTTTATGGATCTATTGAAATACCATCTATTGAGATTAAATGAGTAATAAATTAGTCATTTTGAAGCCAAAAATCACTAATTGAAAATTTTTCATATAGTTTATCCTTGTTTAGGGTCTTTAATAAAATTCTTATCAGGTTTTTAAGCTAATAATTTCTCATTGAATATATAAAAATATCAAATATAATGATTACCAAAAAATAATCTTGTAAATCAATAACGACTCTATTCATTAAATCCATGATGATAGCATGGCCATTAGTATGAAAAAATTTAATTACTATATATTTATATTGTCTATAACATAATATAAATTAAATCTTGTGTATATCCGTCATATTTACATTAAATTAGTGATATCCAGAATGGACGTAAATCATGGAAAAGTATTGAGCTCTATGAAGTTGATCAAATCTATCATCAATACGAGGAAGATGAATCTTGTACTTGATTTTGATGTTATTCAACTCCCGGTAATAAATATAGAATATCATTGATCAATAATTATTTTTAATAAAAAATTATATGTTCATCCCAATGTGTCTCACTTGAAAAAATGAATCCCTTTACATGGTTTTCATGGAGTTCCTTCATCAATCCATGCAAATAAAATAGGTATATTCTATAGGGAGTCTTTGAAATTGGTGTAGAAATAAATGTGGGTTCTATTGAGAACTAAACATCACTCATCAGTGGAAGGCTAAGAATATCATTCATAAAAACATCCATAAATTCTTGAAAAAATAGGCTTATCATTGATGACGATTATATGCCCAATAATTTTATATAAATAGACCTTTTTAATCGGTTTTAAGTCACACACATTGTTTGTAATATCCAAATAAAATTCACTATTATTGTCACATTGATGGATAATCATAGGATGGTTTCTAATATCAAAAGAAACATACCTTATTTCAAAATTAATGTGATCATTATTTATAGTAATTAATTTAATGCATAATATAACTTATAATTAATCCAAAGGAATAATTACTTGATTTTTAGGAAACACATTCCCATTAACAACAACCGGAGAGGAATAATAGACATGTGATGAAATCATTATACCATTAGGGTGTTTGACTTATAATTCCATATTTAATTGTGTTGATGGAATCTTAATAGTATTATAAAATTATTTAGATATGACTGAGTTGGTAGAATATAAATAAAATAATAATGTAGCAGTTTTAGTGTGCTTGGTATGTTCACAATTCACCACATCATTTTCATAAGCCTAATTAGAAATAAGGATTGAATGAGATTTTTTTTCATTAGTGTAAGTGGTTTTTTAATTTGATCATCATAATGAGCCCTTGGTTTTGGGAATTGGTTATCATAATTCACATTCTCCTTAGAGTTGTAGATATGCAGTGTGTGAGATGTATTCTATATCATTTTTTTCCATTATCACTATTAACTAACTTTTTCTCATAAATTCAGTAATCAACTACCTAATGTCTTTTTCATCCACACATAAAACATTAATTATTCCACTTAAAGAAGTTTCCACCATTGATCATCCCATATATAGGGTATAAAGGAAATATTATCTTCTTATCTTCATGGTTTTTAGGTTTTCCTTTAACTTCCATCTTCCTGTTCTTATCAAAAACTATGGGATTGATATGTGACTATAAAATATATTTCATATATGATTACAGAACAATAGATCAATCCTTTGATACAAAAGTCTCTTAATTCCAACATTATTCTTAGATGTAGAATTAGTCCATGTAATAGACCACCATATTTACTTACAGGTAGGATGATAATTCTTAAATCATATATATTGTGAAATTATCCCCATAGGTACAAACAAAATAATAATCATTTTTATTCAACTTAAGGAACTATATCCCCATCATTGTTTGATGAATCTAAGGAATGTACTTATTGAAAAATAATTTCTAGAACTCATCCCAATCCATGTATTAAATCTTTTCTTAAAGACACATAATGGGTATTAGACTCCACCACTGGTCTATATCACCTTTTATCCGATAAACAGTCACAATGAATTTCTCAGGACCCAATCACTAAATAATGGACAATATAATTTTAGTATTAATGATCTGTTGTTTAGTTACAAGTGGATCAGAAGACCCACTAAATGAATGTGGACATTTCCTTGTAAAGGCCTCAAGAAAATGTTGTCCCCTAATTTTCTCATTTGGATGTCCACCATGATTCATATATTGTGAATGTTGGGTGAGTATAAAAACATTATTTCACATTCCAACACCAATTGAAATCTATTTATCATGAGGATAATTATTTATTTTCCATAACACTAACCATTAATGTGGATTTCACAGGTTCTAGGTATTGTCTAAACCCAAAATAATAGAGTTGGAAATATTTATTATAACATTGAACCACATAATCAAGAAACATTTCTCATAATATATATAAATTATGAAAAAATCATTAAACAATGACACTATAGGTTTATCCCATGTTATTAATAACCAAAATATATATAAATACATCAATATGGTGTGTCAATTATTTATATATTCCCAAATCATATCCCCCAAAACGTTCAAGTAAGGTGTTAAAAAGGGCCCATTTTTGTGTACTAGTTTAAGCTGAGTGAGGACTGAAACACCTTGTAAGAGTTATTAAAACTAGGTACATCTATAATATATCCATAGACACTTATAGTATCATGAAATATATATATTTCAAGGAAACCAATCAATCTATCCTTTATCAAAATTTCAAAACATTTACTTTACTTTTTCATGTCAATTGATTTATCATTACACATGTCCTTAAGTTTCTAAATAAGGTTTTATAATCCTATTTTACAGAGCTTAAATAAAAATTTTCTATGATACCATCTATAAAGATCCTCTATTATGAAACTATAAAATTACATAGATTTTGAAGATTACTTAAAACATTACACAAATGGTGTTGGGAAAAAATCCCTCAAGACATCGTTGAAGCATTTTTGAGGTGATTGTGTTTGTTGACAAAGTGGACAACTATGCTATGATTGTTGAAAAAGCAAACCACGAAATAAAAATTTGTTGAAAAAGGGGATTTCTTGGTGGAATGTTGAGTTCAAGAGTTGTGTTCCACAATCCATGTTTGATTCAAGAACGTCGATAAAGGAATGGATGATCTGGAGGTGTCATAAAAAGAATAGATACACGGTAATGCCATTTTCTATTGTTTTCCAAATTTATGGGCCTGAAAATCAACAAATGATAAAAAATGGTTTTTGGAAAAGGGAGTTCTGTGCCGTGTACTTGAAGTCTTGGAAACATGGACGACATATGTTTTTCAGGATCAGATCATCAAAATATGGAAAAGGGAAAAGTGTCGTGCATGTATTGGTGGTGTCGCGCAAGGGACTTGTCCTTCGTGAAAGAGACTTGCACACCGATGCCTTGGAAGCTTGAGAACTTGCGTGGCTATGGTTTTTCAAGATCAGAAGATCAAAATATGCCAAATTAAAGTGGTTTGTGCAGGTTTGGAAGTGGGTTGTTCAAGTGCCTTGAAGGGGAAGAGACCTGCACGCTAAGACATGTTCACCGAGGGTTGAATTGCGCGTCGTTGCGCTGGGTGGTCAAATTTCCTATAAATACTAGACCAACCCTCCTCATTTCTCACCAAAGTTCAACAGTTTTTAGAAATAAAAGCTCCTTTCATGCATTTGTGGAAGTCGTGAAAGTGGTAGTGTGTCGCGTAAGTGGGACTTTCACGCCATATTTGAAGAAGGGTGATTGATGGTAGTTGCGCGCCGATGTTGGATAGGGCATAAAAGTAAGTGTGTCGTGAATGTTTGGAGTTGAAGAAGCTTGTGGCGTGCAGGTTTGTGAGGTTGAATTTCATGCCAGTTTTGACTTGCACGCCGGTAGTTGCGCACCGTGATAAACTTGCGCACCAAGTAAGGTTGTATTTCCAGCAGTATTTTCAGGCTGTTTGGAAGCTGGAAGTTTTCCCAATACCTTTGGTGCAAATAGAGATTCATATACGAGTGAATATGGGACATCAACATAGCATCCACATACAATAAGGGATTCATTATTTCATGAAAATTAAGATACATACAGGTCTATATACTGTATGTGGATCCTATCCAGATTAGTGAGCGAAGGAAGAGGAAGAAAGTGATCCTCTCCATCGACAGTGGTCCAATGTGAGAGAAATAAGGAGTGACCCTTGGGAAAGCAGTGAGATGACCCTAAACCTTGTAATGGCAGTGAGCCTGGGCATATAAGTGATCTAGCCCAAACATTGTAATCCACAGCTAGTGAAGTATAGTGGAATTTGGTACGACTGACAACCTGTTAGCATATGCTCCTTGGACATTGCCATAGCGGTGAACCAAGTAAAATTGTGATGTCTTGTGCATGCTTTACTTTCTGTTTATATTTTTCAGTAGGAAAAAGTGACAAGAGTTTTTTTCTTAATAGAGAAACTAGATCAGAACAGGCTTTAATTTTAAATTAGTCATACCTTGATTCACCCCCCCTCTCAGGGTATTCAGCCTTGTGGACCTAACAAATAGACACCCAAATACATTATTAGTATAATTACATTGGATACATGGAAACATAATAACTATTACATAAGTGGTCTATATTATCTCATATTACATTCTTCTTTACTAGAGTCCTTCTTAGACACATGAAAAATGAAACATATATTTAATTTATTAGGGAAGGATAAACTATGAATGGTGTGATATTAGATTCTCATTAAGGGTAAACAGGGGAGATATACAATCACAATCAATATAATAATGGTATGTGAACATGATAATAAAAATAAAATATCATACCCTTTAGATCAATGATCATATAAGAGAATCATGGCATAAAAATGGTACTTCATATGAAAATAATATTAATTAAATAAATAACCCCAGACATAAAACAATAACATGGGAATAAGACATGGAATTATAGAAGACACATAAGCATATAAAATTATAACCATTAGTCAAGGAATCACTACTACATTATCTTGGTATTATGGGTTCACTCCCCATACCATCCTAGTATTCATGGTTCATTAAATTGTCTGTATTAGTATTATGAGTTTACTCCCCACACCATCTTAGTAGTCCTGGTTCACTCCCACAACAAATTTAGTATTCAAGGATAACTCACATACCATCTTAGGATGTTTTATGGGATATTAATTTTACCAAATTAATTGGGGGAGATATAGGTCTCACCCATCTTATAATTTAATCATTCATACATATGCACTAAAATCATAAACAATCACATATAAACCAATGATATTAATTGGGTATAATAAACATGTACTCATATCACAACATATGAAAAATATAAATGCTTCATAATCACTTCATGAAAATAATAACACATTACAAGAATCATGTTTCAATATAATATAACTCGTGATAGAGAAATGGTTTTGAAAAACATCATTCCATCAAAACATAAACCATTCAGAGATAGAATAAGAAGTGAAAAATTGAATCATCTACCCAGAATTGAATTAATAACACTAACAAAATTAATATTCTATGTGAAATATTTTTTTATGGTCTTTTAAAAACATCTCATAAGAAAAATATCCTTTCCGTATTGAAAATCACTTTTTAAAATAAAAAACAGTTTTTTAAAAAAAAGTAGAAAACAAACTTGATATCATATAATGAAATATTTGAAAATTGTTTAACATTTTTAAATACTTTATCCATTAAAAGTGTCTTCAACTATAATTTTATATCATTTTTTAAAACATTTTTTAATACATGTTCTTTAAATAAAATATTTTTATTTCTAAAGATTGAAATATAAAAGGATTATTTAAAAAAATGATTATTTATATTAAGTACTAAATAGTGGAAAATTGTAATAGTACATGGATATATAATTAAGAAAACAATTATGAGAAAAAAATAGTTTTATTTTGAGATGGTTCATAATTTTTCATCGATGGAATAATAATCATAAATAGTCATGATAAACGATGATATTTTTTCAATAAAACTATTAAAAAATGGTAATAGGAAATCATGATATCAATGTAAGAAATTTAAATTACATAAAGCATAAAATATCCTAAAAATCTGGATATTCATGATTTCAAATTGAATTATATACACCTATAAAGGTCATTTGGGTTCATAACGAAACATGTCTCTCAAATAATGAAAATTGTGACAGAACTATATTACTGATATGGTAATTTTTGAAAGGTAAAACACATAGAGTAAAGATAATAGAATGGATAAATAAATACAACTTAATTTTAGAATAATAATCATATAATACATTCATGTATTTTATATAATCCATAGAAACGAAATTATTGGTGAATAAGGTGTGTTTCTCATTGAAATAAAAAAGTGAGAAGAAATTTCATTACATTATGTCATGACTATCTTTGTACACATAAAATATTAATTTATAATAAATTAAAGTTTATAAAACACCATTTATATAATGTATTATTATATATAATACCATATATTATTTTATTATTACTTTATATTACCCTCTTATTTACACTTCCATGCCTTGGGTAATATCCATTTTTTTCTTTGTAGTTGTTTTCACTAATTGTTCTTGATCGTATTACATGGATATAAATTTACATAAATAAATTATGTAAATAATTATATAAATAAAAAATTTATTTAGTATATATTTATTTAAAATAATATATAAAATATAGAACTATAAAATTGAATACAACATTATTGGAGACAGTATGTCAAACATACACATGAACATTATTTCCATTTTGTTATCGTATAGAAAGAATGTGAATAAATGATATATATATATATATATATAATATCATTAAAATAGAATTATTGTGTGTTAAATATAATATAAATATACCAACCCCATCGTCAATACATTCTATGTAATGAGTGTTCAAATGAAATCACTTTTTGGAGGCAGTATTCTAGACTTCCACAAAAGATGTTATAGTATTTACAAAAGATGGAATGTAAATGTTGATGTGTTATAATTGAATAAAACTACCATATTGACATAATATATATATATATTTAAATAATTATTCCAATCCATGAATGGTGATAATGTAAAAATGAACTACATTGTTCCATGAGGTGGTAGCTAGCCTTACATGAGAACAGTATGTTCAATACCTATTAGATAGAAGTGTGGGTATGTGATGGCATGAATCATGACATAAAATCATATTAACATATTAAGAAGAATAATTTATTTATAATCATTAAATGATGATATTTTAGGTATTTAATAAAGGAAATAAAACTAAAAGAGAATGAGAAAATATTCTACTTCTTCTTTGGGTAACTCTTTTTGGTTTGCACCAATTGGCTTCCTAGGATAGATTTATGGCCAAAGGGTTATTTAAGGAGTAATTTATGTTTTTTTGGGAGGATATTTTAGAATATATTTACTTAACCTGACAGGTTTGATATGTGCAAAGAAGTTGAAGGACATGACACCTTTTCATATTTGAGGAGGACTGTCACTCTTGTAAATTTATAGAAAAGGAATTCCATTAATGTGTTTTCTTGGCCAAGTGAATCCAATATTAGAAAAACATATATTAAGGGAAATATAGGGTGTATATATGTACATATAATGGATTTTGGTCAATTTTCTAGGTTATTTTAGTCATTTAGTTTATGCTTTAGTTCTTTACTATACAAATTTTTTTCCTGATCGATATAATTAATTTTAATCACCTTCAAAAATTATTTAGGCCAAATACTACGATGACCTTGCTATAAAATATAAATTATTCTGTTTCCAAAAATAAAATCAATTTTCCAAAAATCCTTTAACAAAATTTGAAAAATTAATATAAAATTAATCCCAAAGACAGGACGATGATGTAGGTTCTTAAAGTAAAATTATTCACAAGTTTACTTTGTGATTATATCCAATTTTAATGTGAAATTATTTTCAATGAACTAAATTGGATTAATTTTTTTCTAATTATACATTAAAACAAATTTTAAATATACGTTAAAACTATAAATAAATTTGATGAAAAAGATATTTTGAATTAAAATTCACTATTATTTAATATTTATCAAAAAATGAATTTTCTCAAAAAATTGCCAAAAATTCACCATAATTTAATTTGGACTTTATAAATTAAAAATATTTTCTTCATTATCAAATTTAATTTCAAAATGGTTCAGAAGTTAATTTTAATTTTTTTATAAAAGGATATGAAAATATATTTAGTTGAGAAAATATTATTTTTAATGAAATAATGAATATATATGAAATTTTATTTTCCATTAGAAATATATTCTATTTATATAAAACCATTATAAAGAATATTATAAACATTTATATTACTATTTATATTAATAATTATATTGTCTAGGATATAACAATCTCATTAAAATAATTATTATAATAATAATTTGTTTCGTAGAAACATGGTATTACCTATAATTTATGCCTATTCGGTGATTTCTGTATTTCACAACAAGTCCATTCTCTATGAACGGAATGTTTTAATTAGAAAAATGAATGAAATAAACGAAATTTTTTTAATTAGTGAAAAAAGGTTCTTAAAAACTTAGGGTGTTACACAAAAATCATAGTATAGTTTCACTGTGTTGAAATTATATATTCATGTCCAATTATAATCACCACACATCATTATAATTCTAGAAAAATTCTCAAATCAATCGATATAGATGTAAAAATATCTTAATCTTTCTGAATCTGTCTTTGTAACATCATTATAGTGCTACATCAAAAATAAATTACCATTTTAATGTTATTTCATCGCTAAATAACATTTTTTCAACATCAATTATGAAAAAAATTTAATAAATCCTAGGAAAAGTCATAAAAATAATCATCTACATTCTCTATTTCGAAAATGAGAACTTCATTTGGGGGTAAATGTTGACTACCTCCTCCTCAAAGTGATGCTATTTATTTCAAAAACTTCATTTTATAGATGGTTCATAATGGTTATATAATAATTAAATTTTAGATTTATAAAATGATTAATTTTATAAAATGATAAAAAAATTCTATGTTTTTTTAAATTCATAAAAATTTAAAATGTAATAAGTGTGTATGTGTGGAATACCACCTCTATTGAATGATGTAATTCATATTTCATCACAAATCTAAATTGATAATTCAAATAGTATATTTAATTAAATAAAAATATGTTTATGAAAATATTATGTCTATTAGAAGATAAATTATCTATTCTATTAATGTTTTTAATAATTATTGATCGTTACAAATTATCCAACAAAATGAAAATACCAAGAGGGAAAACAATTTCTGCATTCTATATAGTATCTCTAAATTAATTATATTAATCTCATAATCCTTCAAAATTATGAATTATGTCATTAATAAATCCTGAATAATTTTAATATATTTCTACAAATAATATATTATAACAAAACCACATTTTATTAACGCATATTCGTCCACTGTAGTATGTTTTTGGTAACGATGATATAAAATTTAATTATTGATGACTATGGATAAATTATTAATCATATGATTATACATTATTAATTGAATAAAATTTTTTCATTCTATATATTTATTATTAATTTTTAACTGATAATTAATATACCATATTTCATTCATTAAACTTACAAAAATAATCTTGTGAGTGATTCCATGAACATTTAACATTATTAAAATTGTAATGGAATAAAAATACAAGCATATAAATATATAAAAAAAATTTATTTTAGTATCCTATATAATATATTAATTTTGAAATATCTATCAAATAATAAGGATCAACCATGAAATTTTAAATAGCGTGGAACACAATGAAAAATGAAATCATCTGATAATGAAAAAACTATAATTAAATACTAAATTTAAGACAAATTACCATAATGGAAGTTTTTTTAAATAAATACATATTTTAATAAAATAATATATTAGGAGGGTCATATTTATTATACAGGTGTTTGATGTTCATTTTCAGAATGTCAAGAATTACTATAAGGGTTTTCCTTTATAATATTTCTTTATTTGAGATACATGAAATATTAAAAAATCATTTATATTGTTGGGTGTATAAAATAACCATCGTCTGAATTTATCATAATTATAAGTAATTTTTTGTTGTTAAAAATACATCTAAAATTTATATTTTGAATGAGATTTTAATTTATGATATACCTATATTATATTGGATTTTTTTAACTCTAACATCATTTCAATATGTTAAGATTCTTCACTATAAAAATATTACATGAATGTTGGTTTAATTCCACAAATATATATTATTTCATAATAATTTTTATTTATCACTAAGGAAATTGAAAATTATTATTCTACGTAATTTCCATGATGAATTTCTCTCCCATATATGTACAACATTGTAAGGAATAATCATCATGATTTTTATGACTATATTCCTTCTATATCCTTATAATTTCACCCCTAAAATGTTTCTTATTTTTAATTATATTTTTTTAAAATTTTTTCATTGCATCACATTTTTCTTTACAACCTTCAAAATCATGGATTATTAACCCTTTTTAGGACATGGGTTTAAATGTAGAAATTTTTTAAAATTTTGAAATGGTGTGTCCATTTTTGATCTTATATTTTTTCTTATAGTCAATATTTTATCATGATATACATTTACTCATTTCATGTATCAATTCCTGAAATTGAATTTCAAAAATTATTCATTCCTTTTTACCAAAAGCAATATTTTCATAAGTTTCTAATAACTTCTTCTTTTTTGGACAAGATAATGAAATTTTTTCTAAAGTTAATTTTTAAACATTGCTTCCATTTTACCCTTTTATTAAAAAACTTATAACTCATATAGATTTATCTTTTATAAATAATCTTCCAAATTTCTTTATCAATTATCATTTTCATGTAATTAATTTTTTTTAATATACTAACTATTAAAATCACATTATACTATTCCATTTGTAAATAATATAAAAACCTTTTATTTCCTTTTTTTAATGATATAACGAATGATTGATTTATTATGGAACTGATATGTTTATATATATATGTATGTGGTCCTATATTTACCAATGATTCAATTGTTATTTTTTTATACCACATTTAATAATGATATTTTGTCTGTGAAATTTCACATGTTGTTTTTTACATGAATGTGTGTGGATATGATCATGATTATCTTTTTTCACATGAATGTGCATAAACAGGTGTTTGATTAGATTTTTTCATGATATTGTGATTATAAATGATCAATTTTAATTTTTATTGATTATTTTTGGAAATGGAAATGATTACATTTTTCAAATGATTACTCATGCATTCTATCCTGATAATTGTTTTTCACATGATTGTTCATGGAAATGGTTTTTTTATAATTGTTCATATGATTTTTCGTGGAAATGGTCGAGTTTTTCATTATTCACAAGATTTTTGAGGACATTATCATATTTAGTTTTGTGAATTATTTTGTTGTTTTCATGATAATTTTTATATTTATTTATAGGATTTTGTGTTGTATGATCGTCAAATTCATTTATCATAAATATATGAATTACTATAATTATGCCATATTCCTATGTCATGATCTATGGATAATTTTTTATATTTCACTCTATTATCTTATGGTTTATGATATTTCAATTGATATTATCTTTCATGCTATCATAAATTATAGACATATCTTATTTATCAATTTTAATTTTAGTTGGACATTTCTCCCATTCTTATGTTTACTCCAACACATGTTTTCTAACCCTTGATTAAATGATGAAAAGTATTTCCCTACTAGTAATTTTATTTTAAACCTTTATAATTATTATATTCCCTATGTTTTTATGATTTCTATCACTTTGGATGACTCTATATGGGGATATAGTGTGGTCTGGTTATAGATAAATTTAATATGTATTGTAAATTATGTTTCTTCTATAGATAACCTATAAAATCACTAAAGGATTTTCTATAGTATTGTGTGATTATTGGGAGATTAAAGGTATAACTTATTGGAATATATATGTTTATATTTTGTAGTCTAATTTGGTATCATATATTTTTTATAAAGTATGCTTTCTGAACAAAATTTAAGAGTACGAGTCTATGGTGCTTCCATTTGTTGTAACATAGTGTTTAATTATTTATAAAAGATTAGATAATCAATTTTAATGGATTGATTTTGTATTATTAAGGGATTATAGTGTGATAAATTTAGTGAGACCTTAGGGATATTTCTTTGTATAGGACAAAGTCGCAATGTTTAGTAATGTATAGATTCTTTAGTTTCCTAGTAATTACATAACTATGTTGATACAAACTTGTGGTTGTAGGATCATGTAATTATTCATCTAGAGGTAAGGATCCTAAAAAGGAATGTTAGGAATCAACTAGAACCTCAACTATGCATAATAAAAATGAATAATATAACACAAGGCTTGATAGTTTTATGGTATGTGTTTTAGTAAATTCACATTCTCTTTATTAATTATTATATTGGATTTGAATGTATTTATGTTAGAACCCATAATACGAAAATGTCCATAGAAAACAAATGTATTATTGAAGGAGTTATGGGTTGATCCAAGTATATCATTAGTGAAATGTAATTATCATAGGTTAAAATGAATGATTCTTTGGAAAATACATCTTATTATTGAGTTATCATATTCATATAACCAATTATTAGTGTATATTAGATAATAACATAACAATATTTTTCTCTATTATTTAGTTGGAATGAAGATCATAAAAATGAAACTCATAATTGTATTTCTCCATAAACACATAGGACCAAAATATTATAAAAGATGTATATTGTGAAAAAATTAGTTGAGAATATAAATGTATTCTTATTGAAAAGGAAAATACAAGTTCTATAGTTCGGTCAATGACAGTTAGTTATAATTATTTATCAATTCTTGTTTATTTTATTGATAGCCATAACTATTTTCATAAGTGAATGACAATTAAAATTATGGGGAAACAATTTATGTAAGGGGTGGATATAATACCTAAATGTTTTTGTATATTTTTGTTGATAAATAAATAATGATGTAATTAATTTATTTACATAAAAAATTGAACCAAAATGAACTAAAACTCATTTTAATAAGCTAAATATAACAATTGTGAAAACTTCATTGAATTATAGGGTCCAAATAGAGGTAGACATGTAATGAAATGTATTCAGAAAGAAAAATTATGGCCATTATCCAAACTAATTCATTAATAAATGTAAATTAGTGTATTTATGAAATTAATATAATAATTTTATGCAAAAAAATATATTTTATTAAATATCTCCTTTTCATGAATGTTGAAGTTTAAAATATAATGGTTAAATAATTATATTAATGACAAGTTTTGTAATATCTAAAATAAATTATGTTAATAACATCTTATACAAATTACATGTGTACTATACCTATGGACAAAGTAGACACACCATAGGGGAGGGGTTAATCACATGTGGATAGAATTTCTGAAAATACAACTCTTATTTTTTCATTAAACCCCATTTATTTTCTTTCCTTTGTCACCTTTAAGGATTTTAATAAAAGTTTGTTGATTTTACCCTAATGTACACCTATATTCATTTATCATGTTGAAATTGATAATAATAATTTTTTTATTGCTTGAACCAAATGTGGGTAACTAAATCATTCCCTTGTAAACTCCCATATTGTCAAAAAATCATCAACTAGAATATAATAACCAATTAAAATGGGTTGTTTGGGATCATCCTGAAATATTATTCAATATTATTTCACATGGGTGTTCACCATATTACAAATTTTCATATAATCCAATTCATTATTCATGTAATGGGTTATTTTTATTACTTAAATAGTATATAGCTCCTACGTATTCCTCTTTTCCTTCCTTCATTCGAAGTAGAAATTTTATTTCATTATGTCACTATGAATTTATAAAATTATATGTAGTTCTTCACCCCAGATTCTTAGACAGAAAAATGACAACATTATCATCTCCAAGAACTGATTAAAAATTTGTATTTTATGGTTATTTTTCACCACAATATATTCACTGGCTTCTCAAACTCACTTCTCATGAATAAAACCTGGACTATAACTTTCTCAAATTTAGGAACATGAACATTGTCTCATAATTTTTCTTGGATATATTAAATTGATCAAATTGGTAAATTATTCATACTCACTTCACATTATCTATAGGTTCCATCCGATTTAACATAATATTCCTTGAGTATGTGTGTTCTCTCATATACTAACTAATAGCTCACTCAAGTCATACATCCACAAAAAAATTAATTTCTTTTTCTTTTATTATTAATATAGTTATTCAATCATGTGAAACAATATGTATAATAAATACATTTATGATCATAAAATTATAATTGATTGTATACATAGGTGATAAAGAATATACTATCACCAAAGGACCATTATGGAGTGCCGAGATATTTTTTCCAAGAAATCATATGCACCGCTTCTTCTTCTTAAAAAGTATTCCAAAAATACCCATAATAAATGTCATTTTTTTTCTAAACATGGATGAATAAATTATTATGGTTATTATTATTTTTTTAGTGATATAATCTTCAAAAATAAATCCATAAAATATGCACTATAAATCTTCACAGTTTTACATAGATCATTCAACAAAATATCCATGCATCATGGAAGACACCTTAATTTTATAGAATAGATAAATCTTGTAGACTTATCAATAATGATTTAGTGAAATGGTTAGTATAATTATATATTAGTTCCTCTTGAACACTAAAACATCCTCCTATTAAATAATGTGAAGTATATTGTATATTATGTGAGTTTTGATGGTTCATTATTTTCATTATTCTTCAAAATTCCTTTTTTCCATTTTCAGAATCATAGAATACATGACCTGGATGTCATCATTTAATCTCACCCAAAAAATACCAGATCATGGTGTTTATATGAAGAATAATTTTAAAAACTAAAAATCAAAACTCCTTCATCAGTAGATATATATTTCTCCAAAAATAATAATTCTTGAGAATTTATATCTCATATTTATCTCATATTAATTTTATATGGATAAATATCACCATATACTTATTTTTAGATATGAATCACAAAAAATTATTGGTTTTCGTTATTTTTAAACCATGAATAAATAATACATTGATCATTAAAAATAATTTCAATATCATCATATTTGAAATTTTGATGCTCAATTTTTTATCTAGTATAACATCAAAATTTTCCTGACTGTTTATTTATTACACTGGGGTCCACAAACTCAAAAATTCAACAATGAGTAAATTATAGTATATTATACTCAATGGAAGATGAAATATTAATAGATCTTGAATTTTTATGAATTTCCCCTATTTATTTTTAAATATAATATAAATCATTATAATCAACACTCAACTAATTTGATAAATCATTAAAGTTATAACGGCTTAATATCAAATGAATTATTTGATATAGCACAATCCATTATTATTTCACAAAATATTTATTCTCACCCCCTAAATTATTAAATTAAGCATTAAAATCATATCATTATCATGAAGAGTCGTACATTCTATACTGAAAGGATTATGTCCATCCATTCATTTCATGATTTAAAAATTTTGATTTCTACATGTAGTTTCAAAACAAAATATGATTCTGTTTATTGATTCAACAAAATATAAAAAAGAATAAAATATGTAAATATATATTCATATAATTAATATAATTATAAAATCCATAAAATTCATTTATTAGTTGTTGAATTACATAAAATTCTCAATGTAAAGTATTTTTGTGAATTCCTATGCTAGAATAGGTGAAACCTACATCAATAAATCCTAAGAAACCACTAAAAACATCATCCATAATTTTGGAGAGTGCATAAAATATAATTTTTACTATATATATGGGTTTTGAAACAATATTTTCCATGTAATCAATCTATCAATCTACACCAATGACCCATGCTTTTCTTATTTTCAATTTATTCAACATGGAAGAAACATCTAATTCATAGGGGGAAACTCACTTCTTTACCAATGACCTCATATACATTTAACCTCATATCATTGACATGATATTTGTAATTAAATACTACAATCACAACCTATATACATAATAATACCAAAATTTCTATTTAATATCAAAACACATATCATTCTATTTTTACGTCATCATCTCCATATTTTTTGCAATAAATTATTTGGGTAAAATCTACCCATTTTAAATAACAAGGAATAATTCCCCCACATACTTAAAAGAGTAGGGTGATCCTAAAATTTATTCTCCCAATTAATTAAATGATATCATTATATATTGATACCAAATTAAATTCCAATTGAGATTGCATCTAAAAAATAACAATAGGGAGAGTATATTCTTCAAAATTCATCTTCCTTTTATGACACTAACATGAATTTATTTCAATAAAAAATATCATATAAAAATTATTTATGTAATCCATTTAGAGATCCATTTATTTCCACTTTAGAGATGAATTTTAACCACCATAAATACATTATAGTTTCAATGGATTATAAGAACATATGAAAAAAATCGTCTGACATAAACTTTACCTCACATTTCTCTTAGCAATGTTCCATCAACAAACCAACTCTATTTCTATGTGGGTAGACCTTTTTTGATAATTATTAATTATTTTAGATAGTAATTAATTCCACATTTTAACAAGTGATACTTTTTTCCTTTTAAAACATTGTGGTGACACATAAATTTTTTTTTTGGAAAATTTTAGGAACCAATACTCATGTGAACAAATATATCATAAAATATCAAGATTTAGGACTTCCCACTAGGTTATATAAACATATCACCAAGATAAAAAAATAATACACATGTTTAAATAAGTAACATAATAATGAAATCCTATCTTATCATTCATATTTAATGGGGTTGTAAAAATTTTAAAATTCAATATTATAGAAGTTAAATTTATTTGTCAATATCCCACTAAATTGAAAGACAAAAAAAATATATGGTGAGGGAGGATTATCCAAGAACACTATAATTTAATAAAATGGGCATGAAAATATTAATAAACCCATAAAATATTTAATTTCAATGATTTAAATGTTTAATCAATTTAAAATTTTCATCACCCATGTCAAACATATTATATTTGTAATTTAAATATTATTTCTTATCTCGAATAAGATTGTAGAAATTTGAGACCAGATTATTGGATTTATTATCAGTGGTTTCTTTATTCCTATACAAATATAATGGATCTTGCAATATAGTTATACAAAAATTAGGCACATGATCATTATTTTCTATAGGTGCAGATACCATCTATATTGAAGTAATTTTTGAATTTGAACTCGTTTATGATTTCCATTTTTATTTCATCTATACAATAATGATAGTGATATATATAAAAATGATATTTCATGCTACTTACACCTGATCGTACCACGATTCACAGTTTTATTCCACCCATACACCACTGTTTTAAACTAGTTTTGTAATTAATATTACAAATATAATAATAATTTGGAATTTATGTTTGATTCAATTAATTAATCTTAATCAATATTAGAATGGTAAATGGAACTTGTTTTTATTATTTAAATGTAGATAGAGATGATTTGGAGGGCCCATAATGAAGTGGAAGAAACATGGGCCAAAATTGCATGGATCCATGGACATATGTCCACTGTATTGAATAGTAAAAAAAATTCAGGCATCCAAATTGGCTGATATTTTTTGGAATGATCCCAAATTTAATATTATACATTTCATATCTAGGATCACAATCCTGATTCGGCTTTTATTTGGACCATCTGAAATGATCTGTCCAAGACACCTAATATGCACAATTTCAAAATTGGTTTTTTTTTATTTTATCAATATCTCAAGCTTTAGTTGTCCAAATGGTGCCAAACATTTGGTGGTGATAGATAAGAATTGGGGATACAACTTTACAGTTTTTTCAAATGGAATATTCGAATATATAATAGCTGAAATCCTTTCTCCATGTGGTTTATCAAAATCAGGGTTCCCAAAAACACTTCTCATATTGGGTATAAATAGACACCTTGGGCACCCCATTTTCAAGTTCGAACAGGAGGAAAGGTGCTACCATTTTGGAGTCTCCAAGGAGTCTTCTCAACATCCCTAGAAGTTTTGGAGTCTACATGAAGTTCAAACCCAATATCTTTCACTTCCTCCTCTCACATGGCTTTTAAAACCCCTTGTGATCACATGGGGAGGAACGTGATGTAAATCCCAAGCTTCATGTTTATAATATTTGAATGATATCTTGACTTATACGTTATTGAGTTGTTTTTAATCATCCTATATTCTTATTTTATTTATCTATGTACTGGTATGTCATTCTCAAATAATATGATCATGTTTGGGGGTACCATTCATGTGATGTTTCACACACTGTTCACCAATTTCTTTTACCCATTTCAATTGTAGTGTTTTTGTGGGTCAAATTGGTCAATTGAACTCACATAAGCACTGTCGAGGCCATGTAAATTTATTTTATGGTATCACCAAAAAATAATATACAATCCTGTACAGCGCATCAATTTCTTCTTGTGTTGACTTGGTGAGTTTCGTTTATGAAGTCAAACACAATTCACCCAATCATCAACAGTGTCATGTGAATCATTGTGTGTTTTTACTGAACCCTAGGAGGTATCCAAGTATATAAACAGTAAAATTTTGGTTATAAGTGTTAAAAAACATGTATTAAATGATCATAACCCTATATCATGAATCGATGAAGGATAAACATCATGAGAGTACCCTGGGTTGATCACGCCTAATTAATTTTGTTAATCTCCACATGGTTTTATCGCTTTTATTTTCAATTTTCATCTTTAATCGTCAATCTCATGAGTTTTAAAAAACCTCATTCAATTTCTACATTCATAATCAAAACCGTCTTTTTAAATTAATGATATATGTCTCCATCGAGAGATGACCTAGGGTTGCTGCTATACTGCAGAAATTCTATTCAAAATTAAACAACTAATTTGACGCGCTCCACAATGCGATCAACACCTTCCACCAATATTTACATAAAAATTGAATTTGACAACATTAGGATTATTCCCATACTCTTTACAAGTATTTTAACCTACCATAAATATTTATTTATTAGTCTTCTGAATTGGATACCTTTCCATTTTGAATTTTCTATATTTCACAGATAGGTTAATGTATATCTTGATGTGGTCAATGGTGTAACATATTTTATTATATTAGAATCATTACCAAATTTATTCTTGATACCATTATTAAATTTCATTATTTAATTATCGGGTGAAATATATTTCATAGATTTATAAATTAAGGAAAAAATATATTTTTTTAAAATATTTCGCAACATGTTTTCATTCCTTATTTTTATCAGAAATTCGTTGATATTTTGAGGAATTTTACCTATATTAATCAAATCTATTACCAATTATCTTCCACATAACACAAAAAACACTCATAATTTCATGTACATTCTTCAAGTATAAATTATTCCATTTATATGAGGTCAGATTCTTTCTAGTAGGTCTATTTTGAACTTCACCTTCTTTTTCCCTTTATTTTTGACTTCTACATGTTTTTCAGACTGACATGTTGTGATAGAAATTTGATAACGTATGAATAAATTTCACACAAAATGAGCATCATTAAATAATAATTTTTTTACATTTATAATTTTTGCTATCTAAAATGAAGTGTATTCTATTTTTGGGTTTAAACCCCATCCTTTTGGGATCCATTATGATAATAGTTAATCAAGTAAATTACAACATATATCATTATATTATTGGTGAATTAGTATCTTTTATTACTCTACCATGCATATAAAATTTTTCTTTATTCCAACTCACCCATAAATTCCAAATTTAGTGCATGATAATTTATCAACATTCCGGGGTACATTTTTCAATATGGTAGACATAATGGATTCCCTATAGGATATCAATCCACTTCAGACACATAGTTAGAATTATTCGATGTATGAATCGATTTTGATGTTTGAATGGGAACATATTTCTTATCAATAGATCAGAATATACCAGCTTTTTCTTATTTTGGAATCATTAGATAGATTTTCAACTATATAAATTTCAATCCATGAATATTTTTTTAATCTTCTCCACATATATACCTATATTCCCCATCACTTTTTATCTTTTTAATATGATCACTATTTATTTTTTATTTCCTCTCCCGATATATAATCTATATCCTAAATCCTTTCCAATATAACATTCATTTTAGTAGAGAAGACACACATGGGGACTTTATAAACCTTCTACAATTCATGGATGACATATTTAATATGAATATAAAATATTTATTTATCATGAAGATCAATTTAAAATTTATTTTTAGTTTTAAATGATCATTTATTATAAATAATATAATTCTCTTATTGGGCCTTTATAGTCTTTGTGAGATTGTTGAAACACCTTCTAATCATTTTTAATAACGATTACATTACATCAACATATTTCTCTAGTTGTGAAATTTCAATAATAAGACCTGTGATATTGGAAAATATCAATACAAAACTTTTTAAGGGTATTTTTATAGGTAATACATGAATTCAAAATAAAATTCACTAATTTATTCATTGAATTAATATTCATCACTGCATGACATTTAATTACTAGATGATCATTCATCTACAAATTGGTCATAGAATTTGCATGTTGGAGTACCTTAAATTTGTGTGGGTTCCAATATTCTCAATTTTTTATTCCATATTTATTTTTTATGATTTTAAGCATCATGGGGAGTCATCTGTGTCATTTTTGATAGGGATAGAAAATGAAATTATCATGTAATGAATTTCATAAAACATTTTAAATATAAACAACATGTTCAATAATAATAAATTTTAATTAGATGTTTCCAATCACTCATATCTAATGATAGAGTACAAATGGGTTTATACGATAAATATCCAAATAATGGGCACCTTGGTAATGATAGAACTTATGGTATGCAACTCAGCTATGTCGAAACACATGACATGGGGTAATTAGGTGGGGCGGATTTTACCAGAATCCAATTTTTAATTTGTTATTTTTACCCACATTAGATTTTTAACCACTCTAACCTATTAAAATGATAATTAATATCTTTGTATTTTACCCTTAGAAAACACTATTTACATTTTATATTCTAAAAGTAAAAAAAATAATCATGTATTTTTAAGAGGATTGATCATGATATGTGTAACATAATCCATTACGTTTCATCTCCCTTTGATTCATATATTTTCTAATTTAATCAAATCATCAATTACAATTAATGGACATATACATAATGAAATGTTATTAAAACCATATTACACATGTGATTTCACTGTATTATTTAGGTAAAAATACTCCACTATATGACAAAATACAATATTTTTTTATTTTACATCCAAAATTTTCAAAAATATCTACTTATTTATACGTCCAGATTCTTTTGTAGATTTTATCTTTGAAATTGGGGATCTGAAAAACATAATTTGATTTTCATCTTCACCTTTGGGTAATTTATTTTAATAATATATTCAAGTTTATATCAAGAAAAATAGTCTTCAGATGACTTCTATATTCATGGTTCTCCCAAATCTATGAACTATCATCCAAAAAACTTGTCTCAAGAATACATACTAGAATATATCCCAAATAGATATGATTTCTTAAACAAAAATATATAATCATTCCAAAAAATTCCCAGATTATGACATGAGTTTAGTCTTTTTAAATCACTTATTTATTCCTAAAGGTATTAGGTACTTCAAATTTTTCATCATTGATAGCTTGAGTTCTATAAAATACACCAAGATTATTCATTCAAATAAAAAAGCCTCAAAAAAATTCTTTTTTCATATCATATATATATCCTCAACCACACTCAAAAAATATCAACTATAATAAATCAATTTCAAATTTATAATGTACCATGAATGATATTTATGGAAAATAAAACAACCATAATGTCAAAATCATGTTAAAATTAATACCCACATTTGGTATCAATGAATTTTTATACATGGGTTTTCTTTTCATGGTGCATTTCAAAAATATCCCAAAACTTTCTCCTAACTTTTGAAACACAAAATAATAAAATATAATTTTGATATTCTTAGTAATAAATTCTTCTTCTTTGAATCACCCACAAAATTATTACTCATAATCATAATAACTATATATATATTACAAAGAAAATAATTTCATCAATATGGAATTAATATTTAATTTTCAGAATCATGATATTTGATGGATTCATATTTATAATGTCTTGGGATAATTCCTAAACATATATCCAATCTCCTCTAAAAACATATGAAAACACATATAAAACAATTATATCATATTATAAATAACATCTCAGGTTTTGATGGATCTTTATCTCTATATTCTTGAAAACCCAATAATTATAGATTCTGCTTCAAATAATATATATATTAAAACTACTTATTCAACATCACGTAAAAATATAATATCATTGATTATATAATAATCATGATGATCTATAATGAACATCGTCATATTTTTATTTCAAAATAATTAAATAATTATGGAATATCTTTTCTTACAATGATTTAATCCATGGATAATGATCATATTAACTTTTATATTATGGATAAATCACTACATATTCAATAAATTTTTATTATTATACCATGATTTAATAGTTGTGGAATCATCTTAACTAATATCACAATCATTATTATTAAATCAAGATACATGATTTTTTATATAGATGAAATTTGAAATTCTATTATATGTTGATGTATTATGGTGGGAAAAACAATATTTTAATATCATAAAATATCTCACTTTAAAGCCCTAAAAATTATTTTATTGGAAATATAATCACATATATATTAATTAAACTCTTTAATTCTTCAATTTTCAACAAACATCAATTATTATCGCAGGGTAGTGATGTCATTTGGTAAAACATTATGATCAGAAAAGAAAAAACTAGTAGTGTCATAAAATGTATTTACAAACAAAAATATAACAAAAAATATTTATTATTAATACCTAAATTATTATTTTTAATATAAATTTCATATTATCATAATAGAAATTATTATGTTTATTCCATAAATCATCTTGTTTATGACATGGTCATTTTTCTCGTGAACTCGAATGTCCCGATTTATGCAAGTATCATATAACTGACTTCTGAAATCTTGTAGGGCATCTATAACCTATTTATATAAACAATTATCCTCTTGAAATAAATATCATTATTATTTAAATAATTAAAACCATCTATAGAATGACTTAGAATGTGTTTCAACATATATAATAATCAATGTGAGGTATTTCCCCAAATTCCTCGGTCAGCATAGGTGGTACCTCCTACAATAAATCTGAATATTTATATATTCACATTTAAATTAATTCAATAGTGTTCATAAAATTAAATTTTCTACTTCTTTTTTTAGATTTCAATCATTATATTATTATTAATATGTTTGTATAACTATTTTTAAGATGTGTGATCATCTTCTTTGTCAGGTATTCCTTATTAAAGAAAAATGTCTTTAATTTTTTGATACTGAAATAATCACCTAATACCTATTATATATATATATATATATATATATATATATATTACCTAAAATAATTCAAATGATATTTCAAAATAAATTAATAAACAAAAACCCATTCCATTAAAAACATACAGGTAATTAAATCATTTTTTTATTTTAAGGTATAATTTAAAATATTTTTTTTTGATTTATGTGGTGTCACGACCTACCTTCACCTGGAGGAAGAAAAGGATAAAAAAATACCAGCCCCTTACTTATTCATGTTTAAGGAAATATAATGACCCCCCATGTCCCACCTCTAATAGGTCCCGAAGTAGTGACTAACAACATGGGTAAAAAATCTCACTTATTAAGGAAGTAATTGCAGTTTTTATATAACATGATTGGGATATAAGCTGGAAAATCCCAAACAACCCCAGAGACTAAATGTAATAGTAAATCCCGATACCCAACATCAAATGAATTTTAATAATAAATAGATACCAAGTATAAGAAAACATCAAAATAATGTACTAAAATAAAGGAAAAGGAACAACAATAACTTCGGACACCCATGCTAGTAATGTCCATCACGGTTTCCAATGTACTCCCCGAAAGAAGAATGTATTTTTTTATACATATGGAGAGTATATTGGTATACTCATTAAGAAAAACCAAAATCTCTCATGCACAAGTGGGAGGCATTTTAATGGTCTGCGAGAAGGTAAATTTAAACAAAACAACTGGAAAGGAAAAATATCCAGCAAGAATATCCAAGGCACACTCACCAAATAACATATGTCAACTAAAGTAATAGTAATAGAACATCAATATTTGAGTACTTTAAACCACTTTTCCACTGATTAATTAGAACATACTATGCATCAGAACTCCCACGTATGTCTCACTGCATTCCCTCTCCCACCCCAACAACAACCTTATTGGACACCACAACCACGCATCCCACCAACAGACACCTGGGATACCAAAAACAGACATATCCATGCTAGTATAAACCTCATCAAGAACAACCACTTCCACTTCAGAAGACATCTGGGCCTCATCCCAATGACACTTCTGAAATGAACCTTCCCGCATACACCTGGGAAAACCACCACAAAACACCCTACCTGAAAAGTCTTGGGACATGATGAACCTTAGGCGGTCATATCCATCCCAAAGAATCTTGTTCTTCTTAGGATAGGGATCAGAAAAGGATCTAATAACCATCTATTCCTATTTTTTTTTTTTTGGAAAAACACCCTCCCCCTGAAATGGGGTTGTTCGTCACAGTGTGATCAACAAGGTTTGGGGTGAATATAAAAATAAAATAATTAAATAATATACATATATGTAATCAAGCAGTCTTCCCAACCTATGGTTTCTAAAACACTCAACCATCCCATACACAACCACTCCCACTACTACCCCTATATTCAAAAATACAAAACAACAACAACTATATCCCAACCCATTTCTAGAAAGAAATCCCCCCATGGTTCCCATTATTGTTTTCTTGATCATGTGATTCTATTAAAATCATTCCTCTACTACCATGAAACTAAAAGGAATAACCACAAGACTAAACAACAACTAAAGAGAATCATCCAATAAGAATTTTAAGCATTCACACCTAGTTCTCTTGTAAAGTAACAATAAATAAGATATATGTGAGATCCCTTGAAGTATTGGAACCAAACCAAGCCCCAACATAAGGCTCCATATGACCCCAGATTCACAATCCAACAAACCTTCAACCATTTGTTCCATCATCATATATTCCACCCCACACGGTATCAAATAGATCCACTAGACATATCAGTAGAACAAAGCATGGATGTTTTCATATTTGACCACAAAATCAATTATGTTATTTATATCTGTTTGGTTAAATAGTGTGGTCACATAAGGATTCATTTTCATGGGGAATCCATATAATCAAACCCGTTTACGTGATTAACCAGTTTCCTTGTTACTTCTATTCAATCACATGATTATCCTAAAAAAACAGGTTCATTAGTGTGCAAGAAAGGACCACCAACAACCACAATTTTCTATGGTCATAATCAAATACAATTCACAACATAAAAATGAAGATAAAAGAATATAGAAACATCATCCTCATTCACACCCATATAATTCTCTAATAGTATAATTAGTATCCTTGTTATGGTTGGTTTCGTCAATGCCCTGAATGATCATCATCATGACCACCCCCCATAATTACCAATAATGAGAGGAAATGGATGAACCCCCTACCTTGATGACCAAGGATTGAGGTCATATCCTCATACCAAGATCATAGGATAAGCGACTTGTTGGAAAAGAAAACCCCAATGCTTCAAGGCTGAGTGGGAAGAACTCCAGTAGGGGAAATGATTTGTCTCTAGAGTTATTATCTAGGAATAAATATAGAAATGGAAAAGAATAAGGGAGGGATAGGATCTTGAATTAAGATGTTTCTAGATCATAAAATTAGGGAAACAATTTTGAGGTACTTATGATTAGGTCCATGGCCCAACCATGCTGCTAGGCAGTTTCACTAATTAGGATTTATTGAGATTTATTAATTCTCATTTGTAATGGTAGAGATAATCCATGTGACCAATAAATGGTAAAAAACACCTAACATAGATGAATATGGAAAACCAGAGATAGTGTGTGACATCAATGAAAAAGGATACACGTTTTGGTAACCCAAGGGTCTCCTAACACATGGGGGTTTAAAAAATATTTTGCTGGATTAAATTGGATTTGAAAAAGAGTATTAAAACACTTTTAACTCAAAATATATGTTACTCGGGAGAAAATTGAATGTATTAGAAGAATTGGAAATGAATCCCTGATGGGGGAGGCACCATCACCCTAGAACCATCACCATGCCACATTCCCACTGGCATCGCCGCCCTAACACTGATGCCAAATGGTGCTACGATTGACCCATTGATTCCACTGATGTTGATCAGTTCCATTGATTCCCATTAGTTTCACTAATAGCAGTTGTGCCACCAATATCGATTGGTTCCACTAATGCCCAACGGTGCCACCGACACTCATTAGTTCAACCATTCATTTATCTTAAAATTTGGGATACTCCTTAATTTATCATCGATGGTCCCAAGGATACCCTTAAAACCAGAATTTGAAAAATTACTTGTCAAAGAAGGTTCAAACCATTAATATAGATATTTCTAAAACTATTCACTCCCTCAAAAATCTAAGAGTAATCCCGAAGCAAAGGGAGGGGTCTGAACAATGATCTCGTAGGATACCTCCCACAGACAGACCGCCCTAGAGTTGTTTGAAATCCAGAACAAACCTCGACATCATGGAGTGTTTCTATCGCATCTATATTTTGAATGACTATGAATAAAAAAATCCTCTTCTCCACCAAGTAAAACACAAAAATATAATGGTCAAAGAGTCCAGACACATAAATTAGGGAGTTTCTGTTTCCATGTCAAGATACTACACTATTTAGGTAGCACTGACTCACCTGCATGGGTTTAATCGAATACACCTTAATGCTGGTAGATTAGGTATCATGTCCTCCCCTCCCCATTTTCTTAGCATTTTCACACACCTTAAGTGAATAAGGGAAACAACTCATCTCATATAAAAAAGGTCATTAATTACATCACATCCATGTACAAAGAAAAAACATAATCATAACTCAAAATAGCTCAGTATACTAGGCATGCATCTGTGCCAACCAATCCCAGGCACATTCCTGGAAGCCCTCATACCTCCACAACATGAGAACAAAAATAATAGACCATCCAAAAGAACATTATCCTTCCAATCCTTGATCCCCGCAAGTCTCTCCATGAACATCACATCGTCCTCCATATATAGCTTTCCCAAGTCAAGGATGTGGGACTCCTCATGTAGTTACCGAAGAAGCTGAGATACATGTAAGGCATTGTGGACCAAATTGTACGATGGTCATAGCTCTAGCATATACACCACCTCACCATCTAATGGGTCTGATAAACTTCAGAGAAATATTTCTCGCTTTGTTGAACTTCAGCAACCCACACCAAGGGAAGACCTTCAGGAAAATGTGGTCCCTAACCTATAACTCCTAGGTTTTCCTTCTAGGATAGGTATATGACTTATTCTGGTCTTGACCCACCTTCATACTCTCACACATAAGATAAACCTTCATCACCATGCTCTGCACTACCTCTATGACAAGAACTCATGACTTTCCAACCACTGTACATCACACGGGTGAACAACAAGGTCTTCCATACAAGGATTTGATTAGTTCCATGAAAATGGTAGAGTGATGTCTATTTTTATTGGAAAACTCTATCAGAGGAATGTTTCATATAAGTGATCTTCTAAATTATAGAAAACACAGACACAACATATCCTACAGCATTTGGATGTTCCTCTCTATTTTCCAATTCATCTGAGGGTGGAATTTAGTGGCAAGGAATATCTATGTTCCAAATTCAGGTTGTAATCATGTCAAGAATCATGAATTAAATCATGTATCCTGATCTAAAATTTTGGTTTTGGGAAATCTATGCTGCCAAAAAACATCACCCACATACTTCTGTGCTAAGGGATCCACTGCACACAACTCCCTAATCACTACAAAGTGAGACGAATTCATCAACTGATCCACCAATACCTAGAAATAATCATATACTCCCTCAAATCTAGGTAGTTCTATAATGAATTACATCTATATGTTTACCTACATCTATTTTGTAACATCTTAGGGATGAAATAGACCACCAGGAAAATGATACTCAACCTTCACCTGATAACACATAAGGCACATTTCCACAAACTCTACCACTTCCTCCTTCAACCTATGACCCCAAAACAGACCCATGATGCCTCAGTATATCTTGGAAATCCTTATTTGTTCCTCCTGGGGTGTGTTATAGATCTCACTGATAACTCTCTTGAACAATACTACAGAGTCAATCAACATTCCACGAAACAACTTCTGATTCTTACCATATTTCGACCATCGTACATGAGCATCACCATGGATCACACATTCACACATCTATTCAGCCTCTAGGTCTCCCCACTGGGACTCCTCAACTTTTCCTACCAAGGAAGACTACACATTCATCCAAAATAGACATCCACTACCATTATCCACCCTTGCATCAAGGTTCAAGGCATCCAACTCCTCCATTTTTTGCAAGAATCTTCTGACTCCCAAAAATCAACCTTCTAGGATTTCCATATCAAGGTATCGGCCCCCACATTCCCATTTTCTGAGGTGTAAGAGATATCGATGTCATTGTCCTAAATAATCCCCATCCATATCTTCTTCTTCAAGATTAGGTCTCTCTGGGAAACTACATACCTCATACTATTTTGATTAGAGAAGACCAAAAAGTCATCCCCAATGGGTTAATGCCTCCACAACATTATTGAAAACATAACTTCTGAAACCTCTATGTCATGGGTGGAATAGTTACATTCGTGAGGAAATAACTACCTTGACTTATAAGAGACCACACCCAACTGCTACATTAGCCCAAAGCCCATGCCTAGATCAGATGAATTTCATAACTAGTCAATGTGAACCCTTCCTCTAGAAACATTAGCATTGGCTCATGGAACAGCTTCCTTTTTAGATAACTGAAAGTCATCTGGAACATCTCACTCTATCCAAAAGCCTGGTCTATTGAGTTCAAGGCCGTCAAAGGTTCTACAACTCAAGAGTATTTGGGTATGAACCTTAAGTAGTAACCTACCCATCCATGGAAAATAAAATCCTCTTCCAAATTCTTGGGTGATACCTAAGAAACAATCACTTATACCTTTGATGGGTCCTCTCCAATGACCTGTTGGGACACCATGTGTCCAAGGCAGTGCTCCTACCATGTCTAGAGTTATCAAATTGACAACTTCCCATAGATATAGTGGTGTCAGAGAACACCCAAAACAATCATGAGGTTCTTAATATGATCGTCCTCTGATTTGGAGTAGTTCTGTATGACTTCGATGAAAATAACAATGAACCGGTCTAGATATTTGTGGAATATGGAGTTCATGAGCCCCATGAACGTGACATGTGCATTTGTAACACTAAAAAAATGACCAAAATCTCAGAGTCCCCATATATTCACCAGATGGCAGTCTGCGATATGTCACCCTAATTTACACTTAGTTGAAGATATCCAGACCATAGGTCTATATTTGAGAACCAACATTCCTACTTCAACATGTTGAAAAGGTCTTCAATCCTCAGGAGGGGGTAGTGGTTCCTAACCATTACCTCATTCAGTCTGCTGCCTAAGACTATTCTCTTCATTCTTTGAGAATAAGATTAGGGCACCCCATTGCGACACACATGGTCGTATGACACCCTTCTTCATATGGTCATCAAACTGAATCAACAATCCCCTAAACATTTATGGTTCCATCTGAGAGTAATCCCTCAAAATCAGACGAGCACTGGGTTGTATGTCTATCCCAAAGTCAACAACAAGTCGAGGGTGAAGAGTCACATACTCAATGGGGAAGACAACCAAGAACTCAAGGAAAATCCTTGGAACTTCCACCATCTATGCATCTTCTAGTTCCATTATCATTTGGCTAACATGGAATGAAGGGGCTCCACACGCTGGTTTCTATCCTAAAAACCCCACTCACCAACAAAATCTACAAGTTTTCATCCCATATCTGAGAGAAAAAAAACCTTCTCTAGAAGCAGTTGATAATAGCATGCATAGAGAAGTGTCACTCGTTTCCTGGGATGATAACATACGACGGTATTTGTCATAGATAGATATCGACATTAGACTGATGCATACCCAATTTCATTATACATCCTACGATAACATCAAAATTTCTAGTCCAACCTCCAACTGGTGTAATCGTCACCAAGGGAATTGAGTGTCGCTCTATGTCTAGGCCCAAGGAATGGGCCAGAATGGGTGAAATAAATGATTGTGAAGCTCCTCAATCAGGAAAAGACTAAGCCAGTTTACTAAACAAGATGATTGCACCTCGAAAAACCCATATTTCTTCCAAGGCTGTTATCTCCTTGGAATTCAACTACCAACTCCACGATCCAATTCCCCCAGATGTTGGAGGCCTCCAAGACCACACCCTAGTTGAGGATCCTAAGGATCACCCTAAGGTAGGCCTCCTCTAACACCATCCTCCCTCAATGGAGCGAGATCTCACTATCCTCACTACTGCTTCTCCTGAAAAGGTCTGGATAGAAACGAAAAATGATGAGGTTTTAGCTAAACCTTCCCACCCCCATTATAATACTCTCAGTTTGGGCACTATCTCTGAATATGTGCATGGATTCAATAGATAAGTCAACTCGATCATGGGCCCATAGATAAAGGGATGGGACAAAGATATCAAAACTAGAACTGATGAGGCCTTCTCCTAACTGCCTTACCCTTTAATGAGAACAAATGGCTCCCCTTATGTGGCACACCTCCTAGAACATGCATCATCACCACCACTTCAGCCTTCTTTTGATCCTCCAAGTAATTCATTATGGAAGGGACAACATTCTAACACGACCTGCCTTCACCAAGAAGAGGGAAGGGGAAACAAACTGTCAGACCATTACTTCGTCATGTTTAAGGAGAGATAATGACCCCCTAAGTCACACCTTAAATAGGCCCCATAGTGGTGACTATCAGCTAGGCTATATAATCCCACATAATATGGAAGGGTTTATACTTTTTATAGAACTAGATTATGTGATAATATGGAAAATTCAATACAACCCCAATGACTAAAAGTAAAAGTAAATCCAAAAACTCATCCTCATATTCATGTTAAATATAATTCAATAAAATGTACAAGAATATTCCAATGGAATGTAGAAAAATAAAGGAAAAACAGCTACCACAACTCTCGATTCCAAATCTAGTAATGTCTGGCGTGGTCCTCATCATCCTATTGGATACCTAAAGGATGATTTATATACGTAGGATGAGTATACATGTATACTAACATGGAACAACCAAATCTCTTGTGCACATGTGGAGAGGAATTCTAACGCCCCATGAGAATGTGAAGGTTTCCAAAACAGATGGAAAGGAAAACAATCCACCTGAACTCACCAGGGCACATTCCCCAAATAATTCATGTCATGTAATGTAATTGTAATAGAACATCATTTTTTGTGTACCCCACACCACTTTCTCACTGGTTAATTAGAATATCCTACACATTAGACCTCCCTATCAAGTCTCATTGCAGTCCCACTACCACCCCTACCGCAACCTTATGGGCCACCACAACCACAGATCCTGCCCACAAAAACCGGGGAAACCACAAACACACATATACATTCCCACAGAAACCTGGTCCACAACAACCACTACTATGCCCAAAGGCACATCATTATTTATGTACCCCCACACCACTTTCTCACTGGTTAATGAGAACATCCTAAACATTAGAACTCCTAATCAAGTCACATTGTAGTCCCACTGCCACCCCTACCACGACCTTATGGGCCACCACAACCACACATCTTGCCCACAAAAATCTGGGCAAAAAATGACACACATATCCATGCCCACAGACACCAGGTCCACAATAACCACTACTATGCCCAAAGGCACCTGGCCTCATCCTAAATACACTTTGGAAACAAACCGTCCAGCACAGACCTAGGCCAACAAACAAAACCTAACCTTTGTGAAGAGTCTTATAATATAACGATTTTTATATCATCATAGCCTACCCAAACAGTCCTGGGAAACCTAGGAGATGGAGCATAAAAGGAGGTTATAACAAGCCATTTTTTGGGATGTAGGGAAAAACACCCTCCCCCATGAAATAGTGGGGTTAGACATAAAGTACTAAACATTGGTGGGGTGTGTATAAGAAAAACAAGAAATAAATATTATACATATGGGTAATCCGTCATTCAATCAAACTTAAGGGTTTTGAAACACACAACTAGCCCCTACACAACCGCTCTTGATGATACCAGTCACTGAAATAGTACAAAATAGACACAATCAGAGCACAACACATATCTAGAAAACAAATCCCAAATGGTACCCATTATTGTTTTCATGTTCATGTGATTCAATTTGAATCATTCCTCCACTAACGAGAAACTGAAAAGAATTACCACAGGACAAAACTACAATGTAATAGAAACATCCAAGAAGAAATTTATGCTTTCACACCCGATTCTCTTGTTAACTCAAAAAAACAAAAGGAATCAGTGAGAAACATCGATGTACTAGAACCATATCAAGCTCCAACATATGGCTCCACATGGCCCCAGATTCACAAATCAACATCACTTCAACCAGAGATTCCATCCCCTTCAACATCACCCAACCCGACATCAAATAGATCCACCATACATATCTTCAGAATTGAGAAGTAATGTTTCCATATTTGATCACACCATCCCTTATAATCATTCATTTAGTTTGGTTAACATGGGTGATAACACAAGGATTATATTTCATGGGGATTCCATTTAATCAACCAAATTTATGTGATTAACAATTTTCCACGTTAAATCCATTAAATCACATAATTATCATGAAAATAGAGGTTCATGAGTTCTCAAGAAAGGACCACCGAAGACCTTAATTATCAGTAGACATAATACCACACAATTTTGAATAAAAAAATAAAGATAAAAGAAGACAAAAACATCATTATAATTCACACCCATTCAATTATTTAGCAATCTACGTATTTTTGTAAGGTTGATTTCATCCATGTCCAGAAGGATCATCGTCAAACCCACCCAAAATGATCCACATTAAAGAGAGTTGAATGAATAACACCTATATATATGATGGAGGATTGATATATATTCCTCACAAAATGTAATGGGGATGTACAACATGAATGAAAAGAAAACTCCAATGCTTCAAGGATGAAAAAGAAGCGCTCTAGTATAGGAGCATGATTCCTCTCCAGATTATGCCTCTAGGCGTACATAGAAAAACAGAAAGGAATAAGAATGAGAGAGGATCTCTTATTAAGAAGAATCCATATCCGAAAACCAGTGAGACAATTTTGAATTACATAAATGTTGAATCATGGCTCAACCACATGGCTGGGATGTTTCACACTATTTTATTTATTGAGATTTAATAATTCTCATTCGAGATGGTGGAGGTAACAATTTTATCCTTTAAACGAAACAAAAAATTTGTTACAGGGGTGAAATTGGAAAACACGAATAAGAGTTTGACACTAAGGAAAAAGGCTTCAAATTTTGGTAACTCAAGTGTTGTCTAACTTTTAGGGGTTTAAAACATCTATTACAAGAATTAAATGGATCTGAAATGGTGTATTAAAACACTTTTATTTCAAAAGATATGTTATTTTTTCCAAATTATAATATAATGGAAAAAAAGAAATGACCCATCGATGAGTGAGGCACCATCACCCTGTCACTGATGCTGAATGGTTTAAGTGATAACACATCAGTTCCTTCTATAACAATTAGTGTCGCCATTTCCGATCGGTTCCATCGATGGACATCGGTGCTAATGATGTCATTCAGTTCCAATGGCGCCCATCAGTGCCACTAATTCCCATTAGTGCGACCAACACACCAAAGTTCCACTGATGTCATCGACGCTCTTCATTGACATTGTTCATTCATCATAAAATTTGTAAAACTCCATAATGAGTCACTGATGGTCCCCAGGATACCCCAAACACTAGAATTTGACAAAGTAATAGACCAGGAAGGTTCATTCCATTACATGTGGACTTCCAATAAAATTATTTTTATCACATTTTATAATTGAATCAAATAAAATGATTTTAATATTTTTAATAAACATGTTAAAATTAGAAAATTTATTCACACAAACTATTATCAATAAAATAATGTCAGAGAGACTAATGTTAATGCAATAATATTGGTAAAATGAAAATTTATGAAAAATTGGTTTCACAAATATTGTGTAAATTTCATAAAAATCATTAATTTAAATAATTTTATATAATGATTTTAATTATACTTTTTAAAATTTAAAAAATATATTAAAACACATTTAATTATTAGTATACAATATATTAGAATAATAACCATAAAAATTGGTAAAATTCAAGTTCCTATAAAAATATGATCATTATATTCTATATTTTTTTAAAGGATAATGCCAAAATTTTAAAAGATTATTTTTAGAAAATTTATTAATTTTTTTGATTTAGGATAAATGATTACATCAGATAAATCGTTGATTTTTTCATGAAAATAATCATTTTTAAGTAAAAAGTGAAAAATTCCATGTCTATAATGACTTTGTTAGGATATAATCATGATATACAAAAATTATTATTTTTTAAGGAGAAATATATTTTTGTAAATGAAATTTAATATTTCAAATTATTAGGTTTAATTTTCTAACCAATATTCTATATTTATAACGTAAGTTATATTCATCATTAAAAATGAATTTAATTAATTATTTAATTATTAATATTGAAATATTTTTACCAATGTAAAAATATTTTTTTTATAAAATGGATTTACTATTTAGAATACAAAAATTAAAAAATATATAATAATTTGTATCTTATTTTTATTTATAAAAAATAATTAATTTAAAATTATTTACCATGGTAAAATTTTAATGTTTAAGGGTTTTGAATATTATTTTAATAGATCTAAAACATGATTAAAACATGTATCCAAATTAGTAGTATAGGATTTTTTGAGCTTACCTCATCCATTAGGCATTTATATCAACCTATAAAGGCACATTCATTGAACTGTGCACCACTTATTTCAAAAATGTCACTCCACTAACATAAAAAATGGTCCCTAAACCACCCAATTTATTATCACCCCATATGAAACTTTGTTAAAAAACACTCTACCAAAATCTATCATAAACACTCCTTGTAAGATTTTAGTGGTGTTGGTCTCCTCAAAGATCAACTCATAATACACTTATTTATGTTTGCAATAGAGCAATTCCATGGAGTATATTAAAATTTCCCAATTCAATCCTTTATCATTTCAATATACATATGTATTATTATTCTACCTCAAAAGATTTTACATCCAAATAATATAATAACTCCAATATCATTATTATATTAATATTTTATTATATTTATAGAATATTGATTATCTTCCTTACCCTCTCCTCTTTAAAATTATAGCATCCATAATTCTTATAGGAAACCACATACTCATCATATTGATGAAATTAATTTTTCATAACAAACTTATATGGATGGTTCTAAAATTGTATTTAATTAATAAAATGATATAAATATATATATATAAATATAATAAAAAGATAAAAAAATGTATACCATTAATTTGTTCTGTGGAAAACAAAACGGTCGATTGAGAGTACGTGTGGAATACCACCTCTATGGAGAGAAGTAAAATCCTTTTCTATAAAAAATATACATAGATAATTATAATAGTGAATTTAATTAATGAAAATTAGTCTTTTATGATTTCTAATTTTATTATATATAAATTAACCATTATATTTATATCATTTTTTTCATCCTATGCACATTCTTTATCCTGGTTTAGCATTATAATAAAGTCCTAATAAAGTAATTACAACTATGGAATAATGATATTATAAATAAATAACTTCAATATGACACATATACCATAATGAGTACATGTCAAGGTTTTGGTCATTGTTACCTCTTACATGAGGTATTATATAAATTTTAGTGAATGAATAAAATGGAAACATAACTAATGATGATATAATATAATATAATATTTAAGAAATATTTAAAATTAAGTTATGTTGAGAAAATATTAATTTTAAATCATGTTATTAATATACCTCCTTTTCATTTATTAAAATTATCGAAACAGGATTGTCACAAATTCTATCTCACAATGTATGAATAAAATTATCCTGGAATAATTTGAACATTATAAATCATTATAGTGCATCTATTCTTACCATTTGGATAATATAGCAATTTTTTTCATGGTATGTAATTTTTTTATTGATATATAATTTCTAAATCATTATTGGAGCAATCAAAATAGAAAATATCAGATGATGAAAATGAACTATAAATAAATACTAAATGTACAATAAATGATTACAATTATATTTTATATAATTTTATGTATATGAATATCGATATGGGAAAATTATTTATGTTTTTTAGATTTATTTCAATATATTTTTATGTGATGTAGTATAACTATGGAATTATTATATTACCTTTGTTGTCTCACTTTTATTTCTTCAATTCATATGACATATTCACCAATTTTTTATTTTTTGGGTGTGTAAATACAACTCCATATATGTGTTTAAGATAATTTCATGTTATTAAATTGATTTTAAAAAAATAAAATCTATTATCGTTAGTTTGGTTTAAATTCGTGAGATATCAATGTTACATTATATTTTGTAACCCCAATCTGTATTTCAATGTGTTGAATGATTTTCCAAGAAACAAATTTATTTCCATTGTTTTTTAATGCTATTAATGTATTCCTTATAGATGATTAACAAAACAATACTTTTTCAAGGTATCATTAAGATATGATGGTCATTGAATTTTAATGGAACACATATAAAGTGATGATGATGGGTGAGTTTCTATATATTCCTCCTATTAATTTGTCTAATAATATATATCATAAGATAACCGGTCATTTATATAAAGAGTTTTTACACACAAGAACATGTGTGATGTGTTTGATGAAATTTTTAGTTGTGGAAAAAATAATTATTTTTAGATATACATGGGAGCATATGATTTTCTACCAATGGCCTCCATATGTTTAGGGTTGAATGATTAGAATTTGATTTTTTATTCAAACAATTTTAAGAAAAAAACTGTGAAAAAAATAATAAACCTCCACAAGAAAATCGTAGTCATTACAGAACAATTCATTCCTACCATAATCCTTTTCCCTAAACATGCTTTAGGAGATGGTTGTTACCTAAGTTATTGGTTATTCCTTTAACAACTATTCTATAACAAATGTCAGCTTATCCCAAGAATGAATATACTATTGAATATTGGTCACCCCCTTCTTAAAGCCTCCAACAATAAACAAAGATCATTAAATCATAAATAACCCTTGGATAAGAATGGTTTTCATAATCATCAATAATTATATCATTTTTTGTTCCTAATAAATTAATGGAAATAAATGCGTATATATAGATCCCCCTAATTGAAAAAAAATAAAAGAACGAATTAAATAATTTTATTCAAAAAACATGATCACAAAATTACATAAATGTTAGGGTGAAAATTGAATCATTACCCCATTATAGAAAACCAATATGAAGATAATGAAATCCATATCATTAAAAGGGATTTTTTAAAAAATATTTATTTAATTGATTAAAATATAACAGTTGCATGTATCTTTTAAAAAAGACACATTTCATTTCATTTAAATGATACTGAATTTATTTATAAAAATGGTTTTTTATTAATAAATTACTGGAAATAAAGAGAAAAAAATTAAAATTAAAATCTTATTTTTTATAGTTGATCGAAAACCAAGAATATTGTTTATAATTCAAAAAAGAAATCATCGTTAACATGTCCATTACATTTACCCATAAATTACATTGAGGTTTATTAACATTGTTATCATAATGATAAATATCTTAATTAATTATTGAAAATTATTAATAATTAATTTTTACAGTTATTATCTTTTATTTAAAAATTCACATCATTTATTATGTTTTAATAACTCCTTTTCAATATTGGGTGATAATAATATTGAAAGTGTTGAACTAAGTTCGAAAAAAGTTCATGATCATCCTTTAAATCCCAAAGATAATATTTTATAAATAATTTATCGAAATGTAATTTATTTATAGAAAAAAGAAAATAATATAGTTCCATTACACGAGAATTTATTCTGGTTTTTTGAAGAAAAAAACCGTGGCAACCATGTTTTCATATATTTTTTGATATAGATGGATTGTATTATAAATTTCACTAAAATTTGTGTTTAAAATAAATTATAAAATAAATTATAAATATAAAATATATATATCATATGTAATGAAAAAATATAATCTCAAACAATAAATGATGGATAAAAATATTTATTTTAGAGACTTTACTCTTTATGTACACATGGCTGGTGATATGATTTTCATATAATGATAAAAAAAGTAATATGTTTTGTCCTTTAGTAATCTATTATATAACAAAAATATCGTAATTATATATCAAAATCCCTATATTTACCATCCATTTTTGTTGGGGATGGAAAATGAAACATATTGTGTTGTGGAGGAAATAGTCCCCCCAATATACACAAATATTTTTCATTAATTCCAAATGAAAAAGTGGTAGGGTGTTAAAATATGATAAGATAATTATAAAAAAAATTATAAAAATGATTCTAATTTTATAATTATAATATGATGAAATGAAATTTTATAATGATGAAATTCATATAATGATACAAAAAAGTGCAAGATTCTTTTAGAAACATATATATTACTACATGGATTGTCTTCCTTTTTAAAGAGATATAACATATATGGGATGCTATTTTGAGAATATCATAACCTCCTTAATCTGTATTTAATTTTATAAAAAAATTTAGATGATATAGGGATAAATTAATTATTTTTTATTTTGTGGTGTGAGGAGGAGAGTTCCCTATTTACAAGGTAAAAAGGTTATCATTTAATTAAAAAACAAAAAAATAATAATGTAAATTTAATATGATGGAAAGTGTTTCTAAAATGGATAAATAATTTTATTTATGAGAGATAAGATCAATCCAAACCTCATACACTTAATTAAAAACATTCTACTAAAATGTTAGGTCAATTACCTCTATCATTACTTACTTTTACTATTTTTGGTTTTACACTCAAAACAAGTGTTTAAGTAGGTAATTTATCCATTATGTCTAAAATTATATGGTCCTTATTATATAATTTTTAACTAATTAAGGGAAATTTTAATTCTTTTTTTATATAGTCATCTAAACTTATAACAATTCATTTTAATATACTAAATATATAATTTTTTAATTTTTTTTAAATAATATATCCTATGTTATAAAATGTGAATATATGTTTATAAATTAAAAAAAATTTAAAATTATATTTTCATTTACAATATACAAATTTAGTTACAGAAAAATGATTCATAAATTTCATATTAATTTTTATATATTTATAAAGTAAAAAATGTAATGACACTAATTTTTATGATATTTTTTAATAAATTAATTTCATTTGATTTCATGATAAAATAAGTCATACAATATTTATATAATACACCAAGGTAATATTTCACTACATGAAACACCGGTGTAGTTTTCGATACATGAAATAATGAGTTTTTATGAAATATAATTTTTTCCCTTTAAATAAAACAATGACCTAGAGATTGCATTAGGAGTTATGAATAATATTAAATAACTTATTAATATATATTTATTGTGAGATAAAATCAATGGTTACTAATTAATTACAAACAATAAAATATACCAAATAAATATAATGAGAATATTTCTAGGTTTTTTCTCCCAGTGTAAATTTATCTTAATAACATAAATAAATTACAATTATTTAATGATATTAAAAAATTATGGAGGTTATATATTCCATCAAATATTTTTCATATTTATCATTTAAATTTTTTTGGTATATGATAACAACCAACCTAATTTTGAAGCATAAAAACCTATATTCAGAACATAATTTTACCATATTTTAATAAAGATCCCAATTTAAATTCAATTTTAACAAAATCATATATTCTATTTGAAGAAATAAAAATCATATTTTAATGAATAATTTGAAAAATTGGTTGGATTATTTCTATTTTTCTAATATTTTTTTATATTTTTATTAATAGTGAAAAATAATAAATTTTAATTCAAATCATATTTATTCATTAATATAATTTTAAGTGTTAAATTATATTTTTTATTGGTTTTAATGTATAATTAGATCAAAATTTTATTATTTAATTTAAACTAGGTCATTATAATCAATTTTACATTGAATTTTGATATAAAAGATATTCAATATTTTGCATGATATAAGATTAATTACCCGGTTTCTCAACACGTTAATAGAAGTAATTTTAAATTAGTTATAAGAAATTGTGTGTTTTTTATCATGAAAATTAGACTAAATACTTGTAATCAATGGTTCCAAATTTCATAAATTGGATTCTTTTGTTTTTGTGTATTATGAATTTTAACATTATTAATATTTTTACTTAGTAAAAGGTAAATCCCCTAATTACGTATAAAAATAATATTATAAATATTTTAAAATTTACCTAACAATTGTCTTAATTTAATTGGATGAGTGTATTCAAACCGAAATTATACTTAGGTTGAAATTATAACCTTTTTAAGCCTACTAGATTAGTGGAATACATTTATTATATTTTATTTAAATTAAAGTCAATGTTTTCATTCAAATATTTTAATAACTAAACCATTTTAAATATAAAATTATTAAGTAGACAAATTCATATATATATATATATATATTCATTTTATAGATAAATTATTTTTAGTTATTAAGGATTCTAAATTTTATTTTTATGAAATGAATAATTACCTTAATGTCTTATAAAATGCTAATGCAGCGCTTGTACATAAATAAAATTAAATAAAATTATTTTTATTATAATTAATTGAACTGTTAAATGACCAAAAATCATGGGTAATTAAGTTTTTTATCCGTCAACCATTGGTGTCCAAGAGTAGAATTATTTTTAAATTGGATTCAGATGCATAAGAATGACACCCTTGTAGTTTTTTATTAAAATGAGGTCATGTTTTTCACACTATAGGCTTTTAATTAATATAATATTTTACTATATGGTTTTTCATAAATTTTTTTTGAAAAAATTTAATAATTTTAAAGATAATATTTTTATTATTTAAATTTATTTTATAATATTTAGGTAACTAATACATACCATAATTGTTCTGATAAATTTAATAATTTTATTTTTTATTAATATGTTATTTAATGATTTAATCCCTCCCAATTATTCAATTTGAGTATATTTTCATCTTTTAGGTGTTTTTGTTGTATCATGGGCTTAAATGTGAAAATGGGGTAATTCTGTAAAATTGAAAGTTTTATATAGCTTTTGTTTTTCACGCATAACATTTATAATATTCGTCCAATTAAAGTTATTTTTTTGTAGGATTCATATGCTCATGGTCTTCAAATTTTTCTTCTGGACCATGACCAAATTAGAAACCCAATGGTACAGAAAAATCAATCAAACATAGAAATCGGTTTGGCTAGCAGAATGGACCCCACAACATTACATATGAAAAATCTAATTCAACCGGCCATCAAATGAGCTGATTCAAGCTGTTGTCGACATAGGACTTCCAAATTATGGTTCAAAATAATTTTCATAAATTATGGAGCTCATTAACGCATCCTTTGGGCACGTCCAAGTGGAGTGGATGAAATAGTGTTTTGTAGCTAGAAGAATTTAAACTCACTAATCAAGGTATATTATCCTCTTAACATGTCCAAATTATTTGATATTTTGAGGATAGGTAGAAAAAACAATTTAATACATCTTATAAGAAGGGATCATGGATTGGTTCAGAGGTTTGGTGGGCATAACAGAGGAAAAATTATAGAGGGATGATTCTGGTGGATCCAAATATTTATTCTTTATTTTCTTTATTTTCTTCTTCATAGAATTGAAATGACATCTTCTTCCCCATTAAACTCAATTACCATTACCATGGTGGGGTAGATCTTATGAGTTATTAAGGAGTGGTAGGTTTACCCTTTTGTAATTTTTGAGTTCTTTCAATTAATGCTATAATATCATCATTTCTCTTATGTAAATCAGTTTCAATTTTTTATAATAGTTTTTTATTATCATGTATGATTGTAACTAATTTTATATTAAATTGTTTAGTATTATAAGTTCAATGATCAATATCTACCACCACATAGTTTTTGTTTATATATTATAGCATAAACTAGGACTTAGTGGTGATGTACTTGGTGATCACAGGTACATGTGCGCGGAGTAGTGAGTGATCTTGATTACTTGGGATAAACCAGACCTGATTGAGAATTTCTTAAGATAATTATAAAGACCCATACTTTACATACATTTTCATTACATCAAAATTTATGCACACATATTACAACATATAACAAAACCAGGAAAGGACCGTATAGGTATAGAGTCTTTAGAAACTGGGAAACATAAACAACTGGTTCATAAAGCATCTACTTTGCCTCCCATTTATTTCATCATATCTACTGTCCCTTTTTGGCATATCCTACTTAATAACCTTCTTAATGACCTGGGGAAAGAAAACATACAAAAGGGTGAGCTCAATGCTCAGTAAGGGTAAACAAAAGAAATATCAATCACATCATATACATAAGAACATAACTTTTGGAAATCTTAACCTGCAAAATAAATCATAATTTCATAACATGGGATAAATCATTGTAGTGAAATTTAATCCCAATAATCATAACATAAAACATGAAACTTCGTGGAATACACACATAATCATAAAGAATCATTTTATGTTAGTCAAGACTCATTGCCAATACTATCTTAGTGGACAAAGTCCATTTCTGAACCGAGTTCACTCCTCATTTCAGTCCTGTTTCACTGAACCGGTTTAACCTGCTATTTCAGTCATGTATATATCATGAGATATAAAATCTCTACCCAATGAATTTTAGGGAGATATAGGTCCCACCCATCTCATAATGATACCATTCTTATGTGTGCCACAAAATCAGAAACCATACATCATAGCATAACCCATGTAATAAAAATGGGAATCATAAACATCGTGACATCATAAAAAAATTCATATAAGATAAAGGAATTCATAAAAATATAATTCCATCACAACATAATAAAATCAATGTAACAATAGGGATATAAACTGAACCCATTATTTTCTTAGATGGAATATAATTTTGATAAAACGCTTGAACTCCATTCTTGAGGAAAATATCCTTTCTGCTTCAAAAACACTTTTTCTTTCATAACATGTCATACAATTATAAACTAAAAGAAATTGATTAAAAATAAACTTGAAAACTTGTAAAGGAAGCTTCTAGGAAATAATGTTTTAAAAATCCATTCATGCCATATAAGTTAAAAAAATATCTTCATACTTCTGTCGGAAAAGTCAAAAAGTACCTCATACGAAAAACGACAAAAGATTCCTTTCATATCCTTTACTAAAAACTCACAGAAGGGTAAAATTGGATTTAAACAATTGTATTTGGATGGAAATAATATTACATATTTAGGAAACAGGTATGTGGATGATAAAATACAACCCATTAAGTACTAAAGTATAAACAATCTTGGATAAAAATAAGATTGTGATATTTCCCTTACCTTAGGTCCGATTTGCCTCGTAAGTGTCCGAACCTCCTGTATAATGATATAAATAATGTTATTGACTTATTACAGAATCATAATTATTGTCATGATATCATATATGGTCATATTCTTTTCTTCTTAGTAGTAATATTTCATTGCTACTAGTTATTCGAGTGTTTATAACTTTTTGTTCTTATGCGTGTTTTGTCGAATAAATTCTTATTCTTATCATTAGGTTATAGATAAATAATTTACAGAATGGTATTAATGTACTATATATCATATTTATTTATTCAATTCATTTATATAATCATTATGCAATGAATATTATGTAGAACGAATCGCATCACATCGTGGAGACGGTATTCCGTATGTACGTACGAGGGATGATATCGCTCCCATGATCGTGGAATTGTATTGGAGTGTATGTATACTATTTCAGAATCAATATCACTTTACAATAATCATATATAGTAATTATTTACATCATTATACCCATTCAAGTAAGGTGGTGGGGGAAAATAGATTACACCACGGCGTGGAGACGGTATTCTGTACGTACGCACGCGCGGTGATTTCATTTTCCATAGGATGGATAGATCTTGAAATAGGTTTGTTTCATAGTTATAATAACATATCAGTATATGAGTGATACTTATGTTATTACTTAATAATGAAACAACTAATGAAGAAGATGTTGAAGAAGAATGAATTTGGAAAGGATCGGTAATGGATATTACATCTTTTTGACGCGCCTCTTCTTAACCTCCACTTAGGGCACTAGGGTTGGTCTTTGAAGAAGACCAGAACCACTAGGATGATTATAGGGAAGTGGTTAAGTGAAATGGGAAGGGTTTGGCCGAGCTTGAAGGCTCAAATTGGTGTGAGGAGGAGAGGGAGGTGGTGCCCTTTTATAAGGGAGGAGAGGGGCACCTTTGAAAATATAAGAAATATTAGTTTATATTAAATACCAACCCCACATAAAAACATCCAAAATGACTCATATCCGAAGATTATATGATATAGGGTTGTAATCTCATCAACCAATAAAATTTAGACATGTTAGAAATTTATTTTAAACATTACCAACTTGATTTATCGTTATTTATCGATTTAATTTTATTTGTGGTAGTAATATTCTAAATTATAAATTATTATTAATAATTACATATATGTTGTGAATTTTCCATAATTTGACACTTTATGACATTGTAGACCATATAAATTTTAATTTATAATTTTTAAATATTTTTTTGATTTTTAAACAATTTTATAATATGTTATTTTTATAAAATACCAATAGTGTCAATTTTGAAACTATTTATTTATTTGAATTTAAATAAAATATATACATAGGATATGTTTGAACTAAAAGCATTAATAGATTAATAATATGTCATATGTATCTATAAAATTAGTGGAGAACATTAAATAGTGTATAAAATAATTATTTTAATTTTTTAAAACCATTTATTTGATATTATAATTAATAAAATAATTTCAACATCACTATTGTGTCATAATTAATGATAAATATTTAATCTCTAAAAATACTAAATAAATTCTTATGATGTATATAATTCTATTATATTTCTGTATACTATTCATGTTTGAAGATTCATTATGTTTATCACCAAATTAAAATTATTATACTTATAAGATTTAAGAAAGTGACATGTTGTCACATTCTTGGGTTTTAATAATAATTAAATTATTTTTGGGGCAAAAAGTCTATTAAATTAATATAATCCGACCCTTAGGTGATATGGGTCGACTTTTAGTCATCCAATATTATTTTTTCAGGTGTTATGGTAATTTTATAATCTTATATTTACCATTAATTACCCGATTTACCTTCAACTATGGTAAATAAAATTTACCGTAGTTACTATTCATAATGCTGAAAAATAAAAAGTAGCCTATTAACATAATTAGGACCCACTGATTCTGAATAAGGAATCCATTTTTCAAAATTCAAAACATATAAGTTGCAGTAATTAATTTAAAATAAATCTCGTTGTTAAGAAAACGGGTTTTAGAAGTTAAAACATTACCAAAGATTGAAATGTTTTTATCTATGAATTCAATGTGAAATTAATGCTAATGACATAAATTATATTAAATGGTAAAAATATATTCTATCTATACTTTAAAACCATTCAATATTATAATTTATCTATATAAATTATCTCAATGAAAAAAGTAGTTTCTAATAAAAAATTAGTGTATTTTTACTATTCATCAAAATATGAAAGTTATCAGAAAAATATAAAAAAAAATTTTAAAGTAAATTTTGATATCCTGTTTCAAAAGAATAATTTTATTTTTTCAAATTTAACCAATAAATATTTCAAAAACTAGATTTAATGTGGGTGCGCCATCAAAAGGTGGAAAAACTACATTTTTTGATAAATAATTATTTTACCCAAAAAAATTATTTTGTTCTCTTACCATGTTCTAGAAAATGTGTAAAATGAATAATAATGTTTTAAAATTTAATATTCTGTTAATAATATTCATAACGGCTAGTTTATAATATTATAATAATATATCATTGTTTAGTGGAACTCGGTAATGCGTACTACACACGCTATTGAGGAAGGCAGTGATTGCGTGCAGCGAAAGATTCCTTTGATAAATTATATAACATAAAAACAAAATATTTTTTCATAAAAGTCTCGGGTGTTACATTCTACCCCCCTTAAAATGATTTTTGACCTCGAAAGTTGTCACTTTGTAACAAACAGATGAGGATTCCTCTCTCTCATCATATCCTCAAGCTCCCATGTAGCTTCTTCTAATTGGTGGTTCCTCCATAAAACATTCACCAAGCGAGTGGTCTTGTTTCGTAGTAATTTCTCACTAAGATCTAGAATCTCTATCGGTTGTTCTTCATAAGAAAGATCTTGCTCAAGTGGTACAACTTCAGAGCTGAGTACATGTGAAGGATTAAGTATGTACTTTCTCAGGAGAGATACATGGAACACATAGTGAACTTGAGAGAGATTCAGTGGAAGTTCCAATTGGTAACCTACCTTCCCAAAATGATCTAGTATTTCGAAAGGACCGATATATCTAGGGCTCAACTTCCCCTTCTTTCCAAATCTCATGACCCTCTTCCAGGGAGATATTCGTAAGAACACTTTATCACCCACTTCAAACTCTAGGTCCTTTCTTTGGTTATCGGCATAAATTTTCTGTCGACTCTGAGCTACTCTTATGTGTTGTCGAATAGATCGGACCTTTTCTACCATCTCATCAACAATATCAGGTCCTAATAGCATTCTTTCCCCAACTTCATCCCAGCAAGTTGGAGTCCTGCATTTCCTTCCATAGAGAGCTTCATAAGGATCCATCTTAATACTGGAGTGAAAGCTATTATTATAAGAAAATTTAACCAAAGGTAGGTGTTGATACCAACCACCTTTGAAATCCATAGAGCAAGATCTCAACATATCTTCTAGAGTCTGAATTGTTCTCTCAGACTGACCGTCTGTCTGAGGATGATAAGCAGTGCTGAAACTCAACTCTGTATCCAGAGTATGCTGAAGACTTCGCCAAACTTTGAGGTAAACCTCGGATCCCGATTAGATATAATAGAAAGTGGTACTCCATGCAATCTTACCACTTCCTTCACATATATCCTGGAAAGCTGATCTAGAGATAAATACTCTCTAATAGCGATGAAGTGTGCAGACTTTGTAAGACGATCCACTATGCCCAGATAGCATTATTTCCTTTGGATGTTTTAGGAAGTCCTGTGACAATGTCCATAGTGATGTTTTCCCATTTCCATTCAGGTATGGGTAATGGTTGTAACATCCCCTTATAATTCTCTCTCTTAGCTATAACTTGCTGACAAACCAAGCATCGAGAGGCATATTCAGCAACATCTCTTTTCATGTCATCCCACCAGAAGTACTCTTTCAGGTCCCTATACATCTCTGGGCTTCCAAGATGAATAGAGTATGAAGAACTATGAGCCTCATCCAGCAGCTCTTTCATTAATTCGGGGATGGGAGGAACACAAACCCGATTCCTGAACTTTATTATCACATCACAATCAAGGTTGAATTCAGGAACATTTCTCACCTTCTTTCGTAACTCAACATCTGCTTTTTGTGCCTCTTTAATCTTCACATGTATAGATGGTTGAAGATTCATTTTAGAAAGATACGATTTTTCACCTTTTATTATAATTCCAAGATCCATCCTTTGTAAATCCATAAATATTGGATCTTTTGTGATCTTCATCGTGGATAAACAGGCATGGTCTTGTCCACTTAATGCATCTGCCACCTTGTTTGCTTTCCTAGGGTGGTAATTAATTGAGCAGTCGTAATCCTTAATAAGCTCCAACCATCTTCTTTGACACATATTCTACTCCATTTGTGTGAAAATATATTTTAAACTTTTATGATCAGTATAAATATCACACCTTTCATCATAAAGGTAATGCCTCCAAACCATTAATGCAAAGATTACCGCATCTAACTTCAAATCATGAGTTAGGTAATTTTGCTCATGTATTTTCAACTGAAATGAGGCATAAGATATCACCATATAATTTTTCATAAGAACACACACCAAACCCTTCTTGGATGCATCACTGTAGATCACAAACCTTTCTCTACTACAAGGTAGTGTGAGCACAGGTGCACTGGATAATCTTCTTTTCAACTCCTTGAAATTCTCTTCACATTCTTCCGTCCAAACAAACTTAACTCCTTTTCAAGTCAACTTTGTGAGTGGATTAGATAATCGTGAAAAATCTATCACAAAACGTCGATAATATCCAGCCAAACCATGAAAACTTCTGATCTCAGTCACTGTTGTTGGTCTCGACCATCTTTCAATAACCTCTATTTTTGCTGGATCCACAGATATCCCCTCTTTTGAGATTTTGTGACCCAAAAATAAAACTCTTGGAAGCCAAAATTCACAATTGGTAAATTTTGCATAAAGCTTCTCCTTTCTCAGGGTCTTCAATATAATTCTCAAGTGATCTTCATGTTCTTCCTTGCTCATTGAATATACAAGAATCTCGTCTATAAGGACTACCACAAACTGATCGAGATAGTCTCTAAAGACTCTATTCATTAGATCCATGAAGATAGAAGGGGCATTAGTAAGACCAAATGGCATCACTATAAATTCATAGTTTCCATACCTTGTACAGAATGTAGTCTTTGGTATATCCCCCCTTTTGACACTTAATTGGTGATAACCTGAACGAATATCAATCTTGGAAACGTATTGTGCTCCTCGTAGTTGGTCAAATAAGTCATCAATGTGTGGGAGATGATATTTTTTCTTGATAGTGATCTTGTTAAGTTCTCGATAATCAATGCAGATTCTCATTGATCCATAATTCTTCTTAACAAACAGAACAGGTGCTCCCCAAGGTGACGCACTAGGGCGTATGAACCCCTTATCAAGACTCTCTTGGAGTTTCTTCTTAAATACCTGTAACTCTATTGGTTCCATTCTAAAAGGTGTCTTTGAAATAGGCAAAAAACCTGGTATTAATTCTATTGAAAACACAACTTCACAATTTGGTGGGAGACCCGGTATTTCCTCCAGAAAGACATCATCAAACTCCGGTACAATGGGAATATTCTTAATCGTGAGTTTCTCACCAAACATTTGAGATAAATAACCTTCATTTAGTGGAATCAAAACCCATTAAATAAAAGAAATTTCCACTGGAAGGTTATGTTCATCTTTGCATCGATTGACGATCATAGATTGATTTGGAATATGAAATGTGACTTCCCTTCTTTGGAAATTGATATGAGATCCATGTAGAGAAAGCCAATCCATGCCAATAATCACATCAAATTCCACTACATGAAGGATCACAAGATTTGCAGGAAGCACTTTCCCACAAACTTCAATCAGAGAAGAATTATAAACTTTTGATGTGATTGTTGTGCCATTAGGGGTTGTCACAGCTAACTCAACATCTTACTGTTGAGGTAATACGGTGATATCCTTATAAAATTCATCATAAATAATGGAGTGGGTGGATCCAAAATCATATAAAACATTTTCTATATTAGAGTGGATGGTAATTGTACCTTTCACCACATTGTTATCGTACTCCACATCGCTGATAGAAATTGCATGTGTCTTTCCTTTGTCTTTATCCCTAATATTTTGTTGACGTCGACCATCATCATCAACCCTTGGATGTGGGAATTGATAGGAATAATTCCCCATCTCCTTGGACTTGAATCATTGAAGTATATTAGGTTCATTATGTGTGTCCCTTCCTTTGTTTGCATCCATATTCATCTTCTTCCCATCATTGCGGCATTCAAATTCCCGATGACCTTCCTTTCAACATTTGAAACATTTACTTGTCCCTTTATGAAAACTCCCTCCATGTTTCATTCCACACTTTGAGCATAAGGGAAAGATCATCTTCTTTTCTATGTTCTCTTTAGAATTTCCTTTGAATTCCATTTTCCTCTTCTTATCAAACCCATATGACTGATGGGTTACTCCAATCTCCATCTCGACTTTGAGAGCACATCGAAATATTTCCTCATAGTTGTTGAAGCCCCTTATGGATAACTCCCTTCAAGGAATTGGTTTTAAGCCACTAAAGAATCGATCGATCTTACTCTCAGGTTGGATAATAATACCATAAGTGTACCTTGCAAGTCTGGTAAAATTTGCTTCATAAGTACCAACAGATTCATCATCCTTTTGCTTCAGTTCAAGAAACTCTTTCTCCATCTTTGTTCTTAGAATACGAGGGAAGTACTTATTGAAAAATAAGTTCTTGAACTCTTCCAATTCCATGGAATCAATTTAATCCCTTTGCCTCATATTCTTAATAAGATTCCACCATTGATCATCATCTCCTTCCAAACGATACACTACTAAGATGACTTTATCATGTTCAGAACATTGAAGAACTGAAAATATATTTTCAGTAGTACTAATCCAATGTTCAGCAACTAATGGATCAGTAGACCCACTGAAATAAGGTGGACGGTGCCTCATGAAGGATTCAACAGAATGTTGCTCCTTCCTTTGCTCGTTTGGAAGTCATGCATGAATCATATCTTGAAAAAGATGTGTGAGCATGGATAAAAGATTTTGCATTCCAGCTCCCATAACATTTGGTTTCTCCGGGGGACAATCATTTCATTTCCTGTTACATTCCTCATTAACACGGTTCTTTCGGGTTCCAGCCATTGAATAAAACAAAGAAGAATAGTGTGAGCTACACTAATTATAATAGGGAAACCACATAATCATGAATAAAATTTCACACTTAAGGTCTTATCATAGGTTGTTCATGGCCATTTCTAAAACACTAATATTGTGTTCTATGCTTAGAATTATCCTTAGGATTCTTACTAAGGCATTCACATCCTAGTTTCCAAAGGTTGACTATACCTTTCCTCTGATACCAACTATAACGACCCATACTTTATATACATTGTCATTACTTCTGAATTTAAGCACACTTAATACAACATATAACAAAACCAGGAAAGGACCGTATAGGTATAGAGTCTTTAGAAATTGGGGAACATAAACAACTGGTTCATAAAGAATCTACTTTACCTCCCATTTATTTCATCATATCTAGAGTCCCTTTTTGGCATATCCTACTTAGTAACCTTCTTCCTGACCTGGGGAAATAAAACATGCAAAAGGGTGAGCTCAAATTCTCAGTAAGGGTAAACAAAAGAAATATCAATCACATCATATACATATGAATATAACTTTTGGAAATATTAACATAAAAATGAAATCATAATTTCATAACATGGGATAAATCATAGTAGTGAAATGTAATCCCAACAATCATAAATTAAAATAGGAAACTTTGTGGCATACACACATAATCATAGAGAATAATTTCTTGTTAGTCAATACTCATTGTCAAGACTATCTTAGTGGACAATGTCCATTTCTGAACCTTGTTCACTCCTCGTTTCAGTGCTGTTTCACAGAACCGGATTAACCTGACATTCCAGCCATGTCTATCTGATGAGATATAAAATCTTTAACCAATGAATTGGAGGGAGATATAGGTCCCACCCATCTCATAATGATACCATTCTTATGTGTTCCACAAAATCAGAAACCATATATCATAGCATAACCCATGTAATAAAAATGGGAATCTTAAACATCGTGACATCATAAAACAATTCATATAAGATAAAGGAATTCATAAAAATATAATTCCAATACAATATAATAAAATCAATGTAATAATAGGGATAGAAACAGAACCCTTTATTATCTTAGATGGAAAATAATTTCGATAAAACACTTGAACTCCTTTCTTGAGGAAAATATCCTTTCTTCTTCAAAAACACCTTTCCTTTCTTAACATGTCGTACAATTCTAAACTAAAAGAAGTTGTATAAAAATAAACTTGAAAACTTGTAATGGAAGCTTCTTGGAAATATTGTTTTAAAATCTATTCATGTCGTTGTTGATGCCGAAAAAATCCCGCAACTCCCGGAGGAAGTTTCGGAATGATGAAGCGAAGTCATATTCGGAATCAGAGGCCCGATCCGGAGGCCCGGGAAGTGGTGCGCAAAATAAAGGAGGATCCGCACGCAAAAATGTTCTGCACGCAAAGTTCTCCCAGGATTCACGGAATTGGACCAGTGAGGCGCGCAATAATTGTGCACCCCGTGTCTCTGTGGCGAGAATTTGTGCGCAAGGGGTTCCCTGCGCGGAAAGCTTCACGTGCCTCCTGGATTCCGCGCCGGAGGTCGCCTATAAATATAAGGTGACCCCGAACGGTTTTGGGGTTGAGGAATCCGAAACGAATCTCGTGCAGGAAATTCTGCTCCCCCCACGCGAAAGATGACATCCTGGTAATCCCGAATTCCGCACAGCCTTGCCCCGGAGTTCGCCTTTGCGCGCAACTCCACCGGCTTCAGTGATTTTTCCCCTTTCCCTAGTTTCCCTACTTGCACGCAGTCCGTGGGCCGTGCGCACAATACCCTGCCATGCGAGCAAAACCATGCACGTAATTCCATTGTCGCGCGCTATTCCAGTACTTATATTGCGTGTCATCCCGGTGTTTTGCGCGCAAATCGTCCCTTTTGCGCCCATAGAGCCGAGGACCCCTCACCTTGATGTCCTTTGGCTTCCTCCTGCACTGGCACCTGATGTCTCCACTGCTGGGCATGCGTGCCATGCATTTTTTTCTTTGACGGCCTTCCAGGCTCGTGCGAAGTAACCTCACGGTCCCTTGAGCCGTGTTTCTCGTTGCGTTTCTTTGCCTTATGATTCTACGCATAGGCACGCTAACGGCTATTGTTTCTTTGCATAGCCACGCTAACGTGGACCCCCCAGTGGTTTTCCATGCGACCCCCGTTCACCACGGCCTTGCCGATGCCTTCCCTTCCACAAGGGGTAGAGGGCGTTGGGCATGTAATCCCTAGGGATGTGGAGAAATCCCACCTCATCCAAGCTGCAGGACGTTAAACTGCTAAGAACCTCGTCCTTAACACAAGACGTTAAACTGTGGTCTGACCCCGTGCTTCGCACGCAGGGTCCCCCCATCTCGGACATTTTTTACGCCACTCATCTCCATGAGAATGGACTCTTCCTCACATGGAATGAGATCCCCCTTGTCGGAGTGGCGTTTGTCCGCGAGGGAAGGGCCGCCTTAGAGCATAAGCCCCTAACCTTTTGTACGGATGATTGCACCCGGGCATCTCCGTAATTCCCCCCTGCCATGGCCAGTGGAGTCCTTTTCCCACTACGCTTTGTCGCACCACGGGCCTCCACCCTGGAGTAAGCCCCGGCACCAAGGGCCTCTAACCACGTGTAAGCCCATGTTTCCTCTTTGGGCCGCTTAATGCGTAAGCCCCATTCCACTTCTCACAAATGCAACCTTCGCGATGTGATTGTCTGGTCCCTGGTGCCTCTTGTTTCCCACACCGAGCATGACTTACATGGGCTTAGAGTGCGCATCGACCATGAAATCCTCCTATGGGCCACCTCAGAGCGTAAGCCCCATCCCAGAGAACTACGTGGACTTTGATCCGTGCTAGCGCACGGTACGTAGGAAGCCTCCACGAGGTTCAAGACCACCACCTAGTCGTCCCGACCTTTCCATGCCAGTTCCCTGACCACCTTGGGCTGCCTAAGATTGTAATCCCCAAACTTTTGTCCCGCATGACGTTAAACTGTATTCCGTCCCGCATGACGTTAGACTGTATTCCATCCCGCATGACGTTAAAATGTATTTCGTCCCGCATGACATTAAACTGTATCCCCCCTCTTGGGCCGTCTTAGAACGTAAGCCCCATGCTTCACCCCACCATCCATCCTGATCCTTACCTGGGCTGCCACATCCCGGTGAGATCATGCCACCCTTTCCCACTCCATGTCATACGGGAGGCCGCCCACGTGCTGGCCCCAACATCGGTGTTTCCCCCTATGGATCCTTTAACCTGATCTGTCTCTGCAAGACATTAAACTCGCAACATACCCCGTGTTAAACATGGGAATATGAGGAAAATATAAGATGGTACACATTCACTGCGTTCGATGTGGGATTCCTCGGGCTTCCGCGCCCTCGAGAAGCCCTGTGATGAGGGGCCAAAGACAGACATACCGACGATGCCTCAACGTGGCCATTCTCCTCACCGTAGGTTGCTATCCCGACAAGACCCTTTGGAGAATCTTGACGGAAGAAGAGTAATTAACTAGAGTCCATGTAGATATGGCACCAGGAATGAGCTTCACGAATCCGTCTTAAATCTTTGAGGGAGACCCGGACTAGGTGACGAGCTCCGAGGAGGAATCCACGGAAGGAAGAACCGACATCCCATCATACCAGTTTCGATCAAGGAGCAGACATCCCTGAACAAGGAACGGATGCCTCCCGCCTTTGGAAAGTGGGAATGCGGGGCCACAAGCAGCGCACCCTCCCCAGCGGACGGACGCGCGCGCCCCGGCGAAAGCGTCGGGCGCGAGTGGGGGAGAATGCCCGTCCTGGGGCACCAGCATCAGCAGCCATTGTGGCCCCATCCACTGCTGAGTCCTGTTCCCAGATTCCTGCGCATGTTGAGCAGGGGCTGCCGCATGCCCGACTGGGATCGAAACCCCGACCGCCTCCCAGGCAGGTGGGTCGAATCTCCCGGTCGCAGACACTGGCAATGGCCACTGTGGGCCAATCCGCGGTAGTGCCACTCACCATGAAGGGTCATCCCGTGACACCGATCTGGGAAGACGAAGGCTTCTTTGCGACGGCTATGCTTCGGGTGCGACTCCTTCCAACACCCACCACATGGGGTATGAGGTCAGTCCCCCTACCACCGGTCGCGAGCATGGTGCCGTTGTGTATCTGGTCGCTCACTCACATGGAGGTCCTCCCCATGTCCCATTCAACATCTGTCCCGGTGCTTCTCGCACCCCGGCCTTCGGTCCCCTCTGACCCAGCTCTATTGTGGCAGGGGGACCCGATGACGAACGTCGTCCCTACCCTGAGGAACTACCCAGGGGCAGGAAGGTCGGGTGTCGTCGCAGTCGGAGGAATGTCAGGGAGTCCGGACGGGAATCAGACCAGTCCATTTCTTGGATTCCGAGGTAGAGTACGACTCGACGATGGAACCTCCCCCCCAACCTTTCGAGTTGAGGGTGGGGATGGGGACGCGGAGCGTCAGTCTCGTACTCCCCGAATTCTAGGTCCGTATGATTCCCTCCTCCCTTCAATAGTATATCCAGGAGGACGAGGATTTGGCGTGCCTCCAGGGATCAAGCCCGCAGTTGCCGCTGATCTCCTCAGAAGCACCTCCTGCCCCTATTTGGGAGGGTGAGGATCTCGTCTGGGGACCGACAGAAGGATCTCGAGGAGAAACACCCTCGGCAAGCACCGTCGTTGCGACAGGAGGCCCATCCGCCATCCCATCCTATCGCGACGTGGCAGCCAGGGCACTGCATCCTCGGGAGGATGACCCAGGGATCGGCGACCAATCTTCCTGTTCACCGTATTCCCCGTCGGCCAGCCCAGCACCCCGACGGCCTGCCTCAGCGCCATAGCCAATTCCCCGACTTTCCTAGGTGGACGAGTAGAGGCGGAAAGTTCCGGACCTCGAGCCGGAGCCGTGGAGCTTCTAGACCGTTCTTGTAGTGGGCCACTTCCCTAAGATGTTTTGGCAGGTCGCAGAATCGGGTTTTGAGGTGCCACAGTCACCCACTCCGTGAGAGTTTGAATGCTTCTGCCAGATTCTTCGGGTGACTCACTCACGACTCCGTCATCAGCTGGCGCCTTATCCTGGGAGCCAAGCGCACCTCGAGGAGATTGGTGAGCAGTGCCACCAGGTTGACCTAGCAGCACTCCCCGCAGTCTAGCACCGCGAGTCGCTAGGCCTCCACGAGGCCCTTCAGCAACAATGAATCCAGAGATTTCAAGTACTCCGCAGTGTTATTGAGGAGGCCATCCCCCATGTGCACGTCCGCGGTTGGGGCAGTATGCTGCTCTCCTCATCTGTGCGATCTGCCGGCAGTCCGACCCACTGGGCAGCCCTGAGGGAATGTCGCTAAGGGCAGTAGCAGTCAACATGGCTGACCTTTCGGATGAGTGAAACATTATGGAGCCCCTCGATGGGGAATCGCCCCCGAGGACAGGCTGCTGCTGGACCCATCTGAGAGGATTACTCACCAATAGAGGAGCCTCCTAGGCCTTCCTATACCCACGGAGGCACTGACACTGAGCCAAAACATAGGAAAGGGTAAAGAGACCGTCGGTCCTGTCAAACTCGCCGACCCATCTGCCTCAGTGCAGAAGGCAGCGGAAGATCCCAAGAAGACCACGCTGCGCCAACAGCTTGCCAAGAAAAAGAGGCAGGTTGATGAGCTCCTGGCCGAGCGCATTGCAGAGCGGCGGCCTATCTACGGAAACCCTAGACCAAGACAGCAGGGGAAAGAGCATCTACCCCTTGCTGAGATCCCCCCCGGGCAACCGTGACCGTGTCGTGTTCGCCGACCGGGGAGACACTGAAGCCCATGGGAAGAGGGCACGATATGTTTCGCCGAACCCTCCCGAGCAGTGAGGAAACCTGGGAGACCCTGCTCGGCTTCCTCCCACCGTTCCGACAGTCGCTCCGCCAGCTACCCCCCAAGCCGATGAGCGCGACTATCGTATCAAAGGGTCTGGAAATGTGATTGTGGTTAGAGATCCCCGACAAGACATGAATCCTCATCAGGATGATCTGATGGAGGTACTCATCGCTCTCTTAGAGGCCCTCGAAACTCGGCAGGTAGCGATCCCATTGGATGGCAAGCCGTACCCCGCATTGGTGGATGACATGTCGGCCCCGCTAGGATTTGGGAATCCCACTATTTCCCCCTTTAACGGGACCGGAGACCCGCCACAGCACTTGGACCTCTTCAACTCGAGGTGCGGGCCTATGTTGGGGACTCCGGCGCAGCAGGAGGCAGCCAAGCTCCGGTGCTTCGTTCAGACACTGGAGGGACCAACGTTCGTTTGGTACAGCCAGCTCCATGTTGGATTAGTAACTAACTGGGAGGACCTTCGTCGACAATTCCTCTACCAGTTCAGTTCCACAACCCGGAAGACGAACATTGAAGACCTCTTCGGGTGCAAGCAAACGCCCGATGAGCGAGTTGCGGACTTCGTCGCCCGGTGGAAGGGGCTCACGTACTCCATTGACATGCCACTGACTCAGGAGAAATTACTAACAATGTGTGAGGGGAATGTCAAGGTGGAGTTGGTTCCTTCCCTGATCACGCAGAATAACCCTGGAGGGTTCTGGGACTTTTCGAACAAGGCTCAGCGCCTCGAAGAAGCCCTGCAACAGGCCAGCCAGGCATGCCCGCTGCCTCCTGTGATCTCCGCAAGGAGAGCCGCCAGAGCCAAGCTCGCTGCTCTGGCGCAGATAGAGGCCCCCAGATGGATAGAGTTGCTGTCGGTGAGGCCAGCTCAGCAGGCTCATAGGGGTCCACCCCCACAGCCTCTGGACCAGCAGCAACCGCCTCAAAATCGGCAGGTGCCTCCGCGTAACGCTCCGCCACCACCTAGGCATGGTAATTCAACTCTGCCTCCTCGACCTTCTCCTCCGGTCCCTGGCCATGGTCAGCCCCCAAGGGTCCCCTTTCTAGGCAGAAGGAATCGGGCTTACTCGTTTGACGAGGCCCAGGTCCCTGGTTATTTCCGTAGCGCCTTGGAGCAGAGGATTGTGCGGCTGCCTGAGTGCCGGAAGCCAGAAGAGGCGTGTCTCACGGATCGCCCTGACTACTGCCCTTATCACCGGTTCCTGGGACACACCATCCAACAATTCTATGTGTTCAAGGATTGGATCCAAGACCATATTGTCAACAACATAGTCAGGTTGGGCACAGCCCCGGCACAGGTGGCTGGTGTCTTCGTGGGATCAGATGGTAGTAGTGACGACGGGGACGGGTTGCAACAGGTTTCCGACCGTGGGTCCCGGAAGTATAATGACTGGATGGCACGCAGGACAGTCGCCCGTGACCATGGAATCATTCGTGCCCGCCTGGACCGGCCAGATCCCTCAGAATCCGTGAGTGCCGCTTCGGCCTCGTCGTCCCAGCCTGCTTCTTCCCAGAAGAGTAGGCGGCGACACAAGAAGAAAGAACGCGCCCTGCCATTGCCGTCATCTTCTCGCACGCTCGGCGATTTCATGCCCCCGGGAATGGGGGTCCCTCCGAGACCCCGTCCGTTAATGGATGACACCTCGCCCGAGAGCCCGGGGTACGCTTCGGTTAACACCGTAGAGTTGGTAAATCCCTTTGTGGCTCCCGACGACGAGGAGCACCAGGTGAATCTCCCCGAGAGCTCGGGGTACGCTTCGGTTAACACCGAAGAGTTGGTAAATCCCTTTGTGGATCCCGAAGACGAGGAGCGTCAGGTGAATCTCTCCGAGAGCCCGGGGTACGCTTCGGTTAACACCGTAGAGTTGGTAAATACCTTTGTGGCTCCCAACAATGAGGAGCACCGGGTGAATCTCCCCGAGAGCCCGGGGTACGCTTAGGTTAACACCGTAGAGTTGGTAAATCCCTTTGTGGCTCCCGACGATGAGGAGCACCTGGTGAATCTCCCCGAGAGCCCGGGGTATTCCTCGGTTAACACCGTAGAGTTGGTAAATCCCTTTGTGGCTCCCGAAGTCGAGGAGCGCTGGGTGAATCTCCCCAAGAGCCCAGGGTACGCTTCGGATAACACCGTAGAGTTGGTAAATACCTTTGTGGCTCCTGACGACGAGGAGCGCTGGGTGAACCTCCCCGATGTCCCCAGTCGTCGTCAACGTCAACGGAGCCGTGGCTACATGAATCGTCGGGGCATGGCGGTCGTCACCTCGAGTCAGGCCGTGCACGCCACCGAACCCTGGCAGCAGGCCCAGTGTACAGAGCAGCACTCGAAACTCCCTCATCCGGTGACAACAGTTTCCCTTCCACCACCGTTCGTGTTGCTGGATCGGGCGGAATCGCCTTGCCCATGTCGAAACCAGCCAAGCCCTGCCGTTGGCCGACTACGGCCTTCCGGTCCTAGCATGGCAGCCACCTCCCGGGCTTCAAGTAGTGAACAGTGGGGCGTACCTGGTACCAGTCAGTCACCGGTCCCGCCAGCAGGGCCCGTCATGCCCCCAATCGCAGAGCGACCTCCTGTAAGCAGAAGCTCGCGATTGGCACGAAAGTATGATGTCTTGAAACATCTGGCCGGCATTCCGGTGAGGCTTTCCATCCTGGAGGCCCTACGCCTATCGTCTGAAATGCGTGAGGCGCTCGTCGAGGCTTTGAGGAGCCCCATCCAGTTTGAAACGGAGGTAGTGGCCACAGAAGCCTTCCACACTGAGGTGATTGGGGACGTCGAATGTCAGGAGGTTATCTCATTCTCCAGCGAAGATGAAGACCCTCCCATACAGGGGCACATCCGCCCGCTATACATCACCGGCCAGTTCAATGGCGTGGAGGTCTGTCGCTATCTTTTCTACACGGGTTCTGGGATTAACATGATCCCAACTCGGACACTGTGAAAACTGGGGTTGTCTGAGGGTGATTTAACTCCCACCGACCTTAGAATCCAGGGGTATGATAGGACTGAGCAAACTCCACTCGGAAAGATTCGTCTGAAGACCCAGTTCAGCGGCTTAATTTCCAATACTGAATTCATTGTTGTCTCTTAGGACACTGCCTATAACGCGTTGATGAGTAGGCCATGGCTTCATCTTCACGCGACGGTTCCCTCATCATACCATCAATTCCTCAAATACTCCCTTAAGGGTCGAGTGGGTGTTCTCCAAAGAGATGCGTCCCCATTTACCTCTTGTGAATCTCGTTACCTGGACGCAGACTGTTACAAGAGCAAGGACAAGAAGATCCTGGCAGGTGAGGTTGAGCCTGCCACTTTCGCGAGTGATCCCTGGGTAGGTTTGGATGACGCATATGTCTTCCCTATCCATCCATTGGAGGCCACAACTCCCGATATGGGAGAGTGCTTTGTTGTATCGGGTACCAGAGGAATGCATATTTCCGGGTCTAAGCGACGGTGGGAAATCACCTCGTACTCTTACACAAACTAGGCCCGTGTGATCCCTGAGCCTCCTACCCCCGTACGATATCGGCACGTTGGGCTTATGGCAATGGTGGTGCATCATACGTGCATGTTTCGTCGAGCCGGGATCGATCGGCTCAGGCCAACGCGACACCACTGCTTCGATGTCGTAAAGTGTGGCCCCATGGGCCGCATGCCGGATTGGATTGGATCAACCGCCTTTGTCGCTACGGTCTCTGCGGTGCATGAGCCTCCCGTTGTGACGTCCTTTGCCGCCCAAGTCGGTGCTAGCTTCCCATAAGGGTCGAGAAGCCCCGAAACAGCTCCCCCCATGGACGATCTTTCTCCAAGCGGGAGAAGAAGACATGGAATATGCTCCTCCTTCCATTGAGGAGGGTGTCTCCGCCACGGTCGACGAGATCGTACAGCTGAACCTCGGTAGTGAGGCGGACCCGAGGACCACATTGGTCAGCACCGCTATCCCTCCCGAGGAACGACAACGGTACATATACATCCTCATACAACACCATGATGTGTTTTCCTAGAGTTATGACATGATGCTGGGACAAGATCCCCAGGTAGCCATCCACCGCCTTGGCCTCCTGGCAGACCATCGTGGGTTCAAGCGGCCTCCCAGGAAAATGCACCTCTTTCACGGTGCCATGGTTGAGGCTGAAGTTGATAAGCTCATTATGGCCAACTTAGTCAAGGAAGTCCAGTACCACAGGTGGCTAGCCAACATTGTTCCCGTCCGGAAGAAGAATGGGAAGATCAGGGTCTACATCGACTTCCGTGATCTTAATCGCCACTGTCCGAAGGATGACTTTCCCCTTCCCGTGACAAAGTTGTTAATCGACGCAACAGCCGGGTTCCAAGCCCTCTCTTTCATGGATGGGTACTACGGGTATAACCAAATCTGTATGGCCCCTGAGGATGAAGATTACACTGCCTTCAGGGCCCCCCAGGGAACTTTCTCCTATCGGGTTATGACCCTCGGCCTGAAGAATGCAGGTGCCACCTATTAACGGGCTATGCACCACATATTCAAGCCGATCCTCGGGATGCTGGTGGAGTGCTATGTAGATGACCTGGTGGTAAAATCTCGTCAGTGCCAGGACCATCTCAAAGACCTTGAGAAAGTGTTCGTTTTTCTCCATTCTCGTCACCTGAAGATGAACCCGTGTGCCCTCGAGGTCACCTCCGGAATGTTTCATGGCTTCATCGTCAGGTAACGAGGTATCGAGATCGACCCCGAGAAGATCAAGGCCATCAGTCAGATGCCTCACCCGAGTAATATTCGGGGGCATCGAGGCCTCCAAGGAAACTTAGCCTATATACGCCGATTCATTGCGAATCTGGATGGCAAGTGTAAGCCCTTCTCCCGGCTCATGAAGAAAGGCGCCGCCTATGGGTGGGATGAAGAGTGCCAGACCAATTTTGAGGAAATCAAGCAGTATGTGCTTCAACCTCCGGTCCTGATGCCACACGTTCCCGGAAGGCTGCTGGTCCTTTACGTGACCGCCCTGGAGCGATCCCTCGGCACCCTTCTCTCCCAGAAAAACAACGAGGGAATAGAGAATAGACTCTACTACCTCAGCTACATGCTCCTCGACGTGGAGATTAGATATTCTCCCATTGAAAAGAGCTGTCTGGAGCTCGTATTTGTCGTGAAGAAGTTGAGGCACTACTTGCAGCACCATGAGGTACATTTAGTCTCTCGGGTAGACCCACTGAAATACATCCTGAGTCGGCCTATGTTGACTGGCCGATTGGCACGCTGGTCGGTGGTCCTCCAGCAGTTCGACATTAGGTTCATATCTTAGAAGGTCGTCAAAGGACAGGCATTGGCAGACTTTTAGCTACTCGTCCAACCTCTGCGGACTAGCCGCTGGACGTGGGCTTTCCTGATAAGGCAATCCTCTCAGTCGATCACGCCACCCCATGTTGGCAAATGCACTTTTATGGTTCCTCCCTAAGACCTACCGGAAGAAGGATCAACGATCCTAGGCTTAAAAGAGTGGGCCTGGGTATCGTCTTAATCACCCCGGAGCAAGCCGTGCTGCCATATTCATTCTTATTGTCAGAGGGATACACCAACAATGAGGATGAATATCATGCCCTCATCACTGGCCTCGAGTTGGATCTGGAGGTTAATGTTCCCCACCTATATGTAAAAGGGGACTCTGTGCTAATCTTCAAGTAGGTTAACGGTGACTACGCTGTCAGGAAGCCAGAGCTCGTGTCGTTGCTGGAGTGCACCCTCCATCTAATGGCTATGTACCCCTCCCGGCCAGATGTCGTTCACGTTCCCCGGTCGCAGAACAGTCGAGCAGGTTCTTTGGCCAGCCTGGCCGCATCACTCACGGAGCTTGAGCAGGATGACCTAATCATCCATGTGGTGGACCAAAGAGTCATTCCTCCTATTATTCCGAAGGGCGGTCATGGCCTCCGAGTGAACCATCTCACCGCTGGTGCCCCCACATCGGGACACCCTGGGGTTCCAGGCGTGGTGGTCGAAACAGTTCCTAACAGGAGGACACCTCTGGTTGAATATCTCCGTCATCTCAATCTTCTGATGGATCGAGCGGAGCGTGAAAGAATCCGGCGCCGTGCTCCGCAGTTCACCATTCAAAGCGGTCCTAGCCGTGAGCAGCTCCTTTATAGGTGCAGGTTTGATGGCATTCTCCTCTGTTGTCTTCAAGGAGTTGAGATCCCAAAGGTCATGCAGGAAGTGCAGGTTGGATCCTGTGTCGCCCACCAGGCCGGGTCGAAGTTGTCCCACCAGATTCAGAGACTGAGATACTTCTGGCCCTCCATGATCCACAACTGCATCGAGTATGCCAAGAGGTGCCATGCATGCCATGTTCATGCTAACTTTTGGCATCGGCCACCGGATCCTCTCCATACTACTAAGTATTCTTGGCCCATTGCAGTCTAGGGGATGGATGTCGTAGGGACCTACCGCTGGCGACAACCCTCCAGTGCCGGTTCATCTTAACGGCCATGGATTTCTTCTCAAAGAGGGAAGAGGCATCCCCGCTTAGGGAATTCAAGGCTGGTTCTATCTTCGACTTCTTGATTTCCAATATCATTCATCAGTTTGGAATACCTCACGCTATCCTCACGGATAACGGAACCAATGTCCGAGCGGCTGAGCTGAAGAGATTGTACGCCAAGTACAACATTCGCTCGAACCACACCTCCTGCTATCATGCGCAGGCGAATGGACAGATTGAGGCATTTAACAAAACCCTCTCTAACATTCTGCAAAAAATGGTCGGTCAGAACATGAAAACTTGGTCGGACAATCTCCCCAACGCCCTCTGGGCTTATAGGACGACGACTCACAATTCCACCCAGGCGACCCCGTATTCCCTGGTGTACGGAGCTGAGGTCGTCCTTCCCATCGAGGTCCAACTGCCCTCATTTTTCACAGAGGTCTACGACCAGCATGTTCCGGACAATGTTGCCGAGATCCGTCTAGCCGAATTGGTAGCGCTGGATGAAAGTAGGCTCCGCGCTTTACATAACATGGAAAGGCATCAGAGTAGGATGGCTCGAGCTTTCGATAAGAAGGTTCGCCTCCGCTCCTTCTTGCAATGTGACCTGGTGTTGGCTCTCAGAGCGCCAATGATTCCTGGCAGGAAACCACCCAAGTTGGAGCCTAAGTGGGAGGGACCCTTTATTATGCACAAGGTCTATCCCAATGGTGCGTATTTCCTGGTGACTATGGATGGGAAGTGTATCACTCTTCCCACCAACGGTAGGTTCATCAAGAATTATTTTTCCTAAACGATGGTCCTACATGACCTTAAACTGTACGGTCCAGCATGACCTTAAACTGTATGGTCCAGCAGGACCTTAAACTACACTCTGCCCTACGTCTGGGCTCTTCTTGGTCTGAGTTATAAGACCTAAAACTAAGATCTATATTCCGTCCAACATGACGTTAAACTATATTTCTAGAACTAAGTGTGGATTGATTCCCATCCTAAGGGGATATGTAGGACCGCCTGAACAAATAGATGTCAGGTCCAGCCCCATCTCTTAGGAGATCCCACGATCCCCCGGTGCCCAGGGTGTTTGGCATTATGCCCCCTCTTTTGCCCAGGGATCTGCCATCTCTTGGCCGCTCTCGGACTGAGCCCTCTGACCCTTTCCAGTGGTCTGCTGATGTGCTCAAAGCACTCTGGTCTAGAACTTGGAGTGCCATATTCGACTTAGGCAAGTTCCATCCACTTTCCAAGCTTCGTGTTCCCCTTCATTCAGGCCCCCGTCATTTTTCATACTCAGAGGGACCCCCTAGAATGGTCTGGATACAATGACAAAGGGAACTCCTACCGTCATGGGCCAATGCCCCCGAGGGTTTCAGACAAAAAATAGATACAAATCCCGCATTTCAAAAATGGTCAGCGTTTGATGCTCATTTGTGTGTCCCCATGGCTAACGCGACAGGATGCTGTGTTGTGAACATTGTCAACGGTAGTCCTCAGTCGTCATGCCGGTTCCCCAAGCCCTGAATGTTGGTGGCATGGTTCATGTCATTTTCCACCCCGATGTGCCATGGTTGAATCTCTACACTTGTTTTACTAACTCTCAGTACACACCCGCACATCGGACAGACCGAGCTGCGTAACAGTGTCTCTCGAGGCTCCCGCGATCTGAGCGCTAGAGTATGTGCTTGGGTCTCTTCTTTTCGGGTTGTGTGTTGTTGGACCTCCATCCCCTTAGGGGAGTGAGGAGTCTCCCGGACATTGTGTTTCGGGCCCAGCATAGCTGGTAGCTAGCATCTGCTACCCCTCCCTGATTGTTGAACCCTCGTAGGCTCTTTTGCCCGAGGCTCCTCTCTCGGTTGGTCCGAACCATATGACCTTAAACTGTGCTGTTGGTCCAAACCATATGACCTTAAACTGTGCTGTTGGTCCAAACCATATGACCTTAAAATATGCTTTTGGTCCAAACCATATGACCTAAAACTGTGGTGTTGGTCCAAACCATATGACCTTAAACTGTGCTATTGGTCCAAACCATATGACCTTAAACTGTGCTGTTGGTCCAAACCTTAGGACCTTAATCTGTGCTGTTGGTCCAAACCTTATGACCTTAAACTGTGTTGTTGGTCCAAACCTTAGGACCTTAAACTGTGCTTTTGGTCCAAACCATACAACCTTAAACTGTGTTGTTGGTCCTGCCACACGACCCTAAACTGTGACATTATTGTCCAGGCCTCATGACGAAAAACGACACAGCATTGTGGTGACCTTGCTGTAGAGGACATCACGTTGGGTTTTGGTTTTATGCCATGCCATTTTTCAACGCCTATCACGGCTTGAGGCTTGTGGCGACACCATGGCCTGCTACTCTGGGTCTGTCGCTTCACAAAAAAAACCACTCACCTTAAAGGACAAACAAAGTTTATCAAATGCCACTTCTTTTAGTGCAAGGTCCACACCCGCACTCCCCCTTTCCTTCGGCACTGGTATTTTACAATGTCACTTTCATAACTACGTATGGCTTGATTCTCATCCTTTTGAGATACGTAGGAATGCCTGGGGCACTTCCCCGCAGGTCGAGCCTACCTCCGTGTTCAGTCCCTCGACTAGAGCGTTTCCCTGGAGAGCACATGTTGAGTAGGGCTTAGGTCCTCCATCATGTCGGGTTTTGTAGCCTCCTGGCCATGTGTGTGTTTCTACCCTATCCTCATGGTCCGAGTTCTAAGACCTAAAACTAAGATCCTCATGGTACGAGATCTAAGACCTAAAACTAAGATCCTCATGGTCCGATCTCTAAGATCTAAAACTAAGATCCTCATGGTCTGAGCTCTAATACCTAAAACTAAGATCAGTATTCTGTCCCGCATGACGTTAAACTGCATTCCGTCCCGCATGTCGTTAAACTGTATTTCATCCAGCATGACATTAAACTGTATTTCCAGAACTATGTGGGCTTGATTCTCATCCTTATGAGATACGTAGGACCGCCCGGACGTTTCATCTTGGGTCCAGCCCCATAGATAGCTGAACACCATCCTTCTTTATTGTTGGCCCCTCGGCCCGACTTCATGAGAAATGGTGTCATCAGGATATCTATCCCGAGCATGTTCGGGATGCCCCATGGTAATGATGGGAAGTAGTTGTTCTCTCGCCAAAGAAGTCCTGCCTAGAAATTGGGATGACCCGTGATCAGGTTGGTATGTCCGCCTAATGGGCCCCGCCCTAGCGGCGCAATATCGAGAGTGTTGGACTCTGTTCGAACAAGCCACCACTCCACCTCCCGCGCTTTTCATTCCCCCTTATTCAGACCCTCATTTCCTTTCACGTTTGATGGGACCCCCTAACAGTATAGATGCTCGAACTATGATCTGCCTACTGTCCTGGGCCAACGTTCCGGAGAACTGGTCATGTTTGACCGGACCCCCTAACAGTATGGCTGCTCGACCTATGGTCCACCTACTGTCCTGGGCCAACTTTCCGGAAAACTGACCAACGATATTTGTGTTAGGCCCCGTGTTGCGAACATGGTCAGTGGTTAGCCCTCATTTATTGTCCTCCCATTCCGGGCCAACGTGATATGGGTGTTGTGTTTCCACCACGGATGACAGTTATCCTCCCTGGTTGCGCCCCGTTGGGTTCCAAATTTGGGTAGCGTGGTGCACCCTTTCTCTCCATCCCCCTGTGTTCAGATGGATTTCAATGCCCCCTGCATTTCCCTGCTCGTATGTTGAGACACATTGAGAAGTCGACACATCAATCGGCCTGGGGTATCTTCAAAAGTCCAGGCCCGATTTTGGATGCCTGAATCTTGGTCAATGCCCCACAGTTGAACGGAAGGATGGTACGAGCACCTCTTGCATCTTGCGTTGGGCATGTCCCATAGGAGCCTAGGGGTGAGTTGTTATTCGTTTCGAAACTATGTTTGAGTGCATTAAATAAAGGGTACCAAAGAGTGGATTTGGACATATATTGGATTGAGACGATGAGAAATACAAGAAAAAGATCATGAGATGGAGAAAACAAAGCCCTCAGGGTTTAGCGTGCTGAAGCGATCTTTCCAGCGCTGCTACCCTTTGGCTGGTAGCCTCCAGGACCGCTTTTCACTCTTCGAAGACTCTCTCCTCATCGGCCACAACAGAGCGCAGCTCATCAGCCCTAGCTTGTGCCTGTGCCCGCTCGCTTAGAAGCATGGGCATCTGGTGACTTACCTCCACCAGTTGTTCATGGGCATCAGCCAGCTGGGCAGTCAGTTGCTGCACGAGCTCAGACCATGTTGCGATGAAGACCTCTTTATCTGCCGCCTGCCCTTCGAGGTGTCGGACTTCTTGCTACGCCCTCAGCAGCATTTGAGCACTCGTCGATCCTTCCTGGCACTGAGAAATATCGGCGCGTCGGCTGCTCTCTCGCATCTTCCCGTCCCTGTAATCACGGACCGTTAGATTAAGGCGCTGAGCATCAGCCCCTCCAACGCACAGGAAGCGCAGCCAAGTCTGAAGTGATCCCATCCGCCTCAGCCAATCAGACTAGGGCTGCCTGAGAAAGCGTTGGATACACTTCCACCCCTTGCGCTGTGTCATCCGGATCTCCTCGGCTGCCTATGAGTCTGAGTCATCAATCTCCTCATGGTTAGCAGGTCGGTATATGGGGAAGACCGCCAGCAGATCAGCAGGAGAATCCACCCCAGGGAGGTCTTCATGAGGAATAGAATCCTCGACGTCCGGGAGACCATCCCTCACCCCAGCAGCAATGACGCCTCCACCAGCTTCCGACCGTGTTCCGGGAACAGCGCTGCTGATGTCCTCCGCCCTTTGTTCATCTATTGTCGGGTCCGACTCAGTGCCGAGAGCATGTTCTGAGCGAGGTGGTATGTCCGCCGCTGGTCCACTCGCGGATGGCCCAGGCTCGGCAGCCTGACGTGCCTCCGGTGTTGAGATCACTGCGCAGGGCATACACTGGTCAGACGGGATCTCTTGACACCAAGAATCAGTAGTGAGGCGTGAAACTTACAGGAATCTAGAGTGTTGGTCCCCAGAGTTCCGGCTGCTGCAGGAGCCGCCATAAGGGGAGTCCCCTCTGCGCTGGTTAATTCAATGATGGGTGTCGGATCCCAGTCATGTCCCACTGGTTCCTCTCTGCCTTCCTCTGTTGGGGACGCCCGTCCACCGCTCAGTTTCTCCTATGTAAGGTTTTGAAGTGAGTTAGAAGTCGGAAATTAGAATGGATGAATGAGGGAAATGAATGAATACCGAGGCAAACCTTGAGAATCTCGGTTATGTCGAGATCAGAGTCGGAAATCTCACCGCTCTCTCGGAGACTCCCTTGGTAGGTCGCCCCTTGCGAACCCCCACCATCGGGCCCCTCTTCTTTGTCTTCTCCTTCTCCAACGTCCTCTCTGGTTTCCTCCTCCCCCTATAGCTCTTCATCACTGTCGCCTTCTCCCGGCGTCATCGCTTCCGGATCATGCTCCTGGTCGAGCATCACTTTCACCAGGAATGTTGGCTCCACACGCTACCCTCTTTGGCGCGCGTATGCGTCCATGGCCATCAGATAAGCGTTCCGCCGATGGATGTTCACTTGGTCGGTAATCCGAACGAGCCCTACCTCCGGCAGTTGGATCCCGTTCTGCATTATCTTCTTCCAGATGGTTTCGACGCACAACGATTTCCGCAGGGTCATCCAGGCTGACCACAGTGCCGGGAGAATTGCGTCTTGAGAAGGTTCAAGCAGATATTTTATCTGCTTCCCAGGCAGTTCCCTAGCCGCCTCATGTGACCCACCTGCGGGTAATGAGGACATGGAGGCACCATGTGATGTCCTCGCTAGTGAAGTCCCGGCCTGCGCAAGCCTCGCTGCATGGCGAGCCCTTGGTTCTCCCCTTCCGACGGCACCTTCCCTTCTTTCCCGTCACCCGGTTTCCGCGTGAGTAACCTCGAGTTGCTGGACGCGCTTGTGTAATAGACCCTTATGGTACGCAATGGTCCAATATTCGGCATATTCGGTTGCTAGGCTGCCATCGACCCCGGTGGGAGGGAGAGTAACGACGTCGCCAGAGCCGAAGGTGGTAAACATCAACCACATCTGGTGCAGGACGCATGGATTCTTATCCTCCTAAACAGCCGTGAATACCTTCTTCGACATTCGCTGGAGGCACCCGAACTTCCTGGCGAATCAGGATGGCATGTATGGCTCGCAGATCACCTTCCCGTAGATCCGAGTCACGAGCACCCCACCCCGAATGCTCTGGAAGTATTCCAGTTGTTCCAGAGAGCCTCGCCCGTTGTCCACCAGTTGGCCGACCAGGGTGGGGAATGGGATGAAGTTGAAGTTGGCATGGTTACCGATGCAGATCCTCACACCCACCTCATTGAGCGTCTATGGCTCCACCCCTGTAATGTTTAGCAAGGACGGTCGCAATACATTTCCCGGAGGACGGACGACGTTTGGGAAAGTACACCCGCCGAGATGAGCCGCCACCCAGCCATGGAAGATCTGGAAGGGACCACAGACCCTCCGAGGAGGCCCCCCTCATGAGATGCGCCCCAGAATGGTATACAGCTTGGCCAGCACGGGGACGCCCAAGTTGAACTGTTTGTTGGCGGCCATGGAGCCCGCTATCACCAAAGTCGCTGGACGGACACCCATCCTCGCGTCCCGCACCGGCAGGAGTCACCTGCTCAGGAAGGTGGCAAGGAACCCAGCATACCGGACGTTCGGGTCCCGGGCCTCAATGACGCGGTAGCCCCATGATTGGTATTGCCGTGCCTCTAGGGTCTTCCAGTATGACCCGTCTTTGCTCCTCCGAGTCGCGGTTGGGAACAGTTTTCCCGGTCCCGACATCTTGACGGCGGGATCCTTCTCGAGGAACATGCTAAACCAGCCCTTGTAGGAGATGTCCTCCAGGAATTCCTTGACCCCCAACCTCTCCTTGGCCAGCTGCAGCAGGTGCCACGTCAGCATAGGCGTCCGCGACCTGTCCCCCAAGGTGTTCTTTGGAGGAACGAAATCGTCGTATTGGTAACCCTCCAGTGGGATACCGCCAATGCAGTGAACGTCCCAGAGACTGATGCCGACATCCCCGTGATGAAGGTGGAACGTGTTGGTGTCGGGAGAACACCAGGTGAATAGCTCTGGTCCGAGTTCAGGCTGACGATGGAAATGTTACTGCGATGTCCATACCGCCTCGAACAGGCCGATATACCGCAGTTCGTCTCCGAATTGGTCGCATGTATGGAGAACCCAGAACGCCCCGGCCCATTCGCTGGTGAAGTTACCCCCGGACCACAGGTCCCAGTCCTTCAGCCAGCCCTTCGTGTCATCCACGTTGCTCTGACGGAACGTGCTCACGTAGAGGGCTGGAGAATCCTCCGGCACAGGCTCGTCCCCGGTAATGGTCCTAGTCCTTGGGTTCCTGACATATACATCCATGTTTCTAGTTTCCCTGGCAGGACGACCGTTGTTGCGGATTTTGTAGCAAGGAAGTTCGTCCTCCCGAGTCACCCAGGACCGCAGTGTGTCCACCTTGAAGCCCGGCAGTGGTACCTCCTCCAGGATGCCAAAATTACAGAGTGGGAGGTTGTCCGACAAGGGATATGCCTCTTGGGTCGGAGTCAGCAGATTGAACAATGTGAGATTGTTGGAGATGATCGCCTTGGCGCCATATACCTCCTCGTTCGCCGCCATTTCTGTCCTACGGGCAGCGGCTTCCCCCTCATCGACTCGGTTTGCAGCCATCTCGAATTTTTCGGGAGTTGGACGAAATCAGGATGCAGTGCGCGGAATCGAAGTTTTCGGCGCGCAATCAGGATGAGTTGCGCGAAATCCTGGAGTTGAGGGCGCAATCGACACGCTATGCGCGGAAGGTCCCGGTCTGGCGCGTAATCACGTCCGACTTTCGGAAGGAATTCCGGGCTGCCAGTGCGTTATTACGCGCATCCGCGGAGCGATTTCGCGCACAAGAGTGATAAGCTTATCGCGCGGAAACAAGCGGAAGTACGGTTCTGGGACCCAGTGCCCCTTTTTATAGGAGAGGCCAGGGTTCCGCGCCGCGCGGAAATAATATTTCACGCGCTTCCGTGGATTTTTCACGCCCCGTCGGATTTTTTGCACGCAACTTGATCAGGAGACTTAGCATTTTGGCGTTTCGGCGTTTCCCTTGGAATCCGATCATTGCCACCTCTCACCGATCCGATTCCAAGGGGGGGCATTTTTTGACACCGAAAATAGCCTGCAACTCCTGGAGGAAGTTTCGGAATGACGATGCGAAGTCATATTCGGAATCAGAGGCCCGATCCGGAGTCCCGGGAAGTGGTGCGCGAAATAAAGGAGGATCTGCGTGCAAAAATGTTCTGCGCGCGAAGTTCTCCCGGGATTCGCGGAATTGGACCGGTGAGGTGCGCAATAATTGCGTGCCCCGTGTCTCTGCGGCGAGAATTTGCTCGCAAGGGGTTCCCGGCACGGAATGCTTCGCGTGCCACCTGGATTCCGCGCCGGAGGTCACCTATAAATATAAGGTGACCCCGAACAGTTCGGGGGATGAGGAATCCGAAGTGACTCTCGTGCGTGCAATTCGGCTCCCCCCGCACGAAGGATGACATCCAGGTAATCCCGAATTCCACGCAGCCTTGCCCCAGAGTTCGCCTTTGCGCGCAACTCCACCGGCTTCAGTGAATTTGCCCCTTTCCCCAGTTTCCCTACTTGCATGGAATCTGTGGGCCGTGCGTGCAATACCCTGCCGTGCGCGCAATACCTTGCGCGCAATTCCCTTTTCGAGCGCAATTCCAATACTTCAATTGTGCGCCATCCCGGTGTTTTGCACCAAATCGTCCCTTTTGCGCACACAGAGCCGAGGAACCCTCACCTTGAAGCCCTTTGGCTGCCCCCTGCACCGGCACCTGATGTCTCCCCTACCGGGCATGCGGGCCATGCATTGTTTTCCCGCACGGCCTTCTAGGCTCGTTCTAAGTAACCTCAAGGTCCCTTGGGCCGTGTTTCCAGTTGTGTTGCTTTGCCTTATGCTTCTCCGCATAGGCACGCTAACTGCTATTGCTTCTACACATAGCCACGCTAACGTGGACCCCCCGGTGGTTTGCCTTGTGACCCCCTTTCACCACGGCCTTGCCGATGCCTTTCCTTCCACAAGGGGTAGAGTGTATTGGGCATTAAAGCCCTAGGGGTGTGGAGAAAACCCACCTCGTCCAAGATGCAGGACGTTAAACTGCTAAGCACCTCATCCTTAACACAAGACGTTAAACTGTGGTCCGACCCCGTGCTTCGCACGCAGGGTCCCCCTAGCTCGGACATTTTTTACGCCACTCGTCTCCACGGGAATGGACTCCTTCTCACATGGAATGAGATCCTCCTTGTCGGAGCGGCGTTTGTCCGCGGGGGAAGGGCCGCCTCAGAGCGTAAGCCCCTAACCTTTTGTACGGATGATTGCACCCATGCATCTCCGTACTTCCCCCCTTCCAAGGCTAGTGGAGTCCTTTTCCCACTACGCTTTATTGCACCACGGGCCTCCACCATGGAGTAAGCACTGGCACCAAGGGACGCTAACCACGCGTAGGCCCCTGTTTCCTCTTTGGGCCGCTCAATCCATAAGCCCCATTCCACTTCTCACGGACGCACCCTTCGCGACGTGATTGTATGGTCCCTGGTGCCACTTGTTTCCCACACCGAGCATGACTTACGTGGGCTTAGAGTGCGCATCGACCATGACATCCTCTTATGGGCCGCCTCAGAGCATAAGCCCCATCCCAGCGAACTACGTGGACTTTTATCTATGCTAGCGCACGGTACGTATGAAGCCTCCATGAGGTTCAAGCCCACCACCCGGTCGTCCCGACCTTTCCATGTCGGTTCCCTGACCACCTTGGGCCGCCTAAGAGCGTAAGCCCCAAATCTTTCGTCTAACATGACGTTAAACTATATTTCATCCCGCATGACGTTAAACTGTATTCCGTCCCGCATGACGTTAAACTGTATTTCGTCCCGCATGACGTTAAACTGTATAACCCCTCTTGGGCCTTCTTAGAATGTAAGACCCATGCTTCACCCCACCATCCATCCTCATCCTTAACCGGGCCACCACATCCCGGTGAGATCATGCCACCCTTTCCCACTCCATGTCATACAGGAGGCCGCCCACGTGCTGGCCCCAACATCGGTGTTTCCCCCTAGGGATCCTTTAACCCGATCTGCTCCCCAAGACGTTAAACTCACGACATACCCTGTGTTAAACATGGGAAGTTGAGGAAAACCTCAGATGGTACACATTCCCCGCGTTCAATGTGGGATGCCTCGGGCTTCCACGCCCTCGAGAAGCCCTGTGATGAGGGGCCAAAGTCAGACATGCCGACGATGCCTCAACGTGGCCATTCTCCTCACCGTAGGTTGCTGTCCCGAAAAGACCCTTTGGAGCGTCTTGACGGAAGCAGCGTAATTAACTGGCATCCATATATATATGGCACTAGGAATGAGCTTCACGAATCCGTATTAAATCTTTGAGGGAGACCCGGACTAGGTGACGAGCTCCGAGGAGGAATCCACGGAAGGAAGAACCGACATCCCATCATCCCGGTTTCGATCAATGAGAAGACGTCCCTGAACATGGAACGGATGCCACCCGCCTTTGGAAAGCGGGAATGCGGGGCCACAAGCAGCATTCCCTTCCCGGCGGACGGATGCGCGCGCCCCGGCGAAAGCGTCGGAAACATCCATATAAGTTAAAAAAACATTCTTCGTACTTTTGTCGGAAAAGTCAAAAAGTACCTCGTACGAAAAACGACAAAATATTCCTTTCATATCCTTTACTAAAAACACACCTAAGGGTAAAATTGTATTTAAAAAAATATAGTTGGATGGAAATAATATTACATATTGAGGAAACATGGATGTGGATGATAAAATACACCCCAGTAAATACTAAAGTATAAACAATCTCGGATAAAAATGAGATTGTGATATTTCCTTTACCTTATGTCCAATTTGCCTCGTAAGTGTGTGAACCTCCTGTATAATGATTTAGATAATGATATTGACTTATTACAGAATCATAATAATTGTTATGATATCATATATGGTCATATTCTTAGCTTCTTAGTAGTAATATTTCATTGATACTTGTTATTCGGGTGTTTATAACTTTTTGTTCTTATGCGTGTTTTGTCGAACAAATTCTTATTCTTCTCTTTAGGTTATAGATAAATCATTTCCAGAATGGTATTAATGTACTATATATCATATTTATTCATTCAATTCATTTATATAATCATTATGCAATGACAATCATGTAAAACGAATCACATCACATCTTGGAGACAGTATTCCGTACGTACGCACGAGCGATGATATCGTTCCCATGATCGTGGAATTGTATTGGAGTGTATGTATATTATTTCAGAATCAATATCACTTTACAATAATAATATATAGTAATTATTTACATCATTATACCCATCCATGTAAGGTGGTGGGGGAAAATAGATTACACCATGGCGTGGAGACGGTATTCCGTACGTACGCTCGCGCGATGATTTCATTTTCCATAGGATGGATAGTTGTTGAAATAGGGTTGTTTCATAATTATAATAACATATCAGTATATGAGTGATAATGATGTTATTACTTCATAATGAAATGACTAAAGAATAAGATGTTGAAGAAGAAATAATTTTGAAAGTATCGGTAATGGATATTACCTCTTTTTGACGCGCCTCTTCTTAATCTCCTCTTAGGGCACTAGGGATGGTCTATGAAGAAAACCAGAACCTCTAAGATGATTCTAGGGATGTGGGTAAGTGAAATGGGCAGGGTTTGGCAGATATTGAAGTCTATAATTGGTGTGAGGAGGAGAGGGAGGAGGTTCCCTTTTATAAGGGAGGAGAGGGGCACCATTGGAAATATAAGAAATATTAGTTTATATTAAATCGCAACCCCACATAAAAACTTCCAAAATGACTCATATCCTAAGATTAGATAGGATAGGGTTTTAATATCATAAACCAATAAGATTTAGACATTTTAGGAATTTATTTTAAACATTACCAACTTGATTTATCCTTATTTATCAATTTAATTTTATTTGTGGTAATAATATTCTAAATTTTAAATTATTATTAATAATTACATATGAGTTTTTAATTTTCAATAATTTGAACATTTATGACATTTTCTACCATATAAATCTTAATTTATAATTTTTAAATTTTTTTTTATTTTTAAACAATTTTATAATATGTTATTTTTATAAAATAACAATAATGTCAATTTTGACACTATTCATTTATTTAAACTTAAATAAAACATATACAGAGTATATGTTCGAACTAAAAGCTTTAATAGATTAATAAAATGTCATATGTATCTAGGAAATTAGTGGATCACATTAAATAGTGCATATAACAATTATTTTAATATTTTAAAACCATTTATTTGATATTTTTATTAATAAAATAATTTCAACATCACTATTGTTTCATAATTAATGATAATTATTTAATCCCTAAAAATTCTAAATAAAATCTATGATGTATATAATTGTATTGTCGTTCTGGAGACTATTCATGTTCGATGTTTCATTAAGTTTATTACCAAATTAAAATTATTATACTTACAAGATTTAAGAAAGTGACATGTTGTCACATTCTTTGGTTTTAATAATAATTAAATTATTTTCATGGACAAAAGTCTATTAAATGAATCTAATCCGACCCTTAGGTGATATGGGTCGACTTTTAGTCATCCAATTGGATTTTTTCAGGTGTTAGGGTAATTTTATAATCTTATATTTACCCTTAATTACCCGATTTACCTTCAACTACGGTAAATAAAATTTACCGTAGTTACTATTCATAATGCCCAAAAATAAAAAGTAGCCGATTAACATAATTTAGACCCACTGATTCTGAATATGGAATCCATTTTTCAAAATTCAAAACATATATGTTGCATTAATTAATTTAAAATATATCCCGTTGTTAAGAAAACGAGTTTTAGAAGTTAAAATATTGCCAAAGATTGAAATGTTTTTACCTATGAATTCAATGTGAAATTAATGCTAATGAAATAAATTATATTAAATGGTAAAAATATATTCTATCTATAATTTAAAACCATTCAATATTATAATTTAACCATATGAATTATCTCAATGAAAAAAGATGTTTTTAACTAAAAATTTGCGTATTTTTACTATTCATCAAAATATGAAAGTTATCAGAAAAATATAAAAAATCTATCCAAAGTAAATTTTTATATCCTGATTCATAAGAAGAATTTTATTTTGTCAAATTGAACTTATAAATTTGTCAAAAACTAGATTTAATGTGGGTGCGCCATCAAAAGGCGACAAAACTGCATTTTTTGATAAATACTTATTTTACCCAAAAAAAATTATTTTGTTCTCTTACCATGTTCTAGAAAATCTGTAAGATGAATAATAATGTTGTAAAATTTAAAATGCAGTTAATACTATTCATAACGGCTAGTTTATAATATTATAATAATATATCGTTGTTTAGTGAACTCGGTATTGCGTACTACACGCGCTATCGAGGAAGGTCGCGATTGCGTGCAACGAAAGATTCCTTTGATGATTTATATAACATAAAAACAAAATAATTCTCATAAAAGTCTTGGGTGGTACAATAATTGGGTGTATTCGCTAGAACCCAATTACACAATGGAAAAATAGTAGACCATTCTGAGGTTTTAGTAAGGTTTATTATCACATTATTATTTGACCAAGCGAGTGAGGAGAAATGATTAGGGATTCTCACTCTTAATGATTTAGCAGAAGAGAACTGGGTAAAGTGAATATGATATAATTACAATTGGAAAACCGACCCTAACATGATCACCATTTCATATCATTGATTTTAATCACATCATTTGTCAATTTTCATTAAAACTTTCACTTAACATCTTTACATTATTTAGTTTCCTTCTTGTGTCTTCAAAATCTATCAAATTTGAAAACAACATAACTTCTTCCTTTTATTTTAATTTAGAAACACTATTTTTCAGAACTATTCATCGAAAAAAACTTAGGTTAACCACTATATTATATTTTAATATATTAAATAATTGTTTTTTTCCACACCCCACGAAAGAAACATGTCAAAACTTGGCATCGTTGCTCGGTATGTATCACCAACATTTCTTTTCTTTTCATTCTTCTCTTCTCAACTTTTCTCTTCAAAATTCGATGAATAGAACCACAATAATTGATCCTTTTACCATTGATCCTGAAATTTAAAGAACCTTATTGAATAGAAATAGAAATATTAATTTTTTATCTAATTTTTCTGAAATTCCCCTAGAAGTCTCAACTTAAACATCTAGTGTTAACTTTGAGCCTATCATCATGGTTGAAATCAAAACCTAAATCTTAGAAACATCTGTGCACCACAATTTATTAATCAAAATAGTCAAATTTTCTGGCTAGTGTTACAAAATTATTATGAAATGAAACGTAACATGATTCCTTTTCTTCCAAAGATTCATGATTTGGTTGGTGGATATCCAAACAATAACATTAAAGAGTTCACACATGATTTCTCAACTTTCAGACCTCGTGGAGTTGCTGAGGAGCATGTAAAGTTGAATTCATTTCCATATTCATTGTATGGGGTGGTAATAGAATTGTTTCATGTCCTACTACCAGGATACATTCATGACTAGAATGACATGCTATGATGTTTTATGAAATTATTCTTCCCCACCTCTAGAGTCCCAGCCATTCGGAAAGAAATCAATTCCATTCAACAATCATCTGGAGAAACCCTCTATGAGTACTGGGAGAGATTTAAGAATCTATGTTCTAGAAGGACACATTAATCCATTGTGGAACATCACCTTTTTGTCTTCTTCTATCATGGAATACTCTACAATGACAGAAAACATCTTTATGCACCACCTGGAGGTGCATAGATTGACAAGTCACCAGAAGAATCCAAGGGCTTGATTGAGAGGATTTCCCAGAACGTATAGTAGTTTTGAACAAGGGGTATTGGAACAAGAGGTATTCATGAGGTACACACTTCTCATCCATCACACCTACATGAAACTAGGATTTAATAGATAACTACTATGATGAGTAAAATGGCCTTGAAGCATGTTAGTGACCAAAAATCTCTAGATAAGGTATGTGGTTTATGTATATCACTTGATCATTTTTCTGACCAATGTTTTAAAATATAGGGAATGGAATCATGTGCAGAATCCATTTAGTCAATACAGTTCAAAATAAGTAAATGATGGAGAGATCCTAAACAAGTGGAATTTGGGTTTGGAAATCATCAGAATCAAGGTAGAACCTCGTTCCAAAACCATTATCTAAACCAAACACTATTCTAGAATCAATTCAAGAACCCATCACCATTTCAATGAAATCATTTTTATAACCAACCATCTAACAAAAAACCAACCACTTTCCAAACACCCTATGAGTATCCATTAACCAGTGCACAACCACTAATTCAAATCCAGCCAAAAAATATGAGTTTGAGGGGTTGAAGGACACTGCTAATTATTTTTCAAACACATTTCAATGTCTCATAGTCTTTCTGAAATCAAATCTAGGTAAAATCCCTTCACATACAATCCCAAACCCAAAAGAGAATGTTAGTATTTTAAATAATGGATGTGGAAAAAAAATACAACCACCATCCACCACTGATCCTAAAACAATACCACTAGAACTAAGTGATAATGAAGTTTAAATGATGATAATTCTATGAAAATGCATTTTGAAGAAGATAAGAAATATGAGGAGGAGAAGGATAGGCCAAAAAAATAAGAAACAATAAACTCCATTTTAAAGGCATCAATGAGAGAAGGAAGATATATACCCACCATTTCCATCAATGATGATTCAATCAAAGAGTTTGCAAGAAGAATCCCTACAAAAATTCATTTTAGACACCTTCCAGAAAGTGGAAATTAATATACCTCTTCTTGATGCACTCCAAAAAATTCCAAGGTTCTTTGCACCAAGAAGTGGAGTCTTCAAGGAAATGATAGGATCAATTTTGGTGGAAGTGTCTCAGCCTATATCACTCCACAATTTCCAACAAGTGTCATGATCCAGGGATGTTTTCTATTCCTTTAACCATTGGTTCATTAAATTTCACTTCTGTTTTGGGCAATTTAAGTGCATAAATTAATGTATTTCCTGACTCAGTATATATTTATTTGCATATGGGATACTTGAATCCCACAAGAGTGGTCATCTAGCTTGCTAATAGATCCACAGTTTTCTTGGTAGAGTTTTGGAGGATGTCTTAGTAAAAGACAAAGATCTTTTATTCCCTGCTGACATCTATGTGTTGAATATGGATGATGATAGGATCCCAACACACTCAACCATCATTTTTTTGGGTGAAAATTCTTATATATGGCCAAAACCATCATCAATTTCCATGAAAGGACACTTACAATGGAGTTTGGAGACAATACTATCCACATAAATATTATTGAATCTATGAAGCACCCTTAAGATGATCATTCACTCTTCTCACTCTCCCGTGAAGATAGTATAGAACCAATTGGAGAATCAGATATAGTTTATGAAATGTTATCATTATGAGGTAATTTTCCAATTAAAAATATCACTGAACATATGGATGCCCAAAATCCTAGAGATTCTGATTTCCTATTGGAAGAAGAGGTAAAGTCAGATTTAATTGTTAATTTTTTATATGATGATGAATATTATATGATTTCTATTTTATAGGATGTCAAACCATTGGATGTGGGGAACCTCAGTTTAATTTCATCCCTTTAGAATCCTCCCAATCTAGAAATAAAACCACTACCCACTAATTTAAAATAAGTTCACCTTATAGAGGGAGAGAAATTACAAGTAATAATTGCTAATAATAGATTTGAAACTCATGAAAAATTAATGAATTGAGATTTTGAGAGAGAATTTAAAGAAACAGGGTGGATCATAGGTGATATCCCAGGAATACACCCAAAAAATTCTCATATAGAAATGTTCATAAGGGAGATTCCAAACTGGTTATACAACCCCAAAGGAGGATGAAACCAACCCTAATGGAGGTTTTGAAAAAAAGTGATTGAAAAGCGGTTAGAAGCTGAGATCATCACTCCCATATCAGATTCAAAATGGGTTTTCCCAATCCATATAGTCCCAAATAAAAGTAGCCTAACCATTGTGTGGAATGAAAAGAATGAATTAATCTCAGTGAGAATTTAGAATAGCCAGAGAGTGTGAATTGATTTTACGAAGATAAATCAGGTCACTGGAAAAAGATCGTTTCCATATCTCTTTCATTGACCAGATGCTAGAGAGATTTGTAGTGAGAACTCATTATATCTTTTTGGCTATATTTTCAAGTTATTTTCAGGTACCCATTGGTCCTTAGGATAAAAAGAAGACTAACTTTACTTCTCCTTTTAGTAATTATGCATATAAAAGGATTCCATTTGGACTGTGTAATGCTCCATGTACATTCCGTAGGTGTTTGTTATGTATATTTTCTGATCATATTGAATATTTCAGGGACGTTTTCTATTATGATTTCACAGTTTTGGGAATTTCTTTTGACCATTGTTTGAATAATATAGAAAATGTTTTGAAAACATGGATTGAAAAGAACCACGTTTTGAATATTAAAAAGTTTCATTTTATGGTTGAGATAGTAATTGTATTTGGTCATATCATTTCACTAAAAGTCATTAAGGTATATAAATCAAAAAATGAAGTGATAAATTCTTTGACTTAGCCAACATGTTTCAAACATGTTAGATCATTTTTAGGACTTGTAGTATTATACAGGATGTTAATCAAATATATCAGTAAGATTTCACTCCCTTTACCTAGATTAATTTATAATGATGAAGATTTTAATTTCAATGTTTTATATAGGGAAGCTTATTATGATTTGAAATAGAGATTGATTATAACACCAGTAATGCATCCACCCAATTGTGAAGAACCATTCAAGTTACATTATGATGCTTCAAACCATGGAGTTAGAGTAGTACATTCTCAAAAAATTGAGTGTGGGACACAAGTCATTAAATATGCCTCATAAACCTTAAATGTTTCCCAATTCATCTACACAACAACAAAAAAAGATTCTTTTGGTGTTTTGTTTCTTTAGAATGATTTAGATCATATCTTCTGTGAACTAAAGTCATTTTCTTTTCTAATCATGCAGCTCTTATATACTTAATGAAGAAGGATGATGAAAAACCAAGGATTGTATGATAGATAATATTACTACAAGAGTTCAACATAGAAATAAATGATAAGAATGGATCTAAGAACCAAGTGGCTGATCAATTAAGTAGACTACCCAACACAGCTGAAGATGAAATTCCAGACATTGAACCACTAAATGATCATCATCCAGGATAGAAGTAGAAATTGATTGAAGGAGAAGTACCTTGGTATGCTTACATGGTAAACTATCTAGTAACATCTTATGTCCCATCTCATTTAAATTCTCACCAAATACAAAAATTAAAATCTGAATCTAGATATTACATTTGGGATGATCCATTTCTTTGGATGATTTGTAATGACCAAATGATCAGAAGATGTTTGCCTAAAAATGGAATTGAATCATTCTTTATGTTTTTTCACACATTATCTTTTGGTGGCCACATTAGACCTCAAAGGATAGAAAAGAAGGTTTTCGAATCTGATTATTATTGGCTGACAGTTTTCAATGATTCTCATAAATGTTGGAAAAGGTGTGAAAAATGTTAGTTTACAATAAATAATTCAAAGAGGAAAGAAAATCCGAAACATCCACTTATATTTGGAGAAATTTATGTTTTTTGGGGAATAGATTTTATGGGCCCTTTCCGCGTGTCATTTGGAAATTCATATATTCTGCTTTTTGTTGATTATGTTTTCTAAATGGGTGGAAGAAAAATCCATCAGGATAGATGTTGCTAAATTTGTTTGTGATTTTTTCAGAGATAACATATATTTTAGGTTTAGAGATCCCAAATCCACCATTACTGATCAATGGACTCACTTTTTCTATAGGTTAATGTAGTATTTGTTGAGAAAGTATGGGGTACATCATAAAAGATCAACTCATTATCATCCACAGACTAATGGGAAAGATGAAGTGTCCAATAAAGAAATACAATGCATTTTGAAAAAGACTGTTAATCTAAATAGGAAGGATTGGTGCCAAACATTAGAAGACACATTATGGTCCTATAGGACAGCCTACAAAACCCCAATTGTAATGAGTCCATATAGGCGGATTTATGGGAAATGTTGTCACTTACCTGTGGAATTGGAATACAAGGAATACTGGGCTATGAAGAAGATGAATCTAGTTCATGAATGTTCTGGGAAATAGAGAAGATTTATGTTATATGAGCTAGATGAATTTAGAAGGGAAGAATTTTAAAATTCCACGATTTATAAATAGAAAACAAGAGTAGCACATGACAAACTAATCCAACCAAAATAAATCCATTCTGGAGACAAAGTGTTATTATTCAATTCACGACTCATGCTGATGCTATGTAAACATCATTTCATAAGGGAAGTTCCATTTTTAGATAATCATGTATATAATTTTGGTGTTGTTCAGATTATGAATAATGGAGAGAAGGAGCCATTCACAGTCAGTAGGCACATGCTGAAGAAATTCCTTGGGACCATGCATCAGAGTCAATGGATGAGATCACACACCTCCAAACTGTTTATCAATAAACTCCATCAGGTCATACCTCTCCTTTAAATTTTTTTGATTGATATTATTCAATTTCAAATATTCTTTCGTGTTAAATCTATTTGAATTCATTGTGAACACTACATCATTTATGTGTGAGGGAGGTAACCTTTGTAGTTTATTATTTTATTTGTTGTTTGTTTTCCTTTTTGTTTTAAAAAAATGTTTGCGTTTCAAATTTTTTGTGTTTATTTTTACATTTTTGTGTTTTTTTGAATCATTGAAGCTGAAATGATTATCTTTGACATTTTTGAAGCCCATGTCTGTGGGAGAAATAATTAATTCCATGAAACTGGGCTTAATTGAGTACTAAAAATATCTATTTTTCTAGTTCATTTTTTGTGAATTTCATGAAAAAGTAATCTATATATTTAATCCCATTCCACATACCACTTTCATTATATTTGAAATCACATTCCCAATATTCTTCTAATCTTATTTCTTTCATATTATTTATATTCAACTCACTTCTTGAGAGAACCAATCAAATGATTGATAGAACCAGAATATGATTTATTCTTCTCAAAACCTGAGGGTGTGAGGTACATATGTTTTAAATGGGTAATTCATTTATTTGGATTTAAATACCCCTTTTCAAAAAAATCATTTTTATAATGTCCTACCTTGAACATTTAATCAGTGTAGCCCTTATAATCCAAGAACATCTTATTAGGTAAGCCACATTACAAGCCAATATTCCCTATCAAACATTCTCTTGAAGTGAAATTGCATAATCTATTTGAAAACAAGTGTGGGGGAAGCTATCATGTTACTTTCTACTTAATTGGGTGAATCACTGGGATGAAACAAAATATTGATGAAATGTTATTACAGATGAAAAAATCATTCTTTTGAAATTTGTGCTAATTATGGATATTTAAGGACAAGAAAAATTCTGCCTTTCTAGATCTTCTAATAGAGAAATAATGTTGTGAATTTTCTAAATATTTTTAGAAATACTATATTTGAGAAGATTGAAATGTTTTCTATTGAAATGATGAACTGTTTTAACATTCCTTGATATTTCATGATGACAGTGTATATTTTCTACTACAGGGAGTGAAGAGGAGACCATACTTATGTGAAAATTAGTGTAATGAAATTCTGCTTCAAAAAGAGTCAATCCCTCTTCATTCAACCTCATAAATTTCACATCTAAATCCTAAAAAACTAAATCCATATAATAACCTTGAAAATTAATCATGATAAACATATGTCTTTGGCTCACATCTGGTGGAGTTATTGGAATTTATCAAGCATATGGTGACCCTTGTATGAGTTTGGATGAGAAATACGTTGCTCAAAAATTAAAATTTGTGTGATGAGAGATAATAAAAGTTAGGTAAGTTTTTTATGTGAATAAAAGGTGAAATGAAGAAGAAATATATTAAATTATATAAAATTATGAACTTGAAATAATAGTATTTGATGATTCATGATATATTTTGTTTCATGTTGTCAAATTGGTGGATTTGATGGATATGTGTTTTAAATTTGTTTTGATTTTATTTTGATTCTGACATGTCCAAGATTCTAAGAGATATGTGTTAGGGAATTTATAGAGTTAAACTTTTCATTATTATTAATATGTTTTTCAATGATTTAATCCCTCCCAATTATTAAATTTAAGTATACTTTCATTAGTTATGTGTTTTGGGTGTATTTTGTGCTAAAATGTGAGAATGGGGTAATTCTATAAAATAGACAGCTTTATATAGATTCTAATTTTTGGGAATAACAAATATAATATTTTCCCTATTGAAGTGAATATTTTTTTATGCTTAATATGCTATTGGGCTTCAAATTTACCTTCTGGACCAAGTCCCTATTCGAAACCTAATGGTAGAAAAAACAAACCAAATAGAGAAATTAGTATAGATAGCATAATGAACGCCACTATATTAAATACGAAGTTTCTCATTCATCTAAACTTGAAATGAGATTATTCCAGCAGATTTATATATAGGAATTCCAATGGATGGTTTATCTTATATTTCATAAATTATGGAGCTCATTAAGGAATACTTTGGGAGCATCCATGTAGAGTGGGTGACACAGTGTTTGGTGGCCAGAAGAAGTTAATCTCACTAATCAAGACATATGTTCATTTAAACCTATCCATATGATTTGATTTTTTTAGGATAGAATGAAAAATCAATTTAATACATCTTATAATAAGGGATCTGGGCTTGGATCGGATGTTTGGATGGAATAATAGAGGAAAATGTCGGGAAAACTGATTATAGGGGATCAAAATTTATGTTCATCATTTTCATTCTTTTGTTCTTCATATATTTGTAATGAATTGTTCTTCCCCCTTCAACTCAGTTACCCATACCATCATGGGGTAGATCTTATGAGTTATTGGGGAGTGGTCGGTATACCCATTTTTAATTCTTGAGTTATTTCAATTAATTTTTTAATATCCACTTTCCTATTTTGTGAATCGATTTCAATTTCCTATAATAGTTTTTTATTATCATGTAAGATTGTATATAATTTTCAATTTCATTGTTTATTATTATTTTTTCAGTGATCAATATTTTCCATCAATAGTTTCAGTTTGATATATGATGGAATAGAGCAGGACTTAGTGGTGATGTACTTGGTGATCACCGGTACATGTGTGAGGAGTAGTGAATTTTCTTGATTGTTTGGGATAGACAAGACCCGATTATAAATCACCTAAGATAACTAGGTGTATTCACTACAACCCTATTACACATTGGAAGGGGAGTATAAAAATATGAGGTTTTAGTAAGTTTTATTCTCAAATTATTATTTGACTAAGGGAGTGAGAAGAAACGATCATGGATTCTGACTTTTAGTGATTTAGCAGAAGAGAATTGTGTAATGTGATTTTGATATAATTAGAATTGGAAAACCAACCCTAACCTAATCACCATTTCATATCACTGATTTTAATAACATAATTGGTCATTTTTTAACATTCACTTACTTTATTTACTTTATGTAGTTTTTTTATTATATTTTCAAAATCAAACAATTTCAAAAACTACATCACTTCTTCCTCATATTTTAAGCGAAAAAAATTGTTGAGCACTCCTCACTGGTGATAACCTAGGTTAACCACTATATTATATTTTAACTTAGTGAATAATTGTATTTTCCACACCTCGTAACAGGAACCTGGTAGGATATAACAAATAACGATGATGTAATTGTTCATGTAATGAATAAAAAAATTAATGACATTACAAACATAAAAATAAATAAAATTGATGTTAATTAATATATCCAAGGGAATTTATATATAAACCTGACACCATTGGGATGTAATAAAATTATTTATTCCATATTTTTTTTCAAATGATGTTTTTAAATATCCATGAAATGTTTATTTTCGGCGTTTCTCCCTCCCACACCGAAGAGTGGAGAGACCCTCATCATCTTCTAAAGAAGAGGATACCTTCTTCATTCACTATCTAAATACTAATTTATTTCCTCCATTACCTCAAGTCCCTCTCATACCAAATGTTCCATAGTTACTTGATGGGTTCCATAATATTCAATATCGACTGCGGAGTTCTTGGAATCTTCGGATCTACTAAATCATACCTTAGTTGTTATGTTTAATCAGTAATTTCCATAAGTCGACTAATTCGATAGGATCATCTCTCGCACTTGGGATTTGTAGGTTAGGGATATTGTGGGTCATCTAGATATCTGAAAAATTATGATTCATTTTTCCTCAGAGGCAGATGTCATCAATGTATTGTAATGTGCACTTCATAGCTCCAACTATTTCAGATATTACATATTTAAGTGGTCCTTCTATATTCATATGAATGGTGATCCTAATACTATGAAGAATTGGGTTTCCTTTCCAATATACTATACCATTCCAAACTCCTTCTCTTATTCATATTTTAGGAAAAATTATTGGTACATATATGTGTTCGGATAGTTGCATTGAGTCCCTATGTCACCCTATCAATCCACACATTTTTGTTTTAATGGACATGTCAAGATTTCTGTTTGAGTATGTGTGGAATAATGTGGGTGGGGTGTATTGTTTCGAACAATGTGTGGTATATGAAACCTGGACTGATTTATTCTTGGGATTCAGGCATCTAGGACACTAACTCGAATACTGTTGTTGGGGGGTCTTACTTGGCGGCATTAAGGATGTGCAGAGGTCGCGGCAAGGATCCTTAGGTGCATGTTGGGGAAGAGATACTAGTTTCAAATTCCAAATAATTAGGATGATAATGTGGGAAAGGGTGATTACATTAAACGTTGGAGAATGGGGGATATCTGATCCATTAGTGCTCTATAGATTTATGATGAACCAATTGAGGTAGGGTTTGGAAAAACAACCTGATCTTAGTCTCCATTAAAGAAGACATTGGTTCCTGAGGACAAACTAAATATTTATAATGTTTTTATCAGGTTGAGATAGGACCTGGAAGTACCTTCCTCTTAAAATGCACTACTCCATAATGATATTGTGACGGAGGGTAGTTTGGTTAAGTAGGATGTGGCAAGAGTGGGAAACTATGTGATTGGGAGTAATGATGTGGGGTGCAGACGGTGGATGACAAGGAGGAGACTTCTACTGAGGTGTTGTTGACAGGTGGTGGGTATTTGATTAAGGGGATATAGGGTCCTGAAATGGAGGTGACCTATCAAAAAAAATAAGGGAAATTAGGGGTATCTGATTCAAGGAGCTAGATATTAATTCACTTGCGCAATAGATTTGAAGTACATGAAGAGGCAGGTTAGTGCTCTGGTCATTCTAACATATTTGATGTAGCCGGGGCTTGCATGAACGAATGAAATTGAAATGAATATAATCATTCTATATTTGAAGCTTCAAGCCTAAAGAGTAATAGGGATACTAGGTGGAGTAAGGGTGGGAAGTATTACACTTTCTTACCACATCCTTATGTGGCTTGTTCTTGGAAGGTAATTTCCAAAAAGTTAGACAATGAGGTTATGAGACACCAGAGACCAGGAAACTAGGTTGATCAACCATTGTAATTACTATTAATCTATGAGGAAAAAGTGATCAATCAGGTCCTGTGACATAATTCTTATGAGGAGGAGGCATCTAAAGTTATTAGGAGTACATTAAGGTCAAAACATTATGGGGACAAATATCTCTCAGTAGACAAAAAGAACTAATTCTTGTCGATGGATTAAAAAAATAGAAGACTAGTATTGAGGAGTATATATAGTATTGAGACCATCTATACTATGAGTTTAAAAATTTGATGATAGAGACACCAAGCTTCCATGTAACATCTATCTCGTGGAAATTTTTTACTAATTAACTTTTGGTAATCATAAATTTCGTTTCAATTACTCTAGTTAAATTTATTGGATGACTTTTCTTGGTTTTGGAGATTTTATAGTTCATATGGAGTCTTCTTTTGGTCCATTTTTTTGTGATTTGAAGTGATGTTTGGAGTCATGAATCTAGAATTTTTCATATATATTATTCTGATGGGGTTTAGACAAATAATAAATCACCTTTGAATTCCATTTTTATTTGGAAGACAGGGAGTGTATGGTTATGCCATCAGTACTGAGCCCATGCATCCTTTCACGGGACATCTAGCAGAGTGGTCATAAATTGGTCAAGGTTTGTTGTCATGTTGTTGTTGTTGTTGGGGAGTGGCAGATACTAGGTAACACCGCAAGTATTTATAAAATAATACTTATATTTTTCTAATAATATTTATGAATTAGAAATTAATTTTATCTTAAGGGCATGCTTTTTCTCATAGTATACTAGACGCGCAATAAGGTGTTTCTCGGAAATCATTTGTTACACAAATCATTGAGATATATAGAAAAGATAAAATAATATTTTTTTTTAAAAGGTAGTTAATTCCATGACATGGGAATTTATGGAATGAATAATATCAACTGAATTATGAAATATGGTTTACACGTGTTTTAAAAAATGATTCATTGATTACCAAATTTATTAGAACTGGAAAGAAAAACCAATTGAATATAAATGATGACTTTTTAGGAAAGCATATTGTGTTTATGAAATCAAATCAATAATTCTGGATGTTTTATATAATGATAAATATGTGTTATATTATCAATTTATTGTTTTAAATTAATCTTAAATGTTTTCTAGATATGATATAAGAAAAAATTCAATTTTTTCTGTTTAAAAAAGTAATTTTATAAAAAATGCAGTTTTACCACCTTTTAATGGTGATCCCTTATTAAATATAGTTTTTCTCACTTTTATATGTTAAATATGACAAAATAAATTTCTTATAAAGAATTATAACATAATAAGTTACTTTGGATGATTCTTTTTTTTTTCGAGATAAAACTCGTATTTTTATGAATAGTGAAAATACTGAATTTTAATTCAAAACTACCTTTTAATCTAATTTATTTACATAGTTATATTGTAATTATTATTTGTTTTAAGGTATAATAGGATTATATTTTTATCATTTAATCCAATTTATATAATTATAAGTAATATTTTTTTAAATTGTACATAAACACATGTCAATCTTTGGAATGTTATTACATCTTAAAAAACCAATTTTTGGGATTTACAATGGGAAGTAATTATAAATTAATTTATGCCAATATTTTTTTTTGAATATGGAAATATGTATTACATATTTTCAACCATGAGGTCAAAATTTTGTAAATAGGTACCTTTTATTTTTACACATTATGAATAGTAACATCAGTTATTATATTATTTACCATGGTTGATGGGTAAATCTAGTAAATAAAGGTAACAAAATAAAATTGTGTTAATATTAAACTACCATAATAAGTTTCTTATTCCCATTTGGTGAGATTTGTCTGAACATGGGTTTTCATGGGTTGATTTGGGGATCCCATGGAGCCACATGGAATTGAAAGTGACATTTTAAAAAAAATAATTTAATGTAAAGAAAAACCTAATATAAACAAATATCATTTACTAAAATAATTTTTATATGGCATTATATATGTTCTATATTCAAATTTAAAGATTCATTAGAAATATAAATAGATTTCTTACACCATGATATTTAATTTATATGTTTTTGACATCAAATCAATAAATTTATTTAGGACACAATAATGATATTTTTATTACCTTATTAGTGAATGATTTAAATAAATGAGATTTTTTGTTTATAAAATAAAATCATTTTGAAACTTTTTTTCCGATACAATAATTTTATGTATGATTATGACTAGTTAAATTTGAATTATTGATGTTTTTCTGAAGAAATCATGTTGTTTTGGAACTTTTTTAAAAAGTCATGATGTGAATAGAACCAAAATTGACATAAATGAGTTGTTTAAACCAATGAAATTTTATTAAATGCTTTAATAGTCCAAAAAATTTAATATTTGAGCAAATTACTTAAACAATGTTGAAAAGTTTCTTAATTAATCACTTGAAGTTCGATTTGAATTTTACTGTAACTATATTTACCAAATAGTTTGAATATACAAGAAGACATTGGAACATTTAAAATAGTTAACTATGGTTTGATGATAAAATATAAGATTATATTCATTCAATAAGCTAGTCTAAAACCAATTGGTTGAGATTATTTCTACCCAAAAACAAATAATCATTGATTTAAATTACCTTGGAACCATTTTAAACCGATAATCATGTTATAAAAAAAATATTTCAATACTTTCCAAAAGCTCCCCTCATCCCTCTAACAAAATGTCCAAAACCCTAACAATTAAATCACACCTATTTATCCGATTGGTTCATCCAAAATTTTCCAAAATAAACTCCCAAAATTTCTCTCTTCTTCCTAGAATCCATAACTTTTTCATATATCAATTCAAGAAATACTTTTTCCTCAAATCCAAAGGAGTTAAATGTTTTGAGAGGTAACATCTTCTCTATAGTTCATTTCCATTATTTTACTTCGCCACTCCCTATTATAGTATTATTCATTGATAACATAAAAACACCAGTAACAGAAATATTCCATGATTTTTTATGAGAAGGATTCGAACTACACTTACAGATACCTCTATCTAATGGATAATAACATACTGTTTCTATGTACGTCGAACTACCGCCTCACAAAACTATGATTGTTCTGTTTTTTCTAACAACATATAATGGTGGAAATTATTATGGAACTGTATTTATATATTATATATATTATATTTATATTTTCACTATTCTACTGTAATTTTTATTTAAAAATATACAGTTATGATTTTAATGACGTATAAATAGGATAATTTAATTTGAGGAAGTACAGACTATGACCCCCTCAACGTGATAGTAATTGTTCATTCCATACATTGAATGTATAGTGGAATGATTTAATGAACTTATGTAACTTATATATTATATGATTTTATACAATAATTATAATATACCTATTTATAATTTATTTATCATTTCTTTGAATATGAAAAATTAATAGAAGTAGCATTCATGAGAACGTATGACTTACCATCTCCATGAGTGATGCATTTCAATTATTATATCCAAATTTTATGGAATAATCTATATACATATTTAATGTATATAATTATATATAAACTAGATATATAAGATATTTAAATAATGAATATTATTCTCTTGATAATTTACTTTTGACAACACGAAATATTGGTAATTATAACTAGTTCATTTTTTACTCAGGTACTGAACATAGACAAAACAACCAATATTAACTTCAATAATTATATGATTATTATAGAAAAGTAATAAGTGATATAATATTAATTAAAAACATGAAAATGGTTTGGAATCATGTAAAAATTAAATTAATTTTATTATCCAGGAAGATAAAGAGTGACCAAGATATGTCATACACAAGGTAAGGGATCTTACACCTTCCACGTTTTGTTAGAGTCTTATTTTATGTTATCCCTTTTAATTTACATTTTCATATGTTGGGATATGTTATTATAAATAATTATTTATTTAAATTTTATGTCCTTGTGATGATATACCCTTTACCCTCTCATCAACTCGTTTTCGGAATTTTTAGGTGACGTCATTATGCTACCGATTTTTCATAAGGGAATATCAAAACACAATTTTCACTATATACGTTTTATGAATACTTGATTAATATATTCATCCTATATTATTTGGGGAATTACTATTTTTACATATATTTTAATGTACACTTCCTTTTGTGTGTATATATTCTTTCTACACATAATCCCCTCATTTAAAATTTTATTATATCATTTATAAGAATATTGTAAGGTAAATTATAAATCAATCTCCATTCATTGAGTTAAATTTCCATGCCATTGTTTTTGTTTTTACAAGAATATGTGTGAATTACTTATGATAGTTTTATATTAAATATCCACTTATATTGGGTGCATTTATATTTGTCACACTAAATTACTAAATTGATTTATCCCTAATGTAATGATACAATATTTGTAAGGTACTTCGTCTTAATTCCCTTTCATTAATGAATACATTGATAATATAAGCCTCCTTATTTTTTACTATTTACAATAAAACCCTTTTACTTTTAATTTCATTGGAAGGGAATATTTTTATCCAAATGGTTTTACTAAATTACAAAAGTAATTTTTTAACGTATGCAATGACAATGACCCCTCTACTACCATAATCTTAATTTAGCTTACTCTATAGGCCTTGATGTTTTTAAAAGGACAATAAATATCATATTCCCTATTTGGCTATTTTGGTATAGAAAATGGTTTCTGAAATGGATTGAGTATTTAAATATATAGAAATAATTTCTTTAGATTTTAAATGAAATATTATTAGTGAAATGTTGATATTTGCAGTATTTAAGGTGTTGTGATTATATAATGGTACATGGAAATTTGACAGGTGGTTATGTGATAATCAAATATTTGGTGGTTACATGATAAACCAATTTACAGGTGGATATGTGATATACCATGGATGGTTGGTTATGTTATAACCTCCAATGAATTGGGTATGGAAGTTGGACATATGGATAATTACATCTTCTGATACGTGTGGATGTTGACCGTATGTTATTACATTTAATTATTTTTATGTCCCATGTTACAGAGGGTTTTATATTCGGAAAACTGGCATAGTAGGGAAGTTTTCATTCAAATGATGAGAGAGTCTTTGGTTCGGAAAATTGATGGAAGGGCTTGGGTTGGTTTGTCCCGATGTCTCAAAAGATTGAAATCTGAAATTTACAAATTTTTTATGGATCATCCAACAACAAATTACACTATTGAGGAGCTGAAATAGTGATAATGATGTTTTGGAAGACTCGTTGCTACAATGGTGGGAGGATACATCCTTTATATTATTATGTGACAAATGGGGAACCATAACTCAAAGATTGTTGAAGGTCTAGAAGTGATATAAGCAATTTTCCAGAATCAGATGGCTTAGAGATGGGGACATAAATATAGTCTTATTCCATGCATATTTGAAATAAATGCAGAATTATAAAATCAACATCTGGTTGGAGGACGAGTCCTTCTTTTTTGACATCAATGTTGTTGGAAATCTTGCTTTAGAACACTTTGAACAGCTGTTGAAAGGTGAGAATCAGCAAGATCAAGGAGACGAGGAGTTATTGCTTGATCAAGAAGCTTTTATGGAGAACATTTAAAAGAGGGTTAACACCAGGGATAATGAAGGATTAACATCCATACCATTTGTGAGTGAGATATGGGAAGTGGTTCGTGATTTTTTCTTGGATAGTGCTCTGGGCCCATATGGATTCCCTACTGTTTTTTATGTGACAAACTGGGAGTTTGGGGATCCTTGTGTGATTGAGGCCGTGTTTGATTTATTCAAGGGAGGTTCCATCAATAGAGGTTCATGTGTGTCTAGAGTGTTAATGATTCCTATGGTGAAATACCCTTATTCTATCATAATGTATAGAACCATACGCATTTTCAATGTCTCCTATAAAATCATGGCATCTATTATTGCCAGGAGAATTATTAATCTGCTCCCGAGGATCATTTACCAAGAACAACAAGAATTTATCCAAGGAAGAGGCATACAAGGGGCAATTGGAATGGCTCAAGAGGTTATTAACATATATTGATAAGAAGGTCATTGGTTCCAATGTTATAATTCATGTCGACATGGATAAAGTTTATGACCAGTTAGAATGGAGCTTCATTCTCTGAGTGATGAGAAATATGGATTTTCATGAAGGGGTTTCTAATTTGTGCTTTTGATTCTTTTCATACCCTTGGCATTTTATATCCCTATTGGGTAAGAGCATTGGTATTTTCAAAAGTGTGATAGGTTTTAGGCAAGGAGGTCCAATTTCCCTTTCTTTATTCATTCTTCCTCAGGAAGCTCTATCTAATAATTTGAAAAATTGTTTCAGGAACATGAAGATTAGGTCTTATCAGTCTATAGTTTCAGATATTTGATATCATATTATATTTTCTGATGATATTCTAATATTTTTGAATGTAAGGAGATATTCCTTGGCTTATTTCATGCACCTCACGTTAATTTATCGAAGCCTATGTGGTCAGTAGGTGAATTATGGAAAAATTAATGTGTTTTTTCCAATAGTTGTTCAAGGAGAAGAGATTAGGAGATTGAAGTCTTTCTGGGAATAAACCAAAAGCCTTTTCCCATGACATATCCTGGGGAACCTATTTCGACGGTCCGGGTGAAGATGGTATTCCTTGAGGATCATCTTAGCAAAATGACTGGGAGACTCCTGAATTGAAATAATAGGTTTCTTTCTTTTTGGGGAGGGGTGACTTTGATCAACATTGTGGTCTCTTACATTCCTATTCAAGTTTTATCAATTATTACTCCTCCCAAGGGGATGATTGCAGTGATGGAGAAGGGGATGGACCATTTCATTTGGGACTCTAATTTTGTGGGAAGGCCACATTGGGTTTCTTGGCCTTGGATGGATAAAAAAATGGAGGAGGGTGGTGTATGCTTGAGGGACAATTCTGATGCCATGAAATCTATGAATACTCGGCTTGCTTGGGATTTATTGGAGGGGAGATCAATTTGGGCACATGTCATTAGAAAGAAATATGGAAACAATTGGGAGGATTGGGCTGTCAGAAATCATTCCAGATTGGGGAAAACTATCAGGTCCCAGCTGGAGATTCTTTAGGATTCTAGAAGGTGGGTTCTAGGAAAAGGGAATGTAAACATATGGAGGGAAAATTGGATTGGAGAGAGAATATATTTAACATATTTTACAGTTCCATACTTCTCTGTGAAAGAGGCTTCTGTCCACCCTATGCTCATGGAAACCACACTGAATAGGGACCTATTACAGTATTTCATAGAAATTATCCTCTCGGAGGAGGAGAATACACTATTTTTTAAGGAGGGAATGTCGGGGAATTTCAACGGGAGAGAATTTGGCCTTCTGATCCACCAGGACAATGTCCGGGATGAGCTGGGGGTGCATTTTTTGTGCAAAGAGATTATAACTAAGTTTGGTTTTCTGGTTTGGCATTCTAGAAATTATGCTCTTCCTACTGACAACAATGTCCAGAAGAAGGGGATTCAGATGGCCTCGAGATGTTACTATCGTGCCTCTACTCATGTGGATTTAGTTTCACACCAGTTTTTTTAGTGTGAATGGGCTAATGAACTCTGGTCCAGCATGGAAAAAGGGGGAGTCTCGGTCGGGACATGCAATTATTTTTAGGAGCTCTTCTCAGTCTGGTTCTCAGGTACAGAGTCTAAACATATGGAATCAAAGATTTGGTGCATCTCTTCTACTGTAGTTTTTTGGACAATTTAGGAAACTAGGAACATGGATCGTACAAAGAAACGCCATTTGATTTTCTTGCTCCATATGAGAATGATAATCCTGGTACATGATCTTGGTTCCCTGTTAAAGAAATGTCAATACTCCTATTCCCTCTTCAAATTTCTCAACAGGCTGATTATTCCTCCAAGATCTTATGGATCCTGGGTCAGCTGGAATCATACATTGAATGGATTTAAACTCGTCATAGACATATCCCTGCTTCATGGAATTATTCATGGAGGAGGGATGGTCTGAGATGGGAAGCGTTCTGTTGTGTTTCCCTTCAGTAGCTGCCACTGGTTGGGTTTCTTACATGAAGCAGAGATCAGTGCTCTACTTACATGGATAACATTGTGTAGAAGATTTTTATTGGATTGTGATAAAATTTAATCTGACTCGGAGGTGCTGGTTTGGGCAATCATGACTAAGGGTGAGGTACCGTGGTTTTTGATTTGTCTGATCTGTAGCTGCATCATGATGGAACCCAGAGGATCCATGGTTCGACATGTCCCAAGGGAAGTCAACATTTCTATGGATTCTTATTATTGAGGTGGTAGACCCGAGGACCCCTTGTTGATCTACTCTCATATTGGATCATTACTTCGGGAATGTAATCTGTTTGTTCAAGGTGATGCCATAGGTCCTCACCAATTTATACCGCTGTGACCTTTTGGTTCTGTGTAAGGCATTTTCTTTTATTTTATAATAAAAAAACATTTTCAATAGCCAAGACAATTTTTTTTATTTATGTATCCCTTACTGAGTTTATTATGCTCATCCGTGATTTGAATTGTTTTTATAATACATAAATAATAATAGAGTCAATAATGGGCCAATGAAATGTTTTTATTATAATACATAAAAGGATGTCATGTTTCCTTTTAAAGAGTTTTTGTTTTAGAAAAAAATGGATAGTGATTATAAGTGACTACTTGTAATATTCATGACGTTATGTATATGTTATAATATAATTCAATAAAGTTCTAAACCAGAAAAGATTGTCTTTGTGAAATGAAGTTAAATGACTAACTTATATAAAGAAAAAGTAATGTTTAAGGTTGGTTCCTTGTAGTTGGTATCAAAGTTTTGATTAGATAACATTATATGTTATGGTGATATTTAAGCATAAGTGACATGATTTATATAACAAATGTGGTCACAATATTAGAAAGAGCTATATTTATTTTAGATAAATTTAATGAGTTTAGGATATCAGAAATAAGTATATCATTATGTTTACCCTCCTCATAAGATGGTATACAATTATTTTACTAATATACTGATGCGGAACATTTTGGTTTTAGAAAATGGATGGATCTAGAAGGCACCAATGTATGAATGGATGTGAAAGAAACTACTGTTGTTTTATAAATAAACAACATAATGAAATGGGAATGGAAATGATAAATATTATTGTTATTCTTAACGATCTACCTGGAGTCATGATTGACCAATTGAACCTTGGTGATTTATCTAATGTATTATATATTTGAGAAATGAACCCCTATGTGAGTTTAGGTAAAAATAATAATGTTATGTATTTTCAAAATCCTATGTGTCAAGGATGTGGAAAGAAAAACCTATAAAAATCATAAAAGGGATAGAAAGATGTTATAGAAGTGGTAATTAAAGTCATAAATAACTAACCTAACATGTAAAAAGGATGTGTTCAGTTGAATCATGGAAAGGGAAAGAAGTTCATTCTAGGGGATCAATTGAATGTTTTAAATGTGGTTTGTATGGTCATTAAATAAATAGATATCCTATGAAGATGGTTCCAGAATGGGATCAACAGGATCATACAAATATTTTTTTACCAATTATTATGCCATTCCAATTGAGTATGACAATACTGACATTGACCTCTGAAAGGAATGGAGTATTTCACAGTTTACCTTTTGATATTATTTAATATTATGATTTGATTAATGATTTTGTTTCTAGGGAAGATGTATTACAGAAAAATTTAAAAATATGATTTAGTTAACATGTAGATTTTTTTAATGATTAGGATTTCTACATTTTAGAAATTTGAGAGTTATTTAAGATATCTGGGTGATGTAATGCTTAACAGTATTAATGATCTTTTTGTGATGAGATTACATTGGAAGAATTTTATATATTATGGGTAAATCTGAAGTATGTTATGATAAAATTATAATTGAGGTATAATTATCTATTCTTTTGTGGATATAGTTATTAAGATACATTAGGTTTTATATGATCCATGAATTTGAGTCAATTTAGGGTATCTAATTTATGGGATGAAAATTTAATGGTATCATATAACCTTTGGGTATAAAGAATATTAACATTATTTTTGAGGAAATTATATTTTAGAATGTTATAACAATGATATGGTTTTAGTAAATGACCAACTCACAGGATGGCTGATAACCCATCACATCCTACCAAGCCATGGGAATCGATCCCACAAATGAATGACGATAAGGGGGAATCTCCTACAACTAGCCTCTGTAATTCCCCTAGTGGGTATGATTTATTCGTTTTAGTTAATTGATTTTTTGGATCCAGAATAAGATGATTTTTGGAATTTATGGTTTATTAAATTTATATCCTTAGTATATTAAAATGATTTGGTGATTAAATTACAAATGTAATTTTTGATGACATTAACTCTTTTGGGAACACTATATGCCTAAGGAAAATAGAAAACTATGGGATTTATTATGAGGAGTAATTTAAGAATTTTATTTTGGAATAATAAATGTTTTTATTCTAGACATATTTTTAATTGCGTTATTTAAGGAAATTTTTAACCTATCATGGAGAATATGTGATTAGGTTAAATACATTTAAGTGTGATACTTTAATAATAGTCGATGTTATTTTGAGATAAATAGTAAGATTTATCATGGAAGATATGGTGATCAAATCCTGCTGAGTATTTGGGATTCAATATTATTTTGGATTACATTGAATAATTTTAATGACAGTTGTTTTTTTGAATGGTTTTTGTTGATCATTGGGTATTGTTTGTTGATTTTTAGAGAATAACGTATTATTTATTTTGTGGGATTATATGATATTGTACTAAAAATTTTGTTTTTGGGTAATATGTAATGATAGGGTAAATATATAATTCATCTTTTAGGAATTATGTGATACTGTAGAAGTTGTTTCTAGCACATGAGGAATGAAAAAGACATCTTGAATACTCATTGTTTGGAGGAAAGATGATTTGTGGTAGAAATTTTATCAAGGATTAAACTCTAGATAAAAAATAAGTATTTTCTCATTATGTTCTTAGTTAAACACATAAATTAACTCCACAAATTTATGAAAAGGAACTCAAAACTAATATTTTTTCCATTTTCTTTTCCTACCATGGAAACAGTGACTATTTAACCCCTCAAAAGTTTGTTGTTTTCTTGTTTTTAAATTACTATTAATCGTGTTTTCTAACAATATACATCAGAACATGATGGTTAGTTTTCACTTCAATTTCAATGTTTTAATGTAATCCTATTATGTGTTACCTTGGGAGACCTTTGTACCTCACCTTCATTTAAAGTGATCATTTTATTGACACCTTTTCAAATGTTACATTTTCGATGAAATTTTCATGACCAAATTTAATATTTTGAGGATGAAATTTCCATATGGGGGAAGAATGTAACACCATGGGTATTTATAAAATAATACATTTTGATTTATATTTATAATTATGAATAAGATTTTAATTTTACATTAAGGGGGGGGGGGGGTCTTTTTCTGATAGTGTACTCAATACACAACAAGGGGTTTCTCTGAAGTCTAATGTAGCACATTACATTTGGATGTACCGAAAAATTATATATTAATAAAATTATTATTATAAAAGGTAGTTAATTCCTATCCATTGAAATGGGGGAAATTATTAGTATACTTAGAATTTTAAAATAAGGTTTAAACATGTTTAATAAATAATTCATGGGTTACCAAATTTATTACAAATGGAAATAAAACACAATTTCATATATAGGATGTTTTTTTATGAAAAAATATTGCATTAATAAAATCATATCACTATTTATGGTTTTTTTATTTAATATAAAATATATGTTATATAATCAATTTACTTATTTAAACTCATCTTATATGTTTTCCATATATGATATATGATAAAATTCAATTTTTTTCGGATTAATGTAGTATTTATCTAAATATGTAGTTTAACCACATTTTGATGGTGAACACTTTGTATATATATTTTTTCTCACATTTATATGTTCAATTGAAAAAAATGACTTTCTTATTTAGAATCATAACATCAAAAAAAATTTGGATGAAATTTTTGTATTTTTCTTTTTAAATTCATATTTTCATGAATTGTGAATAATACTGCATCATAATATACTTTAATTATATGGATTGATTGTACTATTAAAATTTTTTAAAAAAAAATTGAAATATATTTTTCTCATTTAATTCAAATATGATCATTGGAAGAATTTCACTTTGAAATTCAACATAAACACATGCCAATGTTTTGATAGTTATTACTGATATAGAACCCATTTTTAATTTTCACAACATGAAATAATTTGAAAATAATTTATTCAAACATTTTATTTTGAATTTTTGAAAAGTATTATATATTTGGAATTATGAGTAACAATTTTTTTAAATAGGTACATTTTATTTTTAGACCTTATGTATAGTAATATTAATAATAATTTTATTTACCATGGGTTAATGGTAAATATGGTAAATATGGGTAAAAAATTATATTATAATAATACTAAACTACAATAATACATGTTATTATTCTGTTTTTTGATATATTACAACCATTTTAATCCTTCAGTCTATTTCGGTACCCCATGGAGCCATTTGGATGTGAAAACTAAATTTTATAAGAAGTAATTTAATGTAAAGAAATATATAACTTAAACATATATCTTATAATAGAAAATTTTATATGGGGTTAAATAATAGATCTATTATTCTATAAATAGTCATTAAGAATATAACATGAATTCCTTCATCATTTAATATTATTCATTATTTTTATGAATCAAATATAAAAATTGATTTATGAAAGAATGATGATGTAGTTTTTACCATTATAATTAATGATTTAAATTTCTGTGAATATAAATATTAAAATAAATTGATTTTAAAAATTTATATCCCATCGAAAAAAATTATTGACGATTATTACTTTTTATCTTTTAATTAATGATTTTATTTTGAAATAATCAGGTTGTAATATATTTTTAAAAAATTCATGACATGAATAATATGAAAATTGACATTATTATGTTTTTAAAACAAGTACTATTATATTAAATTATTTAATATTTTAAAAAATCTATAATTCATCCAAATGACTCAGATAATGTATAAAATGTTATTAATGAACAACTAGGTTTGATTGGTATTTTATAGTAACTATATTAACAATATAGTATGAATATAAAATAGGATATGATAAGAGGTAAATTATTTATGTAAGGGTTAATGCTAAAGGATAATGTTATGCTTGTGTCCCAGACATGTTTAAAACCTATTGGTTGAGAGTTTTTCTACCAAAAAACATCTTATCTTACAAATATACTATTTTGGGATCATTTGAAACCTAAAATCATGTTATAATAAAATAATATTTTATTACTTTCCTAAAGTTACCCTCCTCCCTCTAATAAAAGGTCATCACCCATAACCATTTAATCACACGTATGAATCCCCTTGGATCATCCAAACTTTGACCAAAGAAGCTCCAAATATCCGTATATTCCTCTTAAAATATATTCCTTAGTCAGTAGACATTTCAAGAATTCCTTTTGGCTCAATTCAAAGGTAGTTACAGGTTTTAAGAGGTACCATCTTCTAAAATGTTTATTTCTATTATTTTACTTCTCCACACCCAATTATATACTTATTATTTTATTACATAACAAAACCAGTATAATAAATATACTAGTATGTTGTTATTAGATGTTTTAAAATACTCTTACACACACCTCCATCAAATGGATACGAATATATTGTTTTTGTCTACGACGATCTACAACCTCATGAAATAATGTTTGTTTGATTTTCCCCAATGAACTATCATGGTGGCCATTATGATGGAAAGATATTTATATATGATATATGTTATATATATATTGACTCTATTATAATGTAATTTTAATTAAAAAACAAACCTTTGTTCTATTCATGATGTGTAAATACAATAATTTCATTTGAGTAAGTGAGGACCACCACCCCCTCAAAGTGATATAACTCATTCATGTCATATATGGAACATGTAAATGATAATGTTAATGAAATTATGTAACATTTATATCATACGGTAATATTGTATAATTATAGTACATATATTCATCATTTATTATTCATTATTTTAAATATAAAACTGAAATTGAAGTAGCATGCACGTATACATACAACTTACCTTCTCCAGGAATGGTGCCTTTAATTTCTTATATAAAAAACAAATGGATTATTATAAATACATATACAGTGGATATAAATAATAATATTCATGATATTTTTGATATTTCAATATTTAATATGATTCTATATATAATGGACTTTTGATAACATGGAAATTTTGTAATTATGGTTAGTATATTTTTTACTCAAGTACCGAACATCGACAAAATGTCTGATATGAAGATGTATAATTATTTGATTGTCGTGGAAAGGTAATAAGTGATATAAAATGAATAAAAAAATGGAATAAATCTCTGAATCCATTATAAATTAACTTCTCTTTATTATTTCTGGATATAAAGAAAAAAAAAAGAAAAGTCAGAAACATGGTAAGGGAACCTTTCACCCTCATCTTTCAGTCAAAGTCTTATTTTTTTATATCTATTAATTTACATTTTATTATACTGATATATGTTCTTACATAACCTTATTTCTGTAAATTTTATTTCCATGTGAAGAGAGACCATTTTCCCTCCCATTAACTCATTTTTTGAATTTTTATGTGATGTAGTTTGGGTGCCAAAAGTTTGTAAGGGTATTTCTAAACAAAATTTCCAATCATTGGGTTTTAAGAATACATCATTGAAAATATTATTCCAAGATTATATGTGGAATCACTATTTTTTTACTTATTTTTTTCACTTACTTTTGTGTGGATATAATGTTTCTAAACATAATCACCCCATTAATAAATTATTACATCATTTATATGAGAATTATGATCGAAATATTTACTCAATATCAATTATTTGTGTTAAATATCCTTATCATTGGTTTTTTTCATGAATATGTGGGAAAGACCTATGATTTTTTTACACTTAATAAAAACTTATATTGGGTGTATTTAATTTTTTCACAAATAATTATTTCATTGATTAATCCTTAATATAATGATATAATTTTTAGGGACTTCATCTCTATCTTCTTTCATTGAGGAATATTTTGATAATATACACATTCATATTTTATAAGGGATATAATAAAACACTTTGAATTTTTAATACATTAAAATGGAATGTTTTTCTACAAAACATTTTTCTAAACTATAAAGGTAAATTTTTTAATGTATACAGTGATAATTGTAACGCCCCAAACCTAGTTACATATAGTCGATGCATTATTACATAACATTGGCATGATACATAGAATCATGTCCCAAAAGAAAGATCAGTTTAGTATCCTAGGAAGTTGTTGATACATTAATATATTTTACATTACATCATGAAATAAAAACATCTGCAACATTTTTTCCCCTTTTAAACACACTTATATCCTTAGCCTATCCTTAGAGGTCAACCAAAAAATAATTATTCAAAACATTGGAAAAAAACTTAGAAAGGGGTGAGATCAGATAGCCAGTAAGTATAAAAATATAGAGAAAAAAATTCATAAATAAAAATAGACATTAGAAGAAATGTATTAGACTAAAAATATTTATTTATAGATAAACATTATAGTAATATGGAAAAGATAAAATCAAATAATTCCATTTAATTAATCACATGGATATTATAATAGTTGAATAATCACATGAAATATCAATAGCCACTTTCATAATGATGGAATGAATAATTCAAGATTTCATAACCACAGAGTGAAGGATTTATGACCAGACTACAAATAAGATTTTGTGTAGGCCTTATGCCAAGACAATTTTTTGTCTCATTGGACCTACCGATGCATCGACAAGCTTTAGCAAGATCCACCCATCACATACTAAGTCCAATTCATTCCACATATGAAAATAACAAAACATAAAATAAACATTCATATTAAAACTAGCATTTTAAATGTCAATAATTTATGCACATACCATGAATGGTGTAAGAATGACACACCCACAGTCAAAAAATATCACAAAACCTTCAATACAATAATGATGTTTTGTATCAAAATAAATCAAATTCAAATAATCATAAAATCCCTAAAGGATGTTGACATTGATGAAATCAAAACATTTATTGAGAAATATTTATTTCTTTTTTTAAATCATTTAAAAGTCCTATAATTCTAAAAGAAAACGTTTATTATGAAAAAATTCTTATAATATTGTATGGGAATCTTTGATGATGATATAACGGCGGAAAATATCCACACCAACTGTATAAGTTAAAAAAAGACATTCTTACATAAATTTGGTCGAAAAGGTCATAAAGTAACTTTTTTGGAAAATGACATAATGATTCATTTCATAACTTATATGGTCAAATAAGGGTATAAATGACTTTAACCCATTTTATTGTAAATGGTGAAAATTTTTGGAATTACATTTTTATGAAAACACATATGTGGATGATAAAGAAATCCCATTAGATACTTACATAAACAAATCTCTGAAAATAATAAGATTGTGATGTTAACCCTTACCTTGTACTTTTCTGTGGTTGAAGGTGCGTTATCCTCATTAATAATAGTTATTTATTTGTTATTAAATTATTAAATAACTATATATATAAATATGATATCATATATTATCCTCTAATATATTTTTTTAATAATATTTTAGTAGTATCATTGTTTCAGGGGATAACTGATCTATTTTCCATTATATGCTCTGTTATATAATCCATATTAGTTATCCATAGGATGTATTTTATTCATATAAAGAATGATATTATGTTCATAAACATTTTTTAATCATTAAATGAAAATTATTCTTGAATTATTGTGATGGGGGTTGATTCTCATTGCATTCATGGAAACGGTAATCCATACGTACGCACGAGGGAAAATATCATTATATTGATTGGGAAATTTTATATAATTGGAAGGTATATTATATATAAATAATAATTAACATGTTATATTTATTATTTACATGATTTATACTAATTATTTTACCAATCTGAATAATGTTGTGTTTTAATTGTAAATTGCACCACAATGTGGAGACGGTAAGCAATACGTATGCATGTATGGTGACTTTTCCATACATGTGATGGATAGAATAATGAATAAGGTTGTACCATTTTTATAATAAAATTAAATTATATAGAAGATATTGGAGTTATTATATTAGAAAGGAATCAATAAATAATGAGGATGTGGAAGAAGAAAAAAACTTGGAAGAGGGTGGTGAAATTATTACCAATTCTTCAGGTGTTTCCTTTTGATTTGATTAAAAAGGATCCATTGGTTGGAATTATGGAAAAAATTATGGCCTCTAGTTTTAAGTGAGGGAATTGTGAAGGACATTTGGTCAGGTTTTGTCCGAGCCAAATGGCTTTTGAGGTGTAAAATTATGAGAAGGGGAAGTACCCTTTTAAAAGAGAGGTAAGGCTCAGTTTAGGTAAATCTTGAAATACTATTTAAAAATAAAATCATTTTCAATTTTATAATGGATATAAAATGATTTATTTCAATTTTAAGGTGTTTATGGGTTGAAAGAAACTCATTCATTAATTTTTATATCGTTTTGGGTCCCCATATTAACCTTATCTTTTAGATTTAACTCTTAGTTAAATAGTTTAGCTTTTTACATGTATTCTTGTATTATTATAATAATTGGTTAATAAACATAATATAAAATACCAAGAGAACCTCAAGCAGTTCATTAAGGATATACCTATAATTTTATATGTTCATCATCATAATCATCGATTTTGAAGACCATTATTTAATTTAATAATATAATATTAGTTTTAAAAATGAATTTATGTCAATTTTGACACTATTTAGTATTTTGTTTTTGTTAAATTCATGACAAAATTATTACTTTGAAAAAATTACATTGAATCAACCCTAACATGTCATATTAACCTATAATATTTTTGGATTTCATAAAAACGTTGAAATTATATTTATTTAAATATTTATAATACAATTTATTTGATTCTTTCATTAATAAGGTAATTATTGCATCACCATTGTGTTATAAATAAATTTAATTATATAAAACATAAAAATTATAAATAAAATAAAATAATATAGAAAATCTTTTTATCTTTATAATTAGTATTTATAGTCTAAATGATAACTTATATACCCCCATTTAAAAATTGTTTTACAAAAAGATATATGTTTATGTCAATTTAATTTTTACTTTATATTTCATAATATAATGTGTCATTATCATGCTTAAGTGGCTCCATGTGGTCCCAAAATCGACCCGAGGTTTCCCATGGTCAGAAATGTGTCAACATATACAAATATGACACGTGATAGGGAAATTTAAAATAATTATAATATTAATTTTTACCTTTATTTAGTGGATTTACCTTTTAACCTTTGTAAATAAAATATTTACCAACGTAATTATTCATAAAATCTAAAAATAAAAGTTACATATTTTCACAATTTGGACCTATTCATTTCAAATACAGAATATATTTTTCCAAATTAAAAACATATAAGTGGATAAATAAATTTTAAATTAATTCCAATTGTCAAAACCAAAATCTTGTTTTTAAGAAATAATAACTATTATAAGATTGACACTTGTTTATGTCCAGTTTAAATGTGAAATTACATAAAATCACCAAAATTATTTTAAATTATTAATATATAATATAATTATTCTTTAAAACCACTCAAATTTATAATTTAATACTATAAATTACTTTGATTAAAATAGTTGTTTTAAAAAAAATAGTATTTTTCACTATTTATAAAAAATTGAATGTTTTAAGAAAAGTATAAAATACTCACCATATGATAATATTGATATTCCGAATTCAAAAATGATGTTTATTTTGAAAAATAAAACTTATAAAATTTTAAAATGTGGTTATTTCTATTTATAACGACTACTTTGATTGGTTGTGGAGTGTTAAAACTGTATGTTGCGCACAACAGAAGCTAATTCATTATTCAAAGAGAAACATATCATGGAATATTGGGGTGTTACATTATACCCTCCTTGAAATAATTTCATCCTCAATATTTTTTTGAACATTACTACATAAAAATATTCAACTATTTTTTCTTCACAAGTTCCTTGGGTTCCCACGTTGTCTCTACACTCTTATGGTTTCTCCATAGAACATTTACCAGACATGTCGTCCAGTTTTTCTGCACTTGTTCGCAGGTATCAAAAAAAATTGGCAGGCTTTTCATAATTAAAAAGATCAGGTTCTAGTTAAATTTACTCATAGGTTAGTACATGTGTTGGTTCAATCATGTATTTTCTCAATAGTGATACGCAAAACACATCACTAACTTTGGAGAGACCTAGAGACATTGTGAAACGATAACTTATAACTCCAATTTTTTCTAGAATTTCAAAAGATCTGATGTACCTGGGACTCAATTTACCCATATTACAGAAACATATAACGCCCTTTTATCGAGATACCTTCATGAAAACATGATCTCCAACATGAAATTACAAATATTTTATTTGGTTATCGGTGTAGCTCTTTTGCCTAATTTGAGTTGCATTGATGTGGGTTTGGATAATATTCAGTTTTTCAATTATTTCATCCACATGTTCTGGGCCGACGTGTTTTCTTTCACCAACATAAATCCAATTAGTTGTTGTGCGACACTTGATTCAACATAATTCATTATATGGTGGCGACTAAATAATTTAATGGAAGCTATTATTATAGGAAAACTCTACCATAGGTTAATATTGACGCCACATACCTTGAAAATAAAGTGAGAAATATCTAAATGTTCCTTCTATAGTTTAAATAGTCCATTCTGATTTTCCATCGGTTTGAGGGTTGTATGATGTGCTCCAATGATGTTCAATTTCTAGGGAATTATGAAGACTTTTTGACAAACATGATGTAAAACATGGATCATGATCAGAAACAATCGATAGGGGGCACTCCAGGATGTTTTAAAACATCATTTATATATAATATTTTTAAAAGTTCAAGTGGTAAATCCATTCTTATAGAAAGAAAATGTGATTACTTAGTAAGTTGATCAAAAACGAACCATATTAAATCATTCCTTATAGGAGTCTTTTGTAGCCCCATGAAAATTTCCAACTTAATATTATCCCACTTCTACTGAGGTAAGGAAGATGTTGCATGACTCTTCTATGTTTTTGCCTTCCAGCTTTCACTTGTTGACAAACCATTAATTTTGACACAAAATCATCAATATACCTCTTCATTTTTTCCCAAAAAAATGTTCCTTAAAATCTCTTTACGGCTTGGTGCTCTCAGGGTGTATAAAGAAATTTATAGCTCTGAGAATCATTGAAAAATTCCCCTTTTAGATCAGGTATGTTAGGAACAAAATGCCACTTCACAAATTACAAAATTCATTCATCATATATTAATTCACTCAATCTACCATCATTTATAACATAAATTTTCTTTTGATATTCCTCATCGTCAGTCTGAGAACTTTTTATCCTTTATAGTAAATATGGTTAGGAAACCATTTGAAAAATCATTGATGTTTCACCTTCCATGGTTATTCCCATACCCGTCTTTACTATATCCATGTATATAGGATCCTTTTCAACTCTCATCTTGTTCAAAACTCCATGTTCATTTCTACACAAGGCATCTTCCACCTTATTTTCCTACCCTGGGTGGAAGTTTATAGTGAAATCATAATCCTTGAGTAGTTCTTTAAATATTCTTTAATCATGTTGAGTTATCTCTGTGAGAAAATATTCTCTAAACACTTATGATCAGTTTAAATCTCACATTTTTAATCATAGAGATAGTGTCACCATATCATTAGAGAGAAGATTACAACAGCTAACTTATGATCATGATTTCAATAGTTTTTCTCATGAATTTTTAGTTGTCATTATGCATAGTCAATAAATCATTCATTATACATATAGACACAACCAAGTGCTTTTTTTGAGGCATCACTATAAATAACAAACCCATCTTTCCCCAATGGTAGATTCAATGTAGGAGAATTAAAATCCTCTATTAATATCTTTAAAACATTCATCACAGCCTTTTGTCCAATCATATTTAACCCATTTATGAGTGATATTGGTTAATGGGATATCCAATCAGTAAAAATTATGGAAAAATAACAATAATAACCTTCAAACACAACAAAATTGTGTTCCTCTGTTATACATGTCAGTGCTGGCCATTGTTGGATTGCCTTGGTCTATGAAGGATCAATAGGGATTGCATCAATAGAGACAATATGGCCATGAAAAGAAATATCCTGAATCCCGAATTCACAATTGCTAAAATTCCCATATAATTAATTTTTTCTACGAGTCTTTAGGATAATTCAAAAGTGATTTTAATGATCTTCATACCTTTTTGAGCATACCAAAATATAATCAATTAATACTACTCCAATGACCTCAAGATATTCTTTGAAAACTATATTCATTAAATCTATGAAGACGGAGGGTTCAGTAGTCAATCAAAAAGACATTACGGTAAACTCGTAATGCCCGTACCTAGTTGGAAATGTTGTTTTTGTAATGTTGTCCTTCTTCACACACAACTTATGATATCTAGACCAAAGGTCGATCTTTGAAAAATATTGAGCTCTATGTAGTTCGTTGGATAAATCATTAATGTGATGTAGGGGATTCTTGTTCTTTATTGTTATAACATGGATCATCCCATAGTTAATGCACAGCCTTACAGGTCCATCTTTCTTTTTAACAAAAAGTAAAGGGGGTCCCTATAGAGAAACACTAGGGCAAGTAAATATCTTGTTACTAAATTCATATAGTTGTTTCATTAGTTCCACTTATTCCATAGTGTCCATTCTATATGGGGTCTTCAATGTGGGCCTTGAACCATGAATTAAATCAATGGAAAACACAATTTATCACTCTAAAGGATGTCCATATAAATCCTCTCGAAACACATCAACATATTATTGCACAATAGGTACGTCCTCTATTTGAACATTATTTTCCTCACCCATAGCTATTTCATTCCATTCATCCCTAATAATTGAATTTAGTACAGCTACTGGGGGCTAATCTAGATAACAATTATTTGGTTTCCTTTCTAATCTAATGATATGGTACTCCATATCATCATCAAAAATTGTAACCACCTTCTATATAAAATAAATATATGAATCATGGTCCGAAAGATAATCCATAGTGTGGATTATATCAAATCCAATCATGGCTATGATGATGAGATCAGCAGATAAAAAACATTTATATGCCTAATGGGAACTAATTCACAAAACAATGTTGTGATGATACTTCTCTTAGGTGTTTTGATTGAAAACTCCCTTGTTGGGTCAAATTGAAAATATCTAGTTTTCCGGGAGCTTAGGAAATTCATTTTCATAATTCCCATTTTCTTTATAATTATTTCATTCAACATTGACAACCTCCTTCTTCCCCTTAAAATCATGATCTTGGTGGCCATTTTCACCACCATTGTAACATACTCCCATTCTCTTTGGGAAAGTACAGAGGTGTTTCTTCCCTCATTTACCACAGATATGGATATTCAAATTTTTCCTTATTACCCTTTTTCCATTTATAAAGTGTTCAAGAGATCTATTTTTCACTTACTTCACTTTAAATTAATAATAATTAATGAAAATTATTTTCTATCTTGATAGAGCATGACACAATATCATCATTCGATGATAACGATTGTACGAATAATTCTCGACGGAGAAATGGCTTTATCCCATTAATGAATCCATCAATCATACTTCTTTGGTTACATATATAATCTGTTGAATGCCTTTCTAACCTTGTAATGTTATCTTCATACTTTTTAACATTCTCATCCTCCTTTTTTCTTAGACTCAGAAATTGTCTTTTCATATCCGCTTGAGTGTCAAAAGGAAAGTATTTTTCTATGAAAATCATTTTAAACTACCTGCATTACTGTTTTTATAATTCTCCATATTCATTTCTATTATGGATAAATGACCACCATTGATCTGTATCTCCCGTGAGGTGATAAACTTCCTTGACAACTTTTTCCCTTTCACTACTCCCCAAATCATGAAATATTTTCTCTAAGAACTTATCCATTGCTCAGATACTAATGGATTTGTGCTCCCATTGAATGTTTTTGGTTGTCTCCTCATGTAGCGGTCTAACATTGATACTCCGTGTTGTGGATCGGGGTGCTCCATACGGGTAAGGTTATTATTCATAACCTGAGTGAGTTTTCCCAGTATGGTGATAAGAAAATCAGTACCAGTTGCATCACCAGCTCCACTATAATTATCTTGAGTAGGTGGGAAATCCATAAATGGATTAAATAGGTTGATATGGTTTCCATTCCTTACACTAGGTTCCATTTCTAAAAAATAGAATACAATATATTATTTTATGAATCACAAAACATAAATCCAAACATGTAAAACACTTAACATAAATTGAATAGTTTAGGTATATAGTCCCTTATCATAAAATGTTTTCTTTGATAAAGTATATACTATTAAACCCTTAATAATGGTTTGTAAATAAAATTTGAATTATCCTATTCATATCCCCTAAGAGTGTCATAACCAAGAGTGCAGCAAGGCCCATAATCGTTCACCTGTTCCCGTTTGAGATTGCTCAAAGTGAAGATTTTGGGTTTTAACCACATGTACATCTTTTCTAGAGACATATTTACTAGATCGTATCCAGGCAGGGATGCATTTCTTAGAAAACTCACAAAATTTATATATTACTAAAATTCTAGGAATTTATTCTATACAAATCCTCAAATTATATCTTAGGGTGATGTTCCCTAATCAGAGTTTTTCTACATCCACCTTCCAATGTTTGTACTAAACTTCTTCTGATACCAACTGTGACGCCCTGACCCCAGTTACCCAGAGTCGGTGCAATATTACATAACATTGGCATGATACATGGAATCAGGTCTCAAAATACTAATTATTTTAGTAGCCTTCGATGTACTAGATACATTCATATGTTTCACATTACATCATTATATAAAAACGTCAACATAATTTGTACCATTTTTAGCACACTAATATCATTAGCCTATCCTTACAATCCAACTATAAAATATGTTTTATAATCTTGTAAAAAATATATCATAGAAAGGGGTGAGCTCAGATGATTATTAAGGATAACAATATAGCCAGAACATTCATAAATAATCATGAAAATTTAAAGCAATGAAAAAGACGAAAACAATATATTTTTAATCATAAACATAAACCTAATATAGAAAATATAAAAGCAAATAATTCCATTTCCATAATCACATGGATATTATACTAGACTAATAATGTCATGCAATATCAATATCCACTTTCATAATGATGTAATTCATAATGCCAGACATCATAACAACATATTCAAGTTCTTTTGTCAAGACTACAGATAAGATCTTTTCAAGGCCTTTTTCCAACACACTAGCTTGTCTCATGAGACCTACCATTTCATAAAAATTCTATAGTGGGATACACCCATAACATACTAATTCCAATGCATTCCTCATGTTAAAAGGTTTAAACATAACATAAACATTCGTATTAAAAATAGCATATGAAATAACAATACTTTATCCATAAACCATTAATGGTGAAAAAATAACACATCCATAGTCAATCATATCACAAAACCTTGAACACAATAGGGATGTTTTGTATCATAATAAATCAACTTCAAACAAGATTAAAATCCATCAAAGGATGTTGACATGAATGAAATAATTTTTTTAGAGAAATATCACTTTCTATTTTAGAATCATTTAAAAGTCATATAATTATAAAAAAAATTATTTTTAAAATATTCTTATAAGAATGTAAGGGATGTTTCGACAATGATATAATGTGGTAAAACATCCACACTCACCGTATAAGTTAAAAATAGTCATTCTTACCTTAATTTAGTTGAAAAGGTAATAAAGTACCTTGTTTGGAAAATGATGAAATGATACATTTAAAAACATATATGGTCTAGTAGTGGTATAAAATAATTAACCCTTAGTATAGTAAATTGTAAAAAAATTAAATTACAGTTTTATGAAAACATGGATGTGGATTATAAAGAGGCCGTAGTTGATACTTACGTAAAAACAACCTCCGATAATAAAGAGATTCTGTAATTAACCATTACCTTGTACTATTCCGTGGTCGAGGGTATGTTAACCACTTGTATAATAGTTAATTAATTGTTATTTAATTATATAATAACTATCTATCTATAAATTATATCATATATGATCCTCTATCATTTCTTTCATCATAATATTCTAGTAGTTTCATCATTTCATGTATTAACCGATCACTTTTCTTATATATGATCGGTTATGTAATTCATGTTTGTTATGGATAGGAAGTATTTTATTCATTTTCAGAATGATATTATGTTCTTAAACATTTTTTAATCATAAAATGAAAATTATTTTTGAATGAATTCGATGGGGAATGAATCTCTTTGCTTTCGTGGAGATGACGATCCATACAGATACACGATCGACAATATCGTTATTTTGATGATGAAATCATATATAATTGGTTTGTATATAATATATAATAAATTATTAACATGTTATATTTATTATTTACGTTACTTATAATAATTATTACACCCATTCAAATAATGATGTGTTTGAATTACAAACTACACCACAACGTGGAGACGGTAAGTCGTATGCACTCACGTATGGTGACATTGTCATTCATATAATGGATAGAATAATGAATATGGTTGTAAATTTTTTATAATAACATAAAAGTATATAAAATATAATGGATATATTATTTTAGAAATGAAACTAAAAAACGGATGGGGAAGAAGAAAAGAACTATAAATAGGGTGGGGAAATTATTACCTCTTCTTCGGGTGTTTCTTTTTGAGTTGATCAAAAGTTCTCCATAGGCTGGATTTATATCAAAATAAGTCCCCTATGTTGAACTAAAGGAAATTGGTATGATATTTGGGAAGGGGTTTTCCTAGCTAAATGGCTTTGGAGTTGTGAAATTAAGAGAAGTGGAAGTACCGTTTTATTAGAGAGGTGAGGATCAGTTAATGAAAAGCGTGAAATAATATTTTATAATAAAATTATTTTCGGTTTTTAATGGAAAAAAATGATTTATTTTAGGGATAAGTTATGGATGGGTCGAAAAACTCTCATCCAATAATTTTTAGATAGGTTTGGGTCACCATATTAACTTATCTTTTAGAATTAACTGTTAGTTAAATAGTTTAACTTTTACCATGTCATCTTGTATTATTAAATTAACTTGTTAACAAACTTACTCTAAAATTTCAAGGGAACTAAAAGTGGTTAAATAATGATATACATATCATTATATATGTTCATTGGAAGAACCATAGATTTTTATGTCTAATATGTAATTTAATAATGTAATATTCGTTTTAAAAACTCATTTATGTCAATTTTGACAATATTTAGTATTTGGTTTTTGTGAATGTCATAACACAATGATTAATTTGAGAAAAATACATTGAATCAATGCTAAAATTAATATTATTCTATGAAATTCATGGATGTCATAAAATCATTGAAATTATATTTATTTTAATATTTATAATACAATTTATTTGATTTTTTCATTAATAAGGTAATTACTACATCACCATTGTGTCATAAATAAATTTAATTATTTAATGTCTAAAAATTAAAAATAAATAATAATTAAGTATTAAATAGATTTATATTTCTAATGTGTCTTTATAGTAGAAATGAAAAAATTTATAACCCAATTTAAAATTTTTTTTATTAAAAGATATAGGATTATGTCATTTTTATATATACTTTAAATTAATTATTATAAAGTGTCATTATCACTGACAAGTAGCTCCATGGGGTCCAAAAAACGACAAAATGATTCCCATGGTTGGACATGAATCAACCAATAGGAATAGAATGCATGTTAGAGTAATTTAATATTATTATAATATTATTTTTACCCTTATTTACAGGATTTAAGCTTTAAAAATGGAAAATAAAATATTTACCGATGTAATTATTCATAAATTCTCAAAATAAAAGTTACCTATTTAAATAATTTGGACCTCCTAATTACAAATATGGAATCCATTTTTCCAAATTCTAAACACAGAAGGGGCAGAAATTAATATAAAAATAATTTCCCTGGTCAAAATAAAAAACATGTTTTTAAGAAATAATAACTATCAAGAGATTGACACTAGTTTATGTCTATTTTAAATGTGAAATTATATAAAATGTTCCAAATTATATTAAATGTTAATAATATAATATAATTATAGTTTAAGACCACTCTAATGTAGAATTTAACACTATGAATTATTTGGATTAAAAAATGTTGATTTTAATAAAAATTTAGTATTTTTCTATAACACCCCGAGATTTTATGAGATATATTATTTTTAATTTCTTTGATGTATTATATTATAAACTACACCAAGATTTTCTTGTACTATACGCATAAACATATTAACTTGTAGTATACGAAACACTATTCTTCAATCATGTTACACACATATTCATGTTAGTTTTTTGGAAATTATTCTATGCAACATTAAGTTTAGATTTTGTTTAATGAATAAATGAAATAAGTTTTGATTATGTTATACAAAAAACCAAACGGAGCTTTCACAACACACAACCCTAACTTGGCTTGTATTAAACGCAATCAAGACCTTCTTCGATAGCGTGTGTAGTATGCAATACCAAGTATCACTAAACAAGATATTATTATTATGAACTAGCTGTTATGAATAGCAATACCCACTTTTGGTAATTTTATTTTTCAAAATGGAAATTATTTTTGGATTTGGAATATGAAAATTATCCTAGGGTGAATCTTTGGTATTTTTCTGAAAACATTCAATTTTTTATGAATAGTGAAAACACTCGGTTACTATTTAAAAATTGAATTTTTATTTAAATGAATATTTATTTAATTTAAATTTACTTTAGGTCCAAATAGATACATAATAACTATATAAGTTCAATGTAATTCATTGGTGTCATTTTATAATAATTTTAGATTTATAAAAATATCATTGAACTTTTCACCGTCTTTACCCACCTCCTAGGAGAATTTGAAAATTTATATAAAACACAATTTTACCGCTTCTGTGAGTGGAATATCGAAAATATGAGAGACATGGTTAATATCTTGTAATAAAATGTGGTTCAATAAGATAAAAATAATTTTTGGTTAATAGTAACTTTTTACTTTTTTTTACCACGGTTAAAAGTAAATAGGGTAATTTAGGGTAAAAATGATATTATTATTACCCTATCACATGTCATAATTCTATTGGAAAAGTTTAACTAGAAAACAAAAAAACCATAGGAATAATATATGACCATTTAGGTCCACTAGGATTAGATTAGGACATTTATTATTAGTTTATTTAAAGAAGAGTTTAAATAGTTAAAAACAAGGTTTAATAACTAAATCATTTTTAATATAGGGTTCTACATATGATAAATTAGTCTATAAATATTAATTAGAATCATAATACTATTTCCTATATAATGGTATTTTATTTATAATTTTTAGACATTAAATAATTTAATTTATTTATGACACAATGATGATGCAATAATTACATTATTAATGATATATTAAGATAATCGATATTATAAATACCCAAATAAATGTAATTTGAGACGTTTTCTGAATTAAAATAATCTTTTTGGTTAATATGACATGTTATTATAACTTTAATTAACTTTTTTTGTACTAATCATCTCTGTTATGATTTTCAGAACAATCAATTACCAAATAGTGTCAAAATTGACAAAATAGTTTTTTAAAAAATATAATATTATTAATTGTATTTTATTCCTAAAAATCTATGGTTAGGACAAATGAGATAGATAAGGTTATATATAATAATAATAGACATTTTTGGGTTCGTTTGTCTTGTTATAGTATGTTTATTAACCATATAGTGTAAGAAAACAAGAAGACACTATAAAAGTAAAATTATTTAACTTAAAGTTAAATCAATATGATAAGGTAACAATTGTAACCTAAACTTGTCTAAAACCTATTGGATGAGAGAAATTCTACCCATCCCTACTTTAACTTCTAAATAAATCAATTTGGAGCTATTATTAACCGAATATGACATTGTTATAAAATAATATTTTTTGTTTTTCCAAAGGTTCCCCTCTCCTCCCTTATAAAAAGGGCACCCCTACCCTCTTATTATCACACCATTTTGAGAATTTAAGCTCACAAAACCCCGACCTATTCCTATTCTCAACCTCTATAGTTATATCATAGTGGTTCTGGTCTTCTCAAAAGTCTAACTCTAGTGCCTTAAGAAGAAGTTTAAAAGAGGTGCGTCAAGGAAGAGGTAATATCTTCTACCGACTCATTCATGTTTCTTTCTTCTTCTACTTCCTCTTCTTTAGTTGATTCAATATAAAGTAATAACATAATTATTGCTTATATACTGATATTTTATTATAAATATGAAACATCCCTATTTCACCATTTATCCATTCTATGGAAAATGAAATCACCGAGCGTGCATTCGTACGTAATACCATCTCCACACCGTGGTGTAATCAGTTATTCCACCACCACCTTACATGGATGTGTATAATGGTGTAAAGAATAGCTATATATTATTATTATAACATCATATTGATTCTATGATATTATATCATCTACTCCAATTCCATTCAATAAACATGGGAACGATATCATCGCTCGTGCGTGTGTACGAATTACCGTCTCTAGGACATGATGAGATTCATTTTCCATGTTAACAATTCAAGAATGATTATAAAGTATATATAACAAGTAATCATGAAATATATAAAATAATAATGATACTGGATTTACATGTATATATATATGTAAGTCATCTACTTAATTCCATTCAATCTATAAGGAAACGAAAAACAATGTTCATGCATACGTACGGCCTACCGTCTCCATGAACATTGTATTTAATTTAATTTATCAATCTATTATATATATGTATATTATAAAGATATATTATATATAAATCATTTTTTATATTCTGAAATTAATTAATCATTATCTATGTAATCATATTAATAATTACAAGTCAAACCACAAATGATAAATGAAACGATTTTACCTAAAACGCTGCTTTAACATGGAATTGACAAATGAACAGATAATCCAAAGTCATAAGTGAATCATATATGATAACATAAATATTATTATGGTTCTTTTACAAGTTAATAATATGTTTAAACACACTATACAGGACTCTCGGACACATATGGAAGAAATTAGACATAAGGTAAGGGATAACTATTCCAATATCGTTCTTATCTGAATTTGTTTTTTGTAAGTATTTACTGGGGTTATTGTTATCATCCATGCCCGTGTTTTCTAAAAATGTTTTCATGTATTTTTAAAGTCCATTTTACCCATTTTTTAAATTTACCACATGTTGTAAAAGAAATCATACTTTTGGATACCACACGAGGAATTTTTTGACTTTTCCGACAAAAGTACGAGAAGAATGTTATTTTTAACTTATATGGCGTGAACAGATTTTTATGGTTTCATAACGCCTCATTTTCATGAAGATTACTCAAAAATATTTTATTACTATTTTCAAAAAATAATTTTCTTTTAAGATTGCATTGCATTTTGTGAAAAGAAAATGATTTTGAAGAATAAAAAATATTTTCCTCAAGAATTCAATTAAAGTGTTTTATCAAAACCATTCTCCATCTAAGATGACATTATTTCATACGTGTATGATTCAAGTATAATTTCTCTATGATTTACATGTTTTCACTTTTATTATGATGAAATATCCATTTGTTTTATATGGATTATGTGATGATGGGAGGATGTTTATGAAACCCATTTTATTCTTTGGGTCATGATGAATGTTTTAAGTGTATTTTGTGGCACAAGTAAGAATGATTTAATTATGAGATGGGTGAGACCAATATCATGCTTCAATGAATTGTGTAAAGATTTATATTTCATGAGATAGACATGGATGGAATAGAATTTTAATACGGTTCAGTGACACAGGACTGGAACGAGGAGTGAACTCGATTTAGAAAGGGACTTTCTCCACTAAGATGGTTTTGGCAGCAATGCCTTGGTAACTATGGATATCATATCATGTGATTAATGGTTACCACGATTACATGTTTTATTCCCATTCTATTATATCATGATTGATGTATCTATGCATTATGTAATTCTCTTTTATGTCATTGATCAAGATTTTGATGTTTAAATATATGTTCATGTTTTGATGTTCAAATGTATATGGTTTATTTATTTTCTCCATTCTTACCCTTACTAAGAATTTGATCTCACCCTTTATATGTTTTCATTTCCGCAGTATATAAAGAAATGATTTAGGAAAGAGAAAAAGGTAGATATTTATGGGAGATGTTGAAGATCTTTCACCAATATTAGAAGATTATATACCGAGTTTCCAAAGACACTAACTATTACACTCCTTTGGTGTCTATTTTAATTATGTATTATATATACCGAGAAAGTAATGTAATGTCTACGTACATCATGATTTGCGTCTCTACAGTTGGTATCAGAGGAAAGTTTTTGTTATCCTTTAGAAACTAGGATGAGAAAACTTTTGTGAAATCCCTGAGATATTTCTATGGTATGTGTAGGGATGTCCCTAAGGTTAAGTATACGTATAGTTTAGAGTCCTAGAATTATGTTGACGATCATGAATAACCTAGTATGAACCTAAGGTGTAATTTATTAATAATTTTTTGATAAGTCAGACATCCCATAAGTAACATTTTATTATTATGTGGTTCCTCGTTATTTTAACTATTTCTTACACTATGGTTTCTGGTTTTATTCAATGTAGGGAACGAGAATGAATTCAGTTAACATTGATTCCAATGGAAAAATTTATGACTATGATCAATGAAATTATGTAACGCATGGAGAGAAAGATATTGTGATTATGCTGAATCAGACATCTCGATATATAATTAACAAGGTGAACTTTAGTTGTATTCCTAAGTCATCAAATAAGTGGAAGATGGATTTTTATACATGTTCTCATGGTGAGGATCATAGATAAAGGAAGATTGAGATTTCTAATGAAGGGAAGAAGAACCTTAAGGAATACCTCAAATGGAGGGGAATATGTTATCTATGTGGAGAAAAGGGTCATAGAGAGACAGACTATTATGGAGTCTAATGTCTTATCTGCGGAGAACATTGGAATTACCCAACTCAATGCCATGAACTAAAAAATTACTTTTAAATCAAGGAAGGACATATTCAATGAAAATAATTGAAGAGGAAGGATTGAAGGGATTATGTATTGCAATTCAATAATAATGTTGTTGAGGTACTTTTATAGTATATTGAAATATTTGTGTGTTGGTCCATTGTGGTTTTCTATAAAAATATGGTACTGGTAACCATGAAAAGTGATTCAAATATTTTTTAATGTAGATGATATGCACATAATGAAGGTATAATGAGAAAATAAATTGTTTTATATTATTAATGAGAACATGACTGATATAAAGACAAAGTGATATCATGGTTTGAGTATATAGAAATTTTGGGATTTTGGTATGTGGAAAGAGTTAACTTTTGAAAAAAATGATTTTTTCACTAAGGTTCAATGGGTAATCATTTTTCAAGAGAATACACGATTAAGGTATTCACATGTTTGGAATGTGACCAAAAATATATACCTTCTGATATATGAGGGATAAATGATGGTATTCACGTTCTTGTTATGTGAACTTTCCAGTAATCATGTTCTTTATACTATGAGCTTGGACAGAAGTATTTTTGATAAGCTTAAAGATTGGAAAAGATTAAGTTGGACATAAGTTAGTACTGTTTAAGTATAGAAATGTTTTAGATATTATTGAATGAAGGTTATAATAATGTAGTTTTAGAAAAAGGACAACCTATAGGATGGGAGAAAAACCGTTGCGTCGGACAAGGTTGCGGGAATTGAACCCACAACCAAAGTGCAACAAGCCTTTATTTCCTACCGCTGGCCTACAAAAGTCCCTAGTTAGTAGAAACTAGTTTTATTATATTAATCGGTCTGATATATGACATATAAGTCCATGTTAGGATCCATATATGATTACTCTCACTATAGATGGACTTTTGTATTTTTTATAAAATTTTTAAACGTTTTTGTTTGAGACAGATGGAACGACCCTTCATTTAATCACATGATCTACTAATACTTCACGAATGAAAAATTCAACTTCATTTCTTTAAGAGATGATGGGGAAATTGTTCAAGGCACAAACAACATTGAGATTGTACCAAAATTAAGTAAATATTTCTTTTAATTCAAAAATTATTCAAATTTAGGGAAATGATCTTGAAAACAAAAAATGATGTCCTAGTGTCCTTATATATGATGAATTATATGGTACCTTAAATCCTCACAAATTTATAGATTTTTGATTCTTGTATTTTTCATAACCATGTTCTCTACCACTCTCCATCAGAACAGGATGGTTAGATTTCTCTTCCATATCCATATTTTTCATCTATGATCTCCTATGTGGGAACCAAAGTGATGGGTTACTTTGGGTATCTGTTTTGTTTCTGCCGTTCATTTTTAAAAGTAAGTTTTAGTATTCCATTTTACGATGTGTGTTTATATGGAAGAAACTCTAATGTAATAATCCATTTATAACCCCGACGAATTTTGAGGGAAAAAATTCATTTTAAGGGGGGTAGAATGTAACACCTTGAGATTTTATGAGATATATTATTTTTAACTTCATTGACGTCTTCAATTATAGAGTACCCCATGATTGGATTGTACTATGCGCAACACCGTATTAGCTTGCAGTACACGCAACACTATTCTTTGCTCATGTTACACACAAATTCAAGTTCGTTTTGTGAAAATTATTCTATGCAACATTAAGTATAGATTTTGTTTAATGTATAAATGAAATAAAGTTTTATTATATTATACGCAACACCAAACAGAGCTTTCACTACACACAACCTTGACTTGTCTTGCAATACACGTAATCAAGACCTTCTTCGATAGCGTGTGTAGTATGCAATACCAAGTTTCACTAAACAAGATATTATTATTATAAACTAGCCATTATGAATAATAATACCCACTTTTTGAAATTTTATTTTTCAAAATGGAATTCATTTTTGGATTCTGAATATTGAAATTATCCTTATGTGATTTTTTGATATTTTTTTGATAACTTTTTATTTTTGATGAATAGTGAAAACAATAGGTTACTATTTAAAAACTGACTTTTTATTTAAATAATTATTTATTTTATTTAAATATATTTCTGGTCAAAATTAATACATAATACCTATATAAGTTCATTGTAATTCATTGGAGTCATTTTATAATAATTTTATATATATAAAAATTTTATTGAACTTTTCACCGTCTTTTACCCACATCCAAGGAGAATTTGAAGATTTACATAAAAAATAATTTCACCGATTCTGAGAGTGTAATTTCAAAAATCCAAGAGACATGGTTAATATCAAGGAGTAAAATGTGGTTCAATAATACAAAAATAATTTTTGGTGAATAGTAACTTTTTACTTTTTTTAACCACAGTTAAAACTAAATAGGGTAATTAAGGGTAAAAATGATATTATTGTTACCCTAAACCATGTAATAATTCTATTGGATAATTTTAATTCAACCAAAAACATCCTTTCGAATAATATATGTCCATTTAAGTCCCCTTGGATTAGATTATGACATTTATTATTATTTTATTTAAAGAAGAGTTAAAATAGTTAAAATCAATGTTTAATAATTAAAACATTTTTAAAATATTGATATAAATAAGATAAATTTTACTATAAATATTAATTAAAAAGATAAAAATATTTACCACATAATAATATTTTATTTATTATTTTTAGACATTAACTAATTTAATTTTTTATGACACAATGATGGTGGAGTAATTACCATATTAATGAAATATTTGCTTAATTGATATTATAAATACCCAAATATATGAAATTTCATACTTTTTATGAATTAAATTAATTTTATATGTTAATATGACATGTTATAATTGATTTAATAAAATATTTTCGAACTAATCATGCTGTTATGATTTTCACAAAAATCAATTACCATATAGTGTCAGAATTGACATAAAATTGTTTTCAAAAAAAAAATTATATTATTAATAGTAATTTTATTCCTAAAAATATATGGTTCGGCCAAATTACTTAGATAAGGTTATATATATTAATAATGGACAAATTGGGGTTCATTTTTCTTGTGGTAGTATGTTTATTAACCATATAGTGTAGAAAAACAAGAAGACACGGTAAAAGTAAAATTATTTAACTTAAAGTTAAATCTAAATGATAAGTATAAAATAGTAATTTAAACTTGTGTAAAAACTATTGGTTGATGGGTTTTCGACCCATCCCTAATTTACCTTCGAAATAAATAAATTTGGAGCTATTATAAACCAAATATGACATTATTATAAAATAATATTTTATGTTTTTCCAATGGTGCCCCTCTCTTACCTTATAAAAAGGGCACCCCTTCCCTCTTATCATCACACCCTTTTGAGCCTTTAAACTCAGACAAACCCTGACCATTACTCTTCTAAACCTATATAGTTAAATCATAGTGGTTCTGGTCTTCTCAAAAGACCAATTCTAGTTCCCTAAAAAGATGGTTAATGGAGATGGTTCAAGGAAGAGGTAATCTCTTCTACCGACTCTTTCTAGTTTCATTGTTCTTTTACTTCCTCTTATTTAGTTTTTTCAATATTAATTAATTTCATTAGTATTACATATATACTGAAATGTTATTATAAATAAGAAAAAACCAAATTTCACCTTCTATACAACCTACGGAAAATGCAATCACCACGCGCGCGTACGTAAAGAATACTATCTCCACATCGTGGTGTAATCATTTTTTCCACCACTACCTTACATGGATGGGTATAATGGTGTAAATAATAACTATATATGATTATTATAACATCATACTGATTCTATGATATTATAAAATCCACTCCAATTCCATTCAACAAATATGGGTATGATATCATCGCTCATGCATCCGTACGCATTACCGTCTCCACGATGCAATGAGATTCATTTTCCATGTTAACAATTCAAGAATGACTATAATGTATATATAATTAGCAATCATGAAATATATTTCATAATAATTATACTGGATTTATTTATATATATATTTATTTCATCTACCTAATTCCATTCACTTCATTAAGGATACGAAAAACAGCGTTCATGCGTACGTACGACCAAACGTCTCTATGAACGGTGTGTTTCTTTCCATTTATCGATCTATTATATATATATATGTATATTATGAAGATATATTATATATAAATAATGTTTTATATTCTGTAATTATGTAATCATGATCTATGTAATCATATTAATAATTACAAGTCAAAACACAGACGATAAATGAAACGATTTTACCGAAAACACTACATTAACTTGGAATTGACAAATGAACGGATAATCTAAAGTCGTAAGTGAATCATATATTATATCATAAATATTATTATGCTTTTGTTACAATTTAATAATATTTTTAATCCCACTATACAGGAGTCTCAGACACATACAAAAGAAATTGGACATAATGTAAGGGATAACTATTCCAATCTCGTTCTTATACATGATTGTTTTTCTTAACTATTTACTGGTGTTATTATTATCATCCATGGAAATGTTTTTTAAAAATGTTTTCATGTATTTTTAATGTCCATTTTACCCATTTTTTAAATTTACCACATATTATGAATGGAATATTACTTTTGGTTACCACATGAGAAACTTTTTGACTTTTCTGAAAAAAGTATGAGAAGAATGTTATTTTTAACTTATACAGTGTGAACAGATTTTTACGGTTTCATAACGTCTCATTTTTATGACACTTACTCTACAAGATATTATGACTATTTTCAAAAAAAAATTCTTTGAAAATTGCATGTCATTTTGTGAATGGAAAATGATATTGAAGAATAAAGGATATTTTCATCAAAACTTCATTGGAAGTGTTTTATCAAAAACATTTTCCATGTAATATGACATTATTTCATATGTGTATGTTTCCAGTATAATGTATCTATGATTTACATGGTTTTACTTTTATTATGATGAAATATACATTTGTTTTATATGGATTTTGTGATGATGGGAAGATGTTTATGAAACCCATTTTATTCTTTGGGTTATGATGACTGTTTTATGTTTCTTTTGAGTCACAACTAAGAATAATTTCATTATGAGATGGGTGGGACCTATATCCCCCTTCAATTCATTGGGTAAAGATTTATATATCATGAGATGGACATTGTTGGAACGGTAAGTTAATCTGGTTCAGTGATACATGACTAGAACGGGGACTGAACATGATTCAGAAAGGGACATAGTCCACTAAGATGGTCTTGGCAGTAATTACATGGCTACCATGGAAATAATATCATGTTCTTAATGGTTTCCAAAATTACATGTTTTATTCCCATGCTATTTTATCATGATTTATGTATCTATGCGTTATGTACTGCAATGTTTTATGTCATTGCTCAAGATTTTGATGATTAAATATTATGTTCATGTTTTGAAGTTAAAATGTTTATGGTTTCTTTTATTACCTCCATGATTACCCTTACTGAGCATTTGAGCTCACCGTTTATATGTTTTCTTTTCCCCAGGATATAAAGAAAGGTTTTAGGTATGAAAATTGAAGAAAGATTTTTATGGGAGATGTTGAAGATCTTTCACCAAGATTAGAAGATTATATTCCGAGTCTACAAAGACACTAAACTATTAGGATCCTTTGGTGTCTATTTTTTTTATTTATTAGATATTCTACAAAAGTAATGTAATATCTAGATACGTCAAGATTTGTGTCTCTACGTTTTTACTATTCATTAAAAATGGAATGTTTTCAGAAAACTTCCAAAAATAAACCCTAAGCTAATTTCGATATTAAAAATTCAAAATGGATGTCCATTTTGTGAAATAAAAATTTTAAAATATCAGAAAGTGTTTTTTACTATTTATAATGGCTATTTTTGTTGGTCGTGGTGTGTAAAAACTCCACATTGCATACAACGAACACTACTCCATTATTCAAAGGTATACGTTCAATGGATGTTTGGGGTGTTACAATAATGACCTCTTCACCACTGTAATCATTATTTGGGTTACTCTAACCCATTATTCTTTTTTTGGGTGTTTTGATATTGAAAATGGTTTTTGAAATGTATTGAGTATTTCAATATCATGAAATGATTTTTGTTAATGAAAATTAAATGTTATTAGTAAAATGTAAATATTTTCCATATTTTATGTGTTATTTTTATATAATGGTACTTTGAAATTTTAAGGCTTGTTATGTGATAAACAAATGAGAGGTGGTTACATGATAAACCAAATGATGGGTGGTTCTATGATAAAACAAGGATAGGTGGTTACGTTATAACCTACAATTCATGGGTATGAATGTTGATCATATGGATATTCCACTTAGTGATATGTGTTGAATTATACCGTATGATTATTCCATTTAATTATGTATATGTCAGAAGACACCTTAATATGTTATATGTTTCCTTTTATGGGATTTATGGTAATCATTTCGTTACAAAAAAGGGTAAGTAATGACATTATATTTAGTGATGTATATTTTTTACCACATAAAGGTGAAAAGTATTACTTTATGATAATTTATTCATGTTTTTTGATGTTATCCCAAGACTAGCATTTTTGATTCTTTACATATCTCTTAATGATATTTTTATGCCCATCCCATGTTTTTAAATTTTTTCATAGGACATTAATAAGAATAGAGTCAAGGATGGGATTAAGGAAAAGTAATTTTGTTAAAACATGTAATGTGGTCATGTTTTTAAATGTGTTTTTGTTTTTTGAAAAAATGGATAGTTACTGGAAGTGACTAATTTTAATATTAATGATGACAGGTATATGTTATGATCTATTTCTCTAAAGCACTGAAGATGAAATGATCATCGATGTTAATTAATTTTAAATTATTGACTTATCTCATGATTAATAAATATTTAGGGATGTGGCCTTATATACTATATTTTTCATTGGGTTTTATTATGTTATAGTTTAAATTGTTTGTAATAGAATATTTTGTGGTTTCCAACTTTTCCCTTAAAAGGGAATTGATTATAAAAAGACAATTTTCAGTCAAAATGATAATCATTAAAAAAATATCAAAACCTCTAAAAAATACATTTGTTTATGAGATTAAAATATTATCTCATATTATAATAAAATATATGTAATTTTAATGTTATTTTCTATAATATGGTGAATATTTTGAATTAATATTTGTTCAAATTCCTATAGTTCCTCTCTCTTATATTATCAAAGGGAACCTCCTACCTCACTTCTTCAAATGAAATTGAGCATCAAATATCATCCATAACCTATCCATTTTTATTATCAACTTCTATCAAAACATTATACAGGTTATTTTATTAATCAAAATACCAAAACAAGATTATTTAAGATGAGATATATTGTGAGCTCTCTGAAGATATCTATATCAGTTTTATAGAATCTCTCATGATTATTTCTTCTTATATTACACCTCATGTGATGTTACCATTGTAAAGTAACAACTCCAGTATCACCTATACACAATGATGTTATTATGATTTTGGAATAACCATATTACCTCTTTTATTCATCCAATAAAATACAAAATCACCACACATGTGTATAGATGGCCTACTATCTCTATACAATGGTGAAATCTATTTTTCATAACTATATTACTCGGATTGGTATAATGAATAAAATAATCAATATATATAATGATTATAACATGATAATGATTTTTATAAAATTATATATATGTACACCTCTATACCATTTGTCTTTGAATGGAATGATATTGTCGCTCATGTGTAAATACGGTCAATAGTATCCATTACACGATGTGATTCATTTCACATCATCACCATTAGTTAATGATTATAAAAATGTATAGAATGAAATATATGATACTGGTTATATTAATAACAATATATTAATGAAAAAATATATTATATATGAAATAAATGGGACTTATATGATAAATAATTCATAATAAAAGGAAACAGTTAACACCCAAAAGAAGAGAAATAATGAATATTATTAACAAATCAGGGATTATATGATAATATATGATAACATAATAAGATTGTGGTTATGAAATTATTTAATAACATTATTTTATCTATTATACATGATATTAACATATGTATGAAGAAAATCATCCCTAATGTAATGGTTGATTTCACAATCACAATTTTTGGGATTCTGCATACATAAGTATTTACTAGAGAATGTTTATCGTTCATGTCCATGATTCATAACATTCATTTCTATATTATTTTTACTATTATTATAAAAAATATTAAAGTCATTTTTACCCATGAATATTTTTTTAATAAACTGAATGAATGGATTATTTTTTTCATTTTCCATACAAGACATTTTTTGACTTATTCAAAAAAATATGAGAAGAAAGTTTTTTAACTTAAATATAATTAATGGATTATTCCAACTTCATGATGCAGACATTATTGGTAACATTCCCTAAATTATTTCAGGGTCATTTTTGATTTTTTTTAATATAGTATGTATTTTAAGATGATAAAACATTTTAAAGAAGAAAGGATATTTTTCTAAACATTTTTTTTCAATATACATCTCAAAATTACTTTCCATCGATGATAACATTAGTTTATGTTACTTATATTCTGTAGGGGATATGTTTCAATAGAATCATTATTATTTGTTATCTAAATGGTTTATATTTTTCATCGAATGATATTTATGAAACCCATTTGTTTTTCATCGGTTATGTTATGATAAAATATTGATGAAGTTCATTAATTTAATGTGATCTCAAATGATTTATGTTATTGTAGAACAAAAATTTATGATTTTTATTATGTGGTGGGTTGGAACAATATCTCCCTCAAATGAATTGGTTAGTGAGTTATATTTCATGATATATACTAAAATGGTGTTAGGAGTGAACAATTACTTCTAATATTGACATGGGAGTAAACCATGACTACTACGATGATATGGGGTGTGGACAAATTCTACTATGATGTTCTGATAAGATATGCATTGACTACTATAGAAACCTTTTTATAAACTTATGTGTTTACAATAAATTCTATGTTTTATTCCAATGTTATTTTTTCATGGATCATGTTCTTTATTTCCATATAATTTCTACTTCCAATATTTATTCAATGTTTCCAGTTTATTATCAATGATATGTAAGTTATAATATTTTATTTTTATGATCATGTTCACATACCTTATGCAGATGATTATGTTTAAATATATCCCCGGTTTAACCTTATATAGCATCTGAGCTCCCCCGTTTTTTATGTTTCCATTCCCCTTTTTTATGACGATATGATTTATGATTGATGTATCTAATAAGGATTCCATTCAAGAATAACCAAGTTGGATATATTATAACTCACTTACATGAAAATTATTATTATTCCACGTTTCTAATGGAAATAGAATAGTATGGTCTTTGGGAATCTATTTGCGTAATCTATTATGTATACCAAAATTTTCATGTAATGTTAAATTTTTAAAAGTAATGGCTATTATAATAAAATTCATGTCATTTGTAAATTCATTATTTATCCCCATTACCTTAAATATAAATATAAAAAAACTCATATTATGATATTATATCAATGATAAATAATTTTTTTTTATTTTCTTCAAATTCAAATCCTACAATTTATATATTTTATTATAATTTAAAAATATAAAATGTAGTGAAAACTATTTTTATTGGAAAATGAATTTTTCCCTATTAATTGTTATTTTCTCTATAAATAACAAATTAAAATATTGTTAAATATTTATTATCATAAAAATATATAATATAGGAAATAAATTAAATTTTAGGGTAAAATTATATTAGTAAATTAGAAGTACTTGTTTTTTTAATACTCAATGTGCTTTTAGTTTTCTAATATATATATATATATATATTTCATAATTCTAATTGAAAAATTTATAAATCAAAATTCTATGAATTAATAAAAAAATTATTATATATTTTTTTCTATAGGGTTTTATATGGATCATGATATTGAATAAAGAATATATTTAAGAGTTAAAAATTCATGTCATTACATTTAAACCACTCTCAAATAGTAATTTTTCCTCAAAATTTTATTACATGGAAGAATGAAATAACAATACATTTTTATCATCACATAATATAATTCACATGTAGAGTTCACAAAAGCTATTATTTTTATTATAGTGCATTGACTATATGGGTTGTATTGTTTCTCAACACACTGTCTCTTCGATACAATATTTCTTCAGGTTTTTCATTATATGGAAGGTCATGTAATAATTTTACATCTTTCTAGCTCATTACATTTCATGGATCTAGAATGAACATCCCAAATAGAGATATGTGTAACACATTAAACACATGGGAGTGGTTTTTATAATGTTATATTGGATGGGTTAGAACCCTAACATGATCAAGGGTATCAAATGGACTTGATGTATCTATGGATCAACATCCATTTCTTCCCAACTATCATAAAATGCATATATGGAGATATTAAATGGGACACATTTTCACCAAACATAAAATTAAAGATCTCCTAGATGTTTATATGCTTTAATATTTTTCTGAAGTTTTAATACATTCATATATCACTTAATTGTATTTTATGTTTTCAAGGGACAACCAATATAGTTAAGCCCGAGAAAAATAATATTCCTCATGATTTATTTTGATTTATTCTTATAACTATATATAATAGAATTAAAAAATAAAATAATAAAGGACAGAACGTGTAATTTATAATTAAATTAGGTATAAAATTAATTACATTTTCTTCTATTTATTTCTTCATTGTCAAATGTGGTTGGTCGTTGAAGTCAAACTATTATTGTGAAGGGGTAATTATTGGTATATTCCATCTTGACAAGTTCCAAACATGTTCTAAGTGTCACTCAACATCATGAAAAGGTTATAATAATACTAGGGATTAATTCCATATTCCTTGAATCAATCATTGTTGATTGTAACAATATAATCACAATGGGGAAGGTTGGATTCTACAGGTTCTCTAACAATCAATGAGGAAAGAGTAAGATGAAATATATTACAAAAATGAGGTCCATTATTGCGAAAATATCTAGGCTGAAGGAATACTATGTAATTCCAAATATAATGCACAACAATTCTTATTCAAATCATAATTTATATGATTCACATGTGTGTGAATTCTATAGGCATGTATTTATAGAGATGGGGTCAAAATATTATTTTAATAAATTTTATTTAATATTAACCTATCCCACAACATACATCATATATAAATAACAATAATATTATTATTTCATAAATTTCATTCATATAAATTTTTAAATGATTAAAATTATTTTCCCAAAATAATAAATAAAAATATTTATTAAAAATATTATTCCATTCCCCAATACCACAACATAGTCTTATTATCCTTCTAATTATTTACTACGCCATGTATAATGTCTATTTATTTAATTAAATAATTAAATATATCCTCATTACACATCAATGAATAAGAAATTTCGATCAACAAATTAACCAAATTAAATTGAATTCCTCGTGCTTTAGAATAATATTGTAATATACTTATTAAAATCATGTAGGATTTAAATTATTTTCATGGATAGGCCAATTGTGTGATCTTCTAGGCTATTCTTTTAGTGTCATTATGATAATATCACAAAAGTATAACTTTTGTATCCAAAATCATCCCAAGGAACCTATAAAGAAAATATTTAATGTTATAATGAAATTGAACCTTAAAAATTCCCTTACATTATTGAATAATAAAACTTTCCTAATATGACAAATAAAACATGATTCATAGCTTCTGTCATCGATCTATATGTGAGAATGTATTTCTTTGGAATTAAAACAAAAACAAAATTTTAAACCATCATAGTAATACACTTAATCATACTATAATTTTTTGAAAAAATCCAAAGATATTCCCTTATAATGGAAGGGACCACGCCTCTCTAGAATTAAAAATTAATTTTATTCTACTTTGTATTCACTCAACATATCCATATTTCCTAGTAATTTATATAATCATTGTTTAAAAAAAATATTTAACTAAACAATTTATGAAACAAATAAATTATAATCTAAATGTAAAAGGATCATTCAACAAGTACACTGTTAGGAATATTCAATTTCATAATAATATAATGGAATTATAATTAGTACTTCCATTTTTATAATCTCCCTTATTGAATATTACCAAGGGAGAATACTATGAGTATGTTTATGAATGTCCTATAAGACACAAAACCCAAATAATTTTTTTTCTATTACCTATTATAAAATATCATCTAACCAAAGAATATAGGTTTGTGTAATACTATCATATCATTTAATATATCTCATCATATCATGAAACATCTATTTACATTTTATGTATATAGTATTTATAAACAACTATAAAATACATTATTTACAGAATGATAATTAGGATGTTATTATAAATTATGTTATATTTAATCAAAAAGAATATTAAATGTGCTTAAAAGTATAATAATACTTTTATAGAGAACAAACATCTCCAAAAGACTCCAACATTCACAAAATCATCTACTAATAATTATATGATAATTATCTATCTCATTATATTCTTTCATATAGTAAGATAAAACAATAGTCATGATCCCTACCATGTTCTCTAACTTGGATTGTTTTCTAAATTCAACATCCCTTCATTGATATATATACTATAATAGATGAAACATTAAAAGTATGTGCTTAATACTTTTTTGATTCCTTGTCTCCTTTTCAAGAGCCAACAATACAGTATTATGTCACAACAATAGAAATGTATGTTATAGCTACATACCTATAGCCACTGCCTTATAGGTCATTGGAAATAATATTTTATAGAGAAAATTTAATTAATCATTCATGGAAAAAGATCTGTGTTTCTATTTTTCAATATGCATAATGATATCCTCTCCTCCTCCTGAGATCTATTACCCCGATCTCTGAACCATCTACATCCCTCACAGTGGAACCCTCCTCCTGACGATTCCAATGAATTCCCTCTCTCATGTTTCAATCAACCTTTGACATCATAACCCTCCTCCCTGAACTGTTGACCTCTCTCATACTATTAGCGATGGCCTCTACACTGTGGCGTCCTCCCACGACAATACCACCAATCACTTCCAAACTGCCAACACTTCCCTGATACAGTCGTCCCCAATCCTCCACTAGAAGGCCTCCTATGTAGCTTTCCTACCTTTTTAGGATCACCATCCTCCTCAGCAGGTCAGCCCACCTCATAACCCACAGATGTTATTTAGGGTTTTAACACCTCAAAGTTTACTCATGATTATTTTCACCAATGGGTAGAATTTATATATTTATGGTATTTTCAGTGTTTTATAATATCAAATCATGGAATAAAATTTAGATACATTTCTGTTATTCAAATAAGGTGTGTTTGGGTGTTACGGGGGTATAATCATCACTTGATGTCCATATGTGTTTTCATGTAAATGGTTTGTACTATTTTTTATTTTTAATGCATGATCATATGAAAATTATGATATAAATGACAAATCCATATAGAAGTTCCATACTGATATGTATTTATTATACCTTGTTGGGGATCCTTGGTGTGGTTTGAGAATATAATTATATTTTTTGTAAAATCTCATACATGAGACCTGCTCAAGGGTGATGGATGAGTATAGGGTAACTATACGAGAGGGGGACTTGGTTTTTTAGGTCATATCTCCACCATATAGTTATTTTTAAATTTTGTAACTGATGAAACTAGTTTGTGGTCCTCTTGATGTATGTCAGTATGTTATTATATGAGTTCATTTTTTTCTTAAAGAAATATGTATTTATATTGTTATTGGTTTACCACAATAGTAATTCTCTGAACATTCTATAACATTTTATGATTATTTGGTTATTTATACATTATTGTGTGTGATGATACTAATATTATAGTCTCATCATGTTGATTATGTACTCTCACCAACAGTTAAAATGTTCTGCCATATAGGTAGGTACACCAGATGTATTATTAAATATTTTACATGACAACAGTTTGGACAAGGCGATGCCAATGATTTAGAAAATGTTTTCATTTTTTTTGTTTTTTTACTATTTGGGGGATTTAGTTGATAATTTTTTTGTTGGTTGTATATTAGGATATACACTGGTTTAATGCATCAAGAACACCTATACAGTGGAAACCCAAGTCACCTAGGGTATAGTTTTCCTTATACATTTATACTATTATGATTGATATATTTATCCAGTTATAATTTTTAGGTTGAGACTATTATTTCTTGTTGGACTCTTGGAAGGTTGTGTAAATATAATTTGAGTTCATGAAACATACTTGAAATATATTGATTTTTCGACATGTTCATGACTACCTGTCAACAAAAATTTATTTTAAAAAGTAAAGTGTGTTTACAAAGAGAGTTATATTAACTAATATTTTTTGTCATGTTTTTGAAAAATTAATTTTAATGTGGTTTAGATTAATGAAAAAATAATAATTATATGAATTTGTGTTTTTTAGAATAACCTATTGACATTGTATTAATTAAAAGAATAAAAAATAATGGTTTCCACAATTTTTTTGTTTGATTTATGATATCATAATAATGTTTATATGATATATAAAAACCCTTAGTTGGTTTGTTATGATATTATATTCCTAGTAGTTTGGAGTATGGTAGATATATATTCGTTATGGATTGGATTTTCCTTTGAGTGTTTGGGTTAGTGGTATTCCCTCATATTGGTGGATCTTATTGGGGTTGTTCTTGATATTTTGATATAAAACCCTCAATATATGGAATTTTAGTTATTTTTGGTCGATTTGATATGTATTTAAATTAGTAACTCTATTTTTAGATCTCTTTAGGGGGTGGATGGTTTCATATTATTAGGGGTGAATGTGTGGGGTTTGGTTGTTATGGATGTTGTGTAAGAGAGTAACCCTTAAAAAAAATTTTATAAGACTTGTGGTTTTGTGTTTTAGAAATGATATTTTGTTTTGAAGTAAGGATTAAAGGTAGTTTCATGTTTTTTTTTGTAAAAATACAAGCTTTATATTGTGGCGTCATGGGTTACAAAATTGAAATTTTTTTATTAACAGATGATTTTGAGTAAAAATTCATCAACAAAGAATCTAATTAAGATGAAATTATGTTCGCATTTTAAATTTGATCAAGTGGTTGTTTCCCCCATATTATGTTACAAGGCAAGTATTTTATGGGTAAAAAATAATGACCAATCCCTATTTTTCACTTTTATGTTCTGATAAAAGTTTTCTTTATTCCCATATTTTTGTGATTTTTGATTTTTAAATATGAAATTAATGGTGATGTTTGACAAATGTGATTTATTAATGATCATGTTATTAATTATTGGTATGTACTTATCAATCTGAATATTATTCTTTCATTGTTGGTTATAGATTCATTTATCATTTATCATGTATAGTAGAAACACAAATCATATATATATATATAAGGTCATTATATCTTATATATATTCGAACTATTTTGTTATAGGTGGTTTCTTATGATGAGGCTAGTTCAATCCACCAACATCAAAGAAAAAGAGTTCAACATTATATTTGTGTATGGTTTGTTGCATTTTTATTCATTGGTCCAATTTTAATTATGGATTTTTTTATTTTTTGGTTCTTTATATTTTTTATGTTCCTTTTGGATTTCTTAAGGAGGATTAAAATAATCGTTAACGAAGGCTTTTATTTGAATGCAGAGGTAGGAATATACAAATATTAATTTCCACTATATATATAAATTTACTCAATGAAATATGAATATAAATATATTGGGGAAATGTGGGATTATATATAGATAAGAAAAAAGCATATCAGTGTATGTGTAAATGGGTATATGCAACTATAATCATATATCAAAGGACCCATTTGATCATAATTTTCCATGAAAATATGAACATATGAGATATGTTTCTTATATATATCTTATGTTCCATATCCATGCAAGTGGAAGAATTATGATTCGAGTTGTTATCATCAAAAGAAACGCATCTTGAGGTTGAGGATTGTTCCCACTGGCTCAACCTTTAATTTCAATTATATAGTTTGCAAATTGTTTTAAACACATTTTTCCATAATTGATTTATTTTTTTAAATAGATTTATTATTATAACAATTAGGTTTTTCAAGGATTAATATGAATATAGAACCTTAAACTATTTATAGACATTGTTCAAAGTGGTTAAAAATTATAGTAGTTTATAGATACTAGAAGAAGAGATCTAAAAACTATACCTTTACCATCCTTATAGAAATTCATGATCTCATTAAACCTTTGATTAAATTAATCATAAAAGACCCCTACATAATTTAAGGATCTATTAGTTCTAATAGAAAGCATCCTCACATCTTCTTTGGTATGATAGAAGTCACCTATAATATTCTTCTTAAAATATTTCATAAGGACTGGTGACAACATATCACACTATTGGAGCTGAATCTATAATGATATATAATTCAATTGTGGGCCACTCATTCCCATCTAACTAGCTACATGGAATATGATTTTGTATCCAAGAAGTACACAATGATCTTAAAAATAATTGATGATAATGGAATAATCTTATGGATTCTCATTCCCTATCCCTCATTCAAATCAACTTCTATATTCATTAAATCTAGTGAGATCACCCTATGATAACGATTTCCATTTAGATTAGCTTTTTTCCTTTTCACAAGTGATCGATGAAAAAACTTATTTACCTTGGTTGGTTAAACATCATATTATTAATTAGAATATAAAACACATACATGTACTAATGAACAACTTTATGAAACTATCATACTATTTTGGCTATCTTAGTTTGAAAAAACATGCAGCAAACCTTCCACGTAGGTTATAAGTCTTTCACGGGTGTGATGGGTTCTTTTTAAAGGAATGGGGGATGGTGCATGGGGTGAGCAGCCAGTGAATGGGGTGTGGGGGGTGTGGTGGGGGCTATGTATGGGGTTTGTCCAGGGAGGGGTAGGTCATCCAGGGGAGAGTGGGGGATGTCAAAGGGGAGGGGGTGCAAGGGGGATTTTTAGGTTGATTTTCAAGGGAGAATGGAAGGAGGAAAATCTATCAATGCCAATTTGTATACCCCACTGAATTAATGAAGGGTTCCTAATAACATAAAATCTAAAATTAGACTATGGATAGAATGTTGGATGGGTTTTTGTGTTTCATCCATGATGTAGATCCTTAATTCCACCTTTCTATATTATTTTTCATGTGGGAAATAATTTATATAATACACCTTCATGAATCATATATTGATGTCAGGTCAACAAAATTTTGGATGGTGACATTATTGGAGGTGTTAAAACAATCTATCAAAGGGTGTTAATACATACCAAGATATATTGGTGTCTAAAGCACATCTACAAGAACAATTCCACCTCCATATCTTTGATCTATTCTAGGTGTTGTAGGGATGGGTATCCATTCATTTCTATACATAAAAATTACAAAAAACCATTTCACAATTCCTCGACGTATGCTATATGGATAAATTAAATGTTTAATTTATTCTCATATGAAGAGTTCCTAAATAGAATAAATATCATTGAATCCTCCATAGATTACAAGGTAATTTCATATATTTTATTTTTAGGTTATTTCATCCACTACAGGTCGTATTTTCATGAGGTTTTATTAACCATGGGACTAATATATACCTAATTTTAGACTTCTCCTGCAATATCTATGTGCTTGAAAAGAATTATTGTATCCCACATTTGTTTCCATAGTCTTAAATAAGGGAAAGAAAACTCAACGTACATTCCCCACATTTATGCATACATATTCCATGAATGTTCTTGGCATGCTTTGGTGTAAAAAGAAACCATGTACTCAATTAGTGTTATATACATTATTCAATCAATGATCCATACCACCACATGGGAATAATTATAGGTGTACACCTCAAAATCTTCCTACACCTATGCAACATGCCACATTGAAACAGACATGGAAACAGTAATGTGTAACCCTAATATATCACATATTGTCACTTATTTCTCAAAAAAAAAGAATATTTACTACATGGGTTGTTCAGGTGATTGAGATGGGGGAGGGGTGTTCTTGAGAAGTATGATGAAGCTATTCCCAAATTTTAGGCATAAAAATGACATTGTGTTGGTATAAAATATTATAAAACAAATCACATTAAGTGTAATAATTATTTTTGGAATGGTGGATTTCCAATCCGGGGTCAAACCCTATTCTTTTCTACCGACCATGTACTTTATGATAATGATTTATAGTTTATAGAATTTTTAGTCTTCTTTAAAAGTTTAGTGACATGCAGATCACTCTCTAATCAGCGTGAGACTTCTCATTCATCATGGTTTTAATTTGAAGATCTTTTTCCCTTAATTTTAATACACTTTCCATCATATATTCTATATGAGAACAAATCTACAGTGTGAGGGATGAATTTATGAATCCCACAAAATCATAGTATTATAACTCCTCTTCTCTAGGTGTAGATAATTCCAAAATGGAATTAAATTGTAGTATTCTTCATCTATCATTTTGATGAATTAGTGAAATGCTTTTTATCTCAAGACACCACTTAAACAATTGAACCATATATAGTAATGAAATTATTTTTCCCGTTACTCCTTCTTATTAGCATATATAATTTGATCCATCTCATCTATAATATCTCTAATAAACTATCAAGTTATATTGATCCTATAAACTAACCCCTTTTATATGAGGGATGTAGGAAATTCAAATTCTCTAAAATTTTCACAATAATCTAGTAATTATACATGGTTTTCATATGGTCAATCATCTTCCTATAAATAACATAAATTCTCTAAATATTTCAACACACAGATATAATTTTTAACACTAAAATGTTATGGTATTTCATTTATGGTTTCCCCAAAAAAATTAAGTCCAGACCCCGATAATTCCCTTTTATATTTACTTTAAAACATAGCTTTATCTATAATATTTTGAAAAATATTCGTTATCCAAAGAAGGTATTTTTTTCAATAATGAGATCTATGAAATTTGGTTAAATAGAATATTTAATTCTCAAAATAATTTCAAAATTGTTACTCTCATATCCGAACATGGATTGGTGCTTCTCTTATCACTACATACCACTCATTCTAGAAAAATTCCAATTGAAATTCTTATCACCGCACTCATTTGGTGGTTTCTGTTTTAGATCCAAAAAATCTAACACCCAACACACCCAACAGCACAATGCATATGTCCTCCATCATCTCTCTTTAACACACCTAACAAGAGTCTGCCTTGGTGAAGAACATTCCCATTTTTGACCTCCATATTTTTCAAAGGTACATTATAATTATACTATGGTGATCAACCTAGAAGGGTATCCTCCAGGTGCTCATTTTGGCACCTTTAGTCCGTCAAAGGGATTTAGGAATGTCTTATTCATTGTTATTACTTCGACTAGGGACTCTAAAATGGTCATGATTACACTAGTTTATAAATCATTTAAATGAAACATTACATCCATGAGTTTTATCATGACATTGTGAAAAAATAATATCCCTTTTTATCCACTATGGCAATGGTCCATATCCTCTATGGGGTGGTCTTATTATCTTGTTTGAAACTATATTTCTAAGTCCATCATTAGAATTTGTTGAAGACATCCACTATTTCATCACTCAATATGACACATATTTCACATGTTATGTCATGTGTAACTAACCTATACCAAAACTGAATGTTCATGAATAATGCTTGGTTCCACCTCTCACTAGGATCTTATTTCCCCATCACAAAACCACTTTGTAGTAGCGTTGTGTTCCTCATTCACCACCTAATGCTAGTTGCAGTTGATAATGATCCTTGGTTATGACAATAAGAGTTATCTTCTTAATATCAATTCTCTCTATATTATTCATGATATTTTTTTAGTTATATTGAATTGATTTCACATACATAAATCGTGAAATAAAATATATTATTTTAATAATTGAAATGAAATGATTCATGGAGTCTTTTTTTGACAAATTGTTCTATCAACACTGGTGTGTTCATTGAGAGATAAGATGGTCCAAATAAATGTGTAATAAGACCAGTTAAATTAGTGGATACTGAGGAATTTGTATGTTAGAAGTTCTAATAAAGATAGATCATCATCCTAACCCTAATCTCAATTAGAAGGAAAACAAGCATCAAATACCATTTACAAAAAATTATTAGTAGTTGTTATGCACTCACCTACCCCTAGAGAAAACACCATCCCATAGTAATATCTAAATCTAAAACCCAATACCATGTTCCAATCATCACCTCTCTCTTGAAATTAGAAATTTTTCTCAATGTGGAATGACTAAATAATACAAATTGAACTACACTTTGTCATAGATTATAAATTACATGATATATTTATATCTTACACATTATAAAATCACAAAATCTGACGTCCTCCAATGATTTTATTGATGATATTTCAACACTATGGTCTTCCGATTCACATTTTATTCCAAGATAATGAAAAAATTACTAAATTAGAATATGAACATTAAGAAATGTTCTTTTTTTTCGTAACTATTGATGCCAAAAATTAGATGTTTTTTCATAATGACTAATTTTAGAGGATCTATCATCTTCATATAATTGACTTCTTCCTCAAATAGCTTATAATACATCAACCAAGACCCAAATAATATTAAATTTGGATTTCATTTCATATTTACCCTTAACATCTGAAATAGTCGCACAACCAAACAAGCACCTCTAGTATTTTTTTACAGGAATAACTAATGTACACTCAAAATTCTATCAGATTTCGAATTTGACATTGTGAAATGGATTAGAAAAATTCGGAGGTATGATATCAAGAATTACTATAGAAAGCATAAAATCAATTTTTATGTTGTACATTTTTGCACCAAGAATTTTATATCCATTCTAAAAGTTGTCAACTTATAGGCTTCTGAAGTGAACTTTCTATAATATACCTATTATTTGATTCTTATAGAGAGTGATGACATTAACTTTTAAAGATATCTGATATTTACTCACCATGTAATTTTTTAAAATATAATTCCAAATGAGGAATATTATATTTCTAATTTCATAACATTCTTGATGGCTCTATGGTTTTGAAAAGAGGGTTCCGAAATTTAAAAATCTAGCCCAGTTTGTTCTGAATCAAATCCCATTACAACTTTAAGTTTATAACTGATATTCAGTTTCTTTTATGTATTTTTGAAATAAACACTACAATAAAAAAACATTTTATCAGGATTCTTAGAGTTTTAACAACCTCACCACAGAACCTCTAAATTTGTCATATTATCCAATGAAATCTAAAATTGGGATCTAAATGCTATAATAAAAAATAGATAAAAAAATTATACGTATTAACATAGAGATTTAAATGATTTTGGAACCTAATAAAAAACTATAGTATGATGAAAATACCCATAATACAAATAAAATTATTTATGAATATGATGAATCTCCTTTCAGTGCATTGGTCTTGGTCCTCTATACATTCCCACTGATCCCAGACATTTTCATTCCACCACACAACAATTAAAATAACCATATTGTATCATTTCTAGATTCACATCCCTCAAAACATCATTCCACCACACTGTGAAATTTATATACATATATATTTACCATAGGATTTTTTATCATCCAAATAGGTTTCATAAATTCATATGTTAGTCATTGGAATGGAAACACCACAAGAGCCTTTTGCAATGTGATACTAGAAAATAAAATTCTTTTTACCGCACACAACACATAGAAATATTCCAATATTTTCCTAATTAAATGAAACAATAGGATTAACCTACATTAATGTAGCTATATTCATCTACATTCTCTCCCCATTTTACATCTCAGAATGGGGTGTCGAATAAAAAGTTAGATCATGTTAACTACTCAGTTCAATAAGATCATGTGCTAGTTCCAACACCACTTTATATTCCTTTCACTAAAAATGTATGGGCTCTAAATTTCAAATTGATACCACAGTTTATGTTTCCTTAGTATTTTTATGTTTTTATTGTTGATTAGCCATTGCCTCCAATTATTTCACCCCCACACCCCCAAATCATCTAATCGGCACTACATTGAAGTTAATCCAGGTAGGCCCATTCTTTTTCAGTTCAAAAGTGAAAATAACCATCCCAAGGCATTCCATAAATAAGTAATTATTTAGTCAATAACTGCATCATTTCTTTTGATTTTCAGTTTGTGAAATTTTCTTACGTTCTTCCAATCAAGTGTTACCATACACGAGACACTATTTTTGAATGGACTGTTTTTTGGTGTTGATTTCATTTGTTGTGTGATTATATAATTACTGAAACTATTATATACATTATGCCACATTGAATTATCCTCAATCACCATATGAATGTGATCCTAAATCTACTATGTTATCCACAGGTTATGAAATTTTTTGAGTTATCATTATTCAATCAAGATTATATATCTCTATGTAAAACCTATCAATGAGAGAATAATATTATAGGTATCTGAAAGATAGAGACATATAAATAATTTATATTTTTATATGTAACAATTACTATGTAAATAAATTACATAATATGATAGAATCATAGAGAATAATGTATAAGAAGATGGAAGATAACGACTCCAGTAAGCTTTGGGACTCCAAGAGGCTATGGACTAACCCTATAATGGTGGGGCATTGTCCAAGAGGGAGGTGGTGCAGTAGGGGAGTCCAATAGGGGTGTAGAAATGGGTTCCAACAAAGATGGTGTAAGGGGTAGTGTGAATTTTTGTGTGTGCAAGGGGACATGGGCAAGTGATCTTTAGGGGAGGAGTACCATGGTGGATGTGTAGGGGGAATGGTTGTGTGTGTGGGTGTCCATTAGGGGTAGAGAAAGGGGTGTCCTGTAGGGGTTGCATGTGAGGGGAGGGGGGGTGAAATGGGGGAAGTATGGGAGAGGGGTGGAAGGGGAATTGGTGTGTCGGGGGTGGTTTTTCACTAGGGTATGTGTAAGAGGAATGGGTGTACGGGGGGGGGGGGGTGTTCAGTTGGGGTGTGTAGGTGTGCAGGGGGTGTGCGAGGGGAAAAGGGCTACAAGGCGGTGCATGGGGGATGTGCAGGGGTGTGAGGGGGGAATGTGTGTGTATGGGGTTGTCTATACAGGCAGTGGGAATGTTGTTTGGGTTGGGTGTCTATCTAGGGGGGGGGGTGCATGGGGGTGGGGGTGTGTAGTGGGGGTGGTGGTGCAAGGGGGAATGGGTGTGCTGGGGGGGGGGGGTCTAACAGGGTGGTGCAAGAGGGTCCAGAATGGGGAAAGTGGCTTGTAGGTGTTCATGGGGGCTAAAAGGGGGTGTGTGCAAGGGGATGAGGGGGTGTGTATGGGTTGAAAGGGATGTGTCAGGGGGTTGTCTTTCTAGGTGGTGGGGGGCTGTTTCCTGGGGGGTGTTTGACTTGGGGGAGCGGGTCTGCCCAATGGCTGTTCAGGGGGTGTTTTCGGTTCGGGGGGTGTTATCTAGGGGGTGTCAGTCTAGAAGGGGGGGGGGAAATGGTAGTTTCCCATAGAGGTGGTGTAATGGGGTGTGTGTAAGGGGACATCTATGTGTGTAGGGGGGGCGTAAAAGGGGAGTGTAATGGGGTGCAAGGGGGGCTATGCAGGCAGAATTAAATTGGGAATGGGTGTGTATGAGGAGTCTAGGAGGGGGTTTTTTGTCCCTGGGGGGATGTTTTCAAGGGGTGGGGGTCTGTATATAGAGTTTTTGAGAAAGTAGAAGGGGGTTGGTTGTCCAGGATGGGGGGGGGGGTGTTGTGGTGGTATCCAGTATTGGTGGTGAATGGGGTGTGCAGGTGTGCAAGGGGGTGTGTGCTAGGGGACAAGGGTGTGTGAAGGGGGTTCATTGTGTCTGTGTGTAGGGGGGTGCAAGGGGGGATGTGTAGGCGATGGTGATGCAAGGGGGAATGTGTGTGTAGGGGGTGATAGGGACCAACAATGTCTGAACGGTGAAGGAATGTTTTTAAATGTGAAGGCCTGCATCCACAGTTAAAAACCGTGGCTATAGGTTGGAAGACGAGGTCCAAAACCATGGATATAGATGATGAGTGATTTTAGATTTTGCTAGGGTTTTCAAACTATGGCTGTAGGGTTTTATCTTTTCCAACACCACCCATGGTTGAGTAAATTGTGGCTATACCCTATTTCCCTAATTTAAAATAGTGGCTATATACTTATTTTAGAGTTGTGACAATATACTATAATAGATTCCATAAATCAATGAATCACACCAATAATTTGGATGAAGTTTCAAATCAAAATTATTTCCATATAAATGTTAGAATCCAATATATACTAAGATTATACTATTAAACTAGAAAAAAAATGATATTTATATCTCCTCCATCTTACATATCCTTCATATTGTGTGGGGAAATATCCCCCTTGAAATCTCATGTCTTCCAGGTCAGTCTAGAAACTAGAATACGTGAATCCCAAAATGAAATTATCCTTTGGCTAACCATATACTAAGAAAATATTTTTATATTACACATCAAATTCATTATTTATTCTTCAAAAAACCAGTGGTGTTCTCTATGATCCACTTGATATATTCCTTTCACTTATATATAATAAGAAACATCAATCCTATTAGATAACATTACATATATTATTAATCATATTGTAATTGTGAAAGGGGCCTTACTCAACCTCTATCTCTCATGTCATGTTTGAGGAGACATTCTCTTGGAGATATTAATTCTAGTTGAAATTAGAATTTATCACTTTTTGGATTTTCTATATAAATTCTATTTAATATCTATTCAATGTATTTACCCAGAATATGTTCATGAAACCTCTAAGAACAATTATGTAGAATCTGGTTCCTGAAAATGTGGGATGCTACACCTATGTCCTTCATGGTGATAAACATGTTCAAACAGTCCTTTATTGAATATATGTATAATTCCAAATTTCCAAAAATTAGTATTTCATAAAAATATACTGCTATAAAAATAACTGCACTCTGATTATACATTTATAGAAACCTCTCTCATATAATTGATTTATGAATCCAAACTCTCATATGATTTCATGAATAAAATATTTAATAAACTCGAATCAATTTTTAATCCATAAATGGATTTTTTAAACATGAATACCCATTAGGAATTACATTGAGTCACAAAAAAATCCCATTGGGTCATAAAACATCTTCCTAATTGTTCATATTATGGATTTTGGTTTTGAAATTCTACTGTTATATATCATTTTCATCGAACGATGCAATAGAATGTTGAATATTTTTCAATTAAAACATTGAAATTAGAGAAAATGATTTTTTATATTCAATAACTTGATTTTTTTATCTCTTTAGCCAATACGTTAAAATTATTAATAATTAATTTACATTACATTTTTAGTGTTCTCTCAAATTCCGAATTTTATCTATTATGGTTTGCATTATCTAGAGGATTAACTAAACCCTATAGATTCTTTTTATATATGAAATCTAACATATAATTCATGGGTAATTTTTATGATATATATATATTCATATATCTACTACCTTTTGTTGAAAATATGATCATCATTTTCCAATAATTATGAGCCACCAAAAATAATGAAAACAAAATAATAATGAACTATTTTACAAACTATCAGGTGATCTTACGTAGTACTTGGGAATCAAGAACAACTTCCAACACCTAGAATGAGTGAAATTTTTGTTTTCCTAAATACAATATTTATTTAGTATTGAATGAAATAATTTTATTTTCTCTACTAACATTCTAATTGAGGTTTTTCTTCATCTCATTGAATATATAAATCCATGAAAAAATAACCTTTTTATATATTGTGTCATATCAGTTGAAAAATGATTTCACATAGTTTAACATATAATGAAATTATGAATTCCCCATGTTGTCTATTTTTGTCTTCAATTATCTTTAGCAAACTCCTCACAAAAGCATAAATTTATTTCAGATAACCAATAATTCTTTTAATATATAAACTCAAATGGTATTACATTATTATGCATAGTTGAAAATATTTTAATTTTTAAACTATAATCTATAATGTATTTCAACAAATGGATAATGATAGATCAATGTAAATCATCAGGTAAGCCACTATTTTCATAATTGTATTGATCATCCTTTCACTTATACTTTTCCATTGTAATTTATGAGGAGTTATTTTTTTAAATAGTTCAATAATTCCCTAAAATTTCAATAATATCATGATATAGATATTCTCCTCACCAATATGATAAATGATTATTTATTATTGATCTAATTTGATTTTATACATCATTCCAAAATTTCCTGAACTCATCAAAGGATTCTGACATGTACATCATTTAGTGGATGAATTTGAATCTCCACAATTTATCACACAATATAATGAATTATGAGAATCCAAATCTAATTAATACTATAAATGGTCTACCAAATCATTTTGTATTAATTATATAAGATTTTTATCCGTTTCACTAATACCACTAAAAATTAGATTGGTCAATATTCTATGTAAACAAGAGATACATCTGTCATGATTTTGTAGCTCAACAGAGTCTAAATACACATTTTGATCGATATTTTCCATGTCCCATTGGTTCACATGACCAAGATAGTGATTTTACAATAGTGCATAAAACGTTTCACGAAAAGACAATTTTTTATTAACTACTAGTATGTGGTTTTAAAAATTTAATACATAAAATCTAATATTAATCCATGATATATCATTAAAATTATATATATGAAAAAATAACATTTATCATTTTTGAACCCGAAATCATAGTCATTCATATCTATAAAATAAATTGATATGATGTTCTTGGTAACTCTAGGTATGTAATAGTAATTCATTAATACCATGGTAACTCATGTTGATAGTATTAGACAATAATCGTTTATAAAAATGGTGTCCAATAATTATCTACGGATTCATTGAAGATACACATCACTTTTGGACACATTATTGAATCTGAATTGTTTAAATATTTTGATACAAAAATTATTACCAAAAGAAACATAAAATAACTAATAGTTAGATATGTATAATTTTTATTTGGTCATATATGTATATGAAACTTTCCAATGGGTTTTCTAGGATCATTATTCTTTAAGTTCCCTAGCATTCATCATAATAAATTTTCATTTTTCCATTTCCCACCGTTTGATCTTCCAATTCATGGAAGGACACTGCCTAGAAATATTAGACTAAGAGTGAGTCATTTGACACAATCTCATTATGCTTTTTATGTTAAATATAATAACTAAAATTTTCATATTACCTATGTCTATATCAACATGGAGAATGATAATGTGGAATTCCATAATTGATTTCTCATAATTTCTCATATTTTAATAATAACTAAATTGGATATGATATGAGGTAGTGAGGTAAAAATTTGGTATATAAACAAGCCATCTAGAGAAAAAAATCCTAATATTTCCAAGAAGTCCACATAGTTTATCATGTTGACCATATATGGCCTAGATCGTGTTGTATGTCCAAGACATCATTTTAATAGTTCAATAGTGATCAAATCTCTATCTTGTCACTAATTCAATATGTAATGATATTAGAGATGAAAAAAAATGAAAAATTCATCCATTATATTATGATGAATCTAAATATCACCTTTCTTAGCTAATAGAATAAAAAATAGGTATCTACCACAACATCCATTTGTTTTTTATAGGGATATATTTCAACCACACTAGAATCAATTACATTTTCCTTAGGAACTATGGATTTCAACACATACAATTTTAGATATTGGCCTGGAATAAAATTCCATTCTCTTCCCCACTGCGGAAAAAATTGAATCAGTGAGCTGGTCTTCCTTATTATTGATACATCAAAATGATAATTTAAATTTTGAGTCACTTTGCATTTATAATGAATATGAAATATTTAAGTACTTTTCATGATTACCAAAATTGTTGCATAATAAATTTTATGACCAATCTCCCACTACTATATGATTTCTGAATTTCCTGCACCATTATACTCATATTATACAATGGAAATGATGCACATTTACATTCTCATAAACCCAATGATGGTTAGTGAAGCTAATTTATGGTGTTTAGATTGGCAAGTAAATTCTAACAACTAGCATAAAGCCCCTATATATATTGAGTGATCTCCCAAATCCCAAAGTCATGTACATATATTTCCTCAACAAATTCCCCAATATTTAATCTGAACCCATAAAGGTCATTAAATACCTAATATAAATGTTGTCAAGTCAACACAGAACATTAGATAGATCTCCCCATTAGTTTATAGATCCCCATAAATTATTGGTCAGGGCCTTTGAATTAATAGCTCCCAATATAAATCTTGTAATGGAAGGCTATACTAGCATCATATTTTATTTAAACTATTTAAAATTTTATCTCATGTTGAAGATAATACTCATTCTTAAATCCAAAATAATGTCAATTTAATGAAAATTTGATTTATTTTATTATCCATTTTCATGTAATATTTATTCATACCAGTGGTATATTTATTCTATAATGATTTATTTTTAATTAACATGTTTAATTGGATAAATATAAATTCAAGATAAATAATTAATTATGAATCTTATAGAAATATATATAAAGTTGAATGATCCTGAGAATTATATAATAATTGTTTTATCATGCTTACGATAAACCTGCTATATAACACAGGAATGAGTGCCCCTATGTTCAGTTAGTGGATCAGGATTGAGTATTACACCCATTAATATAAAAATGTCATTTTTTGGTTTCTATTGTTTCCTAAATAATAATGGTCTCCACTCAGTCTGGATCTCCATCCAATACATATGTATTTACTAAAACAAATATGAGGGGAACCCAATGATGGTTTAAAGGGGATTACTTTAAATAAACCCAAAATACATAGGACAACACATAATAATGATGCAGTTTTGAATCATATGCTAGAATTTAATTTTATTAATAATGATTGAATACCCCATGAAATAAAATAAATTAATGTCACCAACAAATCCAATATTGGTCTACGATCACGATCAACTACAACAAGAACTAAACACACATTTTCAAACTAGCTATAAGTCATTTCAATTAATTATTATTATTATTATATAATTAATTGAATTAATTAATTAAATTTCATTATTAATAATTTAATTATTTAATTTTAATAATACATATGAAATATCATGGAATTTCATCATATCGTAATATGTAAATAATGTATAATCGGAGGCAACATGTTACAAAGTTCCTAATTTTACGTGGAATTAATTATGGATTTATTGTTATTTAAACCATTTCTACTGAGCATATAGACTAGTTTAATGCCACAATTTATATTTTATCAAAATAAATAACATAATTATACATTATATATAAGAAATCCATTGTGTTTATAAAAAAACCCATATGTCAATTAATCTCAAAATATGTGAATTAACCACACCATGCAATAATTATTTAATTTCAATTACTGTGTATTAAATACACCATGTATTAATTAATTTATGCATCACATGTGAATTAATATGACACCATTTTTGTTTCACAAAATTTGAATTAATCAAATAAATAAATATTTATATACTAAATAATTCATTTTTTTAATTAATTAAATCTTCACAACATCATAAGTATTAATTATGCTTCTTATTTTCAAATTAAAGTATGGTATGGTGGCTCGTTCCATGCATATTGTGATAAATAAGTGATGTATATTTTACCACATTGTTTTTGAAAATTATATTACATAAATTCATATAATACATGATGTGTACAAACTCTACATACCATGTTCTCTATCAAGACACATACCACTTTGATCAGTCAACATATGGTGTGTCATAAATAACATGTGTGTTGAAACCATGTTGTGAGTCATGTACCCTAAAAAGCATCCATATTCAGTGAACCTTCTTACACGATAGGTAATCAATATTAACATGAAAAAACCTTGGAACGACTTGATGGATTCACTCAACTAGTTCTTCATGGATCCCTATCATATTATTGGTTACATTAATATGAACAATCAATAAAATCATAATAATACTAAGAACGAATGAACTATAAATTAATGTAACAAAAAAATAAATTGAAAATAATTAAAACAAATAATTATATATTAACTTATGAAATATATTATACAACATTTAGGTTACAAGGTGAAAAAAATTAGACAACGATAAGTCCACATTTATTCACCTATACTTATAAGGATATCTAATTAGTATATGGTTTAATAGGGTTCATAGATTCCACAAATATGGGATCTCATATACAATATACCATTATTTTAAATAGATAATTAATTACCTAATATTGTAATTCATTATTAATTATTGAATGAAGTTTATAATTCTTATCAAACTATTTTTATGTAGGTTCGAGGGTGTATTTTCACTACTGATGATCCAAATGGGGGCTAAAAATCTATAAATGTCATGTCAGTTTTCTCAAAATTATTTTATGTGTTTCACTATGACATGAATCAGTTGTTTTCGATCACACCATAAGTAAAAATTACAATGAGGCGTTTTGGATTCTCTTAGTTCTCTCAAAATTGGAGAGAAATGTTGAGGATCATATACACTCATGAGAATTATAGTTTTCTTGAGCATATCTATGGACTATGAAAATTATCTCGAATTTCGATTTTTTGGACAATAATTATTAGGCTAATAAAATTATTTATTCAGTCAATATATGAGAATTATACAATTATGTATTTATATATCTCGGGTATGAATATAATTTTCTAGAATCCTTGTTAATATTCTATTATACACTGAAATATTCCATTTAAAAATAATAATAATATTATTATTTACTTTATAGAAAAATAAAATGACGACTAATTATAAAATATTTTTCCTAATTACATAAATTAAATATTATTCAAAATAATATTCAGTTCTAGTTGAAACATAACTTGCTCCAATCTTCATCCACATTACTTTGGAGACTATGTATAATATATATTAATTTAATCAAATGAATAAATACAATTTCATTATACACTGATTAATTAATTCATATGACCATCCAAGAAACCTGATGAAATATTATTCCACATTATTCAGAAAAATATGTTAGTATACATGTTAAAATAACATATAATTTAGTCGTGTCTCATATATACACTTTGTGAGTGACCATTTAAGCCATTTTTTTGATGAAATTAGTCTAAATATACTATTGTACAAGGTTCACATCTCAAAAACACACAAAGGAACCCATAAAAAGAATATTTAGCATCATAATGACATTAAACCTCCTATGAACCATTACATTGAAATATAATATCTTTTTCTAGTTATCTATATTCAAATAGGATTCATTGTTTACTTCATCAACCTTTATAGGAGACTCTATTTCTTTTTATGTCTGAAACTAAACACAATCAAACAATATTATTTCCATAGAATTTCACTAGCTATTAGATTCTATCAGATGTCTGGATATATTCACTTTTATCGGAAATGAAATATCCTCTCTCATATTATTTATTAATGTTATTCCACTCATGATACAACTAATGTAACCAACATCACCATAAACAATTATCAACAAGGATTATGAAATAAATCTAAGAACAATAGTCATTATGCACAATATTAATAATAACCACAGAGTCAAAGGATCATTATAGAGGACTAAAGATTCGAATACCTAATGACATATGAAATAAGTGGAATTATTATTGGATGTTTAATTATCCAAACATCACTTCATAGATATTTCAATGGTTATACACCATGATAGCGTGTCATAGTGTATTAGGATCATCCTACGCCTGATAATATGTATTATATTTTTCATATTGAATAATATTATCTCACAATTTAACATTCATTTAAGGGATACTATATTTACATATAATCTGTCTAATTTCTATGGTGAATTGCTATGTAGATTTGACACCACAAGTGTCTTTAGTACATTATCACACACACTATCACATAGATGAATAATTAGTTTATAATAAGAAATTATTTTAAAATAAATAACCATCGGTATACATTATAATTAAATGTAAAATGGATTTTGGATTTTGGGGACCATTAACAATAAATGATCGATCCTTCTCTATCATTTCATAATTTATTTTAAAACCTATAAAATTAATTTAATTATGTTCATCTCATCATTTTGGAGTCCCAAATCTCATCCTTTATAGTTTAATATCATATTCCACCGGAATTCAATAATTGAAATTGTTTTTATATGAAAACTCTACGAGGGGAGGTGTTTATTTGAAAGTCCATGAGAATACCTAGAGAAATAGCTCAGCTTTTACACAGAAGATTGAATTATCCTATTAGATTTTCCATCTATTTAACATTGATATCTAGTGATATATATATTTTATATATCGAATGGATTATATCTAATTATTTAGAACCACATGGAAATCCAAAAATCCTTATCAGATTCAGTGGATAGTGGCACTCTATAAAGCCTCAACACTGCCCTTATATCTACTGTGGTGAGTTATACAAGGGAGAAATATTGTTTGATTCATACATGATATGTTGACTTCATCAAGATACCGAGGAAAACCCAAATTGATTTATAGCTTATAAATTTTTTTGGAATCCGATGATGAAGTCTATGGATATTTTTTCATATTTCCACATTGGAATGGTTAATGGTTTAAAAACTAACATTTGAGTGGTTTCATTCATCCATATCTTGCTAGAATACAGAGGATTGAGTTATATAATATTCAAATTTTATCTTCATTCACTCCCACCAATAATTTTTTAGATCAACATAAATATTCATACATCCAATATATATAGAGGTATCCAAGCATATACAATCATATAAATGATGTTCCTTCAATTTTGTTTTTATGGTGAAAATATTTATATTCCAAAATATATAACTATTTCATTATGAACATTAAACACTAAAATATATTATATATTTCTTGTAGCCCTATATTATCATTATATATTTCTTTTATATTTATGTGATTGGATGGTTGAAATTTTAGTTAGGAAGGATATGATTTAAATACTCCCATTTTAATTCAGGATTCATCTTCTAGAAATCCCTGAGTGTTTGGTCTCCTTCTGTCCTCATTAATGATTGAGTGTCATGATATTAATTGGATAAACCAAAAATCTTTTTATTCTCCTTAAAAATTTGGTAATGTCTTGTGAAATCATTATATTAAATCAATTAAAACATCTAACATTTGATTTTATTGAATTAGATCATGTGTTAATGATTATTTTATGATCTAATTATTAATAAATATGAAAAACCATTCTCTATAGAGATAATATTTCCAAATTATTATAAAAATGATGCCCCCACCATCTCTATATCAGGGATTAATTTAATTTTTAATGAGTATTTAATCAGTATTATACATAAGAAATTAACATATCATTCAATATGAGGACACAACTAATGCATTTTTAATGAATCATTCCATATTTTCAACCCTATTCAACTGAAGGGTAATGTATGTACATGAATAGGGATTAACCAATTTTTTGATATATAATTAATTTTTTAAAATAATTACTTTGAATGATATTCACTACTACCATGAAATCATTGTTAATGTATTTGTCAAATATAAGACATTTCATAATGAAGATCAGTAATATCTTCCAAACAAGATAAACCTATTGATTGGGATTACGGTAGTCGGTTTTCTCTATTTCCCTATAGAATGTATCATTGATAGATCTATTGATATTCTAAATAAATGAGATTAAATAACATAATAATAGTACATTATACATCCCAAATTAAAAATAACACTCTTTTTTCATAAACTATCTCCTTTCCCACAGACTTTAACAAAATATTCAAATGTTCTTCCATATCTTCATTACCTATTCAATTTTTATGAATATAATCTATAAAGATAACAAAAAATTGAAGAATAAAGTCTATAAATAATCTATTCATTATATCGAGGATGATATCAAGAACATTTCTAATTACAATGTGAATTACTATAAATCTGTAGCATCCATACCATATCCGAAATTTTGTTTTTGAAAAATCCTAACTTATAATCCTTAACAAAAGATATATAGATCAACGGTAAATTTTCATAAAGTATTACTTTCCTAAAATTTTATCAAATATATCATTGATATGGGGTAGTGGATACTTGTTATTTACAATTATTTTAAAAATCTCATGATTATAAATGTGGCGATGAATTAATGTATCTATTTTTTGACAAAGAGTTATCCTACACACAAAAATAATGAATTTTTGTATTTAAAACCCATTTAAAAATATTATTTTAGTTATTTAATGAAAAACTATAATAAAATGGGATCTATTCTAAGAATAATCATTTATATATGAAATAATATAATTATGAGATCAATTGACAACTCAATATAATGGTCTTGTGTATTGATAGATATTTTATATAGAAATATATTAGTGTATCCATCTATAATAGGAAATATATCAATGATGACTTCCATCATGATCATTAGAGTTAATATTTCTTCATTATGAAAAATCCAAAAGAGTATTTTTTTTATTTGAGTCTATATAGAGTTTATAATCCTCATTTTATTAATTCATGATAATAAGATGATTTGGTATATGAAATTTGATTTTTTTTATCTTAATTATTGATATGTGATTTATATAGGAAACGATGAACCATGACCAATATTATTTTGAATTCAAATAATTGATTAATAATTAGATGTATAGGATGTATCCTCCCATAAATGAAAATTAGTTTAGATTATTCAATATTAGATATGAAGATTTTGTCACCTGGGGTATTTATTGATATTTAGTTATCTATAAATTTATGTGGAGATTCCAATTTCATCGATGTATTTCGCAAACTAAAATAATGTGATGAATAGAACCAAATAAGGTATTAAATAATAATGAAAATAGATCACTTGTATTTTTCTTAACTTCATTATAATTTTCTACCTCAGTAATAGTGATTTTGAATGTTGTTCTTCGATCTCTCAATTTGGGAGGTTATAGGGGAATATTTTTTTTCCTTCAAATGATGTTTGGGGAATTGATTTTCCAGGTCATTGGTGTCCTTACCCATGATGAATTTTAGTTTTAGTAGATCTATATTTGAGACTATTTTCCCTTACAATGTATTAATCAGTCTCTTATCCTTAATCATAATGTTATGGGTTTGGTTCCCAACATTACCACAATAAAAATCCTCAATCCTTTGATATAATTATTTTGGTGCTTCCATCTACACATTTTTTCATGTTTAAAACTAGTGAACTATCCCAATATGTGTCTTATAATAATTGATTCCATAATACTACAATGTCATTTTCATTTCCCTGAAATATTGGGAGGTATTAGCTTCCATATCTACATTGGGAGAACATTGAGCTATATATTCACATCTACTGAAGTCTCTTATTGATAACACTATTTGTATACAAGGAATTAAATTACTACGTTATCAATTCTGCATCAGTATTAGAGATGAAACTTAAGGCGTACATCAATATTCTTATACAATCTGTTTCATATGTTCTAATATATCCATATACTATTTTCTTCAAATCCATGAATTACCTCCCAATTTATTGAAGATTCAAATGAAATTTGCTAGAAAGAAATTTCCTCTTAATCACTTTCTATTTTACATGGTCTAGTTTCTTATTTTTTTGTGGTATTCTAAATGTGACTCCACCGCTGTTTAGAATCAGCTTCTAGATGTTAGACTGCTCTGACGTCCTTCTCATTTTCATAGAACTAGAAAACCAAAAATAAATATTCCATAGAACTGATGAACTTTTTTTCAACCAATGGTTTACAATATCTACAAAAATATTCTGTCTATTTTCTTATAAATTAATTTATTTATATTTTTTCTTTACATCATGTGTTAATTTAACGAATAATACACAATTTTTCAATAAAATGATATAGTTTTATTTTTATTAAAATTATTTTCTTATAAGTATTTATCTAATTGTGTAATTTAAATATTTTATAATTTTAATGTAACAAAATGTTTTTCAATATTTTAATTGACACACCAAAACTAGAAAAGGATAAATATTGGAGAATATTATGAAATGATTGACTTTCCAACCATGATCATACTATTTATTATTGATGACAATATTTTTTCAAGTATTATTAATGATATATTTTTTAAATAATTTTTTATCGTATAATTTTATCAATTATACTGCAAATAATCCAATTAATTTCATTATAGTCAATTTTATGGTAAAATTTGGTAAAAAAATTAATATTTTAATTTAATTTTTTTTAAGAATATTTTTCATTTTGTTTTTTTGTTTTCAAATTAAATTAATTTCTCCCACATCACATCCTGTAATGAAATCCTGATATCGGACTCCACATTTAGAATCTATAGTTTCAAATTTTGTATTTAGGCCCCTATTATTTTTTATCATTAACAATAGAATACATGGTAAACATTTGTCACTTATATAAAGGTTAATAATTTAGTTAATGTTAATAATAATTCTATAAAGACTAATAATCCCCCTAAAACATTTATATATTTTCATGGATAACTATTTTTAGACCCTAACAATAGAAGTCTAAAAAATGTGGTAAATTATTTCTACCTCTCATTTATATCAACCATAAAATAATTTTAATAAAGAATAAAAGAACAATATAAATTTATTGTTTTTTAATTACTCTATTTTGTTACTGTTAAAATGAATTTATGTTAGGTTAAAAATTCTTACATAAAATATAAATTATTTATATCAATATAATTTATTTTTAATTTTTTTATGAAATAATTTGATTGTTTATTTAATAAATTCTAACAAAGATAATATCTGGGGAATTCAAAACAAATTTAATGCTTATAAAATTTCTAAATTTATTATTTAATGGGCGGGATAAACTGGTCCAAAAATTTTAAAGATCAATATAATATTATTGTTATGTTATATGGTTGTATATTAAAATTGAATTTCTCTCTTGATATCATTGATGAAAATTTAAATTAATATTTCCCAAAATTAAAAAAAAATATATATTTTATAATAAAGAATAATGTATTAATTGATTTAAAATTAATAAAAATAATATATTTAAATAAAAGAATGGTATATGGTTGAAAATATCATCCATGGTGTATTTTGTAATGACCCGTGTTTTGAACCGAGTTGAAAAGTGGGGGAAATTTAACTTTTATAATTACTGAACTGGTCGTTTTTAGAATCAGGCTTCAGAATGAGGTTCCGAAGGTTTTAACCCTGCATTTTAAAGTTTTTGGGGTTGGGCTAAGGCCTGAGGAGGTCCCCATGTCTCTCGAGGTGTTTTGAGTGTGTCGTACCTGAAGGTGGCATGTTTTTAAAGGAATGACAGAAGGCGCACAGTTGGCGCATGACCACCCAAACCGTGCGGCGAAAACGTGTGGCCTAAAATAGGGAGGCAGAGGAGTCTACACATCTTGTGCACTGTTTCCCCAAACCGTGCGGATAGGCCATGAGTGGTGCCCTGGGTTTCTAGTGGGGTGTCGCGCAGTTTGCGCACGGTTTGGCAAACTGTGTGGATTAAACCATGCACCATGCCTAGGTTAGGGGTTTTAAGACATTTAAAATGAAATTATAATAAAATAAAAACCTAAACTAACACTCCCTCACCCTCAGTCGTCCGAGCCGCGTGACCCACATCCAAGGAGGGATCTCCCTCAAGCCACACGCACGCCTCCTCTATGGCCTCCACTTCTTTATCATATTCCTGCCAATTTATGGAGGTTTTTTCATCGAAACATCAAGGTAATCTCTCTTCCCTTGTCTTCTCCCCTTCTTGGCCGAATTTAGGGCTTCCCATTTCCCTAATCTCATTCATCCGTACAACCTATTTTTAGGTTTTTTGTGGATTTCAGGTTTTCCTTTGTTTATTTTGTTGTAAGGGGATGTGGAAGGTCCCTCTGGACCTCGTGAGTGTGCACACGACATCCGCTGCCGAAGGCGAGGTGGATTGCAGTTGTTTCAAACTATCGGGTTGTTTCTGAGGTAAGTGTTTTCTACTGTTGGTTTTCTCTTAGCTTCCAATTAATGTCTTTAGTTGTTTTAGAGGTTCTTGTTTTGTTTCCCATAGTTTGTTGGACCTTTTGAGATGTTTTTTCTTTGTCGGAACTTAGGCGGCTTGCTTGAATAGTCATAGGTACTTATTTATATGTACATGGGTTCCCCTGATATGGGTATATCCATGCATGGCTGCGAAAATACACGTAAGAGGATTATTGTCCCCATTACATATATAAAAGTTCCCACGAAGGTGAGAAGAGACATGCTTATGTGTATAATCATATGTGTAAGGATCCTCTTGCGCACACTCATGGACATGCAGAGCGTGTGCGTAGAGGCTAGGTGTCCTTATACATATGTGAAATCACATATGCCTCGTGGGGGACCAGCAGCTGAAGCTTTAGTTAGAAATCACCAAGATCCGGAGTGGACGAATGGAACCACCTTGAGGTAGGGTCCCTCTCCTACCTTTTTAATTAATGTGAAGTTTAAATGAGTTAATTTATACACAACCTTAGTACATTTATTCTTGATGTTAGTCTTGAGTAAATGCTTCCGTGAAAATCGTGTGAACATCAGGAACAAGATAAAAGAGGTTGTTTTTCACTAAACTAACGATTTAATAATAAAACCTCTCGATCAGAGGTGCGCTGTCATCAAGATAAAAAGTAGTAAGTAGATATTTATGCTTTCCTACTTTGTCTTTCCTTAATGATGATTACTGAATTTTATGTTTGGATGCTTGTTTCTTCTTTGTTCAATTTTCCCAAGTGGGAAAATGTTATGTTTCCATAACGCCTCACTTTGCACTTGAACCCTTGGACTATAACTTCCCTTGAGATAAGGGGGTTAAATTAATTTTTGTTATATTTGATTAAATGAGATGGTGTAATCTAGGTGTAATGACTATGAAGCTTGAATTATTTATTATCATGCCAGGTTTGGGCAACCAGATGGAATGACCCTCATGGGGAACCCTTGACCAATTTTCCATGTTTAGGAAAATTGGATAAAATGACTTTGAATAGGGAACATGAACTGAATGAAAAGTTGAATGGGTTGGGTCGTGAGTTTGATATGGTTATTTTGAGCGCATAATATGTAATTCCTAATGTGTTGTTTGAAATGCATAGGATGAACTGCCTTTTTCTTTGTGATATAAAACTGATGATGAATGTGTAGATTATGAATGTTGTATTTTTGTTTGAAATGCATAAGATGTACTGCCTTATGAATTCTAACAAAACCATGATAACATTTATAAGAAATTATGGATGGGAGGTATTAAAACCCTATTCCATCTACTTTGAACGATTATGGATGGGAGGCATTCATACCCCATTCCTTCTACTATGAATGATTATTGATTGGAGGAATACATAGCTCATGCCACCTTACTTGAGTTTGGGTGGGAGGAATGTCTACCCCATACCAGATTTCATCTCTATACGTGTATAGAAGGGAGGTATTTATAGTCCTTGCCCGTTGACTTATAGGGTCGAGAGGAATTCGTACCTCGTTCCCACTAATCACAAATGATGGAAGGGAGACATTCATAACCCTTTCCAGTTGACTTATAGGGATGAGATTCATTCTTACCTTGTGCCCAGTAATCATGAATGATTGAAGGGAGGCATTCATACCCCTTTCCAGTTGACCTATATGGATGATAGGCATTCATACCTCGTGCCAACTATCATCAGCTAATGGGTGAGAGGCATTATTACCCCACTACATATTTTATAAATATTTACATATGTAACTGTAGTGGCATGATCAGACTGATATCCTTGAAATGAGCCGATGGTGGTACAACCATTAGGTTTCCTTGGAAAACCTGGATGCGTTTTTTATTCTATTTTGTTCTGCTTATTTAATCCAGCTACACTTGCTCACTTTTTAATTATTATACACTGTCTGGTTTGGGTTAGACACCGTTGGTGCCGGCCTACAGAGATTTATATCTCACACCCTACTCGGGCCGCCATTTTACTAGCGTACCTGAGTATACCTTTCTTGTTTTTAGGACCTAGGTTGGTCACTATGTTGCTTGTACCAGGGGATAGGAGCAATGGACCGAGTGGGAGCTCAGGATGCTCAGGATAATTCCCGTTGAGCCTTAAGTTTTTTCTTTATTCTTTTACATTGTATTGTATGAATGCTGTATAGTTTCTTGTTTTCACATTGTATCATTCATCATCCCAGTATCATGTAAACTGGAATTGGCCACATTTTATAAAAATGATCAGTATCTATCTTCTATTGCAGTTTTTCAGTGTTTATCTATTACTGCTTCCACAATTAAATGTTATTTACTCTGATAATACCATTCTGTTACTCTGATATGAGGGTATAGAATTCTTACAATCACCTCCCAAGTCCCTCACTACTAGTCTTCAGCCTCTGGTGTACGGGGTGACACGATTGAGGCCATGTGGCGGTCGGTCCAGCCACCGGTTCGATGGTGAGCTAGGCCGGGGTGTTACAACGTGGTATCAGAAGAGTTTTATCTTCTAATTTGTTTTACTGTTTGGGAACATTAGAAACATATATGAAGGAATTGGAATTTGGTAATGAGTTGTGTCTGGGATTGTTAACCTCGTGCATAGTGAAAAAAAATTTCCTCGAAAGAAATTATTATTTTAATGATTTTGATTATTACAGTTGATTTGATTTCACCGTTGGATGACACATAAGTTTTCTTGTTGATACTGTTGATGCAATTCTGGGTCCTATTTTTTTTGCAACCCGATGATACGAGGGTATTCCACCTCATGCGTCATATAGGCACATTGTTAGAAATCACATGCCATGCCATCTATGATGCATCAGTAATTACTTATATTGTGATAGGTATTGTGGTAGTTATACTATGCTTCTAGGATATAGCAGGTTCGATGTTACTGCTAATGATAACATGCTATTTTTGATTAAAAAAAATGAAATTGGTTTCTTTTTCTAAATTAAGTGATTGTGGTTATGACATGAGCCACTTTTTAGTAGTATTTTGTATGGGAACCTTATAGCTGGGAAATGGTAACCTGTGTAATCAGATTTCTGAAAAAGGGCTGCTAATGTTTTAATTGTAAAATGGAATTGGTTTTGATTAAAGGGAGCCAAATGCGAAACTGTATGGTGTATGGGTGATTTGTAGATTGGTAGGTGGCCACCCTTATTACTGGATCATTGTATTTGATCATGTTAATTTATGAATTATGATCTATTCTGTTTAATGGGAGCCAATTGTCAATTTATGGAGTGTATGGGCGCTTCATGGGTTGGTAAATGGCAACCCATAAGGAATGTAATGGCAGTATGATTTTTGTGATGTTTATATGTGTAAAAGCTATTTGATTTTGATATGAATTGTTTTGGCTTGTTGGGACCCTAGTAGGTCACCTAGTAGTTAAAAGGATGTTTGTTGAAACATTCCTATTATGGTTTGATCAATTTTATAAATTGATCGACTGCCTAGTGAATGTTTTTTTGGAAAGGGGTACTTGATGTGTTGAATTTAATCTATTAAAGTGATTAAATGAGAAATGTGAATAAAAATAAAGGTCTTGGAAAAAGTAACCTGTAGTGGTGTCCTCCGTCGAGACCCCGTGTGTGTTTAGGTAAAGTCATTCTTTTGAGTGCCTTGGGACGGAATCTTACGCGTTTTCCATAGGCTGTTTCCTTTTAGTAATGACGTTAAATGTTAGGATTTGAGCCTGATGAATTTTGCTGGGCGTGACCAAGTGCTTGTGTCGACACTCGTTTTTTGTGAAGGGCTATCCCGTGGTAGGTAGCGCCCTTAGAGCTTATGTGATTGGCTTGTTTGATGAAATTTCTGATGTTTGGTACTGTTCAGGTACTATTGTCCCGTGTAGGACTTCTAGTTATAATGACACCCTTGTTCGAACGGGTGGTCATGCTTCTTTTGATCTTGTTAAGGGATTGAGCATCAGGTAATTATCTGTATCAGTTGGTTGGAAATTCCTTGGGAATGGTCGGTCACCTTGTTGGTGGTTTGACCCTTTCTTTTTGCACATTAATGGATGACTTGAAATGTCATCGTCTTTGCGAATGGTCATATGGGGAATACGATTTTTGGCTGTATCTTATGTGCTTCTGTTTACGGTCTCGGGTCATCTCCGAGTTAGAGTGACCTGAGCATTTGATAATCATGTTTTCCAAATGCTCGGGATGATTTTCGGAATACTCGGGTGGTTGACACGCCGGTCTTGTTTCTTTAGTTTCCTTGTACATTTGACATGGTGATCGTGGCTCGGAAGAGTGATGCACGTTCATTCAGTTAGTTATGAACAAATCTTCTTATGAGAAGCTTGCCTTTCTCCCATTGATGACGCTGACCCTTCTAACATGGGAAGCATTGTGCCAGTGTAGTATAGCGTGTCCTTTCGGGTAGAAGGAACACGCCAAAAAGAACCATCTTGGAAAATGTTTGCGTTTTCTTTGATTTCATTTAATTATTGGTGGTAAGGTTGATCGACGAATGCCTCGTGTGGGAAGAGGCATCGTGATCAGTTGAAATCTTGATGCATCAGTAGGTGAAGCCAAGTTTCTTCATTAGAGTCGACTCGGGGTGGTTCGACTGATCTCCTTTCCAGATTTTGGGTATAAATAACTGGAATCCATTTTCAATCCTCTTAGTGTACTCTTCTCTGCGATGAGCTTGTCCCCTATCTTTTTTTCATTTTGGATGCGCTAAGAGAGCGTCAATCTTACGTCGTGGTAATGTTTTAAAAGTCTGTTGAGCTTGGTTGGTTGTTCCCTTTCGGTATTGCATGCTGCATGCGTGGTTTAATTCGTGGTTTGATCATTGAGACATCACTGAGATTCAGGTATGAGATTTTCGGTGAACGTCCTCGTGGTGAGTGTGAGATTCCTTTGGAGAAGGCGTCATTGCTCAGCTTCTAAAACGCCGACCATCTAAGCCGTGTGACTTCATGAATAGTCAGCCAGAGCGGCTTGACTCTTTTCGACATGGGTATAGAGTTCTATGGGGAAATTGGTCGTTTGATCGTTTTAAAATCATGCTAGGTGCGTTGTTGGAATGCTTAGAGTGTGATTATGAAAGATAGTTCAAAAGGTGGTGGATATGTGGTTTGATTCATGGTTGTTTAACGTGAAAAGTCTAAGGTGGGAAGTACCTTTGATTAGATTCTTAACGAGACGATGGTGAGATGGTGACTCTGGTATGACGGGATCAGGTAAGAGTCATCTTAGCGTTTCGGTTGGAAAATGAGCGTTGGATCGGGTGTTGACGACTTATGTGTTGTGTGCTTAAGTGGATTATCATGGAGCGTTGAACGTTTGGAAACATAACGTGACCATTGAACGAAGATTCAAGACCCTTGTAGGTTGAATGAAATGTGCTATGTCCCCGAGGGACTCTTGGGGACTAGAAGTTCGAAGGTGGGAAGGTTGTAATGACCCGCCTTTTGAACCAGGTTAAAAAGTGTGGGAAATTGATATTTTTCAATTACAGAACTGGTATTTTTATAATCGGGATTTAGAACAAGGTTTTGAAGGTTTTAACCCCTCTATTTAATGGTTATGGGGTTGGGCGAAGGCCTGAGGAGGTCCCTGAGTGTCTCGATGTGTTTCGGGTGCATCTTACCTAAAGGAGGATGGTTTTAAAAGGAATGACTGAAGGCGCACGGTAGACGCATGACCTCCCAAACAATGTCGCCCAAACCATGCGGCCTAAAATAGGGAGGCAGAGGAGTCCCCACAGCCTGCGCACGGTTTCCCCAAACCGTGTGGACAACTGGTGCATGGTGCCTTGGGTGTCGAGTGGGGCGTCGCACGGTTTGCGAACGCTTTGGAAAACCGTGTGGAATAAAGTGTGTGTCGTGCCCATGTTATGGTTTTTAAGATATTTAAAATGAAATTAAAATAAAATAAAAACCTAAACTAACACTCCCTCACCCTCACTCATCTAAGCCGGGTGACCCACACCCAGGGAGGTATCTCCCTCAAGCCTCGCACAAGCCTCCTCTGTGGCCTCCGCTTCATCCTTCGGTTCCTCTCGATTTCAGGAGGTTTCTTTGTCAAAACTTCAAAGTATGCTCTCTTACCTAGTCTCCTCCCCTTCTTGGCCGAATTTAGGGCTTCCCTTTTCCCTAATCTCATTCAGCCGTACACCTTAGTTTTAGGGTTGTTGTTGATTTCAGGTTTTCCTTTGTTTCTTTTTATGTAAGGAGATACGGAAGGTCCCTCCGGGCCCCGTTTGTGTGCGCATGACATCTGCCTCCGAGGGAGAGGCGGATTGTGGTTGTTTCGAGCCGCTGGGTTGTTTCTGAGGTATTGGTTTTCTACCGTTGGTTGCCTTATAGTTCCAATTAATTTCTTTAGTTGTTTTAGAGGTTCCAAGTTTGTTTCCCGTAGTGGTTTGGACCATTGGAGTTTGTTTCGCTTTTCCGGAGCTTAGGTGGCTTGCCTGTATAGGCATAGGTACGCATTTATATGTACGTGGGTTCCCCCGATATTCGTATATTCGTGCATAGTGGAGAATATACACGTACAGGGCTAGTTGTCCCCATTGCATACATAAAAGTGCCTTCACGGGTGAGCGCAGACAGGATTATGTGTATAAGCATATGTGTAAGAATCCTCTTGTGCATGCTCATGGCCATGTAGAGAATGTGCATAGAGGATAGGTGTCCTTATACGTATGTGAAATCACATATGCCTCGTGGGGGAGCATCAGTGGTAGCTTTAGTTAGAAAGCACCAAGAGCCTGAGTGGACGGATGGATCCACCTTGAGGTAGGGTCCACCTCCTGGATTTTTAATTAATGTGAAGTTTAAATGAGTTAATTTATGCACATCCTCAGTACATTAATTCATTTAGTTAGTCGTGAGTAAATCCTTCCGTGAAAACTATGTGAACTGTAGGAGTAAGATAAAAGAGGTTTTTGGTCACTAAACTAACGAATTAATAGTAAAACCCCTCGATCCGAGGTGAACTGTCTTCAAGATAAAAAGTAGGAAGTAGAAATTTATGCTTTCCTTCTTTGTCTTTCCTTTGGGATAATTACTGAATGGTATTTTTGGATGGTGTTTTCATCTTTGTTGAATTTTCCCATGTGGGAAAATTCTATGTTTCCATAATTCCTCACTTTTCACTTGAACCCTTGGACTGTAATTGACCTTGAGATAAGGGGTTTAAATGAATTTTGGTTAGAATGGATTAATTGAGATGGTGGAAACTAGGTGCAATGACTATGACTCTTTCATTATTAATTATCAGGACGGGTATAGGCAACTAGATGGAATGACCCTCATGGATAACCCTTGCCCAATTTTCCATGTTTAGGAAAATTGGATAAAATGACTTTTAATAGGGAACATGCGTTGAATGACATAGTTGAATGGGTTTGGTCGTGAGTTTGATATGGTTAGTTTGAGCGCATAAGATGTAATTCCTTATCTGTTGTTTTAAATGCATAGGATGTTCTTCATTATGCTATGTGATATAAAACTGATGATGAATGTGTAGATATTGAATATGGTATTTCTGTTTGAAATGCATAAGATGTACTACCTCATTCATTCTAACACAACTATGATAATGTTTATGAGAGATTATGGATAGGAGTTATTCATACCCCATGCCATCTACTTTGAACGATTATGGATGGGAGGCATTTATACCACATGGCATCTACTTTGAATGATTATGGATGGAAGGCATGCAAACCCCATGCCATCTTACTTGAGTATGAGTGGGAGGAATGTCTAACCCATGCCAGATGCTATCATTATACGTGTATTGAAGGGAAGAATTTATACCCCTTTCCAGTTGACTTATAGGGAAAAGAGGCATTCGTACCTCATTCCCACTAATCATGAATGATGGAAGGGAGGAATTCATACCCCTATCTAGTTGTCTTATTGGGATGAGAGTCATTATTACCTCATTCCCACAAATCATGAATGATGTAAGGGAGGAATTCATACCGCTTTCCAGTTGACCTATATGTACAAGAGGCAATCATACCTCGTGCCCTCTATCTTCAGCTGATGGGTGGGAGGCATGCTTACCCCACACCATCTTTTTTAAATATTTACATATTTAACTATAATGGCATGATCAGACTGATATCCCGGCAGTGAGACGAAGGTGGTATAGCCGTCAGGTTTCCTTGGGAAACCTGGACGTGTGTTGTTATTCTATTTTGATTTGCATATTGAATCCTACTACACATGCTCATTGTTCAATTATTATGTACTATCTAGTTTGGGTTAGACACTGATGGTGCCGGCCTACTGAGATTTATATCTCACACCCTACTCGGGCCACCATTGCCCTGGGGTACCTGAGTAGACCTTTCTTGTATGTAAGACCTAGATTGGTCAAAGTGTAGATTGTACCATGGTATAGGATCAATGGACCGAGCGGGAGCTCAAGATGCTCAAGAGAACACCCGTCAAGCAATGAAATATTTTCTTTATTATTTTTCATTTTATTTTAAGCATACTGAATTGTTTCATGTTTTCACATTGTATCATTCATCATCCATGTGTCATGTAAACTGGATTTGTCCTTATTTTATAAAAATGATCACTATATAACTTATTATACTGTTGTTCAGTGTTTATCTATTACTGCTTCCACTATTTAATGTTGATTACTATGATAATACTACGGTGTTACTATGATATGAGGGTATAGTCTCCCCATTATCACCTCCCGAGACCCTCGCTACTAGTCGGCAGCCTCTGGAGTACGGGGAGACACTCTTAAGGCCATGTGGCGACTGGTCCGGCCACCAGTTCAATGGTGAGTCGGGCAGTGACATTACATATTTATTCATCAATATTACATTATAGTTATTTCCTTGACCACTAAATCATAATAAACATCAACAATGTCCTAATTATCAAAATGGTTAATAGGTTCTTAAAACAAATAGATATGAGTAAAAAAATAATTTAAAGTTATCCAAATTATATTATATGGGATTATATCAAATATTCCGCAAACAAAAATTAAATAATATCAATTTTACTCAATTTTACCATGAAAATTATTTTTTTATATAATATTTTATTTAAATATAAATCTTATACTCTCCTATCTTGTAAATGGGAACCAACTTTCAACCCCTCCTAAAAAAAATTTGTTTAGTCAAGTTAATTTAATCCATTATAATTCGTCTATATGGATTCACCATATATTTCCTAGTAGCCTTTTTTATATTGTAAATCCACCCTAGTAGTCTTAGGGTGTAATCCAAAGAGGTTGTATGTGGAGAATTTAGAAGTCAAAACTGAACTATTTGATGTTTATTTCTTCTTCAATATCATTCAAATATAATTTGGCCATGATGAAATAATAACATAATTTTCTTCCATATAATTATATATAACTACGATTATGATACAACACTTTTTCATCTCATTTTATATCATATGGTCAATGAAAATTCTACTAATGTGTACGTGTGTGTTACCACCTTAATAAAGACATGTGTTACATTTTCCATGATCACATGTCATGAAGGTTTATAATGATCATTTTAATTTATATACACGATAATAATGACATATTTTTCCTTATTTAAAGATTAAATACCATCCATTTTAATACTATTCCACCCATTGAAAATTTTAACGTTGTTTGTGCATATGTGTGGGAGAACACCCCTACGAAGAGATGAAATTTGTTTTTCCTCATCATATCACATAGATTTTATATATAATATTATTTAAAAATTTATTATCATAATTTTCATATAAGATTGTTTTTAAAAATATAAAACAATATATTCTTTAGTTATATCCCAATCATTGATATACTGAATCATTCCTCATGCGTTTGAATGAAAAACCACCTCCTTGATAGTATCATAGTTAATTTTTGAGAAAACAATTCATGGTTTATAAAAAAGTTATTATTAAAAATAAATTAAGGATTTGTCTTTATTATTATTCTTAAGATCATGGGATAATTACCATGTTGGACTTTTTTATCATACCAATATCATTTTGTACATAAGGGGGAAATAAATTCAAAACAATCGATTTGAACTTAATTGATTATGTAATTAGGTATTTCATGGTAATACATAAAATAAAATGAAACATACACATGAAACAAATTATTTATCAAATAAATAGTTAACATGACTTTGTTATTTTATATGATATGGAATGTAGGTGATGATTTAAACTCCATTAATGCGAAACATTAATTAAAAAAACTAATTATAAATGTTTTAATGATTTAATTTTTAAATATTTTAGGTAATTTTAAATATTTTTATTCATAATTTTAATTTACATATAAAGATAATAATGATTTATAATGTATATTTTATTTCTATTTTGACTTTAATTCAATTGTATCAAAAGGAAATATTTTTGTGTATTTTGTACAAAATGTTTTTTTTATTATATAACAACATAAAAAAGGAATATTCTATTTTTAAATATACATTTTCAATGGGATTTTACAATATGAAAACTATTATTTGATGTATTGTTTGTTTTATAACATTTTATTTTTTTTATAAAATAAAAACATTTCATTCATTTTTTCTTAGTGTTTTAGTTTTGATAATTTTGTTTTAATTACAAGGGTATTTAAATATCTGAAAATGGTTTACATGTGGGTGAAAAAGTGTTTTTGAAGGAATATTTGATGACAAGGTTTACAATTTAAATTTTTTATTTATGATTTGGTAAAGGATAATTATATATTATAAAGGCTGATTATAATATAGATTATATTAATGGGCGATCCTAATTAATATTATATGAATGAGTGGTTCCAATATTATATATAATAATGGTATATCATGACATAATATATAATAACGAGTGATCCAAAAAAATATACAAATCAGTGTTCTTGAAATAGCTCTCCAATGAATTTAGAAATGTTCATTGTCTTCATATGTAAGAAATAGGGAGTTAACTAAGGATTTTTATATGGACCTAGCCTTAAAACATTACATAATCGTGAAATAAATTAATAATTCACATTGAGGATCTTTTCAGGTTTAGTGTTTTTGAGAATTAGGACATAAATTTTACATCTAACAAGATTACAATGTAGGCACTTCTACTCTGTTTCAATTTTTTTCATAAAATAAAATCTCTTAAAAAGAAACATGCCTCGTTCCATGTTTTAGATAGAATGTATTTCCTTGATCCCATCATTGTCACTATAAACCTTTATGTTCTATGGAAAACGTTTCAAAAACTTGGGGTGAGCATAAAAAGATCAGTAAGAGATATAACAATATGGAATGAAAACATTAGTCTGTGTATACAATATAATCAATGAAATCATACATTACACGTAAAACATAAGCACTTTGACATAACTCATGAAATTATATGATTAATGAATAACTCAGAGAAATCATAAGACTTTAAGGTAATATAAGGCATTCATAACATTCTTACATAGGGAGTAACCCTCATGGTTACGTTTTGAATACCCACCACAGTATATTACCAAAATCTCTTCAGAGAAACTTTAGTGTTTAACACCTTAGTGTTACCCAATGAATTGGACAGATATCACGGGTTCACCCTCCCTTAATTTATCAAGGAACCACCCATCTTCATAAACAATTCCCATGAACTATAACATAATCGTGTCACATAAAACATGCATAAAGGAAACATAAAATTTCCATATTTCAATCACAAGATATCAAAAACACATTAATATTATCAAAACATTATCAAAACCATTTTCAATACAAAAATAAAATAAAATTAAAACTTGGTATTTATATTTCATTTAAAAATGAAAATGTTATGGAATTTAGAAGAATCCAAAACTCAAATAATGGTCCCTGTGGCGGAGAAGTCCTTGTCACCACATACATAAGACAAAAACATTCCCTTTTGTCACTTATTAAAATGATTTCTATAAAAAGAATCATTTTGAATAAAAGTTAATGTCAAAGGGGTTTATACACCGTATAAAAGAATGTTTTGTATAAAACAAAATATGCCTCAATGAAAGGAGATTGAGACGAATTCCCTTACAAAAATGATATCTTTAGATTAAGGATAAATAAATAATGTAATTATGTGTGAAAAATATAAATACACCCAATATAAGTGGATATTAAGTGTTATAAAATCATAGGTAATCCACACATATTCATATCATGACATATTCAAGAAGTATATTTTTAACCCAAAGAATTGTAATTGGGTTATGAAGTTCCCCTACAAAAATTCAATAGCCTAACGACATCACATTTAAATTAGGAAAATGAGTTTATGAGAGAGATATGGTAAATCATCACTTATAAAAACAATTTAAATAAATATGTATATATAAGAACATATCCAAATATAATAATATGTAAATTAAAACACATATAAAAAATTAGTCTTCTAAAAAGTGGAGGGTGAAAGGTTCCCTTATAGATTTGGGTAACTTTTTGAAATGTACACCCCATGAAAGAAAGGGTCATACAATGAAGATGTAAATTAATATAAATTAAATTATACTAAAAAAAGAATACAATAATGGGAAGTACATACACCAAATAAAATAAATATGTGGCAAACAATGGAGATCTCACAGAATCAAGTGTGAGATAAGAAATTCCTTATGAAAATTCGGCAGCCAAACGACGCCACTTAAAACATCCAAAAATGGATTAATGATATGAAATAGGGCCTCTCATAATATGAACATAAAAGGAAATTATTATTGATATATATATCATAACCAAACATAAAAGTTAACTTAAAATACTTGACATGAAAATAGAACTTTGAAAATGACAAGGGTGAAAGGATCCCTTACAAAAATTCGGCAGCCTAACGATGCCACTTAGAAATTATTAAAATTAATTGATGAGAGAAATTGGGGGTCTCTCATAATATGAAAATAAAAATTAAAATTGGGTGAATATAATATAACATACCCAACATACGAAAATGGAGCTTAGAATAAATAACCTAAAGGAGAATACATGAAAAGAAAGAGAGAGGTAGGATCTCTTACCTCATGTCTGACTTGCCCTGTTCATTTCTATATAATCCTAAATAATACACATTGTTCAATTAATATTTTATTAAGTAAATAATTTAATGTTTATTATTCAAGTCATATCACATATTATCATGTTATAATAATTTTTTAATTAAGTGAGTTAATATCAGACGTTTTTTTCGATGTTCGGTGTATGAGTCAAAAATAAACCTGTTTGAAAAGAATTTCCCATGTAGTTATAAGTACTTAAAAATGAAATGCACTGTTCCATATCATTTGTATGTAAAAATGAAATGCACTGTTCCATATCATTTGTTTGTAAAAATGAAATGCACTGTTCATGGAGACTGTAGGCCGTACATACGCATGAACACTACATTCATTTCATTGTCACATTAATGGAATTAAAACTAATTGAGATATATATATATATATTATAATTCTAGTAAAATATATATATGTTATATAGCTCACATATGTTCATTAATTTCACTCTTTATACATTCCATGTATTTCTTGAACGACTCACATCACTTGAGGGGGTGATAGTCCACACTTCCTCAAATGAAAATATCGAATTTGCACAACATGCAAAGCATAAAGGTATGTTTTAAATGTAAAATAAAGAATCATAGTGATGAAATAAATATAATATATATCATATATAAATATAGTTCCATCATAATGGCCACCATGAGAGGTTATAGGAGAATATAGAAAAATCATCATTTCGTGAGGCAGTAATTCGCCATCCACGAAAACAGTATGTTCTTTAATCATTAGACAGAGTTATGTGTAAGTGTAGCTAGAATACTTCTCATAAAATAATCCTAGTATATTGATGATACTTTTGTTGTTATAAAATAATTTAATTAAAAGTTTTTAAGGAGTTGGAGAAGAAAAATAAAACAAAAGAACAAAAGAAAAGACATTGCCTTTAAATCGGGTAACTCCCTTTGGTTTGAACCAAATGGGTGTCTTGAAGAGTTTTCTTCCTATGGTAAGGATTCTAGGATTAATAGAGGTATGTGGAGAGATAAAATGAGCAGATTTTGGTCTATCCAAAGGCTTTAGTGTTGTGGGTATGGGGGTAGAGGTTGCGGCCATTTATAAGAGGGAGGAGGGGCGCTTTTGGAAAGTCTTGAAAAGTTAATTTATTGTAAAATGACTCTCGGATATTAAAAGACCCAAAATTATATATTTAGAGTATAAGGTTATAAGGGTTCTAAATCCATCAATAAAATAGGGTTTTTACAAGTTTAATTCTTATATTTTACCTTATCTTCTCATTTTATTTAAATCGTTCATTGATGAGGTAATCACTACATCACCACGATGTTATAAATAAATTTATTTATTTTATGTCCAAAAATTATAAATGAATTACCATCATTTAGGAAATATTTTTATCATTCCATATAATTTTTATAGTAAAAGTAATCATTTATTTAAACAAAATTATAATTTTTTTACTTAGTAGATACATACTTTGGTTACATTTTCCTTTCTTTAAAAAAATGATAAAAGGTCACTATCAAACTAACGTGATTCCAAGGGGTCCCAAGGTTGGAACAAGGTATTCGATGGCCTACCATGACACCACCAATATCATTAGGACACATGTTGGGGGCATTTTATATTTTTATGATATTATTTTATTACCCATAAATACCTGATTACTAATTAAAACGATAATTAAAGATAATTATCATCGTTAATATTCATAATGTCCAAAAACAAAAGATCCATAATTACATAATTTGGAAATTCTTATTTCAAATATGGAATCCATTTTATTAAATTACAAACCCAGAAATTGCAGTAATTATTTTTAAATAATACTCGTTGTCAAAACCAAAGATGGGTTTTTAAGAAGTAAAATCTTTCAAATGATTGATTTGTTTTTACATACAATTTAAAAGTGAAATTACATAAAATGACAAAAATTGAATTAAATGATAAAAAATAACTAAATTACACCATAAACCTAATTAAAATGATAATATAACTATATAAATAAATTGGATGAAGAAGCAATTTTGAATTAAAATGCATTATTTTTTCAGTATTCATTGAAAATGAATATTTGTCAGAAAAATACAAAAAATTCACCCTAATCTATATTTGATACTCCAAATTCCGAAATTATATCAATTTTACCATATTAAAAACATATAATTTTCATTAATTAATTTTATAATCAATTCCCGCTGTCAAAAAATAGCATGTTTTTAAGAACAAATATCTATTTAAAGATTGACACTTATTTATGACCAATTTCAATGTGAAATTAATTAAAATGAAAAAAAATTAGATTAAATGGTGAAAATATATTTTAATTACACTTTTAAAACAATTAAAAAGATAATCTGACCATATAAATAAATTAGACAAAAAGGAGGTTTTGAATTAAAATACAACATTTGCACTATTCATTAAAAAAAGGAATATATCAGAAAAGTATCAAAAATCTAAACAAAGTAAATTTTAATGTATTTATTCTAAATAAGGAATTAATTTTGTCATATATAAAATATAAAATTGTCAAAAATAGAATTAAAAAGGGTTCGTCATCAAATGATGGTTAATCATCCTTTTAAAGAATATTAAATGTTTTATGCTTAAAATTGGATTCATTTTCATTTTAAGCCTCTAACATTTATTTTGATAAATGAAAATATATATGACAAGCATATATAATCATTTGGTAGTTTTTTCTGTACATTCCTGATATTACAATGGCTAGGCGTTAACTACCATTTAAAATAATATTATTATATTATTAGTGTGCAACGTAAGATTTCAACGAAACACATTGTCGTGTATTGGGTACGCCATTAAACATAGCATTACCTTTAAAGTAATATTAATATTTTTTCACAAATATTAATAAATATTAAAATTTCATATTCTTCATTTACCTGGGATGTTACATTCTTCCCCATTTGGGGAATTTCATCCTCACAATTTTAAAAATTGGCTTGGAAACTTCATTGAAAGCCCCACATCGGAAAAGGAGTCAATTAAACATTCACTTTAAAAGAAATTAAGATAAGTAAAAAGGTCATCCAAGTTAACCCTTACTAGGATTCCATTAAAAACAAGGATATGTAGGAGAAGACAAAGGGTCATGTTCTGATGGAGAGTGATAGAAAACATTATTAGGAGAAAGTTAACACCATGAAAATTACAAACTTATGATGGGTTAAATGGTATGTGATTCCCCAGTAGGAAAATTTAACAGAAAAAGTTTTTTTCTTAAGTTAAATATCATTGAGGAATTCATTTATGAGCATAACTAAAACATAAGGAAACATACTTACTTGTCGTGTAGACCTTCATATCTTACTATATTTCTTACGCAAACCCATATTTTCTCCAAATGGTGGGTATTTAAGATGACTTGTTCACATTAAGAGCACAATAATCAAGTGTGAGAGAATCACATACTCACAGAAGATGAACTATATACTTCCCATGACATTAGAATTTAACCAAAACCCAAATTGTTTGTATAAGATCAGATAATCCAAAAAAAAATCTTTTACAAAAAGAAAAACTACTCTTAATCTCCAAATTTTTTCAAACAACCAAATGTTCAACAAAGACCATTCTATAAAAAATTTCCCTTCAAATTCATCAAAAATAAAACAACCTAAAATTGAGATCCAAATCTCTGACGGATTTAATCGCAGATTCTTCCAAGTTAAGTCTTCACATTTATCTCTAAATAACATCAGTTAATCTTAAAGTCTCATACTGAAAAGTAATTAAGCCTAATCACATATCCTCCACGATAGGTCAATTTTTTCCCTAGATAACCAAAAATATACTTATTCTTGATTCATAAAATAATATAACTAAAAAGAATTTGTCATACTAACGATGGATTTCACGTAGTCCAGTGGCAGACGCTAAATACCAGTCACACATTGGTTATGGGTTCGATTCCCACAGCTTTGTCCGACTCGACGGGTTGTTACATGGTATGCACGCTCTCACTTTTTCTAAAACTATATAATTCATAAAACATTACCCAAAAGAGATAAAATCATAAAAAATAACGATAACATAATTTAACTCAATTTAATCTCATTCTATTCATTTTACATAATATAGTCACCCATAATTACCTAAAAACTAAAGATCATATAAACCCTAATGGTTACCATTATAATTATTACCTGGACTTCCACATCAAGTTGGCTCTCTTGTACATGATTCATTAGAGATCTCACCAATGTTCAAGTTGATAATCCTGACTCCTTGATAGTTGGTTTACAATAACCAAGAGATTCCTTATTGAATCCCCCATTTCATCCTGTCTCTTAATCAGAGAACCACCACAGTTTCCTTCAAACCCATTGTCACTTTGGTGCCTGCTAGATCCATCTATTTATTAAAACCAAAAATGCCAGTGTGTGTATATTAACAAAATCATCATTTACTAAAGAGGAATATAAACACTAAGACATACTTATCCATGTTATCTAAAAATCATTCAAACTTTAAAAAATTACAATGACTCCATCTAATATTCCAACCATTGTGGTTATACACAACTTGTCACTTATGATTAGACAACACTCTAACCTCTAAAGTAATCTAAACCGATCTTTGATACCAAATATAAGTATCCATCCTTAAAACATTACATAATATTTAATTAAATGAATAACTCACATTGAGGATCTTTTCATATTTAGAGTTTTATAGAATTAGGACATAACTATTACATCTCACAAGATTACAAAGTAGGCACTTCTACTAAGTTTCAATTTTCTTCATAAAATAAAAACTCTTAAAAGAAACATGTCTAGTTCCATTTATTAGATAAAATGTCTTTCCATGATCCCATCCATAACACTATTCACTTCTTAGTGCTGTGTAAAACATTTAAAAAACATGGGGTGAGTGTAAAAGTATCAGTACGGGATATTAAAATACTGAATGAAAACACTAGTCCATGTATACAAAACAATCAATGAAATTATACATTAATCTTAAAACATAAGAACTTTAATGTTCCTCACGAAATTATTTGATTTATGAATAACTCATAGAAATAATAACACGTAAAGGTAACATGAGTCATTCGTAACATTATTACGTAGGAAGTAACCCTCATGGTTATGTTTGGAATACCCACCATAGTATATTCCCTAAATCGCTTTAAATCCATCGCATTACCTAATGCATTGTAGAGTTATCACAGTCTCACCCAACCTTATTTTATGATGGAACCACCCGTCTTTATAAATAATTCCCAATTACCATAACATAATAGTATCACATAAAACATGAATAAATAAAACATAACATTTCCACATTTCAATCACAAGATACAAAAAACAAATTGATATAATCAAAAAATTATCAAATCCATTTTCAATACCAAAATAGAAGAAAATTAAAACATGGTATTTATTTTTCATTTAAAAAATAAAAAGTTATGGCATGTAGAAGAAGCCGAAACTCAAATAATGGTCAGGGTGGTGGAGAAGTTGTTGTCGCCGCATACGTAAGACAAAGACATTCCCTTTGGTAGTTTAGTAAAATGATTCCTATAAAATGATTTCTTTTGAATAAAATAAAATGTCAAAGGGTTTATACACTGTATAAAATATGTTTTTGTAAAAAAAAATATTCCACAATGAAAGGTGATTGAGACTAAGTCCCTTACAAAGATGGAATCCTTAGATTAAGGATAAATCAATTATGTAATTATGTGTGAAAAAAATAAAAACACCCAATATAAGTGTATATTAAGTGTAAAAAATCATAGGTCATTCACACATATTCATATCATGACTTAATCACGAAGTATAGTTTTAACCCAAAGATTTGAAATTGGGTAAAGAAGTTCCCATACAAAAATTTGACAACCTAACGACATCACATTAAAATTCAGAAAATGAGTTGATGAGAGAGAAAATGGTATCTCATCACTTGTACAAACAATTTACATCAATAATGATATATAAGAACATATCCCAACATAATAATATGTTAATAAAAATACATAACAAAATTAAGTCTTTTAAAAAGTGGATGGTGAAAGGTACCCTTGCTGATTTGGGTAACTTTTTGAAACGTACACACCAAGAAAAAAAGGGTCACACAATGAAGATGTAAATAAACGTAAATTAAATTATATTAAAAAAATAATACAATCATGGTAAGTACATACCCCAAATGAAATAAATATGTGGTGAAAAATGGAGATCACATGGAATCAAAATTGTAATAAAAGTTCCTTACGAATATTCGGCATCCTAACGATGCCACTTAAAACATCCAAATATGGATTGATGAAATAAAATATGGTCTCTCATCATATTAACATAAAAGGAAATTATTATGGATATATATATCATACCCCAACATTAAAAGTTACTTTAAATACTTGACATGAAAATAGAAATTTGAAAATCAGAAGGGTGAAAGGATACCTTACAAAAATTCGATAGCCTAACTGTGCCACATAGAAATTATTAAAATGAATTGGTGAGAGAAAGAGGGGTTATCTCATCATATTAACATAAAAAGTAAATTAGGATGAATATAGATGAACATACCCAACATAAGAACATTGATTTTAGTAAAAATGGCATCCAGGAGAATACATGAAAAGAAAGTGAGAGGTATGATCCCTTACCTCAAGTCTGACTTGTCTTGTTTGTTTCATTATATTCATAAATAATTCAATTTGGTCAATTAATAGTTTCTTAAGGACCTAATTTAATGTTTATTATTCAATTGATATCACATATTATAATGTAATAATAAAAATTTAATTATGTGAGTTCATATGAGACGTTTTTGTCGATGTTTGGTGTATGAGTCAAAAGTAAACTTGTTTGAAACGAATTTCCCATGTAATTATAAATAATTATATACATAATGTAATTAATGATTTAAATATCATATATATTCAGTATATATACATTTTATACTATTCCTTAACATTTTTAGATAAAATTTAAATGCACCGTTCAAGGAGACGGTAACCCGTACGTACGCACGAACACTACATTCATTTCTTTGTCACATTAATGGAATTAAAAATTATTGGGATATATATTTATATATATATATTATAATTAAATTATAATATATATTTTATATATGTCACATAATTTCATTAATTTCATACTTTATACATTCCATGTATTGCATGAACCAGTCACATCACTTGATGGGGCAGTAGTCCACACTTCCTCAAATGAAATTATCGCATTTTCACATCATGCAAAGCATAAAGGTCTATTTTAAATGTTAAATATAGAAGCATATAGAGGAAATAAATATAATATATTTCATAAATAAATATAGTTCCATTATAATGGCCAACATGAGAGGTGGTAGTAGAAGATAGAACAATCATCGTTTCGTGAGGCAGTAATTCACCATCCACGGAAACTGTATGTTTTTTAACGATTAGTTGGAGGTGTGTGTAAGTGTATCTCGAATACATCTCATAAAAACATCATAGTATATTTTTGATACTGGTATTGTTACAAAATAAATTAATAAAGAGAGTTTATGGAGTTGGAGAAGAATAATAAAACAAAAGAACATAAGAAAAGATATTGACTTCATATCAGGTAACTCCCTTTAGTTTGAACCAAAAGGGTTTCTTGAAGAGATTTCTGCCTAAGGAAAGGATTCTAGGATGAAGAGAGTGACCTGGAGAGATAAAATTAGAAGATTTCGGTAGAGCTAAAAGCTTGACAGGTGTGGGTAAGGGGGTAGAGTTGGGGGCCTTTTATAAGAGGGAGGGGGGAACTCTTGGAATGTCTTGAGAAGTAACATTCTTTTAAAATGATTTTAGGATATTAAAGGTCCTCCAATTATATATTTCAAGGATAAGGTGATAAGGGTTCGAAATACAACCATAAAATAGGTTTTTTACATGTTTATGTCTTAGATTTTACCTTATCTTATCATTTTATTTAAATCATTCATTGATGAGGTAATCAATACATCATCATGGTGTCATAAATAAATTTATTTATTTAATTTACAAAAATTATAAAACAAATTACCAATTTTTATGAAATATTTTTATCTTTCCAAATAATGATTATATTTAAAGAGATAATTTATCTAAACAAAATTAAAATTGTTTTACATAGGTGATACATACTTTGGTTACATTTTACTTTCTTTAAAAAATGATAATAGGTTACCATCACACTAATGTGATTCCATGGGGTCCCATGGTTGGAAAAAGGAACCCATGATCAGAAATCACACAACCAATAGTATTAGGACACATTTTGTGGTCATTTTATATTTTATGATATTATTTTATTAACCATAACTACCAAATTATTAATTAAACACGATAATTAAAGATAATTACCGTCGTTGCGATTAATAATTTACAAAAAAAAAGAGTCTTAATTACATAATTTGAAACATCTGATTCCAAATATGGAATAAATTTTATCAATTTCCAAACACAGAAATTATAGTAATTAATTTAAAATAATCCAAGTTGTCAAAACACAAAGACGAGTTTTTAAGAAGTAAAATTTATCAAAAGATTGATTTGTTTATACAGCCAATTTAAAAGTGAAATTAGATACAATGACCTAAATTGTATTAAATAATAAATACATAATTAAATTACACATTAAAACCAATTAAAATGAAAACATAACTATATAAATAAATTGGATGAAAAAGAAGTTTTGAATTAAAATGCTGAATTTTTCACTATTCATTGAAAATGAACATTTGTCAGAAAATTACCCAAAATTCACCCTATGAAATATTTGATATTAAAAATTCAGAACTGTCACGACCCGCCTTCACCAAAAGGAGGGAAGAGTCAGCGGATTTCCAGGCCCTTCCTTCTTTAAGTTGAAGGAGAGATAATGACCCCCGAAACCCGCCTTCAATAGCTCCTGGAGTGGCGACTAGCACCAAGGGTATAGAAAATTCTCGCAAATGGAAGGCATTACCCTTTTTATTATTTAGGATCGGGAAAAAGGACAAGTCGACCTCCCAAAAAAGAAAAGAAACAAGTTTATATAAATGAACCCAAATAAAGACCCCATGCATGTTTAAACAGTTTACAACAAGGTACAAGTACAAAAGAAAAAGAAAGCTCTCAAGTACAATACCAAAAGAAAACAAAGATACGACAACAGCGAAAACTCCAACTGTTCGACTAATAGGGTCCCGTGTAGCCCTGGTAGTCCTCCTGGAAACCTGAAAGTAAACGTAGGGTGAGCATACAAGTACACTCAGTAGGGAAAACCAAGACTCTCGTGCACAAGTGGGGGAACGTACTAAAGTCCCGTGAGAAAAGAGTGAACCAAACAACTAACAAGGAAAACTATCCATCTCAGGCCTCACCAAGGCCCACTCCCCAAATAACGCAAGTCAAGTAATATATATAATAAGAGCACATCGATGTTTGGGTACCCCGCGCCACTTCCCCACTGGTTATTGAGACATCCTACGCATCGGACCAATCCCGCCATTCTCACCGCAGTCCCACTGCCACACCCGCCCGCACACACCTAGGCCACCACCACACGCAGTCCCACTGCCAAATCCCGCCCGCACACACCTGGGCCACAACCACACGCAGTCCCACTGCCAAATCCCGCCCGCACACACCTAGGCCTCAACCACACGCAGTCCCACTGCCAAATCCCGCCCGCACACACCTGGGCCTCAACTGTCACAAGTAACCATGCCTGCAAACACCTAGGCCAGAACAACCACCGCTACGCCCGAAGACACCTGGGCTAAAGGATCCACTGCCACACCCGAAAACACCTGGGACTCATCCTGAAGACACTTGGGAAACCACCTGCCGCACACACCTGGCCAACCACCACAACACCCTGCCCGATGGTTCTTGGGATAATAATGGACTTCAGGCCATCACAGCCTGCCCGAAGGTACTTGGGCTATCCGGGAAAGGGAGCAGAAAAGGAGCTAATAACCAGCCACTAAGTATAGTGTTGGGAAAAACACCCTTCCCCCATAAATGGGGGTGTTCGACACTAAGTGCTCAACTTGGGTGGGGCGCGAATAAGAAACACAAAGCTACAAGTATAGATATAGGTAACAAACACTCACCCAAAACTTAGGTTTTCCTAGCCAACCTACAGAACACAATACCACAGCGTCCGAGTCACAATTCACGACCCTTTCCCACAAGACCATTTGTCCCATTCTTGTTTCACGTTCAGTCAAAATGTTCAATTAATTTTAAGCACTACTGGGAAACTACCATAAGTATAACCAAGGAAAACGTCAAAGCATAGATCAACCAAAACACTCACACCCGGTTCTGCCAACAGAGGATCTCTCCCCAATTTGTGATAAAAACTCACAACCACTGAAACCATGCCAACAGGAGATCCCATCCCCCAAATTCACACAGCCACCGAGAGTATAAAAAGAACAGGGGATCCCATCCCCTCCCACATTTCCAGCAAACGTCCCGAAGGGAAAACAACCACTAAACACTACCAACACAAGTTAGGGATTTTTAGATTTAAACGATTTAACACACTCCATGATTTCAAATTCCGTGTGTTCTAACCGGGAGTTATCACAGAAGGGCCGATCCTGGTGCTTTCAATTATTCAGCCGGATATACGTGGTTAACCAATTTCCCAGCAGGAGTTCACAATTTCAGCAACCCATTTAAAACATCATGAGGGGATTCAAGTGCACACACACGACCACCAACGGCCTCAATTTTCAGAAAACATAAACCAGTACAACAAAAGGGATGATCATAAGATAAAGCATAACAATGATCACAACCCCTTCCCCTTCTTCCTTTAGAACTTCTTTTATTATCTTCATTAGGGTTTGGTTCAACCAATTCCATAGGAACAAAAGTAGCGCCCACCCCGCATGATACACAAAAGTGAGAGACGAGAGAAATTCCCTACTTGTTGATAGATGATCGACGTTTAGGCCGGGGGCGCGGAACTTTACGGATTACGACGCGGCGGTCCCGATGCACCAGAAGAGCCACGATCGAAGAAGGGGGGAAGCCACGGCCTAACCCTTAATTATAAGAGCTGGGGACGGTTGAGATGAAACACAAAACCATGGAAGACGAGGGAGTCGTGGGTTGACCACGTGGCTTGACTCATCATTAATGGCACTAGGTAGTTTTAACCGACCCATGAATTAATGAAGCATTTAATTAAAACCTTTGTGCGCGTTTCGGATTCCCATGATATTTTTAACAAGGCAGAATAGGGTTTAAAACCCTATTTGCGAAAAAGGAACGTTACTGGAACAACTTGGCAAGGCCGGGTGACGTCGGCCGGTCTCACCGATCGGTCTCTCCGATCGGTCTCTCCGATCGGTGTCACCGATCGGTCTCACCGATCGGTCTCACCGGTCGGTCTCACTGATCGGTGTCACCGATCGGTCTCACCGATCAGTACCCCGCAAGGAAACCGGATTTTTGGCAAAGGAAGGGACCAAGGGGGGTCTGGGTCATCACATCAGATACCTCTTAAACGATTCTCGTCCCCGAGAATCAAAACAAACCAGAAGGAAAGAGAGGATCCGAACAACCATCTTCGAAGATACCTCTTAGGAGTGGACCCTCGCTAATTGAAAACACTCCTTGTCAAGAACCAAGCAACATACCACGCCAAACCACCCGGTCATGTGGGTTTGGGGAGTTCCCCTCCCCCATGTCAAGATATTATCCGCTTTGGGCGGCACTGACTCGCCCGCACGGGTTTAATCGCATCCACCTTAATGCGTCCTGATTAGGGGTCGGGTTTCCCCTTCCCTTTAGTCGGGGCTTTCCACACATAACAGAGGAAAGGAACTAGCACATTTCATAGACAAAAAGGTCAAACGTTCTGTCACAACAGGCACCAAAGGTTCAAAGCTCAGAACCACTCGGGGTATTGGGCACGCATCTGTGCTTCCCTCTCCCACGTACTCTCTTCGAGGCCGCCATGTCTCCACAACACACGAACCAGGCCGACGGTTCGTCCACGGAGCACTTTCTCCTTGCGATCCTCGATTCTGACTGGCCGTTCCTCGAAGGTCGCGTCTCCTCCCACATCTAGCTCTCCCCAGTTGATGACATGAGAGTCATCATGTAAGTACTAATGAAGCTGGGAGACATGGAAGACGTCATGGACCCTCTCCAACTGAGGTGGTAGGGCCAGCTGATATGCTACGTTGCCAACTCGCCTCAGCACCTCGAAAGGTCCGATGAACCTAGGGGAGAGCTTACTCCCCTTTCCGAACCTCCGCTGCCCCCGTCGAGGGGAAACCTTCAAAAACACATGATCTCCCACCTCGAACTTCAGGGGCCTCCTCCGACGATCAGCATAAGATTTCTGCCGATCCTGAGCTGCTTTCATCCTCTCCCGCACTAGCTGGACTTTCTCCGTGGTGCTCTGCACTACTTCTGGTCCAAGAGTACCAGTCTCACCAACCTCTGCCCAGCATAAGGTTGAACGACATGGTCTTCCATACAAAGCCTCAAAAGGAGCCATGCCGATAGTAGAGTGAAAACTGTTGTTGTAGGCAAACTCTACTAAAGGCAAGTGTCGTACCCATGATCCTCCGAAATCCAGAACACATGCTCGCAGCATGTCCTCCAAGGTCTGGATAGTCCGCTCTGTCTGCCCATCAGTCTGAGGGTGAAAAGCAGTGCTAAGGCGTAGTTGGGTGCCAAAAGCATGCTGTAACCCCTTCCAGACTCATGAGGTGAATCGAGTGTCCCGATCTGAGACGATCGTTTTCGGAACTCCATGCAAACGCACCACCTCATCCACGTACCTCTGTGCTAAGGTACTCACGGGTCCTGACTCCTTGATAGCCAAGAAGTGAGCAGATTTTGTCAATCGATCCACCACTACCCAGATAGCATCATGCCCGCCCTGAGCTCTGGGTAGTCCCGTGACGAAGTCCATCGAGACGTCGTCCCACTTCCACTCGGGAACATCTAGAGGATGCAACAGACCACCAGGAACACGGTGTTCAGCCTTCACCTACTGACACACTAGGAATTTAGCCACGAACTCTGCCACTGCCCGTTTCACCCCGGGCCACCAAAACTGTCCCCTCAGGCCTTGGTACATTTTCGAAACACCCGGATGTACTGCCAAGGCTGAGCTATGGAACTAACGAAGGACTTCATCACGCATCACCTCTGGAACAAACAACCTCCGATGAAAGAGCATCCGACATCGGCTGTCCTCCGACCATCCTTCCGGGGTGTTCCCCTGATCGATACGATCCCGCAACACTTCCACCTCAGGATCTCCCCACTGAGACTCTTCCACTTGCTGCAACAAAGAGGACTGTACCGTCATCTGAAACAAACAGCCTCTAGTACCTTCCACCCTTGCATCCAAGTGCAAGGCAGCCAACTCCCCCATCGCCTTCCAAGCATCAGCAGATTCCCGAACCACCTCCTGATGCGGCTTCCTGCTCAGGGCATCAGCCACAATGTTTCCCTTACCTTCAGTGTATGAGATCTCAAAGTCGTAGTCCTGGAGAAACTCGACCCACCTCCGCTGTCGCAAGTTCAAGTCACGCTGGGAGAAGATATAGCGCAAGCTTTTGTGATCGGTGAAGACGACAAAGCGCTCCCCAAAGAGGTAATGTCGCCACAGCTTTAATGAGAACACTACCGCTGCAAGCTCCAGGTCATGGGTGGCATAGTTCCGCTCATGGGGGCGTAGCTGCCTGGACCCGTAAGAGATCACCCCTCTTCATCAGATCGTCAATCTGTATCCGCAACTCCCGTAGCTCCGAAGGTGCCATCCGGTAAGGAGCCATCGAGATTGGTCGAGAGCCGGGCTGCAGGTCTATCCCGAACTCGATGTCACGTCGAGGGGGTAGAGTCGTCACCTCCTCAGGAAAGACGTCCATAAATTCACGAACGATCTCTGGTACTTCCACCATTTCCTCATCTGTTGATTCTATCGTCAGTTCGGTCAACAAGGAGAGGAGAGGTTCCTCCCTCCTGTTTCCCTTCGGACAGCTCCGCTCGCCGGTGAAAGTAACACGCTGGCCGTCCAAACCGGAGAACACCACCCTCCCTTGGAAACAGTCGATGACGGCGCACACAGAAAATAGCCAGTTGATGACTAGGATGACATCGTACGGCCGAATCTGTAGCAGAAGGAGATCCTTAACCGACTGATGTGGCCCCAACATCAGTCTACATCCCCGACAAACGAACAGCAAGTCGGTCTGACCTCCAACTGGCGTGCTCAACACCAGGGGCACTGGAAGTCTCTCGGCATCTAGACCCAAGGCGCGGGCTAGAATGGGTGCAACAAAGGAGTGTGAAGCTCCGGTATCGAACAAAGCATAAGCAAGAGTGCTAAACACACTGATCGTACCTCGAACAACCTCTAGCCCTGCTGGAACTGTTGCTTCTGCGGCGTGTAACTGTCCACGCCAAGCTCCCCTGCCCCTCGGCTGTCGGCCACCTCCCCGACCACGCCCTGGTCGAGGTCCCTGGGGAGCGCCCTGAGGTCGGCCTCCCCCTCCTATGTCTGTCTGCGGAGGAGCGGGAGATCGCTGTCCCTGCTGCTGCTGTTGGAAGGGTATGGCTGGGAACTGCTGTTGCGGCGGACGCTGGGGATGACTGCCACTGCTGTACTGCACCCGATCGGGGCACTGACTCCGAAGATGTCCAGGGCTCCCGCAGATGAAGCACCGTGGTCCCGATCATGAAGGAAAAGAACGTGGGCCAGGGGATCGAAACTGAAACTGCTGCGGCCTGCTCCCTGCAGGTCGGAACTTGGAGGGTCCCGATGCCGGAGGCCTGGTGCTGACGGCCTTCCCCTTCGATGGTCCCAACTGGATCCCTTCTCATGACAGTCCGCCTAGAGCGTGCATCCTTTCCACCACTTCGGCCTTCTTCTGAACCTCTAAGTATGTCGGAAGGGTAAAGGGGGTAACAGCATACTGGAGGGAGGGTCGGAGTGCCTCCTCCAAACGTCTTGCCCGAGACTCCTCATCGGGAAAGAGGTCCGGAGAAAAACGCAGGAGTTCCTTGAACTTGATTCCAAGTTCCCTCACGGACATGCTCCCCTGCTGGAGGGATAGTAGCTCCTGCCTCTTCTCCGCCTTCATTGTCGAGGAGAGGAACTCCGCCCGGAACTCCTTCTCGAAGTCCGCCCAAGCAACCTCAGACTCTTTCCTACTCCCCAGGTGAAGCATCCACCACTGACGTGCCGCTCCTCCCATCTGGCTAAGAGCCAGAGGAACCCAGTACCTTGTCGGGGCCCGAATCAGGCCGAAGGCTATGACTAGCTCCTCCAGCCAGCCTTCCGTCTTCATGTCGGAGGTGCTGCCCTCATATTTCTCGAGGGCCTGTCGCTGAAAGGCTCGAAGAGTCTTCTTCCACTGGTCGTCCTCTTCCTCCCAACCAGCTCTCTGCCGATTGGCCAAAGTAGTCTCAGGAGACTCGATCGCCTGTACCACACGTGGTCGCCTTCCAGGTGCCATAGCTGCAAGGTAAACAAGGAATGCCTAAGCCCAGTAGTGCAAAGAAAACCGTTCTCAAAACTTATTAAGATTTAATTTATTCTTAATTTCCCAAGACATCCCAGAAACACAAAAACAAAAGTCATTTATGATGTATGTACCTTTCCTAGGGTCTCTACCCTGCAATCAGTGTGGCCTCACTTGGTCGTTCGGTAGGTCCAGAGTCCTTGCATCGGATCACGGGGGGCCCTAAAATCCCATGTCCTAGCCGGTCCTCCCTGGCCTAATTCACGCACCAAGGTCACCCAACGCTGTTGCCTCACCATCCCATGCAATCCTTACTGTGCCTAACTCCAGACTCCGTCCTATCTCTCAACCTCACCTCTGATACCATTCTGTCACGACCCGCCTTCACCGAAAGGAGGGAAGAGTCAGCGGATTGCCAGGCCCTTCCTTCTTTAAGTTGAAGGAGAGATAATGACCCCCGAAACCCGCCTTCAATAGGTCCCAGAGTGGCGACTAGCACCAAGGGTATAGAAAATTCTCACAAATGGAAGGCATTACCCTTTTTATTATTTAGGATCGGGAAAAAGGACAAGTCGACCTCCCAAAAAGGAAAAGAAACAAGTTTATATAAATGAACCCAAATAAAGACCCCATGCATGTTTAAACAGTTTACAACAAGGTACAAGTACAAAAGAAAAAGAAAGCTCTCAAGTACAATACCAAAAGAAAACAAAGATACGACAACAGCGACAACTCCAACTATCCGACTAATAGGGTCCCGCGCAGCCCTGGTAGTCCTCCTGGAAACCTGAAAGTAAACGTAGAGTGAGCATACAAGTACACTCAGTAGGGAAAACCAAGACTCTCGTGCACAAGTGGGGGAACGTACTAAAGTACCGTGAGAAAAGAGTGAACCAAACAACTAACAAGGAAAACTATCCATCCCAGGCCTCACCAAGGCTCACTCCCCAAATAACGCAAGTCAAGTAATATATATAATAAGAGCACATCGATGTTTGGGTACCCCGCGCCACTTCCCCACTGGTTATTGAGACATCCTACGCATCGGACCAATCCCGCCATTCTCACCGCAGTCCCACTGCCACACCCGCCCGCACACACCTGAGCCACCACCACACGCAGTCCCACTGCCAAATCCCGCCCGCACACACCTGGGCCACAACCACACGCAGTCCCACTGCCAAATCCCGCCCGCACACACCTGGGCCTCAACCACATGCAGTCCCACTGCCAAATCCCGCCCGCACACACCTGGGCCTCAACTGTCACAAGTAACCATGCCTGCAAACACCTACGCCAGAACAACCACCGCTACGCCCGAAGACACCTGGGCTAAAGGATCCACTGCCACGCCCGAAAACACCTGGGCCTCATCCCGAAGACACTTGGGAAACCACCTGCCGCACACACCTGGCCAACCACCACAACACCCTGCCCGATGGTTCTTGGGCTAATAATGGACTTCAGGCCATCACAGCCTGCCCGAAGGTACTTGGGCTATCCGGGAAAGGGAGCAGAAAAGGAGCTAATAACCAGCCACTAAGTATAGTGTTGGGAAAAACACCCTTCCCCCATAAATGGGGGTGTTCGGAACTAAGTGCTCAACTTGGGTGGGGCGCGAATAAGAAACAAAAAGCTACAAGTATAGATATAGGTAACAAACACTCACCCAAAACTTAGGTTTTCCTAGCCAACCTACAGAACACAATACCACAGCGTCCGAGTCACAATTCACGACCCTTGCCCACAAGACCATTAGTCCCATTCTTGTTTCACATTCAGTCAAAATGTTTAATTAATTTTAAGCACTACTGGGAAACTACCATAAGCATAACCAAGGAAAACGTCAAAGAATAGATCAACCAAAACACTCACACCCAGTTCTGCCAACAGAGGATCTCTCCCCAATTTGTGATAAAAACTCACAACCACTGAAACCATGCCAACAGGATATCCCATTCCCCAAATTCACACAGCCATCGAGAGTATAAAAAGAACAGGGGATCCCATCCCCTCCCACATTTCCAGCAAACGGCCCGAAGGGAAAACAACCACTAACCACTACTAACACAAGTTAGGAATTCTCAGATTTAAACGATTTAACACACTCCATGATTTCAAATTCCGTGTGTTCTAACCGGGAGTTATCACAGAAGGGCCGATCCTGGTGCTTTCAATTATTCAGCCGGATATACGTGGTTAACCAATTTCACAGCAGGAGTTCACAATTTCAGCAACCCATTTAAAACATCATGAGGGGATTCAAGTGCACACACACGACCACCAACGGCCTCAATTTTCAGAAAACATAAACCAGTACAACAAAAGGGATGATCACAAGATAAAGCATAACAACGATCACAACCCCTTCCCCTTCTTCCTTTAGAACTTCGTTTATTATCTTCATTAGGGCTTGGTTCAACCAATTCCATAGGAACAAAAGTAGAGCCCACCCCGCATGATACACAAAAGTGAGAGACGAGAGAAATTCCCTACTTGTTGATAGATGATCGACGTTTAGGCCGGGGGCGCGGAACTTTACGGATAACGACGCGGCGGTCCCGATGCACCAGAAGAGCCACGATCGAAGAAGGGGGGAAGCCACGGCCTAACCCTTAATTATAAGAGCTGGGGACGGTTGAGATGAAACACAAAACCACGGAAGACGAGGGAGTCGTGGGTTGACCACGTGGCTTGACTCATCATTAATGGCACTGGGTGGTTTTAACCGACCCATGAATTAATGAAGCATTTAATTAAAACCTTTGTGCACGTTTCAGATTCCCATGATATTTTTAACAAGGCAGAATAGGGTTTAAAACCCTATTTGTGAAAATGGAACGTTACTGGAACAACTTGGCAAGGCCGGGCGACGTCGGCCGGTCTCACCGATCCGTCTCACCGATCGGTCTCACCGATCGGTGTCACCGATCGGTGTCACCGACCGGTCTCACCGATCGGTACCCCGCAAGGAAACCGGTTTTTTGGCAAAGGAAGGGACCAAGGGGGGTCTGGGTCATCACATGAACTGATATCAATTATACCAAATTAAAAACATATAATTTTTATTAATTAGTATTATAATCAATTCCCGCTATCAAAACAAATAGAATGTTTTTAAGAACCAATATCTATTAAAATATTGACACTTGTTTATGTCCAATTTCAAAGTGAAATAAATTAAAATCACCACCATTGGATTAAATGGTAAAAATATATATTAATTACACTTTTAAACAAATTAAAAATGTAATCTGACCATATAAATAAATTATATTAAAAGGAGGTTTTGAAATAAAATACAACAATTTCACTATTCATTAAAAAAATAGACTTTATTTGAAAAATAACAATAATTTACACAAAGTAAATTTTGATGACTTGATTCTATAGAAGAATTTTATTTTGTCATATATAACATATAAAATTGTCAAAAATAGATTTAAAAATGGTTCATCATCAAAAGGCTGTTAATCGAACTTTTAAGGAATATTAGAAGATTTGTGCTTAAAATTGGATTCATTTGCATTTTAAGCCGCTTACACTTAACTGGATAAATGAAAAAATATTTGACAATAATATATAATCATTTGGTAGTTAGTTTTGTTAATTCTTGGTATTACAATGTCTAGGCGTTAACTACCATTTAAAATAATATTATTATATTTTTAATGTGTAATGTAAGATTTCAATGAAACTCATTGTTCTGTATTATGTACTCCATTGAACATAGAATTACCATTAAATTAATATTAATATTTTATTCACACATATTAAAAATATGAAAATATCATATTATTTATTTACCTGGGATGTTACATTTTTCTCATATGGATTTTATTAGGATTTATTCATTTCATACATTGTTTATGAATATAATGCACTAAGTGTGCTAAAAGGGTTTATATTTTAATACTATATGTTTTAAATAAATTATTTGATAAAATTATATGTGTGTCTCATGTGGATATTATTTATTTCACAAAATCACTGAATTTTTTGATAAAGATAATATTTTTGTTAGTCTTCATGTTTTTCCCTGGACTGTCATATTTGAGTCATTTATTTAACTTGATGTGTTATTTTCTAATCTCTTAAGACAATTATAAAATATTTTAACTGGGATTTAGGATTTGTTATAATTAATAATAAGTTTAGTGGAATGTCATGAATCTGTTTCTTGAAAAGAAAAAATTTATCATTTTTCTGTTTTATATTGTGGGATAAATAGATATAGAGTAGAAGTGTCAACTACAAAATATAAATCATTATTACGTTATTTTTATACCGAAAATCTATAAATAAATATTTTATGTTTACTTAAAATTTTATAAAATGAATTCGAGTCTAAAGACACTAGATTATGAAAATTTTAAAGTGGGGTCCTTGTAGTTTGAATCAATGTAATGGTTTAGATAAATATAGAGGTTATTGATATACTAATAGAATACATTTGATATATTTTACATTATTGTTATGTTGAAATTATTTATTATTATATGATATATATATATATATATATTTATTTATAAATTCCTGTTAAATTTTTTTTTCTATAGAGGAATCTAAGAACCTAATGTAAGATGGAATGAAGAGGACAATGTACACCAAAAACAGATTTTTATAATGGTTAAAATTCCATCTAAATTTTTTTTATTGTGATAGTTCATTGAAATAGTATATATACGGTTTTTGAATCCATGTAATAAAGAATCTATATTAATGGTATAAGAACATTTAGATTGTTAATATTTTCATGAAAAGGAATCCTTCTCCTTTTTGTAGAACCTCATATCCAGTGGTATCTGAATGATGGATCAATGTGTTTGAAATTTATTTTATGTCATTGGATATTCAAAAAATAAAATGTAACTCATATAATTAATTATTTTTATGGGGAATTTTACCAATGTTGGACTCATACTAAAAATATTAGAGAAATATATGAGTCTAAGGTCATGGAATAAGAGAAATATTGGAATATATTTGCAGAGAAATATTGGTCTAAGGAAATATAAATCACGATGGAGATAAAAATCAAGTAATTAAAAAAAAGAATATCTGGTCACATAATATGATGTGAATTTTAAAATACATTCCACGTTCACAACGTACTTTTTTAGGGCCTTGTCAATAAAATAAATAGTTTTTTATCATGATTTAATCAGTACATTAAAATTTAATTAGACTTGAGAGAATTTAAATATTTTTAGAATGATATTTATTTTGTTGATAATTCAGAGATTGAGTTTCCTAAGACTTATGATCATAGATAATGAAAGAGTAATGTGAGATCTATTTTGAATGTAATAGATAATAATTTTATTACTAAATCGTTTGTTAATCCCCTAATATGTTCCATGTGCTGTAAAAAAAAAATTAGAGAATTTTTTATTGGACTTAAAATATGTTACTAGTGTGGTTTGTTTGGTTATATGGATTATTTCACCAATATAAAGATTTTTTAAAAAACAAATAATTGGGTAAAAACATTATATCAAATTGTGAGATTTTTTTATTTCAATGATTTTGGGATTATTATAATGACTTTGGATATCTAATGAAGTGGTTACAATTATGATACATGACTATTTGATTTATATTGATGGAAAATTTTACTATCGATCATTGTATTTTAAAATTTATGACATACTTTCATTAAAAATTTAAATATAAACTCTTGAAAATAATATAAACTTTTGATGAAATCTTTTGTTGGAATTATTAATTAATAAAATATTTCTAGATTTCTTACTATTTTTATCAGTGAAGAGAAAATTCCTAAAAAACCATTTTAATTTTCATCATGGAGTTTCTTTATTCAATATTTGTATAAATTGGATTTAAAAATATCATAAAATGATATATTATTGAGCTAAGAAAATTATAGTTCAATATTCTATTGATTTGATAACACCTGAAGAAAATTATAGACTAAATAAACAAGGTAGTGAAATTTATATAGCTCATGTTTTTTAAAAAATGAAATTGTGCATATTAGTCATGTTATAGTAGTTAATGAATATATAAATTCATTTTAGGATGTGTTTGTTTATTTCAGTACTTATTGATTGGACGATTTTACTAATAACATAGTGAATGATGCTAAAAAAGTATCAAAAATACATTATAGAATGACACAAATAGAAACATTGGAATAGAAAAATAAATTTCATATGTTTCTAGATATTAGTTTCATTCATCCAAAGACTTCGTCATGATGTAGTCATATATTAGTTGTTGAAAATAATTTTGTTTCAATGAGTCTTTTCATTCACCATATACCCCTAAATGAAATCAATGTAAAGAACAACTATTGATTACCTAATATTGTTTATTTTTTTATCAAACTCCTAGGATCGATGTATCATTATATGATTGGTCTAATATCAAGGACCATAATAAAATAAAAAAGGTGGAAGATATTATAAAGAAAAAATTTTAGACTAGATGATGGTATTATTATTTCTTAGTTATTCCATTTTGGTTATCTAATTCCCTATCTCAATTCATGGAAATTATTAAAAGAGTTTTCCATATCTATTTAAAAATGTTTGGGGTACTGTTTTATAATGATATATTGGTATATTCTAAATTTCAATATGATCCTCAAAACACATAAGGTGTTTTTAACCCCTGAATGAAAAAAATTATATGGATAATTATTTATGTGTGATTTCTAGTTTCAATAAATTCATATCCAATGAAATATTATTTGTTATATAAGAATATATATTAAACATACTAAAAATAATTTTACTGATGAATGGAAAATACACAAAAATTTCACGTATATATTTTTTTATTTTATTTTTTGCATTACGACTGTATATTTTTTGGATAAAATATAATGTTTACTGATCCCACTAACTATGTTAACTCAAAAAAATATGTTAAATTCACCTAGACAAAAGAGTTATATAATTGTTTACATAAAATGATAATATATTTTTGAATTATCCAGTTTTTTCCATCCCATTAGAAATGGTGAATTTCATATCTACATTGATTCATCAAAGATGAGAAAGAATTCTGTTTAGGTATAGAATGATTTTGTAATTTCATATTCTTCACATAAACTGAAAAATCATAAGTTAAATTAACTTTTAGATGATTTGGAATTAACATATTTAGTTTTTTTATTTAAAATATATTATGAAACATTATATATGTAGTATGGAGTGAAATATATAATGATTAGAAAAATTTGAAATGTTTTTTCACTCATAAATAATATAACATGAGGTAGATCATATCGATGGAACTAATTAAATATTTTAACAGGTTAATTTATTATCATACAAGAGAATAAATATTACTAATGCTTCTAATTAAAAAAATATTTCTACATTAACAATTTTTAATTTAGAAAATGACACTTTGGTTAATTATTGAATAAATGTAAACCTAGAAATATTTCTTGTAATAAATTAAACTATATTATTTAGGTGGTACTGAAACCATCCCTATCAGAATGAAATAATATTTCCAAGATGGTGGACAACTATTTATAATGAAATATGTAAATGGTAAGGAAATATAATTTTATGGAATTTATCATCGAAAATGAGAAATTTCTTATATTTCAATGGAGCTTTTATTTTTCTTATGATTCCCTATTTAGAAGATAATTGTTGATTAAATAACATATTTCCCTTTTTATATACATCTTAGAAGCACAATATTGTACTAAAACCAGTGAGAGTATTATTGGTGGGATAGAATAAATAAATTTATTCGATAAATTACAATAAAATGTTTCACTTTTCAAAATATTAAATATAAAATAACATTAGAAATTGGAATTCATTAAGAATTCCCAGTGCCAATAGTGAAAAGGGGAAATATATCTAGGGATTTCATATTGGGATTACAAAATACATCTTGTGGTAATAAGGCAATTTGGGTTACTATTGGTCAACAGACTCAATCATCACATTTTCTTCCAATTTGAGACATTATATAGTTATAATAGAATTATTAATTCGAACTGAAGGGTATATCTAGGTTACAAAGAGTTTCTTTCTTGATTGTATCTTTTGGTGATCCTACATTCACTTTTAATTTTTGTAAAGGCCTTCATAATTATTTGAGTACTAAATAATAATTCTGTACATCTTTTACACAAAAAAATTAATGTAAATTCCAGGTGAATTATTTAGACCATAGAAAGAAAAAATTATTTCTTGTTAAATGGAACAATATGGAACTTGGTACTCATGACATCCATTAGTCGAGTTTTTTTATAATTATTATTTTAATTTTGGAATAAAGATGTCTCATTTTGAGGAATTTTATATAGAGAGATATTGGAATGAATATGATTAGGATGAAGCAAGTGAATGAATGTCGATGAGAACATAGATAACTGTATAAATTTTTTATAAGAAAAATATGATTCAACAATATAATAGTATAACTCAGAGATAAAAGAATTATTATATAGATAACCGGAGGAAATAACATTATTTTGAATTAGGTGACCATGTTTCCATTCCTCCATGTTTTTTCTTTGAATATGAATTATTTCTTAATTTTGTTTTATGAAAATATGTGTTGGATGAATCTTATATATTTATTTAAAATTTATTTTTGTGGGAAAAAATATTAAACTAATGAAAAGAAAAATAATAATATTTAATCTCCGATGGAATTTATATTATATTATGTTAATTCATGAAGATAATTTTTTCATGAAAGGAATATTTTCTATGAAACAATAGGGGAATCAAAATATTTTATGAATGAAAAAACCCCACAGGTTTAAGTAATGAGTAAAATTTTTGGGGAATAATTTCAAAATGGGGTAAGGATGTAAAAACCTAATAAAATATAATTATAAATTTTATTCTATATTAGTATTCTTGAATTAGATTATTTAGAGTTATATTCATTATAATATTATTAATTAACTTTTAAATAAAATCTAAATAGTTTTATTCATATTAGAATCGTTTTTAAATAATTTATAAATTAAAGTAAAATTTCTAAATTCTCTAAAACTAATTTAAAAAAATTGATTTCACATTTGAAATAATTATTTCTATATTATAATAGGGATAAATTTCAATAATAATATTATATATTTGAATTTTAAATAGCCTAAAATAAAATTTATTTTTGAAAAATATAATTTTCATCCAAAAATTTATATAAAAACAATTTCATTCAAATAGTATTAAATGTAAAATTAGTTCATTTAAAATATTAATAATATCATATGGTTCATTATAATAAATTGTATTTTTGAATTTATTATAATTTTTTTAATACATAAAAGGAATTTTTCTAAAAAACACTTATCGTTTTTTTTAATTTTATCATTAATTAATTTTCAAAACATATAAAAAACTGAATCTAAAAAAAATATATTACATTTTAGGAAATAAGATGTTAATATTTGGTAAATGGGATTATTTATTTTACATCATGAATACTAATCTTATTAAATACTTATCACCTAGGTAATGGATATTTTGGTAATTAAGATTAAAATTAATTTCCTAAGGCCTCAAAGACTGTCTAAAACATTTTTTAAATTTTCATTGATATGTTTTTTTCATCCATGATCATTGAAAGTTTAAAAAATTTAAAATCCAAGGAATTTTTAATTTGATAATGAATTTAATATAATTCTAATTGAATAATAAAAACAAAATTCTAAAATCATTATTTTAATATATATAATTATTTTCATTAGGATAAAAAGATGTTATGATTAGATATAAATTTTTATTTGAAAAAAAAATTATTTTAGTTTTGTAAAATGATTTAAAAAATTATTTACTATACAAATTCCTTAAATTCATACATAACGATTACATAATGCCTGTTTAAGATAAATAAAAATGATTTAAATGATTCAAAAAATATTAATGTAATTTTTTTCGGAGATTTAAAGTGTCCCAATAATTTTAGGGATAAATATAACATATTTGGGATCTATTATGAATTTAATTATAATTATGGTTCTATATTAATTTTATTAATGTCATATTAAATGAATAGTTATAAAAATGACATTAATGATATTTTATAATAAAAACTATAATACTAAATGATTTAAAATTCGTAATATACAATATATGTACATGTAAAGGGGATATCATTTCAAATATCATTATTTTCATTAATGTGGAAAATATCCCCTTATAGTAACATTAATTTCCCCAAATGTCTAAAATTCAATGATAATATTTAGGTTTCAATAGGGTAAATAGGGAATTAAATAAATACATATTATTAAAAACATAATCTAAACATGTCCGCATTTTAATGAATGAAATTATTTTTACTCATCATCATCTTTAAATTGAATTATATATTTTTCTATATATTTTCAATTAAATATAATTTATTTTAATTTAATATTTTAAGTTACTCCAACAGTGCCCCAACCATTAATTATAAAAGGGGACCTATTATCTTCTCTTACAAAAACCTTTTTAGCACCGTTTTTTCGATAATACCTACCCGTGTGTCTCACTAAATTCCCTATCAACTTCTTGGAGGTCTTTTTTTGAATATAATACCAACCTATGATGCTTAATGAGTATGCTAAATAGGTTGTCTGAAGAGAATGTATAATCCTAAACTGACATATTACAATTTTATTTTTTGTTCGATATCCTTAATATATTCAATAAATATTCTAAACTAATAACATAATTATATTTCATATACTTATATTCTATTAATATTATTGTAAAAAACCATTTAATCTCATTTTATATAATTTTTTAAATGAAAACCTCATTCATATATACGTGGATATTACCCCCTCCATGGAGTAATGTGTTTAATTTTCCATAACCACCAAGGATGGTTATAAAGATGTATTTATGTTATATATATAAATAATATTTATGAAATATTTAACATTATATAATTATCAAAAATAATTAACTTTATTATTATTCCATTGGTTAAAAATGATAATCTTGTTCATTCATATTTGTCAATTACTACCTCCATGAAGCGATGTGACCCATTTAGAATCACCACATCATATTGATGATATAAATATAAATGTTTATTTAATGTGTTATTGATTATTTTTAATATAATAAAAATTTTATAATGATATTACAACACATACAATCTTTATAACCAGATCATTTAAAAAATGATCTATTAATCATACATATGTATGACCTACCATTTCATGAATGTAAGGTAGTTGTTTTTTACTAATCATTTTACATGGTTGAAATTAAAAGTACAATTAATGTATAAAATTTATTAATGATATATTATTATTCTATATATTATGTAATAGTTCCCACATTTACCATAGTCAACTGATGAATGTCATTTTGGTTTATATATATGTCGAACATCATAAAAAATCTATTTTGATAAAAATTGACAATATAATTATATATATCATGATAATAAAAATTAAAAGTAATAATAAACATGAAAAAATTAAAATTAATGTAAATAATTAACATAACAATATTGTTTAGGAACATAAGGAATGTGATCGGGGAGTTACACTCTAGCTAAGGGGCACTTTACCTTAAAACCAATATATTAAAATTTTTAATGGTTTAATTTATAAATAGTTTTCTTCCATTTATATATCCAGAAAATAAATTTTTTTATCTATTTATGTTGTTATAAATAAATTATAATTGAAATTTTTTATCACATTTGACATTGATTACATTTTTTTTCAAAACTAATCTTTTTATATATTTTATACACAACCATAGTAAATTATTTACAAAAAATAAAAATGAATGTTATATTTAATATATATGTGATAAATATATAATCAAAATTATAAAAATAATGTATGATATTTTTTCCATTATAAGATTCCATGTTTTAATTAAATAAAAATACTTATTCCCTTTGTCCTCTTATTTGTTGTTTCAAAAATAGAATTTTTCAAAGGAATGGTTATTTTGATATCTATAAATGTTTTAAATATGAGTTTCAATTTGTTTTTCAAGGTATTTATAATGAAATGGTGCTCGATTAAAAATATTTTATTTATAATATACCAATTTTTCATTATAGATTATGAGGTTCGATCTTGATACAATATATACAAATGGTGATCACAACAAAACTTATACGAACGAGTGACCTTGATACAAATTATATGAATATTGGATCCCTATATAACATATCGGAATGTGTGAGTGAATTGAATATTATATGAATGGGTGTACCCAATATCTCTCTCCAATACATTGGTTAATGTTAAATCTCTTCATTATAAAGAATGAGATAGTTAACTTGGGAGGTTTGCCCAATGGATTTAGTAGGGATCTAATTTATTCTAGAATATATTATGAATATAATTATATATGGTTGATATAATTATTTATATTTTTTGAGTTGATGTTTATGATCTTACTTGAGAAAAATATTTTTATGTGTATATGATTTCTTTCAAAAAATCATAGAATTTTTTGAAAAATGTATTTGTTTATACTTCTCAATTTTTTCAATTGACTAATAAATTTATTTATTTTTTTTCTTTAATTTGTTATTTTGTTCCCATCCCATATTTTTAAATTGTTATCATGGATTTTAAGGATAGATATGAAATATTAATAAGTCATGTTGAAGGTACTAATGCTTTATTAGAAAAAAATTATTATATTTTCAAAGATATTTTATGGTTAGATAACATGATATTGAGTAGATGTGTTCACATTTAATATAGTATTATTGTTATAATTATCAACTAATTATTTAAACCATGAAATCATAATGATCATTGAAATATAATTGGTGAATTCATTTCTAAGAACACTATTATTCTTAATATGGGGGGAAGTTTCTTACAAAAATCTATCATAATGGTTTATAATGTAAATGTGATTAACTCAAAAATAATCCATAAGAGTGTTAATTTAGGTGCTCATTTAGAAAACTTTTTCATTCAATAATAGATGATTGATTTAATACAAAAACAATTTTAAGGGTTATTAATTCTTAGTACATTTATTCAAGAGTCGACTTCCACCTGTAGTATCTATATAAGAATGAAATATCATAAAGAACACACAATATATACTTTACCAAAATTATATGTTATTATACAATACTTGATTAATATAAAGAGTTTTTCTTTCTATGGTTTTGTAACCCTGATACCAAATTTAATAAAAGTAATCTTAAAAAATAACTAATCCCAACATTGATACCAACTAACTTGAACCAATATAAACATAACTTCATTACTGAGTTAATCTTATTATGTAAGAAATACATCTAACCATTGTTTATGAAACCCATGTACCTAACCGTTTAGTGTGTAGAATATTTTATACATAAAAATTTTAAACAAATTAGAATATTTCTCGGTGATAATGCTCTAATTGAAACATTTCTCAAAATATAAAATGATATAATTGACTCCATAACATTGGTAATTGAAAAAATAAAATAGGGAGCTTGCAAGGGCTTGGACCGCTCTGGTCTATTCCATTGTGAATATCAGTTGTATGAGGTGTTTCGGGAGGTCAACATGACTTATCAACATAAATTTTCCAAAATTTCATTTCTGTGAACACTTCCATTATTGAACAGTTCCAAGGGTAGACTGTTGTGAATAGTTCATTGCTAACCTTCTATGAAAAATGTCATCAATAAACTTATGTGAATAGTGCAACAATGACCTTATGTGAATAGTGATATTGGTGACCTTATGTGAATAGTTTCATTGGAGAAATTCTATAAATAGTGTCATCAACAACCTTATGTGAACAGTGACATAGTGTCCTTCTGTGAACAGTAAAATTAGTGATCTTATATTAATACTGTCATCGGTGACCATCTATGAACAACATTACTGTAAACCTTATTTGAACATTGTCATCAGTGACCTTATGTGAACAGTGCAATTTTGACCTTATGTTTACAGTGCAATGGTGACCATATGTGAACAGTGACATCAGTGTACTTATTTGAACAGTGTCATAAGTGATCTTCTGTGAAAATTGTAATCGGTAACCTTGTGTTAATAGATCAATGATGACCTTATGTGAATAGTGCATCAATTTCACTAGGTGAACATTGTCATTTGTAACCTTATTTGAATAGTGCAATGGTGAGGATCGAACGTAGATGTTTTTCCTTGGCTAAATTTGGAGTTCATGAACAGTTTTTCCAAAAATTGTGAGGCTCTAACGATGACCTTTTCCATTGAAAAATTTGGAGTTCATGAAAGTGTTTCCAGAACTGTGATGTTCCAACAATGACCTTTTTCCTTTTCCAAAATTTGATTTCATGAACAGTGTTTCCAAAACGGTGAGGTTCTAATGGTGACCCTTTTCCTTTTCTAGAAATTGAGTTCATGAATAGTGTTCCAAGACAGCGAGGTTCCAATGGTGACCTTTTTTTCCTTTTAGAAATTTTGATTTTATGAATAGTGTTTCTAGAACAGTGAGGTTCCAATGGTGACCTTTTTCCTTTTCAAAATTTTTAGTTCATGAACAGTGTTTTTAGAAAGGTGATGTTCTAATAGTGATGTTCATGAACAATGTTTCCAGAATGGTGAGGATCCAATGGTGAGGTTCATGAACAATGTTTTTCCTTTACCAAATTTCGTGATCATGAACCGTATTTCCAGCTTCCAATAGTTAACCCCTTTAATGTTTCCATTGAGGTAAAATTAATTTAAATCCATGTTTTAATGACATTACAGTAGATTCAAAGGCCGTTAATCCTCTATTATTTTCTCATAAAGCTTATGAGGTTTTTACATTGTCAAATCGCGTGGTATAATGTGATCCACTTTTAATTGTAAAACCAGCATATCTTAAACCACTACACCATTAAATATTCTAAAGGGGTGATATATATTCATCCTTAGTTCTTCCTACATGTTCTCAAGTGTGAGATTCTCGAACATCCCATACCTTCTTATAGGTGTTTTTTAATCAGGCCTTCCTCTTATGATTTGTTCCCCTTCATTTTCATGCTACCAAGATATATCGACAAGTCTTCGATATAAGGTATGATCTATCATCATTATTTCAGTTTTATCTCTTTCGTTATCCATTCCCTTTTTATTTAATTTTATCCCCATGTTGGTAATGGGATTTTCTTGTGTTTTGGTTGATGTGGTGGTGTCTCTACATCCTCTTGTGGATACAGTTATCACATGGGAGGATATCATACACCGTTGTGTGGCTCGTTCTCGTATAAATAACATCCAGAACTGTTTGAGGTGGGGGATTCATTGCTTCTATATTATTTTGTGTGCAACTATATTTTTAGCATTTTTTATCCCATTGGATCACAATGTAATTTACATAATAAATATTTTATCCCAATTAATAAAATTATATTTATCGTATGATTCTTCTGCTTGTTTTTGTAGATTTTGTGATATCAAATCTTCCTTGTTTATATTTTAGTTCTTTATTGAAATTTTCAAAGAACATAATGATGGAATTAATTGATAATCACATGGCTAAAAAAGAGGCATGTGAATGATTCCAATTGATTTAATTGTAATGTGATGTGAATTAAATTTGTGCAGTGATCATGTTTAATTATTTTCAATCGCTTACTGATTAGGTTTACCGAATTTGGGACCTATGAATCATAAATCAATTAATAAAATGTAGATTAAAGAACTATTTTATTGATAAAAGATAATACTTGTAGGGTTCAGAGTTACCCTCTTTCTTGTTTTAGGGTAAAACTCCAATTTTTAGGTGTTGTTTTTACTACTTCTTGTGTTGTGATGTGATCCTGGATGAATGTTGTGATATGTGTCGGTAGGGAGGACTATTGGTTGTGGAAGCATATGACACATAGAGTGGCGTGATGGATCATTTTATTCATGTGGGTGTCGGGGAGGACACCATGCATGATGGAATGGGATGTGTGTAAATTTTTGGATGCTAGAAGATTTTTATTAGTTGTTTATCTTCATTACATTCCCCATTGTTCACGGAAGCTGTTATTTCTTACCCTTCTTCTAAAAAAGCCATGTGGGGCATGCCACATGATTTATGTGTTTATATTGTCAAAAGGAGGACTATTCTACGCTCTAGTGATAGGCAGCAAAGACTCAACGGGTTGTTCATCTACTCGTCTTGTTGATCCTCCTTTTGTTTAGTAGCTTAGAATTCATTTCATAGAATAGTGTAACTCATTTTTCTATCTCTAAACATTATAGATGGTCATATATATATATATATAATTAATAGATGTCATATTTATGTAGTTATAAATTGTCTTTATATTATTAAATAATGATAAATATACAAGGATATAAAATGCCAAACAAAAATTATCAGCAAAAGAAAATAGTTGACACCGATGAATAAAATTTTTAATAATGATTTATTAACTAATGATTGTTGAAATTTTATTACTAGATCATATATGTAGTTATAAAAATGCATATGAATCTGGTATAACATTATAATAAATTTTCTTTTATTATAAAGGTCATCAAATCACTTTTGAAGGAAGTAAAACTCAACGTAGGAGATTTATGTCTCACTTTTACCTCTATTTGAAACTTTATATATCATCCACATGTTTATTTTATGTATTGAATATAAATAAAATTAATTTATTTAATTATTCTTCAAATGAAATTAATTGAAAACACATATTCATCTATAATTTTTATTTTTTGTGTATTATGATTTAACGGTTACCAAATAGATATAATATTTTTGATACAATATCATTTATTATTGGGATTGTATATTATTTTGTTTATTATTTTGAAATTTATTTATATATTAATATAAATAAAAAAATGAATTTTATTATATTCTAGTTTATAAATTTTTTATTTCATTCATTAATTTTTCTCTTCTAATATACTGATGAGGTCAAAATAATAGTTTAGTGGGAAAAGGAAATTATTACTTTCATCGATCGAATATCAATTATATTCCATGTTCCTGTTTTGTAAATATGTATCCATTAATGTTTTAAAATTATCCAATTGTTATTTAATTTTATATTTTACAATTATTTACATTTAAAGAAATATTATAAATGTAATATTTCTTCTTCTAAATGATGTACTATATACTTTTTATAGAAAATGTGAATTGAATAATTTTTTCCATATACATGATGAAATATAAACTTACCACTATGATGGATGATTGATTCTTTGAACCATAAATAAAATGATTCAATGATTATTTTAAAAGGAAAAATTTGGTTTTTTATTTGGGATATTTTTAGATTTTAAAAAAATTATTTCAATTTTAAAAGGTTAGTTTTCTCTAGAAATATTATAGTTATCCTCAATGGGATTTTAATTCAATAATTTCATACTTTATTATCACATATGATTATCTTGGAATATGACACAGTGTTACTATCCCCTATTATCCATTGGATGGAATATTATTTAGAGGATTTTTGGTTGATTATATGTAATCCATTTCCATCCCTTGGGTTTATTATGTTTTTATGAATCATATATCTTTTCAATGATTTATAGTATCATGATATGTTTAAATATTAAAGAAACCAACTTATTTTCAATGTGATAGGAAATGATTAATTTTGTAATCTTGTGGAAAAATATGAATTATTTAAATTACATGACATACGGTACCATAATTATATATCCCTATAATGCATTTGATAATGATGAATATCTCATTTGATAATAAGGACCCGAATGGGTAGTGATCCTAGTTCAGTATGGTTCATTGACCAATATGGATTTTTTTGGGAGTGAACATTGAAAAAGGGTAAGACATGTTGGGGAGTGATCCTAACCCTATATGATTGTCATGTTAGTGATAATTGACTACTAATTGGATGAAATTTTTTTATTATGTGTATTCTATAAAAAAATTTATATTTATAATGTTATTCACTCATAGATAATTTTATTAGATTCATTTTAGATTAATTTCTTATGAACAATAATGATTCATTCTCTGATTTATGTTTATTATATATGATATTCTCGGTATAGATTTTTAAATTCAAATATAATGTTATGAATACCATTTTTGAATGTTAGGATTATTTTTTATGGATAAATACCTTTTTTACCCATACTGATTATCTAGACCACCATTCTTTTTGTTTCATTTCCCATGGATATGAATAAATATTATTATTGTGATATAACGAAGAAGGGTGATAGTTGTGAAGAACTATGTGGGATATGATGTATATCCCTTATTATCATTTGGTTTAGGTATATTTGAATCCAAAGAAAATATATGAATAATATTCTAGTATTAAATGTAGTATTATGTATTAAATATTCATCTATTGAGATGTAATATATATGTATGAAATGTATGAGTCACTATAGATCTAACAAAATAAAGGACTGGTTATCTATAGAATCTAGGATGAGAAAACATTAGAAATAAACCATAATAATATCCTATGTACATGAGAACTAACCATGTTATGGAATGAACGGAGTGTTGTTTTATAAGTATTACATCTCTCTTGGGATAAAAAAACTAGTTGAGGTTTTGTAATAGATGCATCTATAGTTAATAAGAAAAAAATGATATTTTTTTGTATATCTCGGCCCTAATTATCCTAGATGCGTGGTGATCCATTATTGCATGCATTGTATTACAATCGTAGAAGATGTGTGTACATACCTAAAATTATGAAAATGAATGATTATAAATGATATTAATAGATAGATACCATGAATCATATTTGTTAAACATTTGGTTTCAAAATTTAAAAAGAATGTTTCATTATTTATATATTCTACGAATGCTGTTTCATGATTATGGTGTCTCTGACTTTTATTATTTTTTCATACACTATGGTTTTTGGTTTAGGTATATGGATATAACATGAAGAAAACATGTTAATGATATATATTCTATAATACAGATTGATTTTATTCATGAAAAACAAAATAATATATTATCTGGATTTAAAAATATTGGGATTATGTCTAATAATCTATAATGATATATGATTAAAAGAGTAAAATTTGGTTATTTAATTAATGTGTCAAATTATATGATGATGTAATTTCATGAAATTTAATATGTTAATGACAACAGAGGTAAAAAATATCAAAATTCTCAATTTCTGCTATGTTGGATGAATCGCCTTTGGAAATTTCCCAATGGAACATGATGCCTTTTTATGTGAAATGAAATAAAAAAGAGATTGTATTTTTAAAATAAAATAAATTTTCTATTTAATGAAATGTATTAGAGTATTGATTACATTAATGTATGATCAATACTTTAATGTTTTAAACATATAATATATAATACTTATATAAATAAATATCCTAAATGGAATTATCAAAAATTGGATTAGGAAGGTCCAGTGAGTAAAGGTTTTAATGATGATGATGATGATATTATGAATGAAATTTGAAATTATTGAGGTGTTAAAGAATAATATGATGAATCCATGTTAATTTCTTATGAATTAAGTGGAATAAATTAATTTTTTATGTATTTGATTTGATAATTATTTTGTAGAATCATTTTTTTATTTCTATTTTCATTAAAAAATTATGAAAATTTGAATTATTGTTCTACAAAATATCTTAATTAAGTATATTAAATAATACATCTAATGGAAATGGGATATTTTATTGAAAAATACATCAAAATGGGGTAAATAACCCTTAATTAATACCCGATGATTAAATAATATTTTTTAGTTGAGGTAATGAAATTATGGAAAAATTAATTTGGAAATTATTGATGACCTTGTAAATAGTTATAGATTGGGTGAAAATTTGTTCAATGTTATATTTGATATTTTTTACCACATTTTTGGATTTATGGATTATATTCGATAATCATGGTTATTTGTTTAACGACTGAGGAGGTACTAAATTTTTTGAAGAATGTATTTTATTCAATAAGATTTTATTTTTATTCATGTTATTAATAAGTTTTTTGTGAATTTATGATAAAATTATTCATATATTTAATGCTTTAAATTTATAGAAAAATAAATAATTTGAGGGATAAATTCTATGTTGAATATTTACTGTTTGTATTTTTATATTTTTGGATTATTAATTTTATAATAAATATTTTGGAATGTTTTTAATAGATAACTACTTATGGAATTGTTTATTTTTATCTTTGGGTATTAATTTTTGAACATAATATTTTAGTTAACATAGTGTAAAAACTATGCTAATTATTTTGGTTTTTCTATGAATCTAGAGATAGGAGGAATATATTTTCATTCATTTTTTGGTATTATGAGCTATTAAATGTTAATTTTTGTTCCTTAAGTATAAACAATTCCTATTGAATATCCATATCATGGAGTAAGAGAAAATATTAGAATTTATTTAAGAACAACCAAAAAATGAAATATTGTTTATAAGTTAAACAAATATATAATGAAATTTTAATTTCATGTATTATGTATTTTATACAAAAATAACCCTAATATTTATTAAAAGGAATTTGAAATAATTTTTTTTCGACTAATCCTAATTTATGATTAATCAATTTATTTTTAGTCGCCACATATTTACGGTTTTTAGCTAGTAACATTATCATGAACATGTTCTCTATCACTTACTTTTATTCATTGGACGTTATTTTCTTTCCTTATGTGTGTAATTTAATATACCACCAATGGTTTTCCTTATATATGAAAATTTTTATGGGATCATTTAAGAAACCATTATGTTACATATTATTTGGGTAAAAAGATTGTTTTATTATCCACTTATATGATACAGGTTTTCAACAATGGCATTTTCAAATATTAATCATCTTGAAACTATTGTTAAATTAATCGGTAATAGTTTATTTAGTATAATGGAAAATGTAACACTGTGTAAAATTATTTTAATTTAATATTAATCCCAATAACAATCTTAATAAGAAACATTGATTTTTTATGTAAATTGAGATATATTAATTAAATATTTTTATTTTAATGTGACCATTATAACAATTTTGTTTAATCATAGGTTCTGAATATGAGTGACCTCATTATGGAATATAGGTTTAATGTTCAATATCAATAATAATTTATTGATTAATTACAAAAAAAAAGAACTGAATTTTTATTAAATTTAAATTTTTATTCATAAATGTTTTTCATTTAAAAATTTTATTGGTATTGTAATTTTTTGTAAATTAATAATTAATTTCTATCACTTTATAAAATATTTTTTAATTTAATTTAAATCATTTTTCAAATGTACATATTATAATTATATTAATGCCATATTTTTCAGTTTCTATGCAGTGATTGAGTTTTTAGTGAATAGTAAAATATTATTATTTTTCAAATACAATCATTTCGTTTCCTTAAATCGGATTATTTTAAAGTCCCATTATATTTTGGATATTTTTATTAAGGCAACAGTTTATAAATTTCATTTATTTCATTTAATACACCAATATTAAAAAAAATTATTATAGATAAATTTTATACCTAGAAATAGTTTTTCATCTAAAAATTGATTTTCATTAGGATTTATCTAGTTTTTAATAAAATTTATTTCTTCCAATTATCTAGATTTATATTTAGAAATGGGTGTAGTATTTTGAATAATGATACTCAATTTTTTTTAAATATTTCCCTTTATTTTTTGTCATTATTAATAATAACAATGGTAAGTATTAGTCACAGGGGTTTGAGTAAAATATGTAAAATATGGTAAAATAATTTGGATAAGGATTTATAATTTCACTAAAAAATTATTTACTCCATTTTATTAGTTTATTTTAAACATTTACATCAATTTATTAATCATAAGGCCACAATAATACATTTTTTAAATATATAATTTGTATTAATTTTATAAAATATTAAAATCAAAATGTTATTCCATTAAATTAAATGTCACAAATATTATTACAAAAGTGTCAAATGATAATATGTACATAACAAAATTGTAATTTAAAATATCAATTAAATTTTTCATAATTGGCATTTTTATTTTTATTGATTGTATAATTACATTAAATGGTTACATGACAACATCATATTATTTATTCAATTAACCGAAATTTTAAATAAAATTAAATAATAATATTCAATGTAATAAAATTGGGTTGAATTATTACGTTATTGTAATTTATAAATAAATATAACAATATTGTATTTTTCTAAAGTAATATATTTTAATTAAAAATTGTTACTGGATTCATTAATGTCATAATAAATGAATGGTTTCAAATATGAAAGTAATGATAATTTATGAAAAGAGTATTTTTGTAAATTGTTTAAAAATCCTTACACTATTGAAAACAAAAAACGTTCCTAGTATGTATTATGAAATTTAATAGATTCTCAATTTATGAGAATTTTTTTCCTTATATGAAAAATTATGAACTTTTAATGTGAAAAAGTTGTTACTAGAGTTAGTGTAAAAATGGTAGATGAACAGTTTAAAAAAAAGATATGGTTAAAAATTACACTAAAGGTAATAAAAATATTAATGGATGAAGATATATGGAAATTAGTATCTTTTTTATTTGAACATATTTCAATTTTGAATCATATGTTTTTAGAATAACTTATTTAAATTTTAATCTTTTTAGTAATTCTATTTGTGTCATTTTCATCCCTTATAAAAGAGAATCTGCTATCTCAATTATTTTTAACTCAATGAGCCTTAAATATAAACAATAAATTTACCAATTCTCTTCTAAGAATCCTTAATTACTATTTAGTTGTGTTTTTCATGATACAATGCCCTTCCATGGGTCCTTAGTAAGTGATCTAAAGAAGGCCTACTTATTAAGAGATAATCGTCTTACCTGAAAAATTTAAAATTATATCTTCATATAACTCATATAAATAAGTGGTATTTGTCATGAAATAATATTTTTAGTGTCAATTTTTTTTCCATTTTTATTGTTTAAGTCCTAATATATTCCCTCAATGTCAAAAAATGTTGTGTGAATTTATCTCTCATCTTTACGTGTGCACCACCACATAGAGATAAAATTCATTTTACATCGCAATCATTATTTTATGGTTATTATGGTGGGTTTAAATTTTAAATTTTATATGAATGAAATTATTATTATAATTTATATATAATATAATAACTAACTTTTACCTTCTAAACTATTGTAAAACGATAACAATGTTTGTTTGTACGTGTGGATATCCACTTTTAGGAGGTGATATGAATCATTATTGGATTCCTCTTTACATAGATGGTAATAAAGATAGATTTAATGAAAATATATGATAAATATGATATAATTTTGAATCTATAATGGTGAATTATTAGTTAATTTATTTCATCTATTTTTCAAAATTGGAAAACAATGTCCCTGAATACGTACAACATACCATCTCCATGAATGGTATAATTCAATTTTCAATATCTATAAGATAGGGATGGATATTAATTTATATATAATTGATTTATATGAATATTATATCATGATTAATAAAAAAATATTGGTTTTAAATGGGTTATAATTTATGGGAAACATATACTTTTAGGACTGGTGGATTGGCCAGCTTTAAAATTGGGATTTGATCTTTATTTTAAAAAACTTCAATGCATTAGTACATCATTTGAAGTCATGTTTTAAAGATAGTATGTGTCTTAGATGTTATCATTGGTTTTTAGAGAACTATACATTGATAAGCAACGTATGGGAGAAAAAGGACAGGGTGAACATGTTTTAGTTGTTAGTTCTAAACCTGCTTCCTAAAACATGTGGCCCATTTTAAAAAAGATAATGTTAGAAAAATCCATGTGGTGTTGCATAAATATATTTGAGGAATGTAAAATAAATTCTAGATGGATATCATGGTTTGTAAATAAATGACAAATAGTGTGGATTATCCTATACACTTAGTTTTATATAGACAGTGAGTTCCCTCAGTTGCTTCTCAGTTAAAAAAACCATGCGGCCCAACCAGGAGAACCATTATAATGTGGTTTAAAATGGATATTGGCACCACATAATTTGTGAATGGTTAAAAAATTATTCCTAATAGCGTGACCACTAATTTTGGTGAAATCACCATTATAAATATCCTTATATTCAGGTTTATTCTACTCTTTTCTTTTCCCATTCACGTGTACAGTAGGGTGCTCATCCATTTTTCATTCGCATACTATATTTACTCTTATTACCTCATTTTGCCTCTAGTTTGGCGATTTTTAGGTTTGGTGGAAGAATAATTCTTCTTCCATAAATCCACTAAATTTTATTCTTATTTTATCACACTATTTGGAATGTTATTTTCATTGAGAAAATTAGAACTATTTCCTAGGTATTTTTATGATTCTTCCATTTCTATAATTTTATATCAAAATCAAGGATATTACTAAATGAATGAGAGCCTAGAATAACGAATCATATGATTTATAGACATACCATATTTTATTTGTGTGTTTTGGTATTTATTACAATCAATTCATTGATGGGTTTTCTGAGGGACTCACTTAATAACTAATAATTTTATTTAAAAAATTTATTGATTTTCTGATATTTTTATAAGAATTATCTAGTATCATTAATTATATTAATCTGAGTATGAGGCATTTATATGGTTGTTTTGATATTCTAGTTTCATTAATTTAATTTAATTTTTCTATATAATGAGTTAATTGTTTTAGTTAATTTTTTGACATGTCATGAATTACATGGGGTGATTTTGATCCCCATGTTTAAAAGGATGTGGTTAATTAGGTTATGGTTGTGGAATGTGATATATTGTATAATTTTAACCACTATAATTGAGGTGTTGTGATCATAATGATTAGGTGTACGTTCATGAAATTTTATTATTAGTGATGATGTTTTCATGAGGTAAAGTGGCTTATGGTTATTGGGGAATAATAAATGGTTGTTTATTTTTTATCACCATGATTTTCCAGTATTCTTGTTAGATTTTTGTGAACATAGATAAGGTAATTATTGGGGTGGTATAGTACACTCATTATGGGTGGATGAAACCATAGTTTTAGTGACATAGGTTTTTGGGATCACAACCAGTTAGGTCTGAGGATATAATCATAGAAAGGGACAGTTGATGGTGAGTCAGACAATTGGTGGTGGGATAAGGCTCAAAATAAATATTTGGGCTCGTGGGTCAGGATGATGGGATGATGAATGTCACCATTCTTTGTGTTTTTTGATATGATAAGATGATATATATATATTAATCATTCCTCAATTAATATATCATTTTTTTAAACATTGGGATATGAGCAGATGATAGTTATTAAAAATAAATTTTTAGGGAGATGTGATTGATTTCAAGATGTCATGTTTTTGAGATGACAATGATTTATAAAAGTGAATTTCTACGGAATTGTTATAAATTTATTGGGTGGTCAAAGGGTATTTTGGTATTATTAAACTTCTGATTTACGTGGTATTAGATGGTATGTGGTTTAGGATGATATGTATGTGGATGATATATTGAGGCTATTTTATTTTGACAGACCTTAGATATATCCTTCTACCCTAGTTTAGATGGAGTAGGTAAGAGATTACACATATCTATTATGCTTGATTAATGTGGGTTATGTGTTTTTATGCTTTATTATAATTGATATTTATTTATATATATATATAATTAGATAAATATGGATACAAGATAGTCAATGTTGGTGGTGGCCTAATATGTTCATAGAATCACCGTACAAGTGACCATTGGGATTCATGTAGAATTATCTACATTGAGATTAGCCAAGGGTTAATAATTAGGGGATGTAAATTATTTTTTAGGGATACAAAGGTGCATAGGATGGATTGTATATGAACCATGGTGGTCCTTTGCATCATGAAATATATTTTTATGGAATTTTGAGTAATCTTATATGATCGTATATGGGTGATCAAATATGTCTATTATTTGTGGCTCTATTACATGTAAACAGTATCTTATATGTATGGATATCATGTTTTGGATTTTTATTTCTCAAGATATCTATATAATCCTTCTAAATTGATATTACTTTTTCCTACATTTTAATTTATTACTTCCACTGAGAAATCGTTTTAGGACAATTTTTATAATCATCACCAAATGGTATATCCATATAACTATAGTGTAATAAAACTAATGATGTAAGTTATTTTACATTGGTGTCTGTAGGGGAAATCATAAGTCCTAGTGGCCCTCCATCCCAGAGCATAGGTTAAGTGGATCCAAAGTTGTGGTTCCGTAAGGGGTATCAAGTGTGTTTATTTTCCTTTCTGTTAAATGATTTAAACAAGAATAGAATGGATTCAAATTTTTTGAAATAACATGGTATATAGGTTTTGTTTGTGTGAAATTACTCCCATGCATGGGGGAAAATGATGTTTCCATATCTGGAGTATTAATTTTATTGATTTTTCGTTTTATAGTTCATATATTTCCACCTCGAGATGGGTACACGATTTTTATGTTTTGGTATATTGAGTTTTTAAACCTTTACCAATATGAAAAAGACAATTTTTTATGAATCGTGGTTGGTACATAAGCTTATAAGATGTTTATATAATATTTTGATTGGCATTTTTAACCGGGGATCTACAAAGAGAGTTTTGGCCATTTAAAGTCTCAAGATAAAATATAATTTTTTATCTTATATATGTATTTTATATTGGAATTATACCAACAAAGCCTAGGTATGTGGCTACTAATGAGATGATTTGTGATCCTGTGATTTTGATTCATTTGGTATTTAATATCATACAAGTAAGTAGAAATAATTATTGGTACATTGTTTTTAAAAAAATTATAAAAATATAGACAATTTTTTAATATATAAAATTTAAGAGTAATTGTACTCATCCACCCAATAATGATGATATCATATATAAATTTTATGTGATAGTTGACACTGAAATGTTAAGGTAAGGGGCCATGGGCTATGATGACATTTGAGATGGTATAGTATGGAAGGTTCAAAGATACAGAAAAATGGGGATCTTCATGAGGATTTTAAGGAAGGATTCTACGATAGCTTCTTATCTGGGACTGGGTCATACTCCAGGATATGTGTAAGGAATAAATGTGTTACAAGGATTTAGTTTATGGATTATTCTACCTTTGTAGGTCATTTAAGAGATAAAGCCCTATATATATGGTTATTGGTAGGTAGAAGTGTTATATCAACATGGAGGTGAGGATTTCAGAATTTTTTCTTCATGTTTGGTGAATATTTTGGATTCAGATGTGTTAGAAAAAAATAATATATCAAATGGTTTCTCCAGTAAATGGTGGTAAAATTACTTTTTCATAAATTAATCCTTTCTGTCATAAATTTGTATTTATCCTTACATTTTGACTGTGAAATCTATTGGATTAGTGTAAAAATATTGAATTTAATATATAATATATATAAAACATCAGTTTTTTATTTTTTAAATTTATTGATATAATATTGTATTCATACATAACAAAGTTATTTTTTAGAAATTGAATTTCTTAACATCCAAATTTCACTTAAATTCATTTCTATCAAAATGGCATCATTTTATTTACATTTTTATATACTATTTTATTAATTTATTTAATCCTAATAGCAAGGTGTCAACTATAAAAATAATTTGACAATAATATTAATATTGTGATATTGTTTCGAAATACTAGGTTAGCATATAACACAATCTATTTATGGAAATTGGAATTGCACGAAACACAAGACAATCATTATGTTGAGTGTACCATATGGTAATATAAGTGTTGCATGTAAAATAATCATAACTCAATGTTTTTTCATTATACAATCCAGAAATAGTGTAGTAATATTTAAAACATATCAATGTTTAGTGTTTTGTGAAATGAAAAATATAAAGAAGATTAAATTAATTATAAAATAATGTTACAAAAAATCATAGGGTTCTACATTTTACCCACCTTAAAATTAATATATTCCTCAAATATAATCTTTATTATTAATGGTTTAATACTTGAAATTTATTTTCCCATAATCGTACTTTGAAAAATTCATTACTAAAACATGCAATAAACAGGGAATGTGGGAAACTCAACAATTTCCCAAAGTAACTCATAACTAGTTTCTGACAAATGGTAACATAGTTGGGAAGTGAAAACATGCTCATTGTTGAAAAATACAACCATAAAGTACTCATATAGAGTGAAAGAGAACATTGTTAAGGGAAATTAAAAAAAATCAAAACTCCATCACTTAAAGCGTCTTGAGAAGGGTCATTGATATTATAAAAAATAATGATAATGGGAGAAAATTTTACTTCAAGACCCTTTTCATAATGTTGAATAATTTTCATGATAAGGTATACTTTCGTGATTTCAATATACTCTAACCCTTGGTTGTTTTTTGATCTATTTCTATATCATCTCTTAATAAATAAAGGTTAACTTTTCATTATTGATGAACTAATAGATCTTGATTTATAATTATATTTCCTTCTAATTGTATTTAGTTTTATTTATAGAAAAAGGTAAATTCAATTTATCCAATCTACATAAATCATTATATGGTGAGATCAATACAGAATCTCAATAACCTCATTTGATGTTTAACAAAACATTCCATTAATTTTTCTACATTTAACTCATAAGAATATAAAAATACAAAACATTGTAATGAACCAAACTAAATTTCTCAACATTATATTAAAATATTTCCAGCATATATCATAACTTTGTAATTATTCTTCATATAAAAAACATGTGAATGCCTCCATCATGTATTATATTGGAACATTATAAGAACCTAAATTACCATAAATCCTTATTGAAAACACACATTCCACAACATTGTAAAGATTACAGAATATATTCTATAATTAAAAAAAGGTTTAAGCTTTAGACAAGATTACATAGACCACTCTTTCAATAAATTAATGATGGGTCCCATATTAATCCATAATATCAGAGATTCATTATCCATGTCAACCATATCTTCATCATGTATAAACACATTTTTTTCAATATCAGAAACAAATTAATATTTTCCATCCCTTAATAAAAATATCACATTTCTATTAATTAACATTTCTAAGACATAAACAACATTAAACCTAATTGTTTCTAATCATAATGAAAAACACATACTAAAAATACATATATGTTTTATGATTCATGTAATATAATTTTTGAATTTGAAAAAATATACACCCGAGTCATCCATATTTATTCTTAAACCATTTATTTTACTTTATAACATTATTCTTTAATACACCATTCAAATAATTTTCAATACTAATCTTGTATTAAATGACTTTAACACTGATATAATCATTCTTCTTCTATTTAATGTAAACATTAATTTTATAACATTTCTAATATTTCAGTTGACATTTCAGGCCCCATTAAAAATATGAAAAATTTATTTCAACCAAGTATCTACATGTTCCCTCAATTTAATAATACCAGAATGAATAGAGTAAGAAATAATAATCAAAGCAGAAAACTAAAAAATCATGAAAAATAACATATACGGTGTCTAAATCATGAACTATATTTCATTAATCTATGAATCCATATGTTTATACAATGATATTCATAGTAATATACTATTTATATCATTATTTATGGTTTGTGTCATGTATGAGATTTTCTAATGTATATCCCCAGGGAGTGTCAAAACAGGTGTGCAACAAAACCCATTGTTGAGAACCACTTCCTGATCGAATCTAGTTCAATTTGGTGTTTTTTAGTTACCCCAATGAACAACTATTTCATAGAATATTCCACTTGTATATCCAGTTGGGGATATATTTCTAGTAAACCACTAATTATATCCTTTAGAAGTCCGCAAATTTTTACAAAATTGTAAGTCATCCATATAATATCAATATAAACATCCCTAGACATATCCGTTGAAATATGACATTGCATATCTCTAACATTTTATCTTCCTAGATCCTATGGTTGATTAAAAATTTCAATTTATTCTAACCGGAACATCCTAGGCTTGACATACTTGGATATTAAGTAATTTAAGATGAATTTTCATCACATTACAAAAATACATGTTGCAAGACCATAATAGTTTGGTTTCATTGGAAACATGGAACAATATATTCTAACACAATTAAATATCTTCATAATCTCCCTTAAATATCACCCTCATGATATGTCCTCCATAATAAATTTATTCATAAACTAGGGAAAATAAATAAATGAAATTTGTGAGTTTAGATGCTCTGTAAGGGTAATCAAGGGGGAATATAAGAATAAAAAGACTATAAGGGTATTTAAATGTGACAATAACAATAAAATATCATACCATGCATATCAAATATAAATAACAATAATAATTGAAAAATTAATTGAATTTAATAATACATGAATCATATTGGAATAAGGAAAATAATCCATGAAAGAAAACTATAGGTATAACACATGGAATTTGGGGAAACAAATAATCATGTAATATCATTCCCAATAAGTCAATGCACATTACAAAAACGTATTAGGGACCATTCTGGTGACTACATGGACTAGGCTAGACACACCACAATCCCCATTCAGTGTTCTTTCCTTTTAAGGGAACATGTTTTCCCATCTTCCAATGGTAGACCATGTTTCTCCATCTTTATATAATAGATCATGTTTCCCCCATCTTCCCAAAATGGAACCCTTTCCCCTATTCCCATAGAGGATCATGTTTCCATATCTTCCCAGGGATGATCAGGTTTCCCTATATTCTCATAGTGGATCATGTTTCCCTATCTTACCGTAATGGATCAGGATTCCTTATCTTCTCATACTGGATCAAACCCTTCAATTCGATTCACATCATTATCTCATGATATATAAACCACTACCTAATGCATTGAATGAGATCGAGGTCACACTCTTCACATAATAAAAACATACAAACATGTTCTATTTGATATCAAAACATGTATTATATCATAACCCAGATAAAGTGATGGATATCATTTTCATGAAATTATAACCCCAGAAATGAAATAGGTATCCTAAACATTACATTATGTCATTATTTATAAAAATGATTTATCTAATAAAATTTTCATAAAATATTAACCTAGGAAAAGAAGATGGTTTAAAAATAAAAAACCCATAGGAGAGAAATGTCTATCATAAACATTACTCTATAAAAACAATGCAATAATGAAATACTTTTGATGTTATTGTTGTAAAATATCCATTTTGATTAATAAACTGTACAAATGTATATCAACTTATATGGATAAGTATTCTGAAGAGAACGTGGAATTTATTTTAAATGAAAAAAACTTTCATTTAAATTCATTTTCATAAAGCCATTTAAAAAATCATTTTCTTATCAATAAAGATTTATTATTTTATTTACAAAATTTCTTGATGGTAAAATATTCCCCTCTTTGAAAAATTATATTTAAAGCCTAAATAATTTTAATAATGTTTTTTAAATATCTTCAAAACCATATAAATAATGATTGAATATATTCTGAAAACAAATTTACATTAAAATAATATAAAAATATAAATTTACAGTTTGAAAACATTTTACAAAAAAATTTATGTAGAAAATTGAATTGAATACATATAATGAAATGTTGAAAATATTCGAAAACCCATATACAATTAAAATACATTGGAAACATAAAAATAAGTCTCAAAATCATTTTAAAACTCAATATCTATAAAATTTGTTTGTAATATTATTAATAAATTTTTGAAACATTTAAACATTTTCCTTTGAAAAAATCATTTTGAAAATATATAAAGGAATCTCTGAAAGAAAATTTTTAAGTATAAAAATTTTTTTAATTCCTTTCTCATTGAAAAAAATTAAAATATAAAAAATCCAGAATAAATGTGTGGATATTTATTTAAAATATAATTTTAATCAAACCAAGGATGATTAAGGGGAATGAATGTATTGAATGTGGGTAAATCCATACATTCATATAATTCCTTTGGGACCTTAAATATATATAATAGTTCTTTAACTTGAAAATAATAAGAAGATTTATTTTAAAAACATTTTTTTAAAATAAAAAATATGTGTAAAAATGTTTTTTAAAATTCATGGGATAATAGTAATTAATTTAATAATAAATCATCTGACAACCTAGATTTTAAAGGAAAATGATTTTGAAGCTAAATGGTAAATAATGAAAAAATTTAGTAAAAACATTTTATTAATAATATTAGCTACCATAGAGTGGGTTAATGGTACTAATACACAAATATATCATCAATAAATAGAGTATAAATAAACTCATGAGTTTTCATGAGTGATGGATCATAATATCTTACCAATATAAACATAATCATAAATAATCTTCATAAATGATGAGATTGTAGAAATAAACTATCACCGCATTGTTAAAATTAAATCATAATACCCGTTAAATAATATAATAAATGAATCTTGAGATACAATGAAAATTATTATATTCATGATACAACATTGAATGGCTAGTATATACACCCTATAGAAAAATCAAGGTTCATAACATGACATCTATATAAAAAATGAAAAATTGAGGCAAAATTACATTACTAATTTGATAACTTTTGAAACATAAACCCCGTGAAAGGAATATCATAAAATGAATATTTAAATATTCATATATTTATCTATATTAATCCTATACCATGTAGATGGAAATTATATACACTAAATACATGAAATAAGATATGAACATGACTTGTGTATCCTTGAAAATAACAAGTTTTACCAGAACCCCCTTACTACAAGAGTTAATTTCTAATAGTGATCTCCATGAGATAATGACATCAGTTAAAGATCTTAATATAATTATAAAATATAGATTAATTAAAATGTGTTGCATATTTTAGTATATAAACCACTGTAAATAATATATTGTTGAGTATGGCATGTGTCTCACCGAAATCAATAGTGAGATAAATTTTCTTAGCTTACAGTTTGACATTATTTATACACCAAATTACAACATTTTTAATGAATATAAATTTATTATAAACATTACATAGAACCATATTCTTATATATAATACAATATATTATTTTTATGACTTTATATTACCCAGTTTTTACAATTCCATGTTAATGTAATGTTTCGTGTAATAATTGCTCAGTTTATTATACATGTTTTGATTTTTTATTCATGATTCCTTCATATAAGTCATAATTTAATTATTGTAAGATTTAATGAAATGATATTAATATAATATATATTCATTATATATTTATTTATAATAATATTTACAATATATAAGTCAAAATTTTAATACAACATTCAAAGAGACGGTAGATCGTACATATGCATGATCATTGATTTTGTTTTATTGTACTATTAATAGAAAAAAAGCAAATGAAATATATATATATTATTATTCTAATAGAATTATTAATGTATATATATATATATTATGTTCACTATACTAATCCATAATATGTTCCATGTATTTTTTGAATGAATCACATTGCTTTGATGAGGTTGTAGTCCCCACGTTCACAAATCACATTATCCTATATACACAAAAAATAAATCATGAAAGTATGTTTTATATAAAAATTTAATAAGAAAAAACTTATCAAAATATCATATATATCAAATATAAAAATATTTTTACTTATTTTTCCCACCCAATAGTGGTTGTAAATGAAAAAAACAACATCATTTCATAATGTGGTAATTCACAGTTTGTTTGAACTGTATGTTTGTTATATGTTAAATAGATGTGTTTGTAAGTATAGGTAGAATAATTAGAAATTAAATATTCTTATATTTAGTATAAATGGTAATTATATAATCAATTAATAATCATAATTTTGGCGGTGGATAGTAAAAATAAAAAATGGAGCATGAGGAAGGATGTTATATCTTCATTGGGTAACTCCACTTGGTTTTCATATATGGGCTTACTGGGATATATTTCATATAAATATAAGGATTATATGTTGTGTGGAATGATTTTATGAGATTATTTTAGTTTTTTGTATGGGATAAAAATGTCTTGATATGTGTGAATGAGTTTGATGGATGAGTCTCTTTTTATAGTGGACGAGGAGTGAAATTCATGTACATTTTTGAAAAAAGAATTACACAGACGTTTTTACAATGTAATGTGGGTCTAATAATGCATCCAATTTTATCCAAAGTATAATTAGGTATAAATATTGTGATAAAATGGGGTTTTAAATTTTTCTCTACCATTTTGACCCCTATATTTAATTCTTATCAGTTTGTTAAGGTAATCTTATTCTTAATCGTTGTAGTTATTTTGAACCACTTTCACTAAAAGTTTTAGTCAAAAACAAAGTTTATATTATTAGAAATTATAAACTATGATGATTAAAAATATTTAATAAATTATTAAAAATTCCAATCATTATAGTGGTTGAAATTAATATTTATTTAATCCCATATATGGGATGACAATACGGGGTTTTAATGTAAAACATTAAAATGATCGATTTGTTCTTATATCCAATTTCCATGTAAAATTTATTAAATAAAATAAATTGTACTAAATGTTTTGAAATATGTATATTTAGAAATAAAAAACCATCTCAAATAATATTTAACCATATATATCAATTAGATGTTAACATAGTATTGAATTAAAATTCAGTGGTATTCACTATTGATAAAAAAATGAATATTCTAAGAAAGAAACAATTTCAATGGAAATATCGATTTTAAAATATAAAAAAATAAAGATAATTGTTTAAAATAAAATTATAACCATTTCAATGATATTATTAGAAATGTTTTCTCTATTAAAAGGTGTTAAAATGCCCTTTTCAAAAATTCATCTTTTATTAATAAATTTGGACTTCTTCTCATATTAAGCCTATAAAATATATTAAATAATTATAAAAATATTTGGATTAAAATATAATATATTAAATTAATTCATAAATTGGGGGTTTTCTAATTTATTTAGGTAAAATGGGTTTTTTACATAGAAAAGTATTTTTCTTAGAAAATTTATTTCATTAATTTCAAATTGTTCTTTAATTAATGTCTAGCTAAAATGGTTTATTTTATTCACATGTTTAAATAAAATTTTATCGATAACTTCCACAATAATGGATATGATACAACTATAATAATATTAATAAAAATATATTTATATTATGATGTAGATTGGTAAAACTAGCTATTACATGTAACGCTGGCAATCAAAGTAAATCTACATTGTGTGTATGAGAAACCAAAACTGTGTCTTGTGTACCATAAGCTAATCTATGTGTTCCGTGTAAACAAATATTAACTTGGTGTTGTGTATAAAGAAATTAAATATTAATTCATTGACATATTAAAAAGGTATAATTAGTGTTGTTGTAATGAAAAATATCAAAAAATTAAATTTCATTCGAAAAAATAGTCTACAAAAAAATAAGATGTTACAATCATTACATCCTTAACATGATATGATTTAAAATAATTGTGGGTATGAAATGGATTATATAATAATGATACCATATTTATTTTTCATGGATTAATTTGAAATTTACATCTATTTAAGGTTACAACTATATCCATTTCAGATATTGGGATATTCAGGCAACCTATACAAGGCCAGTTCATTAGTGGATGGGGTTATCACCATATAGATTTATTGGTTATTACTCCATTATGGAGGTATTGTGAAGAATATCTTTAAACCCATATTGGAAATGTTTTATGATGTATTTCTTGAATACATCATGGGGATTCCACCTTAGTGGGATATTGAATTCCGAATTGAGAGAGTGCTAGTGGATGAGATAGTTTCTATTCCACATAATAGAATGACACCAACTGAGTTTCTGTAGTTAAGGACTCAATGGAGGGAGTTAATGGACAAGGTGTGTATCCACCCCAGTATGTCACCTTGAGGTTCATAATTTTTTTCTATGATGTTTATTATTATATTTCACTTATTTATGGATTAATAAATATCAAACTGGATGAAAATTGTTAACATGTATCTTGTTCAACATATCGACAATCTATTTCAATAGTTTACTAGATCATGAATTTTCTACATGATTAAATTCAGTTAAAGGGTATCAATAGTTGGGATTTAGATCATCTAATATTCCACATTCTGATTTAATATGTAGGTAGGACGTTTATGATTTTTTAATTTCAATTTTTTATGAATGATCTTATAATGTTTATGGACATGAAGAAAAGAAATTATCATATGTACATGAATCTTTTTTTTGGATTTATTTGGGGGTAAAATCTGAGAATAATCCATGACTCATGATGATCATTCACAACATCATGATATCATCCCGAGTACATGTAGAGATCATTATTTATAGTTTAATATTTATAATTTTAAATTCTGGGATTATCAGGTACACATCTTGGGTCACATCATCTCAGCGGAAGGTGTGTTGGTAAAACTAGATAGGGTTAATGAAATTTTATCTTAGGATCATCTAAATAATGTTTTTGATATCCATAAATTCCAAGGGTTAACAGGTTGTTATCATAGGTTCATCTAATACGTTTTCTTTTTGGATGCACAACTCTTGGTGTTGAAAAATAAGCTATAATGTTTTAATGGTATGGATAATGGGATTATTCATTCAAGGAGTTTAGGATGTTCTCGAATTCCACAACACTATTGATCATAACCCAATCATGTGAGGGGTATATTTTGTTTTCTAAAACATCTAGGATCAGTATTGGAAAAATTTTTGTTAAAGAAGATTGATTTTGGGTTCATGGGTCATGGAATTTGAGGCCACATGAGCAGACCAAAACAACACATGACCTCTATATAGTAGTAGTGTTTTATAACACTATTTGTTAGAGGCTTTATCTTTTGGGTAAGATGTTTATTGTGCCTAATGATCACTAGATCGTAAAATTTATCTTCATGAAGTGATTCTAGAATATCCAATAGTGGATATGGTTTGAGTATATTTAGACATTCAATTAGGAGAAATCATATATTTGTAAGAAGGGAAACAATTTTTCTATTGATTTGATAAATAATACACTGAATCAGCTATTCAAGAGTATAGTACTAAGTAGAAAAATGAGGACATTTCTGGTTGAGATACATTTTGTGGATTAACATAATCATTATGATGTGAATCAGGTATCTATTTTAGTAGAGTATAAATTTTTTTATGGATCCGGGATTTACAGTATATGGATTTAAATTTTTTTCCCATAAGGGAAAGCCTTATAGTTGCGGAGTGACCATCAGCTTGATAAAGGATAGAGAAGAAATATTCAATGTATGGAAATATATTACAATGACTATGTGTATTCATGATAATATGGTGAATGAATTTCATGCCTCAAATTTGTTGTTGAATCTCGGTGTAACCAATATGTATAGTGAATGTCAACAATTTTGGTGCTCGTGCATGCCAAATGAGATAGTGGGGTTTGTGACATGATGATACACCTATCAGAAGGTGAAGGTATAACACTGATGACATCGTGGTTTTATATAGTCATTTCTCTTTCCATAAAGATGATGGATGATATGATAATGGAACATGTGGTGCGTCTCCCAAGGACTCCTCAGATGAACAAATTTATTTTGGTTATTGTGGACCATTTGAAAATTTTTGAAGGTTTCTTTCCAGTATTGGGGGATTTCTATGTGAATGAATTGAGATATATGTACATTTTAGAGATATTATATCTATATGGAGTTCTAAAAACAATAGTTTCATACCATGAGTTTCACTTTACTTCACAATTAATGAAGGTATTCTAGAAAGTGTTTGGTACACAATTTTTATTGCGTACGACATTCCTTCCACATATATACAGAAAATATGAACATACTATATAGGTGATTGAGGATATTATGTGACCATATGTCATAGAAATATATGAGCATTTGACGATGAACGTAGATTTGGTGGTGTGCTCCTATAACAACATTTATTTGGTAACCATAGATATTTAACCATATGAGTCAATTTATGGTAGTCCATTAGGTCACCTCTATGTTGGATGGAGGCATGCGAGTTAGAGTTGTTTGGACCGAGTCCCATGCATGATACATTAGAGTGGGTTCAGTTGATTCAGAAACATATGGATATAGATAATAGTATATATAAGACTTATGTATATAAAAGTGAATAACCCTTGGGTATTACAAAGGTTGATCTTGTATTCAATAATGATTCACCTATATTGGGTCACCACATGATATAGAGATAGAGAATGTTGGTGTCTAGCTTTGCTGAACTATTTGAGGTTGTGTAGAGAATTAGGACAATGGCCTAAATATTATCTCCCCTACATATGTACAATGATATGAATTATTACATTGATGTTTCTCAACATTTATTATATCACTTATACAATTCTCATGTGATTGACTTGGATGATGTTAAACATGAGATAGATGCATCTTTGGGGAGTATCCAATATGTGTATTGGATCGCAGTGAGAATGTACTATGGGGAATGAATGTCCTAGTTCTTTATGTTTTATTGAATCATGTATGCGTTCAAGAGGAATCATTTGAGAGAGATATGTAGATATTCAAGACCAGTGGATGAATCTTTTTGACATGGTATCACATATATTTTTGTTTGAACATCTCGAGGAAGAGAATTTATATGGTGTAGAGAATATAGAAACCTAATCATTTTGGGAGATATCTCAAAAAAATATCAGGTATTATTTTTTCCTTATGTTATGTATAATATTATGTTATTTTACCTTTAATTAATTTGGGTGAATGTTTGAGAAAATTAAAAGGAAGTGGGGTAGTGAACGGTTGGATTATGGTTTTAAAAAACTATTCTCTTATTGCAACAATTCGTGCTTACCTAAATAGAGGTGATTCTCATAGTGGGAACTCCGATTTCCAAATCATGAACTCACTTAAGAGAAACCAGGAACCAAAGAATAGATTCATGGTTAAGGCACATGGTTTGAGAAATTGTGCACCCATGTCTTGGAAACTGGGGTCACTTAAATTAAATCCCCCAAAATTTAGTTTTAAAATACTGGACCCCTCAATATTAATCTATAATAACACATACCTGATCCAAAAATTGATAATAGTAATTTCATTTTAACATAGAAGGATTTTATTACCTTATAACCTCTTTTATTGATGATTTGAATCCCATATCGATTATCTTGTCTTCTCATGGTATGATATTTTTATCTTATGTGGTTTCATCGCACTTTATGTTCTTCTAAATTCCATTGAAGGGAATTTTTTACCTATTGGTATTGGATCTCGATATAGGTTTGATATTTCATTAACTGATTGATCGTGTTTTGGGACATGATTCATGATATCATTCTTCATCGTGGGATTTACCTTTCCATTCCTATTTGGCGAATTTCCATTGGGTGACCACACATCAACGATTTGTGGTAGGTGGGTTATTATTCAAATTCCAATGCCCTTTTTACAATTACATGAATGTAATTATAATTTCCCTATTGATTGTTTATAAATTTAATTCCATTAATTGAACTAATTATTTGGGTTAATTAATTTATTATGGTATAGTTAATTTATATTAATTTATTAAAAAATCAATTAATGGAATGTTGTTATTGTGGAATTTTATTAAGAAATTATTGAATTAATTAATGTGATTGTTTTGAATATTCATTTTATTAAATTAGATTAATTAAATGATGAGTTAAATAAATTGATTTGTGTTGTTATGATACTGATTGAATTTGAAGATTTCATTATTGATTTAATTAATGCGATAGTTGGTTTTATGAAATATATTTAATTTTATTAATTAATTTGTGAAAATAATAATTGATTGTTGGGATTTTGAAATGAGATAAGAGTATTAATATTGATTAACTTTGTTTGATGTTATATTGTGAGACCTATGATATTTTGATACATTAGATATAGTGACACATGTGATTATGTGATATTCGTGTATGGGACAAGGTTTTCTATATAGAAATCCAACATTTATAAATTTATAAACATGTTGTGTGATATGGAATACTATATCAAAACACCATAATGATAAATTGATACCAATTTTGCAGAAATTAATAGCTTCATCAAAATCTCATAGTGATACATTGATAAACCTATGTGGTACATGGATATCTTCTTTATGTGCGTATACTAATAAATTTATATATGAGAATATGATAAGATCTACTACTTCAGAATACCGTTGGGGTCCTACAAATTTAAATCATGGACAATATTTTTGAAATGAACTACACTTCCAATTTTCTATAATAATTAACTAATATTAATGGATATTGGAATACCATGTGATATAAGGAATTGTAAAATGAATATGTGATATAGTTCAGACATAGGGGCAAGCTAAAGAAGGCACTGATTTTTCAGGTGACCTGGAGAACCCTAGAGTTATATTGTTAAATAATGAATAATTATATAATTATAAAATACTTACTTTATTTCCTATATTTTAATAATTATATAATTACATACACTTTTTTCGACCATATATTATTTTATACTTTAGTGGCTGTTGCTTAATGTGTAATACCCACACTCTACTCGGAATGCCTGATTGTTACCCAAATAGATATCACGATTTTCAGAGAGGTTAAGGGAACGAGCTTTAAGATAGTGGGATGATATGGGATAGATCCTCAATGATGGAAACTAAAATTGTGTTGGGAAATTAATGGGATTTCTCAGGATTATTTTTTTTTTGGGGTTTTTTTATTGAAACGATAAACACAATTTTCTTAAAATATATATATTGTAGTTTTAGATGTTTTATATCTTGTTTTTTTCAACATGAGATTCATTTATTATTATAGTTATGTATATATTTTTTGCTTTTTATTATTTTGTTTTAGATATGGTATTACTATGATAAATATTTTATAGTAACCCATAATTGATATTAGAATCTTCCTATTAGCACACAAACTCTGGAATATTGGCTGTCATAATAGAGGTCATGTGAATAATTGGATCAGTTCACCATTGTGTGGAACCCAGGTGGGCATGTCAAAATAACTTTATTTTTTAAACTATTATGGAATCATAATACATATGTAAAATTTATAGACTGACACTTTGTAACATTTTTTGAATTAAATAATATATATGTATTTTTTGGAAATAAATCTATTAAAAAATAATACATCTTTCTTATATTGATATGGTTTTAATTACAATTATACCTTAAGAAATATTATGAAAATATATTCCCTTATAACTTATATTGATCCTTGATTACCTTGATTTTCCTTTTATTGAGGGGATAAATTTTACAATAGTTACTGTTTATATTGAAAAAAATAATGGGGACCTATTTTCCAAATTTGAACATAATCATTAAAAATTTTGAAATAATTTTCTCAAATCCAATTTCCACATATGGAAAAAATAAACATATTTCCAGACAACACGACGAAAAATAATTTTTATAAAGATAAAATTTTATGTATAAATATTGATTTATCCATTTCCCATATCTAAAAAATATTAGATAAGTTGTAAAAAATATATTTAATATATAATATATAAATAAACATGAGATAATTTAAAAATATATATTAATTTAACATATCTAGATAAGAAACATTTCATGCATTGGAATATATTTTCCAAAAAATATATTTTTAATTATTTAAAAAATTATATTCAATTTTAATTAATTAAAACCTAATGAATTCATTTTATTTATATTTAAAAATTAAATGTTCCATAATTTATCTAGTAAAATTTTTACCCTCATATCTAATAGGGAGTTCAAAACCATCACATTAAATAATAATATTTAAATACTATATCACTGTTCGTTTATGTTCGGTGCTTCATGAAAATAATGAAAGAAAAGAAATGATATTTTTGAAGGGAAATATTTCATAAAATGCTAGGGTCTTATATTATACATCCCATTAAATTAATTTCTTCTTCAAAATTCATTACCCAAATATAATAAAAGGGAGATAAATATTTTTCATCATATCCCCATGTTCCAATGTTGCTTTATCAAATTTATTAATTCCATAGACAATTTTTCCAAAGTGAGTAGCCTTGTTCTGTATAACTGTATTATTGTTATAGAAGAGTTTTAAAAGTTATTATTTGTTATAAAAATCATGCTCTATTAGTAATATATTTTATTTTATCACATGCCATGGATCTATACGTTGTCCCTTATGAGAGATACATGGAACACTTCTTGATCATGATAAAGGATTAGTGAATTTCGCAAGCAGTAAGCTACCATCCTTATATGATCAATAATATATAAATGGAAAATATAAATTGGGGTATAATTTACATTCATTATTAATATTACGTTGCTCCCCCTTGATAAATGTTGTATGAAAATTATCTCAATGACATCAAAAAATAGGTCTCACTACTGATTAACAACCTAACTTTTCTGTTGACTCTGAGATTCATTGATATGTTATTGAATGGATTAAAATTTATCATTCTTTTAATCATATATACACATTAACAATAATATTAATTCACTAATTTAAAAACATGATGTTTAATTTCTACACTATATTCCACATAGGGATTAATAAAGAGCCACAAGAAAATTAGATTGAAAGATACTTTTGTTAAGAAAGATGATTAGAGGAAGTTAATGATCGAAAACACCTTTGAAATACATATAATATGTTCAAATCCAATAGTATAGGGGATTAATCGTTCCCAGAAATAATAAATCTATATATGGACTATACATCAAACTGAAACTCATCTCAATATTCTGATATTGTTGATGACTTCACCAAATCATCGAGGTAAAAACCGAATCCTAATAAGATATTATATATTGTCGTACTCCATAAAAAATTCATATTCCATAACATATATAATAAAAGGATTATATATATTTAAATATTATCTAATATCATGGAAGTGTTCTTAATATTTATGGTGATTGACTATAACCCAAATAGAATTAAGTCTGTTAGACGTTTTGTGGAGTTTAATGAAAAAATAAATGGTGTTGTTTTCAAATTTATATTATTTTATGAGAATTGGTTATAAATGATCTTGTATTAATATCTCTCACACTTAACATGGTTATAATCGCTGAACTGTGACACACAATCAGTGATTTCTTTCTTTATATTGACCCCCCATAACTATTATTTATGGTCTCAATTCCTCTTCATACTTAGAGGATAAATAATGAATGATATATTGTAAGCCACATTCAACTAATCCTTATTGAAATATTTTATGGATATAAAATATAAATGGTTCATGTACCATATCATTATATAATTATCAATGTTACACTCAATAACACACCTCACCTTTTTTTTAGCTCCACATATACTCTTTGCACCTCTATAATCAAGAAATCCATTAATGTTTGAACATTAATTTGAGAAAGTTAAGATTTATCTTGTTCATTATTTATATATAAATACGATTGAAACAAAAACATATTGGTTTTTTCCCCTATCATACATAATCATTCATGATGATCTTGACTCATAGAATCTTCTATCTTGTTAAACTTCTCAGGGTGGTAATGTAGTGGGTAATGAAAATCGTTAATAATCTCCATCCATATTCTCCAAACATATTCAACTATTTATGTAATGCCCCGACCCCAGCTACCCAGAGTCGGTGCATTACTTCGTAACATTGGAATGATCGCAAAAGATCAGGTCTCGAAAGACCGATTAGTTTAGTAGCCTTGGAAAACACTAGATACATTCATAAATCTTACATTACATCATAAAGTGAAAAACTAATAACAATGTCTTCATAGTCCACACTCATATTCTCTTCTTACTATCCCTGCAGGTCATTCATAAAATACTTCTTCACATCCTGGAAAATATTAAAACATTGAAAGGGGTGAGCTCAGATGCTCAGTAAGGATTACAATATTGCGGAAGCTTTCATAAATAAACATAAAAATTTAAGGCAATGTATAAATAAAACAAAAGCCTTTTAAAATTGAACATCAACATAATATGGCAAAAGTAAAATGAGATAATGCAATTCACTTCTTCACATGGATATTCTACTGGTCGAATAATCACATGCAATATCAATAACCACTTTCATAATGAGGGAATGTATAATGCCAGACATTCTGAAACACTTTGTCAATGCCTCGGCCAAGACGTCTAAAATGATTAAGGCCTCGGCCAAAACCATAAATAAAATTGGGAAAGGGCCTCGGCCAATTCCACATCTAGTTGTCTCATGAGACCTACCGATGCATCGAGGAGCTATAGCGGGCTCCACCCGTCACTTATTAAGTCCAATACATTCCTCATATGAACAGGTTTAAACATCTCATAAACCATAACATAATCGTATCACATAAAACATGCATAAAAGAAACATAACATTTCCACATTTCAATCACAAGATATCAATACAACATATTGATATAATAAAAACGCTTTCAAAACAATTTTCAATACCAAAATAAAAGAAAAGTGTAACATGGTATTTATTTTTCATTAAAAAAAGGGTATGGCTTGTAGAGGAAGCTGAAACTCAAATAGTGGTCACGGCGGCAGAGAAGTCGTTGTCGCCGCATACGTACGACAAAAACATTCCCTTTTGTCGTTTAGTAAATGCTTCGTATAAAAAACATTCCTTTTGAATAAACGTAAAAGTCAAAGTGGTTTATACACCGTATAAAAGAAATTTGTGTATAAAACCAAATATGCCTCAATGAAAGGATATTGAGACGAAGTCCTTACAAAGATCATTTTTAAAATAATATATATATATATTATGTATATTCACTATAGGTACACATAAAGAAATTAAAAATACAAAATAAGACATAATAATATCATGACATAATTTGAAAGTAGGAGATTAACCCAAAGAATGGAAGTTGGGTTAAGAAGTTCCCTTACCTCGTGTCTGACTTGACTCAACCGTTCTTTAACATCCTGAATAATAAACTAGATTTAATATATACCTTATTAAGAACAATTTTTAATTTCATTATCCTTTTTATATCACTTATTACAATGTTATGAACATTATGTAATTATTTAAGTTAATAACGGTCGTTTTGTCGTTCTTTAGTACTTCAGTCAACAATAAACTTCTTATAATTACAAGTTGTTTATGTGGTAGAATATCCATTATCTCCAGAATTATATTCATGATTTAGACGTCATATATATCATATATATCCAGTATATACATTCATTTATAATATTACGTAACATTTAGAGGTAAGAAATGAAATGCACCGTTCATAGAGACGGTAAGCCGTACGTACGCATGAACGCTACTTTCATTTCTATTTCGTATTTAATGGAACGAAATCATAATGATATAAATGTATAATATAATTCCAGTATAATATAGTGTATTATACCATTTACTCCATCCTTTATACATCCCACATATGGCATTAACGATTCAAATCACTTTGAGGGGGCGGTAGTCCGCACTTCCTAAAATGAAATTATCGCGTTTTACGCATAATGGAAATCATAATGTATGCCATAAATGAGAAATACAGAAGCATAAGTAAAACATAAACATATTATATATCATATATAAAAATAGTGACATCTTAATGGCCACCTTTGAAGGTGTTATATGAGTGTTGAACAATCATCGTTTCGTGAGGCAGAAATTCGCCATCCACAGAAACCGTATGTCCATTAACCATTAGATATAGGTGAGTGTAAGTGTGGCTCGATTATTTCTTATAACAACATCCTAGTATATTGAGGATACTTTTGTTGTTACAAAAGAAATGAATAAAAAGAGTTTAGGGGGTTGGAGAAGAAAAATAAAACAAAACAACATTAGCGAAGACATTACCTCAAAATCGGGTAACTCTTTTTGATTTGAGCCAAAGGCTTCCTTGGGAAGAGTTCTTCCCAAAGTGAGGCTTCTAGGAGTAATATAGGGATGTTGGGAGAGTATTTGGGTAGAGGTTGTCCGAGCCAAATGGATTGAAAGTGTAAATGAGGTGGGAGAGGTGGGGGCCTTTTATAAGAGGAGAGGAGGGGCTCTTTTGGAATGATTGAAATGTTACATTATTACACAATGCTTTTCGGATTCTAAAGGTCCCACACTTCTATAATTCGAGGATAAGGTGATAAGGGTTCTAAATCTCCTCATCCAATTGGCTTTGGACAAGTGTAAGCCTTGGAGTTTGCATTATCTTCCCATTTTATTTAAATCGTTAAATAATGAGGTCATCGCTGCATCATCATGATGTCATAAATAATTTAATTTATATAATGTCTAAAAATTATAAAACAAATACTATGATGTAGGAAATCTTTTTATCTTTCTAATTAATATTTATAATCAAAATTTGGACTTGTGTAACCCCACTTAAAAACTGTTTGAGTAAAACAACTCATGTTTGTGTCAATTTAATTTTAACATTAAATAAATATATATTAATGTCATTTTCCAACTAAAGTGGCTCCATGGGGTCCCCAAGCAGACCCATGGGTTGTCTTGGTCGGCCATGACTTATCCAATAGGAGTAGGACAAGTGTCATGTTAATCTCATATTATTAAAACATTTTTTTTACCTTAAACTACACTAATTACCTCTAATCGCGATTAAGAACTTAAAAGTTACTATTCACCAAAAAATTATTTTAATCTCATTGAACCACATTTTACTTCTTAATCACAACCATGTATGTCGGATTTTTGAAAATCAAATCACAAAAGTGGTAATATTTCATTTAAACGAAAAATCAGTTATTTAACTACCACTTAGTGGTTTCACTATTCATCAAAAATTGAAGTTTTTCAGAACAATGCCAAAATTTCACCCTAAGCTATAATTGATATTCCGAATTCAAAAATGATGTCTATTTTAAAAAATTCCAAACATATAAGTTGCATTAATTAATTTTATAATTAATTCCCACTATCACAACAAATAGCGTGTTTTTAAGAAACAATTTATATCAAAAGATTGGCAATTGTTTATGTCCAATTTCAATGTTAAATTAATTCTAATGACCACCATTGGATAAAATGGTAAAAATATATTCTAATTATAACTTAATACCACTAAATAGTATAATTTATTACTATAAATTATTTTGATTAAAAAAGTTGTTTTTAAGTAATTTTCACTATTCATAAAAAATTAGAAGTTCTCAGAAAAATACCAAAAATTCAACATAGGCTAATTTCGATATTACGAATACAAAAATGAAGTCCATTTTGAAATATAAAATTTCTATAATTTTAAAAGGTGGTTATTACTATTCATAACGGCTACTTTGATTAGTCGCGATGTTTTAGAACTCGAACATGCGTACAATGCAAGCTATTGCATTATTGAAAGAGAGGCGTATCGTGGAAGCTCGGGGTGTTACATTCTCCCCTCCTTCAATAAATTGCATCCTCGCAATTTGATATTTTTCATTGAAAGTAAAAGGTTGAAAATAGAAAATACCTTTGTGGAAAACCCACATCGAAAATAAGGTTAATAAAATTTAGCCTTAATAAGAGGGAAAGGGAAATGAAAAAGTCACCACCCAACTATGATCTTGATTAAGAGAACATTGGTGGCAATTAGAGACATATAATTGGAGGAAAAACGTAAATATTCGTAGGGAGTGATTGAGGTCATCAATCACAATCAACTGTCAAATTGAGGGCCTCAAAGCCTTCAATCTATGTTGATTTAAAATATCATCAGTTCAACAAGACATAAGGTATTAGGATAACACATTTTTTTGTTTTAATATCTCTTTACTAAAGTTTAAGAATTAATTTATTCATTGAATAACAGATAGGTATATATATATTTATGCCTGACAATTAGAGTTTCCACCTTCAACTCACCTTTCACTCAAAAAGATAATAGAACCCAAAAATATTATACTTTTCCTAATTGTATAGGGTTCCAAATGTTAACACATACAATTTAGATTAGTAATATTATTTTCTAATAACCAGGGACTCTCTGTAGGCTAGTGGTAGGAAATAAAGGGCTGTCGCACTATGGTTGTGGGTTCGATTCCTGCAGCTTTGTCTGACGCGACGGGTTATGCCCCACCCGGCAGGTTGTCCTTTTCCTAAAAATATAGTACTATACTATTCCAAAAATAATCTTCATAAATGTTTTAACCTTAAACAATACTATCCAAAGATCAACTTAATCCACTCCAACCTTTATAGTTATCCAAAATACCTCTGACCAGACTTTCTCTAAAAGGTCTCTTAATTCCAAAATCAATTTATCAGATTCCCCAAACAAAGTAAAGTTTCTCTTATTGTCACATAATAAAAATATGATTACCTTCATCATATTAAAACCTTACTGAAATCAACAAGTACTGCAGTATAATCCTTATATATATATCACATTATTCTAATAACCGAAATATAATCCATCAGTCCAAAATCACCAATACATTAGTTATTCTGCTTCAACTGTAGTAACAGCATAAGATTTTCCTTGATCCCTTGGCCTTTTCTGAGGTAAGTTTCCCTGATGCTTAGGACATTCATTTGCATAATGACCCATTTCTCTACAATTATAGCATTCAACTTTGATAGCCTCTTTCTTTCCCTTGCAATCACGAGCCTGGTGACCCTTTTCTCCACATTTATAACAAACTCCCATTCCTTTTAGGCAAGTACCAGGGTGATTCTTCCCACAATTATCACATAATGGAAAATCCTTCTTTCCTCTTTTCCCTTTATCTGTCTCTTGTTCCACCGTTCACTTCTTCTCTTGCTTTACATTGTTGTCATAAGACTTAGAGAATTCCTTTTCTGTCTTGATAGCACACGAGACAATATCTTCAGATGATGAGAAGGATTGTGATACTAAAGCTCAACGGAGAAATGGATTTAACCCATCAATGAAACGATCAATCTTACTTCTTGGGTTACGTATATAATCGGAAGCATGCCTCGCTAACCTTGTAAAGTTAGCCTCATACTTTGGGACATTCTCATCCTCCTTCTGCCTCAGACTTAGAAATTGCCTTTCCATATCTGCTCGATGGTCACGAGGAAAGTATTTTTCTAAGAAAAGCTCTTTGAACTCCATCCATTCCATATTCGATACGTCATCATCTTCCTTTGTGTTTTGAATCAGCGACCACCACTGATCGGCATCTCCAGTGAGGCGGTAAACTGCAGGACAACTTTCTCCCTTTCACTACTCCCCAAGGCATGGAATATTTTCTCTAAGAAATTTATCCATTGCTCAGCTACTATAGGATTTTAACTCCCATTGAAGGCTGGTGGTTGTTGCCTCATGAAACGGTCTAGCATTGATCCTCCACGTTGCGGATCAGGGTGCTCCATACGAGTAAGGTTATTATTCATAACCTGCGTGAGTTGTCCCAGTACGGTGAGAAGCTGATCAGCACCAGTTGTATCACTAGCTCCACCATAATTATCTTGAGTAGGAGGGCAATACCTACACGGAGTGCGTTCATTATACGGTTTCCATTCCTTCCACTAGGTTCCATTTCTAAACAATGTCATAAACTAGATTAGTTTATGAAATAAAATACATAATTCCATATTTGTAAAATACTTTACATAAATTGAACTATTTATGGATATAATCCATAATCATAAAAAGAAATGTTTCCTTTGAGGAAGTATATACTCATAACCCTTCATATTGGTTTGTAAAGAAAAAGAGAATTATCCTAAACATATCCCCCGGGAGTGTCGTAACCAAGAGTGCAGCAAGGCCCATTGTCGTGCACCAGTTCCCATTCGAGTCTAGCTCAAAGCGGTGTTTTCGAGTTTTACCCCTAGGTACATCTGTGCTAGAGCCGCCTCTACCTGCTCTTTTCCAGACAGGGATGTATTGCTCGGAAAACTCATAACATCTCTATAATACCAAAATTCTAGAAAGTTATTCTATACCAATCCTCAAGGTCTATCTTTGGGATATGTGCTCTAATCAGAGTTTATCTACATCTAGCTTCCAAGGTTAGTACTAAACTTCCTCTGATACCAACTGTAACGCCCCGACCCCAGCTACCCAGAGTCGGTGCATTACTTCGTAACATTGGCATGATCACAAAAGATCAAGTCTCGAAAGACCGATTAGTTTAGTAGCCTTGGAAAACAGTAGATACATTCATAAATCTTACATTACATCATAATGTGAAAAAATAATAACAATGTCTTCATAGTCCACACTCATATCCTCTTCTGACTATCCCTGCAGGTCATTCATAAAATACTTCTTCATATCCTAGAAAATATTAAAACATTGAAAGGGGTGAGCTCAGATGCTCAGTAAGGATTACAGTATTGCGGAAGCTTTCATAAATAAACATAAAAATTTAAGGCAATGTATAACTAAAACAAAAGCCTTTTAAACTTGAACATCAACATAATATGGCAAAAGTAAAATGAGATAATTCCATTCACTACTTCAAATGTATATTCTACTGGTCTAATAATCAAATGCAATATCAATAACCACTTTCATAATGAGGGAATGTATAATGCCAGACATTCTGAAACACTTTGTCAAGGCCTCGTCCAAGACGTCTAAAATGATTAAGGCCTCGGCCAAAACCATAAATCAAATTGGGAAAGGGCCTTGGCCAATTCCACGTCTAGTTGTCTCATGAGACCTACCGATGCATCGAGGAGCTATAGCGGGCTCCACCCGTCACTTATTAAGTCCAATACATTCCTCATATGAATAGGTTTAAACATCTCATAAACCATAACATAATCGCATCACATAAAACATGCATAAAGGAAACATAACATTTCCACATTTCAATCACAAGATATCAATACAACATATTGATATAATAAAAACCCTTTCAAAACCATTTTCAATACCAAAACAAAAGAAAAGTGTAACATGGTATTTATTTTTCATTAAAAAAATGGTATGGCTTGTAGAGGAAGCCGAAACTCAAATAGTGGTCACGACGGCAGAGAAGTCATTGTCACCGCATACGTACGACAAAAACATTCCCTTTTTTCGTTTAGTAAATGCTTCGTATAAAAATGATTCCTTTTGAATAAACGTAAAAGTCAAAGTGGTTTATACACCGTATAAAAGAAATTTGTGTATAAAACCAAATATGCCTCAATGAAAGGAGATTGAGACGAAGTCCTTACAAAGATAATTTTTAAAATAAAATATATATATATTATGTATATTCACTATAGGTACACATAAAGAAATTAAAAATACAAAATAAGACATAATAATATCATGACATAATTTGAATGTAGGAGATTAACCCAAAGAATGGAAGTTGGGTTAAGAAGTTCCCTTACCTCGTGTCTGACTTGACTCAAAAGTTCTTTAAACTCCTTAATAATAAACTAGAGTTAATATATACCTTATTAAGAACCATTTTTAATTTAATTACCCTTTTTATATCACTTATTACAATGTTATGAACATTATGTAATTATTTAAGTTAATAACGGTCGTTTTGTCGATCTTTGGTACTTGAGTCAACAATAAACTTCTTATAATTACAATTTGTTTATGTGGTAGAATATCCATTATCTCCAGAATTATATTCATGATTTAGATGTCATATATATCTTATATATCCAGTATATACATTCATTTATAATATTACGTATCATTTAGAGGTAAGAAATGAAATGCACCGTTCATGGAGACGGTAAGCTGTATGTACGCATGAACGCTACTTTCATTTCTATTTCATATTTAATGGAACAAAATCATAATTATATAAATGTATAATATAATTCCAGTATAATATAGTGTATTATACCATTTACTCCATCCTTTATACATCCCACATATGGCATTAACGATTCAAATCACTTTGAGGGGGCGGTAGTCCGCACTTCCTAAAATGAAATTATCGTGTTTTACCCATAATGGAAATCATAATATATTCCATAAATGAAAAATACAAAAGCATAAGTAAAACATAAACATTTTATTTATCATATATAAAAATAGTGACATCTTAATGGCCACCTTTGAATGTGTTATATGAGTGTTGAACAATCATCGTTTCGTGAGGCAGAAATTCGTCATCCACAGAAACCGTATGTCCTTTAACCATTAGATGTAGGTGTGTGTAAGTGTAGCTCTAATACTTATTATAACAACATCCTACTATATTGAGGATACTGGTGTTGTTACAAAAGAAATGAATAAAAAGAGTTTAGGGGGTTGGAGAAGAAAAATAAAACAAAACAACATTAGCGAAGACATTACCTCAAAATCGGGTAACTCTTTTTGATTTGAGCCAAAGGCTTCCTTGGGAAGAGTTATTCCCAAAGTGAGGCTTCTAGGAGTAATATAGGGATGTTGGGAGAGTATTTGGGCAGAGGTTGTCCGAGCCAAATGGCTTGAATGTGTAAATGAGGTGGGAGAGGTGGGGGCCTTTTATAAGAGGAGGGGAGGGGCTCTTTTGGAAAGATTGAAATGTTACATTATTACACAATGCTTTTCGGATTATAAAGGTCCCACACTTATATAATTCTAGGATAAGGTGATAAGGGTTCTAAATATCCTCATCCAATTGGCTTTGGACAAGTGTAAGACTTGGATTTTGCATTATCTTCCCATTTTATTTAAATCGTTAAATAATGAGGTCATCGCTGCATCATCATGATGTCATAAATAATTTAATTTATATAATGTCTAAAAATTATAAAAAAAATACTATGATGTATTAAATCTTTTTAGATTTCTAATGAATATTTATAATCAAAATTTGGACTTGTGTAACCCCACTTAAAAACTGTTGTAGTAAAACAACTCATGTTTGTGTCAATTTAATTTTAACATTAAATAAATATTTATTAATGTCATTTTCCATCTAAAGTGGCTCCATGGGGTCCCCAAGTTGACCCATGGGTTGTATTGGTCGGCCATGAATCATCCAATAGGAGTAGGACAAGTGTTATGCTCATCTCATATTATTAAAACATTATTTGTACCTTAAACTACACTAATTACCTCTAATCGCGATTAAGAACTTAAAAGTTAATATTCACCAAAAAATTATTTTAATCTCATTGAACCACATTTTACTTCTTAATGACAACCATGTATGTCGGATTTTTGAAAATCAAATCACAAAAGTGGTAATATTTCATTTAAACGAAAAATCAGTTATTTAACTTCCACTTAGTGGTTTCACTATTCATCAAAAATTGATGTTTTTCAGAACAATGCCAAAATTTCACCCTAAGCTATAATTGATATTCCGAATTCAAAAATGATGTCTATTTTACAAAATTCCAAACATATAAGTTTCATTAATTAATTTTATAATTAATTCCTGCTGTCACAACAAATAGCGTGTTTTTAAGAAACAATTTATATCAAAAGATTGGCAGCTGTTTATGTCCAATTTCAATGTTAAATTAATTATAATGACCACCATTGGATAAAATGGTAAAAATATATTCTAATTATACCTTAAAACCACTAAATAGTATAATTTATCACTATAAATTATTTTGATTAAAAAAGTTTTTTTTAAGTAATTTTCACTATTCATAAAAAATTAGAAGTTCTCAGAAAAATACCAAAAATTCAACATAGGCTAATTTCGATATTATGAATACAAAAATGAAGTCCATTTTGAAATATAAAATTCCTATAATTTTAAAAGGTCGTTATTACTATTCATAACGGCTACTTTGATTAGTCGCGGTGTTTTAGAACTCGAACTTGCGTACACTGCAAGCTATTGCATTATTGAAAGAGAGGCGTATCGTGGAAGCTCGGGGTGTTACAATTTATATATGAATATATACGTTAGTTTTTAATGATGAGTATATATAAAATATTTTCCTATGTAATTATTTTTCATCATATTTTTAAAGAAATGATTATAGAATATAACTCAAAATCTAAAATTATTTATTTTTCTCCTGAACTATCAATTGGGGTGAGGCCTAAGATATCTTAATATATTTTTTTTCATAAGAATTTATCCGAATAAATTATATTATGTGTAAATATATATTAAATACTCTTCTCTCCTCTAGGTTAATGTAAGAGTAGTTTCATTGACTAACATCCTCTTTAGTTCCTTGATGTTTCCCTCAAATTCATTCATCATATGGAACATTGAACCCTTATGAGTTAACATAGTGAGAGTATTGGACAAATAAGACTAATTCTCTATGATGAATCAATAATATTTATCCATTCAATGAAAAATATAAACATCAGAATTCATGGATGGTTTGGAACATTTTTCAAAAACATCCTTTTTTTATAGATCCACCAACAAAACCTCACATGAAATTATATAAAAAATGAATGAAAATTTATAAATCCAAAATTTCCACTTTGTGAAATTTTCATATAACTTTACCTTATTCATGTTCTCTAGTACTTTTATCAAGCATTATTCATTATATTCCTCTACCTTTAAATATATAATAATTTAACATACAAACACTACCAAGAAATAATTAAGGTAATCTGTAAAGACACTGTTCTTTAAATCCATGAATATAGTAAGAGAATTTTTATGAAAAAATGGAATAAATATATTTTCATTGTGTAAATACCTTTTATCAAATGTTCTCTTGGGTATATATTTTTTCATTACCCTAATTGATGATATAGAAAATGAAGGAAAATCATATAATTTTATTGAGCTCTCCGAGTTGATAAAAAATTAATCAATATAGGGTATATGATACTTGTTCATTATTGTTATAATGATGTGTTCTTAATAGTAAATTAATTTTTACATTTATAAAATTTTTCATTAACAAAAATATATGTGCATCCCATGGTGATTCACTTGGATGAATGAATCACTTTTAAAGAATCTATATAAGTTGAATTTTAAATTCATTCAACTCAATCATTGAAATTTAATATAGTATTTGAAATAGGATTATAAATACGTATGAGTTATTTTAATAACTCAACATAATGATTAGTTGGAAGACTGTGCAACTATTCATGAATGAAATAAAAAAACTCACAAAAAAATAGGCTTATATATAATGTTTAATTTCAAATCAACTATACATGACAAACATAACTTTTGAATATTAATAAATACCCATATAATAGATGTGACTGCCATCATATTATTATATTTAACATATCATTGATATATAGTCATAGGTTGATTTTATTATATCAAATGTGGTTTCCATTATTCAGAATTTGATGAGGGATTTATGAAAATAAATCAAATACATTCTAATGATAACATCATATTCCATAATAGGGAAATAAAATTATTTACCGGATGAAAATTCTTATAAACATTAACTAGAGAGGAATACAAAACATGGGATATGATGATCGTAAAATTTGGGGGTTTCAATACTAATTCAGTATGTAATCGTTGGGGATTCATTTGGGTACATCTTGAAACTTCATAAGATATAAATGAGGGGTAAAAAAATTATTAAAATAGTAAATTATTAGTTCTCATTTGGATGGTATGTGTATCATTCATCATTAAATATAGTAAGCCACTTCAGTAGTCATGATGAAATGTGATTTCACTTTTTCTGTGGGATTAGAAGTTTATTGATGTAAATAATCATAAAAAACCATTGAATTTGTAATTTCTTTTATAAATCTCACAATAGTTTCATATGAATCATTGGAGGGTGGGTAGTGAATTAATTAGAATCTTTTTTACATCATTAAATTAACAGGTCTATTTATACCCTTTTTATATTCACTATCTTAAGGACCTACATTTCCCTTTTTAAAGAACCTCACTGTTTCATTCCAGGAATTCTATTAATGTTTTATCCTATATTTATATCATTTATATTGATAAATTTTATTCCTCCAGGAAATCTATATATGTTTTCATGAGACATTATAATTATTTTCTTATAAAAATCATGGGAATGGTGGGAATAACCATTTTTAAATACAACCTTCATTTCACATTAAATGATTTCCTTATAGATACTATGTATCTTACATCAAAAAAATTTAGTGACATGGTTTTATGACAACAAATAATAAATAAATTTTTATTTCAGTTATATTTATTAAACCAAATGTAAACATTATAAGTCTTGAAAATTTACCTCATAGGTATTTATGTATTTATCCAATTTTTTACATTAACTTGTCGAAATTCTTTTGTTAATATTTATATAGAATTTGGGGGAGTACTTTCTAAAATATATCTTCTAAAACTAATCCCATTATATTGAATAAATTAACTCCTATTCAGATATATTCCTAATAATTTTCCAATATAGATCTACCTCACCTACCAAATGAAAAATGGCATAGATAGATATTTCATGTTTAGATCCCTATATAATTTGTTTCTTAATGGGGATGATTTATCAATCAGATACTATTGGATAAAATGAAACAATGAAAAATGTCGATGATTCGTCCTAAATAATTCATTAGTATATTATTTTTTTCGTTGATTATTTTTAATCTCATCATGATTCTAGATTGTGAATTTTGTGCATGAATAACTAAATATTCTATATTTTATATCCCATAACATTATGATTCATAGGTGTATAATCCGTGATATTTCCATCACATTCATTATTATTATGATTTATTATAATTCCATCCATTTACCAAAACAATACTGTAAAAGCGTGGGAAACAATAATCATAGTGAAAACAATAACAAATCAATAAATAATAATAGGATGACTTAATAATCACACATTTTTCAAAATATACTAATCATTTGTTCTAGTCACTATCCTCAATGTTCATTTCCAAAACATTATGATATTATAATATAAAAAATACATACCCATACTATTTGAAAAATATTATATGCCATCCTTATTTATAATTAATATCAAATAATTTATCTGATAGCAGTTGTACATTAATTATATTTTAATAAATAAACATTTTAAATTTTCAGAGGAATATTATATAAATTTCATTAATATACTGCCATATAATCTAAAGGTTTTTTGTCTCTAGACACAAGATATATAACATTATTATATAATTATGAATATTCAACATATCCAATAGGCATATTTCTATTCGTTACTCTTCGTAGACATACACTATATAAACCATCTTCATAACCATGGGAATTTTCAACATATGAAGGGGTGATAATAAATTCTTAGTAAGGGTAAATGTGGGAAATTTAAATTTATGATCATATGGAATCATAATATAAGAGTATGGGTATATGATCATAACCATAACAAATAATTCTCATACAAAATAAATAAATTATAAAAAACTTGAGTTATGTCAAAATTCATTATAAATTTAATAGACAAGAATCATATGATTGATAAGACTTTATAAATCAATCTTGTACCATAATTTCATTTCATAGTTGGGTGGTACCATCAAAGGTATAAAAATATTTGAATATGTAAATGATAACAACAATGACCATCAAATAATAATGGATCAAACATGAAAACCACATTTTAGTATTGGATTGAGCACATCTACTTGGTCTTGTAATGGATCAAGAACATTGACTTGATTCCCTAAATAGATCATGGACATAGACTAGTTTCCAATAATGGATCAATCACATATACCTGTTTCCTATAGTTATCTCATGAATTATTGATCATTATCTAATGTATTAAGGGGATATTTAATTCTAGGCATACCCATCACATAATGGAAACCATATATATTTGTTATATATGATCATAAATCAATCATCATATCATTATATTATAACCCATAACAAATAAATTCGTCCCAATATCTTATCAACATCATAATCCAAAACTATCCATAGAATGTATATGGACGATACCATCTGAACATATCACAAATAAATTATATTTAACAGTAATGAATAATTTTTACGGTGAATAGAAATAACATTAATAACATTCTTGAGGAAAATATAAATTCCATTTTGAAATCAAATCCTTAAAATCTAGGAATATAAAAAATATTATTGAATATAAATTGAAATAAAATTTCGCATCATTTAAATTAAGAATCGAATAATTTAGAATTAATTATTGTGGGAAACTAAATTCTATCCTTAAATGTTAAAAATTTATGTTTCCCTCACAGCATTTTTATAAAATAAGAGAAAAGTACCTCATTCAGAAAACAAAAAAAAAATTATTTTAAAATTTTTTGTAAAAACAAAAAATGGGTAAAAATGAATTTAAAAAAGACAACATCATTTTAAAAAAAATTGAAAATAATTTTCAAAATATGGATATATAAGAAAAATGATTTTAGAACGAATTGATAAATAAAATAAAATTTCTTTAAAGAAAACATCAATATATTTAATATATAATGTGATGAAAATGATAGTGAAATTTATATTCCTAACAAATAAAAATATAATAATAGAATATAATGGATTTGTTGGGAAAAAATCCCTCAAGGCATCATTGAATCATTTTTGAGGTGACTATGTTTGTTGAAAAAGTGGATATCTGAGTGGTGATGGTTGAAAAAGCAAAACGATGACATAATAATTTGTTGAAAAAGAGGATTTCATAATGGAATGTTGAGTTCAAGAGCTTAGGTGAACGATCCATGTTTTATTCAAGAACGTCGACAAAAGGAATGGATGATCTGGAGGCGGTACAAAAGAACAGATACAAGGTGGCGTTGTTTTCCAATGCTTGCCAAATTTTTAGGCCTGAAAATTGACAAATGAAGAAAAGTGTTTTTGGCAAAGGGAATTTCACGCCGAGGACTTGGAGTAGAGAAAACTTGCGCGCCATATTTTTTTCAAGACCAGAAGATCAAAATATGGCTAAGGAAACAGGTTCGCGCAAGTTTGGGTGTTGGTCGCGCAAGTGTCTAAAAGGACAGAAGACTTTCACGCTGAGACTGGGTCACGCAGGTGACTTGCACGCCGTCGTGCAGGGTGGTCAATTTTCCAATAAATATTGGACCACCCCTCTTCATTCTCCACCGTAGTTCAACACATTGATAAATCAGTGCTCATGTCGCGCAGGTTTGGTGGTCGTACAAGTGGTGTGTTTGGTCGCGCAGGTGGGACCTGTGCACCTGGGTGATAGTTGCGTGCCAGTGTTTGAAGCTATGCACCAGTGTGGAGTTATGCGCCAATACTGGATTTGGTGTAAAAATAAGTGAGTCGCACAGGTTTGGAGTTGAGAAAGATTGAGTCGCGCAAGTGTCTGAGGAGGACTTGTGCGCCCGTTTTGACATGTGCACCGATACTTGCGCGCTGAGTTAGACTTGCGCGCCAAGTAAGGCTTATTTCTAGTAGTGTTTTTCGGGCAGCGTGGAAGCTGGAAGTTTTCCCTATACCTTCGGTGCAAATAGATATTCATCTATGGGTGAATGTTTTACTTCAATAGAGAATTTACATAAAGAGGAAGATGACTTCTTTCATGAAAATGAAGAGACATACTTATCTATAAACTGTGAGTGGATCATTTCTGGAGCAGTGAGCAAATGAAGAGGAAGAAGGTGATCCTCTCCACCGACAGTGAGCCAGAGAGAGGGAAACAGGGAGTGACCCTTGGGAAAGCAGTGAGATGACCCTAAATCATGTAAAGGCTATGAGCCTGGGATAGAGTGATTGTACCCAAACATTGTATCCACATCTAGTGAAGAATAGTAGAATTCGGTACGACCGGCAACTTGTCGGCGTATGCTCCTTGGACGTAGCCCAGTGAGGGTGAACCAAGTAAAAATCTCTGTGTATGCATGTTTGCTTCCCTGAATTGCATTCAAATCATCATCATTAGATAAAGAAGTAACGAAGTTATCATAGTTTACACACAAGAGGAAACAAAGTGACCCTTGTAATAAAGAGGTCATGATCCAGTGGGAAAGGAATAACTTTTAAAAATAATATTCATACCCTGATTCACCCCCCCATCTCAGGGTATATAGGCCCCTACTGGTCCTAAAAATTTGTATCAAAGGGAAGGTTGTTGTTATCAGATTTGTTTGCTCTGACATTGTATAGTCGATCTGTGTTGTCAAAGAATCAGTCTGCTCTTATCTCGGTGTGCCATGGCGAAGGGAAAAACATCAAAGAAGAACCAGAAGTCAGGTGGTATCCCTCAGCGTGGAAGTGTTTATGGGAAAAGTGTGATTCCACTAAAATAATCAAACCGCTTACTGAAGGAAGGTCTGGATGAATCAGATAGAGAAATGATTGAATCACTCATTCAAGATGTGGGAATGAGTGAAGTACATAAACATCAATGTGATGTCGCAACAACCGATGATGATGAAGATTCAAGAAGGAGGCCCACAGTAGATGTTGTCAACATGACAAAGGAAGTGGACCAGAAGTTGGATGAAGAAGTCAAATCTAAAGATATCCGGATCAAAGTATTGGAAATAGATGTCAACAAGATAAAAGGCTTAAATAGAATGAATATTGATATTGTTACTCACCTAACAGAGAAGAATGATTCACATGACGAAGAGCAACAGAAGATGGATAAAATGAAAGGTAAACAAAAGGATAATGATTATGAAGAGAATCAAAATCCGGATGATGTTCAGAATCTGAAAGCTAGAAATGATGATCTAGAAACATAGTTGTTTGAATAAGTTCATAAGAATCGAAAGCTACAACAAGAGAATGAATCTGTCACTAAATCTATTTCTGAGGAAAAATGTAATGTAAATGAGCAGAGTGACATGGTGAATATAATGACACGTGAATTGGAATATGAGATGATTAGAGGGAAGCTTCTCAAGGGAGAAATTGATGTCTAACTTGAATCGAGGGATATGAAGATTCAATAGTTGGAAGAAGAGCTAGAATAAGTCATGAAAGAAATGGAGAAGTATAAATCGAAAGATAAACCTAAGTTGAATGATGCACTACACTTACTATTTGATTGTCCTTCGGAAGGTGATGATAAAATGAAAAGGAAGTATCAGATTTCTGAGGAGAAACAACAAAATATTTTCTCAGCTCAAAGACCATATAGTTCGTGAAAATCTGGCATTGCATTTGATGAATCCCCTCTTGTTCATGATTGAAGGAGAGCTTTGAATAGTTCCATAAGTATAGAAAATCTTGTAGGTGCTGGAGATAGGCCTAAGAGGACAGTTCCAAGAAGTAGTGAAGGCATATGCCATTTCTGCGAGATTCATGGTCACACATCAAGCTTCTGTTTAGAGGCATAGGAATACATCTCAGGTTGTGAAAATAGAAACATTTCTATATCTGAGAAGAAAAAGATGTGTCATGAGAAATTAGAATGAAGAATATCTCAGAGTAAAGAATTTGTTAGATTCTATTACTGTGGAAGAATGGAACACACCATGAGTATGTGTCAGGAATCTCAAGAGCCTCGTGTCAGAAGAATAACTACAGGTGTATCATCATCTTGACATAGAAATGATGAATCAAGGTATTCCTTTGATGGAAGATGTTTTATATGTTCAGATTATGGGCATTTTGCATGAAATTGCAGCAAGAAGAACGCAAGAAAGGAAATGGAATTCGAAAGGAGATTCACGACTCCAGTGATGGATAACAAGAAATTCTACACTAGGAGACTACGTGGTAAGGAGAAGAATAGGCTTAGAGCCTCAGGGGAATCCCATGGAGCCGAACGAAAGGTGTATCAGTTACCATCTCCATCACACTCACAACTGTCCTATAAGAAAGAACATGAACAAATCAGGAAGAAAAAGTGAGGAAATGATTCATTTGTCAGTAAGAAGAATGTACGTTCAGTAGAGGACCCACCAAAAATGAAAAATAGTGTGGTGACGCAGAAATATGATAATAGGAAAATAAAAAAAGAATGCATTGAAAAATTTTCAAGTCATATCCCACAACAAGAAGTGGAGAAAAGAGGACAGTCCTTGCAATGGTGGAAGAAGAAAGGGAATATGGATGGAAAAGAGATTCCTTCTCAGAGAAATAATGAAGGAAAATGGAATTTTGGTAGAACATCAAAGACAGAAATGTGTACTAGTGTGCTTAAACACCAAATTGCGAGAATGGCCAAGCCTGCAGAATCTTCATATCAGAAAAAGACTCACCTTGAAGTTGAAGAATGCTTAGTCATATTGCCATAGCAGTTGAAGTTGGCTAGTTAACTAGAAGAAGATAGGAAGGAGTGTGATGCTCTACAAGAAAGAATCAAAGGGTTGACCCATCTGGATCAACCACAATCCTCATCTTGAAGAGTCTGGAAGAAACCCCTCTCACTATGTATATAAATTCTATTAACTGATGATTCATGTGATTCAGGTTTTAGGGAGATACGATCCAAGGGGAAGTGGCATCTAAAGATGCAAAGTGGAGATGTGATATGATTCAATGTTTTGTTTGACTCAAATCAGGTATCAACGTTGATGATGAAAGGGAGAAACAGAGCACTGCATGAAGTGATTGTGTTATTGACTTTGTATCTTGTTTCCTAAACCGAGTGCCAACTCAGTAGGCTTATAGATATTGTTAATGGCTCAATTCTGATTGGAATATGAGAATAAATTTTGCATGATGAAAATAATGGTTATGGGTCTAAACTGTTGGGCCTAACAACTAGAAGAATTTCATAACATAGGTGGAGCATTATATATCCTAATCAGATGCATGATCTCAATATGATATGAAGGATGAATGTTTATGCTCATGAACAATGATTGGTGGAAAAGCAGCAACACATAGTTTTTCATGATTATCTATTTTTTTTAACAATGTGGTATTAGCTGACTACTTTCAGGATACCAAGAATCTGCGAGAGAAAAATCAAAGTTGTGTCAAAAAAAATTGAGAGAAGATGTTCAAAGAAATGACATCATTTAACAATGACACAGTGAAACGTTTTATGTTAAAAGTGATGAAGTGGTAAGAGAGTTAGGGAGAGAAGAAGTGGCTGAAGATGATTCAGAAGAGGATACTGATGATGAGTACGAGGAAGTAAAATCCTTATCAGCACACAAGACAAAGATTCGAGCTGAAATTGTCAGGCAGAATATCATCAGTGATCAGTGATCTCCAGTTCAGACATGAAAAATGAAATCACTACAGAAGGCATCTTTTCTATCTAAGGTTGAGCCAAAATGCATTGCTGATGCCGGTGAAGATGAAAAATAGGTTAATACTATGAATGAAGAGCTTGATCAGTACTTAAATAAGATTGGTTTTTAGCATGGGGGAGTTGATTACAATATCTATTTAAACAAAAATAGTAATCAAAGGATGACGAGGTGACATAGGGAAGGAATAGAACATTCATTTATAAATCTAAATATGCCAAGGAGGTCATGAGAAGGTTTAGAAGGAATAATTCCAAGGAGATGAAGACTCTGGTTGCTACCTGGATGAAATTATCAAAATACGAGGTTGGCAAGGTAGTTAATATCACAGAATACATGAAAATCATTAGAGGTATGTTGTACTTAACCGCAACAAGTCCTGATATTGTTTTCGCCACATGCCAAGCAGTGAGATATCAGTGTAATCCAAAGGAAAGCCACATGCTTGCAGTAAAAAGAATACTTCGGTATATTCAGGGAACATTGGATTTCGACTTGACATATACTGACAAATCTCAGACAGAGTTATTGGGATATACTGATGTAGACTGGGCCGGTTCAGCAGATGATAGAAAATCAACGTCAGGTGGTGTAGTCTATCATGGTGGGATATTTATTTCTTGGTTAAGAAAGAAGAATGATTGTATTTCGTTGAGCACTACAGAAGCTGAAGATATTGCGGCCACTCAAACATGCACATAGTTATTGTGGATGATGCAGCAGCTTGAGGATATGTCTGTTGAAGTGAAGTCTCCAATCAGAATCCAGTGTGATAACTCAAGTGCTATAAATCTCAGAAAAAATCTCATCCATCACTCATGGACAAAGCACATTGAGATAAAGTATCATTTTATCAAGGAGAAATTTGAGAAGGGAATCGTGAAGTTGGAGTATTTTCCTACAGAGATACAGGTTGAAGACATTCTGAAAAAGGCCTTACCCAAGGAATCTTTTTAGAGGCATCGACTGGCTCTGTGAGTTCAGTCGATTCCCCGCACTTTAAATAGTGTGGATGTGGAACCACCCCCATCTCCCCGAGGTATGATGTGTTTTTCCCTAATATGGTGATATGTGTTCTCTACTATGTTACAGACTACAAAGGAGTGTCATTTGGGTTCGTTGACAATGGGGGAGAAAATAGATATTAGTGATTGTTCAAGGGGGATACAATATGGAGATTTGATAAATCATGAATGATATGGGGAGAAACTGACAAGTGGAGTATCCAGATAGGTGGAGATGAAGCTAGTTGAACATGATTAGCCAGATCTTAGCTTGGACAACACATGAAATAGGGCTAAAGAGGTTTTGAAGCTGAAAAGGGATGAAGCTATGAACTGGAAGGGGAGCGTATTAAATCTGACGATGCTAGAAGGGATCGGTCAAAGATTAGATATCATGATAGGTAATGATCGTGATAAAATCAGAGAAGTGGTGTAGAAGGGTAGTGTTATAATGTGGTAAAAATATTTACAAGAAAACATTGGTCTTCCAATAAGTCCTTCAACAATTTGTATCAGTTTAGTAAAAATTGGTATCAGTTTGTTGTCAACATTGGATGTCATAGATGAAGTGATTCATTGATGAAACATTCATTTACTCTTGTTTCTCATGTCGAGCATTGCTCATGTGGTCTTAGAGTATGTGTTGAGTAAATCCTCGATCGCTATCAGAATCGCAATGAGGCAAATGGTGGATGAAGAATTAATGATGTATCTTTCCATATAAGAGTTTTCAACAAACCCAAAGGGGGATATTGCTGGGCAAAAATCCCTCAAGGCTTCATTGAAGCATTTTTGAGGTGATTTTGTTTTTTGACAAAGTGTACATCTGAGTGGTTATTGTTGACAAAGAAAAACAATGACATACAAATTTGTTGAAAAAGAGGATTTAATGATGGAATGTTGAGTTCAAGAGCTCAGGTCAATGATCCAAGTTTGATTCAAGAACTTCGACAAAAGGAATGGATGATCTGGAGGCGGTACAAAAGAACAGATACAAGGTGGCACCATTTTCCAGTGCTTGCCAATTTTTTGCGCCAGAAAATTGAAAAATGATGAAAAGTGTTTTTGGCAAAGGGAATTGCACTCCGTGAACTTTGAGTATAGAAAACCTATGCACCATATGTTTTTCAAGATCATAAGATCAAAATATGGCTAAGGAAACAGGTTCGCACAAGTTTGGGAATTGGTCGCGCAAGTGTCTAAAAGGACAGAAGACTTGCGTGCCGAGACTGGGTCACACAGTTGACTTGTGTGCTGTCGTGCAGGGTGGTCAATTTTCCTTTAAATAATGGACCAACCCTCTTCATTCTCAACCAGAGTTCAACACATTGAGAAATCAGAGCTCCTGTCACGCACGTGTGGTGGTCGCGCAAGTGGAGTGTGTGGTCGTGCAGGTGGGACCTGCGCGCTAGGGTGATAGTTGCGGGCCAGTGTTTGAAGGAACGCGCTAGTGTGGAGTTGCACACCAATATTGGATTGGGCGTAAAAGGAAGTGGGTCACGCAGGTTTGGAGTCGATAAATATTGAGTCGCGCAAGTGTCTGAGGAGGAATTGTGCGCCCATTTTGACTTGCGCGCTGATACTTGCGCGCCGAGTTATACTTGCGCGCCATGTATGGTTTTTTTGCAGTAGTGTTTTTCGGGCTGCGTGGAAGCTGGAAGTTGTCCTGATACCTTCTGTGCAAAGAGATATTCATCTACGGGTGAAAGTTTTACTTCAATAGAGCATCTATATAAAGAGGAAGATGCATTCTTTCATGCAAATGAAGAGACCTACTGGTCTATAAATTGTCAGTTGATCCTTTCCGGGGCAGTGAGCAAAGGAAGAGGAAAAACGTGATCCTCTCCACTGGCAGTGAGCCAGAGAGAGAAATAGGGAGTGACCCTTGGGAAAGTAGTGAGCTGACCCTAAATCATGTAAAGGTCGTGAGCATGGAACATAGTGACCGTACCCGAGCATTGTATCCACATCTAGTGAAGAATAGTGGAATTCGGTACGACCGGAAACTTGTCGGCGTATGCTCCTTGGACACTGCCCAGTGAGGGTGAACCAAGTAAAAATCTCTATGTATACATGTTTGCTTCCCTTAATTGCATTCAAAGAATCATCATTAGATAAAGATGTAATGAAGTTACCATAGTTTACACACAAGAGCAAACAAAGTGACCCTTGTAATAAAGAGGTCATGATCCAGTGGGGTAGGAAGAACATTGAAAACGATTATCCATACCCTGATTCAACCCCCCTCTTAGGGTATATAGGCTCTTATTGGTCCTAAAAGGATTCTATAGGTAATGATCATAATATTTCATTTATAAAAATTCTTGTATGAACAATCCCTATTAAAATAAGATTGAAACATAAATCCCTTTCCACATTGAAAATTGTTGAATAGTTTGTTCTATTAAATAGATGACCTAATTTTTTTTTTAAAACACCATAAAATTACAAAAATTCATAATAAAATACATTCATGGGAGGTATATACAAGACATTAAACAAAAACTTTGGGAATATAGAATGTGTCTACACAAAATAAAAGTAGGATGAAAATCCCTAACCTCAAGTCTTGATTTTCATTATATTCATTAAAACAACCTAGATAATAAATATTAATTTGTTATTAATATATTCTATAATTTTATTCAAATAAATATTACTACGTATTATTTATTTATAATATAGTATCCGTTTTTATTATCGATTTTTAATTGAAACACCTATTTTGGGTGATATCTACTTCATTATTTGAAAAAAATTTGTTTTCGTAGTCCAATTCTGTGCACATTGATTTTGTTCATTTCATTTATAGCTTGTTAATAATGATATAATTGTCAAATATATTATTTATAAAGAAATATATCATCATTCATATAATTTATTAGCAGAAAATTGTACTAAACAATTCATGTAGATTGTATGTCATTTGTATGCAAGAACGTTGTTTTCACTTTTCAACAGTTGTAATTAACGTGAGGTAAGTAACACGTAATCATTATTGAATAATTATTATACCATATATATCCTATATATCATATATATTAATCACAACCATCTTTATTACCATCCATTTATAACATAGTAGAATGACAAATTACATTGGTTCATGGAGGTTATAGACAACATGTACCAATATGCGACACTACCGTATTCTGATGGTTTTAAAAATAATATGGAAGATATGATATTATCCATATATAATCATAATTAACTAATTAATATAATATATAAACCTTTAACAAATAAAAACATTCCATCATTATAATTTTTTTTGGAAAATTATTTCTATAGTTACTTGGAAATGGTAAGTCATAAGTACCAATTAGTTATTCCCTCACAACCCGTTTGATGGAAAATAAATTTAATAATAGTTTTTCATTATAAATTTTATTTATATTTTAGTGATATAATATATTATTGAATGAATGATATAATTGATATAGACAATGTATAATAAGAATGAAAATTAATTTGATCGATTTGGGTGATATTCTATTATTTTATATAGCCCATTTATATATCATATTAAGGACCCCTAGTGTAACTCCTCTACATTTTAAATGAACATTATGTATTATGTCGAATATAAGATAGAACACTAAGTATAGATGTCTGGTAGAATATAAAATTTAAATATGAACCTTGTAACATACCCTTCAAATTTGAAGTTTTCAATAAGACTAAAGATATTTTGGAATGTATATGGTTTATATATTTAATGAAAAATTATGGATTTTCATTGATTAGAAAAAAAAATAAGAATCGCTCGGAATAAAATGAAATGTTATTCAATGAATTTATATTTTTTAGGAATGATTATTTCATCATGTTTTCCGAACATATGTTGAAAATAAACATATATATATATAATATTTTTCAACAAAATTAAATTCATATTTTAGAAACCCATTTCATAATTATAATATTTTTAGTTTCTAATAAATTTCTAAAAATATTACCTTTTGAACAATAGATATGTAATAACAATATTAATTAAAAATTTCCATTTAGTTTTATTAATTTTAAAAGATTATTTTTATTTGAAATTATTAAAAAAGTTAAATTAGAATAATTATATAGAAATTATTATATTTTATGTAATTTTAATCAATTATATGGTCAAATTTTATATAAAAATGTTTTATAATCATAAAATTTTTTCCACATAAACCTTTTTTTTCACATCTCTGTGTTTATTTTTAAATTAAAATGTTATAATAATATTAATGGAATATGGAATATTTATTAAATATTATGAGTCATACTATTTAATTTTATTTATTAATTTAAAAATAATTTGTGTTCATAATGAAGAGTGACAATAGTACACACTAATTATTGCGATTAAACATAAAACAGGTTTATCCGGGGTTAAACAAAAACAAAATTTTTTTTAGGTAATTAATCTTCTAAAAATACAATTTTATGGAAATATATATAGAATTTATAATATCCAAAATTAATTATAAAATCACCTGGAATTATATTTTATGTTAATTTCATTGTAATTTTGTATTATATTGGGAAATTTGGATGCAATTTCTAAGAAGGTCCCCTCCCACAATTATAGAAGGACACCCTCTCTACTATCATATTCACAGGTCCAAATTATTTTTTCAAGGAAAATACCATCATAAATAACCTAGATAAATCTCAAACATTGAACTAGAGTCCAGGTATTTATTATAAATATAACATATGAAATATTTTTTATAAACCTAACTATGTTTTCTGATGAAGTGGTATATTTATTAACCATTAAATTAATTTTTATTTATCTATTTAAATCAATATAATCAAACTGATCTTTTATATAATCATAATATACATATATATATTATTAAGATATATTATTATTTTATTTATGTGTCCAATTACCTTCTTCTTTTTTATAAAATGCAAAATGAAACTGTTAGTTTTGTGTAAGATGAACTACCTCCCCACAAATCGATTTAATTTATTCCAATCAACATAACTCAAAGGACTAGAAAATTATATATTTAATTTATGTATATTATATTAATGAAACTGTAAGAAAATTAATTATAATATCACATCTACCTTCTTACCATCCAATCCAATGTATAATAACAAAGCCGCTTGCATGTATGGGTAGTGAACCTCATGTACGAACAGATGTGAAACATTTTTAAATTTATTTTGACATTTATTTTAATAAGGATATATTAAGTTAATATATATGATTTATATTAAATAATTTTTATTATTTTAGGGTAAATTATCTGGCACCTACCTATTGTTCGATCTTTAAAATACATGGAAACAACATTCTTCTGTACATAAGGCCTACCTTTTGGAAGAATCATGTAACAAATACTTTTACATGTAATATTTATAGAATATTAAAAATAATTTTAAAAATATTATATACGATATTTAATTATTTAGAAACATTTTTCATATTTTAAAAATATTATATACGATATTTAATTATTTAGAAACATTTTTCATATTTTAAAAATAGTATTAATGTATATGGATTATAAATAAAGATTTAAAATATACCTGAAAATTGAAACAATTTTATCCCAAATAGTATTTTTAATAAAGAATTGTTATTAAAAATAGTTATAAATGATTATAATAAAGTCATATATGGCATTATATATTTTGAAAATACATTTCTAATAAATCTATAAAAATTCTATATTTAATATATAAAATTACGAGACACGTACAATGGAAATCACACTTGAGGTAGGGGTTTATATCCTATTATTATTCGTGAAATTTTGAAGAAATATTTCCATATTTATATCTATATACTAAAAATTATATAGAAATATTTTTTATGAATGAATGAAAAAAATTATATCTTTAGAAAAAAATCCTTTTTTCCATATCAATGTTTTCAATAATTATTTTCCAAAATGTTTTTAATATTATAAATATGATTTATTAAATAAAAATTTTAATGTTTGGGTTTTTTGAAAATGGTTTGAAAGGATTATTCTTGTCATTTTCAGGATGATTTACTCTTACCCTTTTTTAAAACAATAGAAAATGAATTTATTTTTTTAAATCATTCTACTTGTTTGAAATTAAAAACTACCACAAATTTTTTTTTTAAAATTATACATTAAAATTATGAATAAAAAAATTATTCATAATATTATAGAATTTTTTAGTTTTTGAATGGGATATTAAATTTAAAAAGGATATTTCTCAATGAATTTATTAACTGGTTTTTATGATATTTATATTTATCATTTACATAAAACCCCATTTTCCCTTGTTCTTCGTTCTTAATATGTTGTAGTGATACTAGGATTCTTTTTTATCTGGAAATTTTATGAACCAATTTATTGGAGATATACTATTATAATACCATTCAAAATATTATTCTTGATGGGTTATGATCATATTTATTTATCAGGGAAATTAATAACATTTCATATTATAGTTTTAACATAAATGTTTATGTTCACTATGTTTATTTATTTGGGAAGTTTTCAAAATTTCATTTTAATTTTTTCAATATGATTGTTTATGTTGATTATATTTTATTATTTTCATATGAAAAATTTATTGGAAATATTTATTTAATAGAGGACCCCATAATAGACTATTGATGCATCAAAAGGTCTCATGATGCAAACTATAATGAGTATTTAGTTGAGGCTAACACCATTTATATAAAATGTCATCGAATTAAGAAATTATTGTATGGTAATTATTTATTGAAATAATAATTCGCTAATTATGATATTAATTATTCATTTTAAGGTGATAATTTGATTATTTAGAGTGTCCATACATAAGATTCAAGTTCTTATGATTATTTATATGGAACTTTTATGATAATAATTAATTCCTTCCATAATAAAATTCATTATCAATTTGTAAATTATATTTAATTTCATTCATGTATTTACCTTTTTATATTAATTATTATTTTTTTCATGATATATTTAATTATATAAATACTCTAACAAAGGATTATATATCACACTTCTCTAATATTTATTTTTCAGGAGGCCACTAGGAAATGTGTTATGACTCATATATAAGGATATTATAAAGTTAATATTAATCTTATAAATGATAATAATATATTTTCATTTATATTTTCTAATTTAATATAAAATTAAATTATGTATATAGTCTACCAATACAACTAATTCATTCATTCCTTCTAAATACAATTCCATACATATAGTGACATTGTAATAAGGTAATTTATGACTATAGGATACAATAGTTAGGGTATATATTTGCTAACAATTGAATATTAGTAGAAAAATTTAGATTAATATATGGAAAATATTTATTAGAGAACATAAACCTTTTTCTTAATTTAAGGATAATTCAATGTATAAGATAACATCCTAGTGTTATAGTAAGTTATAGATTATTTTATTTTTCATTAAATTATATATTGGTCAAGATATTAAAACTAGATATGAGTCTTACATTTTTATTAAAAGTTTTATTAAATACAAAAATGGTGAATTGGGATTCAATCAACAACCACATAGTACATGAAAATACGGAACTCTAGACACCTCATTTGATATGACCATTAGTTATACTTCGTAAAATTATCATTTTTTAACCTACTGTTACGACATTAACATATGAGGATAATGAATTAACTAGGATAAACCAAATCGTTCATAGATTAAAATAAAGTTTTCATGATTTATATATCACACAGATAATTATATATTCTTCCACTATTATTTGAATTTCTGAAACTATGCATTGTAGTCATATTCAATAGATAGGGATTGAAGGAGCATGTTAATTTTTACTATGATGGAATATGTGGTAATGATGAGAACAAAATTGGTATAATGATTGAGGTGAATGATCTTATTATTATTAAAAATTAGTTATCCTTAAATATTATTATCTAACTATATCTTAACCAATACTATGAAAAATTAGAAAAAATAATGATTATGTATGCTAAGATTTTGATTGATGGAGACTGCAGTGGAAAGAAGGATAAATTTATTTCATGTAAAAAATTAGGAACGATGCATAAAGGAGAATGTCGCAAAGTTGTATAAAAAATAGACAATGTGTGGAAAATAACGGCATAATACAACACATTTTTAATAATAAATTAAAAGTCAACAGAGAAAAATAAATTTCATCATAGAGATAAATTTATAGATCATTGAATAAAATGTGGGTAACTTTTAAATTATCCAATAAAATTCCCTCTTATAAAAGATTATTACTATAATAAGGAGGGACCTAGTTTATACCAATAATTCATGTAAATGGTTTGAAGTATTTATGAATTGGGATTCATGAACAATGTTGTAATAATATTTTCATCAATGTTATTTTGGTTATAAAAATAATTAAAAAACTTAGAATTTTATATGTTTTTAGAAGAATGTATACATTTATATAAGGTTAATATAAAACTTATCGATAACCTCATTGTTTTATGAGTATATATTTGATTATTCAGTCAATGTATTGGAAACCATGTTTTGGGATTTATGTGAGGTATGTACCTTAGATAAATTACATATGTTTAATATATGTTTGAGTTATATTTAATGATTATGTATAACATGTGTTTTATTGGGATCATTTTTTTATCAATAATGACTGTTTTTATGGAAAAAATTTATTGTTATATATATCTTTTAGGGATAATATGATCACTGATTTCAATGTAAACATTTTCAATTAAGGTTTTTGGATTTTCTGAAAAGAATGTTGTTAATACAACTTCTGTAGTTGATAAGGGATTTCAAGAATAAGTAACTTTTAATGATAAAAATAAAAATTAGGGAAAATTTTATTAATTATCTTAATATTTTTTTATAGGTAGAACATCCCATATATCATGTGTCAAATAGTTACATTCAAGAATTTAATTGGTCTTAAACCCACAAATGAAGAAATACAAGGGCGTAACACCTACCAATAGACAGGGTGATGTAAAGGGTAATTTAAAATTGTTATTAAACATACATGTTGATGGTTAAATATTTGTTTCATTTTGGGAAACATATTATTAAATAAAATATTTATTATTTTTAGGTGATTTATAATGTTTTGGGATATTTTTTATTTGGTTGATGGTTATGTTGTAGTGTGTGATATAACCATTTAGTGTAAAACATTCTTTAATGTTGAGTTTTTTTACATTAATTGGTATATATATCAATGTGTTCCTGGAATCATATTTGCCAAACAATTCATTTTATTATAAATTTTTTGATATTAATGTGGAGTTTTATTCATTTTTGGTATTCCCATACATTATAATAATTATTTTGTGTAAATTATAATGGGATAAATAACATGTTATTCTTTTTTAGATTATATAACCTGATTAAATTTTATTTTATTTTTTGAGGAATAAAAATTTAAAATTTGATTTTAATTTTTGATATTAATAATGAAGTGAAATTTGATTGAAAAACATCCAAAGGTTGAAATTTTTCTTATGAAAAAAATATAATAAATTTCACTATTTTATTGTTTTCACTATAAGTATATTAAAACAATAAAACAAATTTCTCAAAAGTATAGTGAAATTAAAATGTTATAAATTTAGATTTATTTTAAAGAATCAATCGTATTTTACCCCACACAGATTTATGGATTTGTGGTCATAGACATTCTCTTAATAGTTAACTATATTATGATTGATGATCTCTACCACTCTCCAAAAATATTTAATAGTTTCTACAATTCCCATATTTTCAATTATAGTTCATGATTTTTGACTTTCAAAACAATTTATATGATATTATAAATGGCCTCATACATCTATTTATATTTTATTTTGAAGAATTTTCATTAACCAATTTTAGGATGTGTGTTTTCAGAAAGGTTATACCTATATTTAGAAATATTGATCTAGAGGGGGGGATTTTATTTATGTGTGGTATAATGTATAACAATGATATTTTAAATTAATAACATTATTATTGATAGTGTATATGACATGAAACATCGAGCATATACATCTGGTTTAATAAATTTTTGGAATATTGACATTATAACATACTCGTAAAATTGTAGGGTATGAATTGCGATAAATAAAATATACAAATTTTATTGTTTAACATTTTATAAATAAATTTACTAGATATTAGTTTATTATAAGTAAACTTAATAATACATTCAATGAAGAATAAATGATTTTATGAAAATGTAAACTTTTTATAAAGAATTGTTTTCTCCCATTTTTTGTATAGAATAGAAAATAATATTTCCATTTTAATAAAAATTATTTTTTAATATTTAAAATAATTTTTTAAATATTAATTTCAAACATACCTTAGATTTATTTTTTATAATTTTATGGAATTTTTTTTCATTCATTTAGTTGTAAAAAATAATTATTTTTGGTTGAGAAATTCATTTTACTTTAATTATTTTTAATATTTAATTTTCTTAAAAAAATGTTTTAGAAGTAAAATTAGTTTTAATATTTAATAAGTAATCAATGTTATTTAATTTTAATAAATAATATGTAATTTTATTAAAAAAACACATTGTACATTAGAAAAAATTCCATTGAAACAATATATTTTTCATCTATATGTTTAATTTTAAATTAAACTCTACCACATATATAAAACCAAATTGGAAAATAACCTCCATATATGGAATAATTATGATTAATATTACTGAATAATGTAAAATTATTTTTTCATTTTTAGTATTGAAATGAGTATAAAATAATTGCCTTAGTTCATTAAAAATAGGGTTACTGAGGGGGAGGGGATAAACCAAAATAGAAGGATATTTTTCTAATTAATCATATAAAAATCTTATTTTAAATATATATTTAGATATTATACTACCGTAAATTCAAATATAATGTAATATGAACTCCTTTTTCTCGGGAACGACTCTATCAATTTGTTTTCATTTATTCTTTTTCTCAGTAATTCCCAAGATGGTCCTCATACCCTCTTATAAAAGGAAAACAATTATCATATCCTCTTAATAATAAGAAAACATTTTTGTTCTTCCAATCCATACCCAAATTACTTCATAACAACCATACCCTTGACATAGAGTGCTTTTTTTTATTATGAAACAAATCTATGGAGGCATTATGTATAAACCTAAAAATGTTTCTAAAGACGAGGTATAGTTCTTAACCATGAATATTTAATTTAATTATTTTATTGAATCCCTAAATCTATATAAAAATTAGAAAAATAATAATACTATAACCTATTATATAATGAAATAATAATATGTTAATTTCATGATCTATTTATATAAGATCCCCTCTTTTCTAAATAATTATTGGTCTAATTTCATGGCACTATTTTCCTTTTTATTGACTTGTTTTCATTTGGTTTTTACAATGGGCTATTTTTGGGATATAATTTGAGGAAAATTGAAGAAATATGGTAGGGAACAGTTGTTAAAAAAAATCCTTCACCGTACACCTTGTCCCAATAACCCATGACACCATTGATAGTGGTAATAATTAGGGCTAGTTTACAACTTTTCAAACCTGAGACCACATTAGAGAAACCATGCAACCCTACATACAACAGGCGAATGGTTAGGCACCCTTTTAGGGAAACTGTGCTCCCCAAGAAAGAAACATTGTTTCTAGGATTTTAATACCAAAAAATTGATAAAAAACTAATGAACCCATTTCATTTACCTCAACCACCATATCACGATCCAAAATCTATTTCTATAAATTCTAAATCCCATTGGAGGGATTCTATGGGTGTCTGAACTCTGTTCTTGGTGATTCAAAACATGTTTGGAAGATCTACAGCTCTTCATGTATTTGGTTCATTTCCAAATGATCATCTATTATCATCTCCTTATTTTGGCAGGTTATTATGCATTTTTTTTATAGATATAGAATAAGGTTTAGGGGATTGAGTTTTTAAATCTTGAATATAGGGTTTTGAAATAGATTTCATGTTATATCCTTATTCATTAGAAATTGTTGATTTCTGTGGGGTAACTATTAATTGATGAATTGATGTATATGGTATATAACTATAATTCCAAATTATTTAATTAAATTATCTTTATATGATTTTATATTTTCTAATTTATGTTAAAAAATTGATTTTTTGATCAATTTAATTAATTTTATGAATTAATTAATTAGCGGAACATGAAATTGGTGATATTGTGATTGTATATTTCATGTAAATAATTTTTTATTTCATTATGATATATTGAGGTTTATTATTAAATATAATTAATTTTTTATTTAATTATAATATACTATGATTATTACATTTAGATAATTAATTTTTTAGTTAATAATGATACCTTGTGATTGTCGATTTACGTAATCAATTATTGAGTTAATTATGATATATTGAATTTTGATTTTGGGATAATTATCAATTTTTTTCAATTATCTAAATCATGAATTGGGATTGGGGGATAATTAATTATTGAGTTAATTATTTGGATATTGAACTGTGAAACGTATGATTAATTGAGAAATTAATTTTTCGATGTTGAGTTTGTAAATATAAATTCATTCAATGGTGAATTAATTAATGGGGTTTATGTTCATCATTAAACAATGAATTAATTAAGGTGGATAATATTATTGATATAATTATCGAATAAGATATGATAATGATAGGATTATTAATTTTTTAATTACTTAATGAAATGAATTTGGATCAATGAGACATAATAATGGAATTCCAGATTATTGGGAACCATATATGGAAAAATAGAATTTATGGGTTAATTAGGAACAAAAAATGTTAAAAATGAAATTAATTTGTCTACTAAAGACATTAAATAGTAAAAATAAAATTTATTAATTAATTGAGAATAACCAATGGTAATAATGGAATCTATGTGTTAATTGAGAACATTAAATGGTAAAAATTTCACTAATGTTCTAATTGAGAAAAATAAATTATAGAAATAGAATTTATGTTTTATTTAAGAAAATATATTGTTATAATTTAATTTATGTGTCAATTGTAATTAATAAACTATAAAAATGGGTTTTTTGGTAAATTGAGGGCATCAAATGGTAAAAAAATAGAATTCATGTGTCAATTGAAAATAATAAATCTTAATAATGGAGTTTTTTTGTAAATTAAAAAATTAATTTCTAAAAATGTCATTCATGTTTTCATTATGATAATGAAAGGTAACTTAGTATTCGAAAATATTTTATTCTTCTAGGATAGCCAAGTCTCTATGATGATCTGAGGATGTAATAAAGTACGGGTGTGTATGGGAGCCATGGGGTCTATGTGGTCAAATAAAAATTAATTTATAATATATTAACTATTTAGATTTGATTTTAAATTATTTCATTATATAATTAAATTCACTAATATTTGACTCAATATTTTTTACGAATTATTAGTGGTTCCCTACTACATTGTACTCACAATGTACTTGGTCTGCCTGGTCGGTACCAAAATAGATTACATTATTGCAAGACATGTTAAGGGAAAATGCCTTGTGTTATGTATCTAATTGAGATAGAGCATGGATGAGTATACCCACTGTGGTTTGGAATATCATGAGATTTGTTAGTGTGTTTACTCTTGATATATCATTTCGACACATGGAACATACTTTATCATATAATATCAATTGTTTAGTTTTAGAATTGTATTTATAGGTTTGGTCATTTTATGATATTATTTTTTCATATTTTTTCATTATATTTCATTATGTTATTGTACATTTATTTTACAACGTGTATTAATTTTATGATAAGAGGGTCTACACTCCCCATGACTGATATTGTACCCCCACTGCAAGTTTGAAGCCTCCAGCATACTAGGAGGCACGCCCTCGGTTACACAGTGGACCAGTTGGGGGAACCTATGCATGTCACAAAGTTTGGGATGTTATAGAGTTGTATAATACTATTTTTATTTCATTTTTATATAGACATAATGTTGGGTGATGGTATAAAGGATACTATTATGATTTGATCCATCATGATGAATTCTTTCATGAGATTTTATAATCCATGTATGGGTAAAAACCATGTATCTAGGGTGATATTATTATTATTACTGTATTCTATTACATTTATATATTATGTCACCTTATGTTGTTCACTTGTTGTCAGATGTGATCGATGATTCTTAAGAGTTTAGAGAATTTACTCCTGGCCTAGTTTAGAATGAGATTTTTGTTGCATGAATCATTCTAGGAACTGAGAAATATTATAATATGCATCATTTTCAGCATTCAGGGAGAAATTTATATTGGTTATTTGAGTAACATAAACTATTTTCTTTGCATGTGAAATTTGGATGAAAATGTTTATGACATAAAAATAAAAATATTATAAAATTAGTCAAGATAATAATAAAAGGGTGTCTAATGAAAAACATGATTTTAGAGTGTGTATATGTAAGAACCTAGATCTTTTTTTCAAGTATGTTTTCATTATCTGGTCGTTTTTTAGAAAAGTGGAATTTCTAGACATTTTTTAAGTACATGTCATGTAATTTTTGAGTACGTGCCATGTACTACCTTTCTATAGGAGTTTATGAGTGGGTCGTGTAATATCCACACACACAGTCTTCTGGGAGTGACTTGAAGGCCTCTTAATGTGGAGTACAAAAACAATGAGTACATGTCATGTACTTTAAAATTACATGTCGTGTAATTTCTTTTTTCCATTAAATGCATCAGGGTTTCATCTAATCGCCAGAACGCCCTACATTTATTTCTCGTTTGATTGAGAGATCTATACGGCCACAGATCCTATACGAACCCTCAAGCGTGTGTCCGTTCTCTTAATCGTACACCATCTATTGCATTGGAATCAGATCAGTGGGTTCTCTCTTCTCCTAGAGCACCATCTTCTTATTTCTACTCTCTTATGAGATATCGCGAGATGAATTTTTTAGAGTTTTTTCAATATCTTCATCATTATAAGGAAATTAAAGCTTTTAGGTTCACTTATATCGATCTCCTAATACCGAGGTAGGTGGATTGTGCCTTTCTGTTTAAAGTCCTTGATTTTTATGTTCAAAATTTCCCAATACACATGAATGGGTTATTGCGCGTTTACCGTTTTATCCCTATTGTTTTCCTACTATGCTTGTATACTTGAGTAGAGTATAATTGATTGTGAAAAGGGAGAATTGACGTGTTGTGGCTATGTTCCCAGGATTGTTTTTCCTGTTTTGTCCATTGGGTCTAGTTTTCCTGATAGGCGGCCGTTTACATTCCCATGTCTAGTATTGTAGGATGGTGTGATTGTGGTTCTGTTATGATGTTATGCTATAGAATTATAGCCAAGTAGTTTTAAGGTTTACCTTGGCTGTTATATGCTGCTACACTTTCTTGACTTACAAGGGATCGTGAGAACCTGGTGTATAGACCATAGGGAGAATGGACGTTGAGGGCTCCTCCAGAGTTTCTTTTTAATTTTACAATGCGAGACCACATGGGGAATTGACGTTGAGTTCTTCCTTAGAGAGTCTGTAGTTCCTCGATGTAGGCCACATAGATAATGTTACGTAAGTGCTTTCCTAGAGATCCTTTAGTTACGATACAAGACTATAGGGGGAATTGACGACGAGTTCATCCTTAGAGAGTCTATTCTTAAGAAGAACCAGAGGGGTCAGACTAAGTGTACTACCCAGAGTGTTTCTTGTTCTTATTAGGTAGAACCAGAGGAGTTATACTGAGTTGGCTTCCCAGAGGTTTAACTGTTCTGTTTATCTAGTTGTTTGGTTGTTGCTTGATATTGAAACTGTGGATTGTTTACTGTTGAGTACTCTCTGGAATAATATTTCCTGTACTTTTACATACCACATACTCATTGAGTGTTAAGCATGTATCTCATAGTGGTTGACTACTGGGATTAATCTCACACCCTATTTGGGCCATGCTTTTGGGCCTAAATAGATTATATTGTTGCAGGTATAGACATGGCAAACACCCTTCTACTTCAGTTACTTGACATGTTATGGAGAAGGAGAGCATGAAGCCAAGTGTATGATTGCGATGATGTTGAGTTGATTACAATTTTTCTTTTGTATTTGGTTTAGTACTGTATTTCAGCATTGTGATTTTTTTCGCTGCTTTTATAGACATATGTATCTTGCATCATTCTATATATGTTCTCCAGATTGTTTTATTAGTCTTTTTCTGTTTATTTTTCAATCATATTATTACTGCATCCACTCTTGTTTGTATTTGTTTACTTCTGCTGTGTACTCTTCCAATGAGGGCATAGTTTCCCCACCATCACACCCAAGGACCTCACTTCTCTTTGGAAACCACTATCATTTGGGAAAATGCACTTGAGGCCATGTTTCCAACTTGGTACGGGGCGCCTTTGGGTGTCTTCCGAAACCGGGACATTAAAAATTCATATTAGAGGAATTAATTTCTCATGATATACTATTTGGAGCCTCTAACCAAGGATATGAAGGAATATGTTCTTGGTTATATGTTGTTCCTGGGAGTAGCTAACCCGTGTACAGGAGAAAGCCAATCAACCTAATTTATTGAAATTTATCATAGATTTTCATGTTTACGATTGATCTGATTTTCACTGTTGGGTTTCTCACATGATTAGTATTATTACTGTTGATGTTATTGTGGTTCTATTTCTATCGCAACCTGATGAGATGAGGGTATTCAATATCATGAATCATATTGGAACACGTTAGAAATCACATGTCATGCATTCTTTCCAAGCCATTAATGATGAATAAGTTATTTAATGTTTTTGTGATAGATGTTGTGCATAATATGCATGCTATTGTGATATATTCCTTGATAAAAATACCTACTATTTGATAGGGTATTGTTTGTGTAATTTTTTTCCTGAATGAACGCCAAACTTTGGTTATTTAGATGTAATGGGCCCTCATGGACCGTAATTTGGTGTATCATTTACTTGTTTAACTTTTTATAACATGTTTAAGATGACATGTTTTGATTCGCGGGGAGCATGGGCCCTGACGGATCAGAATTTGGAACATTCAATGTTCTTTTTAGTGTTCTTCTAGCTTCTGGAGTAGTTTCTAAGGCTTAGTGTCTGGAAAAACCCAGAATACACTCAGTGTAGTTTCGACTACACGCAATGTGTTCTTATGTTCTAGAAGGAAAAAATTCTCTTTTATACACACAGTGTACCATATGTACACGCCATGTAGTCTATAACTGTGTCATAAGAAATGTGGGAAGAGGCCCAAGATATGGATTTTCTTGTACTAACACGCATTGTACCATAGGAACATGTCGTGTAGTGTCCACGGTGTAGTCGGCCATCTATCCAACAAAATGGATCAGTGTTATCCTTTCACATTCACACCGTGTCCACCTTGATCATGGCGTGTAGTGTGAGATGTATGACATTCTGTGTCACTAACAACATCATCCAGGTGAATCTTGTTTAGTACAATCCATGTCTACCATTAACACACCATGTAGTATAATATTAAGAGAGTCGTGTGGATTAGATGTGTAGAAGGAATCAGTAAGAGAATGAGTATTCAAGTACACATCATGTTTTAGGACAACTCATCGCATTGTTTGGGAGTTACATGACCCATTTTTGTAGAAGTACACTACCATGTGAATGACTTAAGGGAATACATCGTTTAGGGGACATACATGATGTGTAGTCATGTTTTTCAAAACATGAATGTTTTCATTCTCCTTTTTACATCCCATACTTCCAGTTATTCAGTCCTTGATAATCTTGATCTATGGTGTGCACATGACCTTGTAGTGTCATGCCAATGAGACGTCCTCTGGTTGTGTTCTGGTTGTAGTGTAGTGATCGGACATCGAATGTGGATGATCAAGGACTACCCGTAGATCCTCCAGTTGTACGAGTTTTGGCACCAACTGTTATACCAGACACAGGTGTTGATGCACATTTCATGGAAGGCATTATGAGGATGATGAAGACCTTTCAGTGGGCACCGCCTCTTACCCCGTCGATGGTTGATTTGACACAGGTTTTCCAGCGGCAGCATCATCCCACTTTCTCAACCTATGAAGGACCCCAAGTTGTAGATTCATGTCTAGAATCCATGTTTACAATCATTTAGCATCTAGAGACTCGTCCAGAGGGGAGGGTCAAAATCGTTACTTATATTCTTTGGGACTCTGCCAAGCGGTGGTGGTATGTGATCTCACAGGAGGGACACCATCAGGTTATAGTGTGGGATGAGTTCCCTTGCATCTTCTATGACATCTTCTATACAGATATATTGAGGGACGATCGAGCCTATGATTTTATAAGTATGTATAGGGGTACTCTTTTAGTTATAGAGTATTCATCCTTCTTTAATGAGATGTAGTGCTTCACCCCAATTTCAGGAGGTGATCAGTTATTCATTGAAAAGGCGTTTGAGGATGGTCTAGGGCACAACATTTGATCATAGGTGAAAACATTTCAGTTGACTTCTATTACTTCTATCGTCAACCAGACGCTGATCATAGAGCATAATCTGAGTGATTCCGGAGTTGTGAGCCAAGGCGGCATCGCATATGGAGATAGCAACCCACCTACTGACAGTTGGAATCACCGCAATGATTCATCACACAGTGATCCAAGGAGACAAGACACATATTATTCAATCTAGGTGGAGTGATACAAGTGTGGGAAGAGCCGGAATATGAGGACAAACTTCCCGAGATACCTAGTGGTGTGTCGATCATGAAGCAAGTTGGGTCACCTTCAGTGATTCTGTCAGATCTTCTCACCAGCAGCTACTGACAGGGATTCATCTATAACTCTTCAATCAAAATAAGAACAACCAGTTTCTCATCAGCCAGGGAACCAAAGTTCTCTGGCTATTTAGGGCGAGGTGGAGGTCATGGTTGTGGTGAACAATCACCTGTCTTTTAGCGATAGCAGAGCAGATCAGCTCAAAGTGGTCAGGCGGGGTCACAGGGTTGTGGAGCAGGCCAGACCATTGAAGTGGAGTAGACCCAGTAAGATTTGGATCTTGGAACATCTATATTTCTAGGTACGATCATAGTTGCCTCAATATTATCTTTTTCTCTTTTTGATATAAGGGGTTCCCATATCTTTATATCTGTTGAGGATGTGGAGATCCTTAGGCTCTGAAGCTTTTCTTCAACCAATATCATGACACTAGACACTCCATTGGGGACTAGAACAACTAGTGTACATCAGTGTAAGGATTTACCTCTAGAGGTTGGTGGGTGTCACTTTTTATGGGACCCCTCTATCAGAGAGATGACTGGATATGATGTCATTCTCTAAATGGATTGGCTTCTTCCCTTCTAGGTGGTTGTCAATTGTTATTGCCAAAGGGCGAGTTTTACATCACCAAAGATAATATCATTTCAGCATAAGGGAGAGTGGGATGTCTAGGAAAGCTGATCAGGTCCATATCCTCATGGTACAAGAGAATTTACAACACATATTTCTATTTTAAATCTGGAGTATTATGGGACTTCTCAGTTAGACTTTCCCCCAGTGATGGATCGTTTCAAAGATGCCTTTCCCAAATACTTTTCGGGTTTTCCCCTGGAGCTTGATGTAGAATTTTCTATTGACCTTCTACATGGAGAGGCAACGGTGTCCATTCTTCTTTATAGGATGGAGACACCAGAGTGGAAAAATCTCACGAAGAATTTGGTGGAGTTGCAAGAAATGGGTTTTTTCCAACTCAGTTCTTCTCCTTGGGGTTTACTTGTCTTGTTTTCGAAGAAGGTAGATGGTACCCTCATGCTTTTTGTGGATTATCGGATGTTGAACCAGTTGATGGTAATGAAATGATATCATTTACCTAGGATTTATGACATCATTGATCATCTTTGAGGATCTCGGGTGTTCTTGAATATTGACTTGAGGTCCAGTTATCATCAGTTGCATGTTAGACCATCTGATATACCTCTCACAACCTTCCATAGCAGGTATGGTCTATAAAAGTATATGGTTATGCCTTTAAGTCTCACAAACACTCCTACAGTTTTCATGGCATTGATAAATCGAGTGTTACATCCGTACATGGATTCCACCATGGTGGTTTTCGTGGACGATATCTTGGTGTACTCATACACTCGACATGACCATACTACCCACGTTGAGATCAATTTGAGTACTCTAAGAGAGCATTAGGTATATGCTAAGCACTCAAAATGCTTCTTTTGGAGGGATCATATTCACTTCTTTGGTCATGTCATATCAGAGACAAGAGTGTCAGTAGACCCATAGAAAGTATGAGAAATAGTCTCCTGAGAGTGCTAATGAATGCATATGAGGTGATGAGTTTTGTAGGTTTGGCTGGATACTATAGAAGTTTCATTCAGTACTTTTCACGCATAGCAGCACCACTGACGAGTCTAACTAAGAACGGTTTGAAGTTCTTGAGGCAAGATTCATGAGAGTATGCCTTTCAAAAGCTGAAGTGGAGGTTGAATTCAGTAGCGATACTAGTCTTTCCTGAGATGGGAAATATCTATAATGTGTATTGTGATGCTTCAGGTATCGGTTGGGGAGCTGTTCTTATAAAGGGATATGGATTTGTTGCGTACATGTCTCAGCAGTTGAGGCCAAATGAGAATAACTACTCGGCACATGGTCATGAGTTGGCTACAACTGTTCATGCCTTATGCTGTTCGATACATTATCTTTTGGTGGAGCATTTTTTTTCACAGACCAGAAGAATCTCAAGTACATTTTCACTCTGCGTGATCTGAATTTAAGATAGTGATGGTGGGTCGAGAAACTAAATTCCATTGATTTAGAGATTTCCTATATGTCTGGGAAAGGAAATGAAGTGGCTGATGTGTTGAGAACGAGGACTAAGATATAGGCACTTTAATAGGCTAGCAGTGAGTGGCAGATTATGGCACTATTCACTAAGACACATTTGGAGGGGCATGACACATAGGGGCAGACTATCCTTTCTTTTATAATTATTTCCTCTACACTTCTTGATCAGTTACGAAAGAGGCAGCTATCAGATTCTAAAGGCCTAGTCCAACGGGAGAGCATGTCAGGAGAGGACCCTATTCTAGGATGGACCATAGATGAGGATGAAATCATGCATTTCTAGGGGTGCATATGGTTCCAACATACATACTCATATAGATGAAGTGGTACTCTTATTATTAAAATTTGGTAGTTCATTCTTGTGTCACAAAAAAAATCATGATCTACACCGCCAGTATTGGTGGCCAGGTATGAAGAGGGATGTTGCAGGTTTCGTCATGAGGTGTTCCACCTGTCAGCAGGTGAAGGCAGAGCATCAGCAACCAAGAAGTCTTCTACAGAAGTTGCCTATTCCCGAGTGGATGTGGAATGCTGTCATGATGGATTTCACGATAGGTTTACCGAGGTCACCTCGAGGGAATTATGCAATTTGGGTTTTCATTGACAGAATCACAAAGGTAGCTCAGTTTTTACCGATCAAGGAGACCTTCAGTGCTGATGAGCTGCGATGATTGTACATCTATGAGATTGTATGTCTAATTGGTGTTCCACACACCATTGTTTCAGAAATATATTGTCATTTTACCACTCGGGGATGGAAGGGGATTCATAAGGCTTTGGGTACACATGTACATTTGAGTACAGCTTTACACTCCCAGATTGATGGCCAGTCCGAGCTTAAGATTTTGGTTCTTTTGGATATGCTCCAAGAATGAATTTTAGATTTTGGTTGTTCTTAGAAGAATAATATAATTCTTCTGTAGTTTTCCTAAAAGAATAGTTTTCAGCAAACAATTTTGATGGCACCTTATGAGGCTTTGTATGGTAGGCCATGATGATCACCCTTATCATGGTTAGAGGATGGAGAGGTAGCTATGTAGGGACCTCGTCTTGTCTAGGAGACCACATAGAAGATAGAGATGATTTATAATATGATGGAAACTACACAGTCTCGACATAAGTCTTATGCTGATCATCATAGATGACCTCCGGAGTTTGTGGTCGGGGATCATGTTTTCCTACGTGCCACACTAAGGTTGGGACACAAGAGTGTCAAGAGATAGGGTACGCTTTCACTGAGTTATGTTGGGAAATTTGAGGTGTTGGGGGGAGTTGGGATGGTTTCCTATCTGTTAAAGATACCACAGAGGTATCGGGCTATGCACGATGTTTTTCACGTTTTTCAGCTTCGATGTTACTTTTCAGACCCATCTCATGTCTATCAACCTGAGGAGGCTGAGCTCAATGTGGATGCATAATTCGAGGAGCATAGAATCTGTATTAATGATCACAGAAAAAAGTTTTTTGGTGGCTATTCTGTTCCTCAGGCATGAGTGATATGGAAGCACTTTCAGGTACGAGATGAGACTTGGTAGAGGGGGGATGATGTAAGTGCCCAGTGGCTGGATCTCTTCGGGGTTTCTTCTTCTATGATGCACTAGGGAAATCTGGGGATGAATTTAATTAAGGGTCGAATCTTGTAATAACCCGAATATTTTTTTCATGTATGTTTTAATTTTTAGGTCATTTTTGTGAAACGAGAAATTTCATGAAATTTTCTACGTACACGCCGTGTACTTTATGTGTACACTCCATGTACTGCCATGCCACAGGACGCCGTGTGCTCGTTGTGTAGTAGCCACACACACAACCGTGTGGGAGTGACTTGGAGGTCACTTAAAGCAGAGTATGGAAACAGAAAGTACACGATACATATATCAAAATTACATTCCATGTACTTTTTTTCAATATACACCCCAGGGTCGTGTCTAATCACTAGAACTCTCTTCATTTATGTCTCATTAAACCAAGAGACTCGTACGACTGCAGATCATCAACAAACCCCAAAGCGTGTGTCCATTATCTGAATCGAAAACTGTCTATTGTGTTGGAATCACAACGGCGAGTTCTCTCTTCTCTTAGAGCACCAACATTTGATTTCTCCTCTATCATGAGATATTGTGGGTTGAACATTTTAGACGTTATTCTATATCTTCGACATTATAAGGAGATTAAAGCTTTGAGGTTCACATTTAAAGATCTTCTAACTCCATTGTAGGTGGGTTTTGCCTTTATATTGAATGTACATGAGTTTTATGTGAAAAATATCCCAATAACCATGAATGGTTTATTGTGTGTTTGCTGGTTTAGCCAAATTTTATTCATGATATTCTTGTATTCTTGAGTAGATGATAATTGATTATTAATAAAGTGATTTTTTGTGCTTTGGCTATGTTGCCCATGCATGTTTATCTTGTTTTGACCTTTGGGTTTAGTTTTCGTAATAGGTGACTGTTTACTTTCCCATGACTAGTATTGTATGGTGGTGTGACTGTTGTTCTGCTACGATGTTATGCTGTATAATTCTATCCAAGTAGTTCTTGAGGTTTACCTTGGCCGATAAGCACTACAACACTTGCTTGACTTACACGAGGTTGTGAGAACCTGGTGTATTGACTATTGGGATAATGGACGTTGAGGGCTTCTCCAGAGTGTATTTATAATTTTAGGATGCGAGACCTTAGGGAGAATTGATGTTTAGTGCTTCCTCATAGTGTATATAGTTCCTCGACGCTGGCCACAGAGGGAATGTGACGTATGTGCTTCCCTAGAGCACCTTTAGTTATGATATGAGAATATAGGGGGAATTGATGGCAAGTGCTTCCTTAGAGAGTCTATTCGTAAGATGAACCAGAGAGGTTAGACTGAGTGTACTTCCCAGTGGGTTGCTTTTACCTGTTAGGTATGACCTGAGGGGTTAGACTGAGTGTTATTTCTAAAGGGTTACCTGTTTTTCTTATCTTCTTCTTTAGTTGTTGCTTGATATTGAAATTGTGGATTGTTTACTATTTAGTACTCTCTTGTTTACTGTATTCTGTACTTTTACATGCCATATAAACATTGACTGTTAGGCACGGATCTCATGGTGGTTACCTACCAGTATTAGTCTCACAACCTTTTTAGTCCACGATTTTAGGCCCAAAAAGGTTATATTTTTGTAGTCATAGACAAGGGAAATCACCCTTCTACTTCAGGTACTTGACATGATGTGGAGTTGGAGAGAACGGGACCAAGTTTACGCTTGTGATAATGTGGAGCTGATTACAATTTTATTTTGTATTTGGTTTCTTACTGTATTTCATCATTGTTCTTTGTTTCACTTCTTTTGAAGACATATGTATCATGAATCATTCTATATATGTTATGTAATTGGTTTTATTAGTCTTTAGTTGTTTAATTTTGTATAATATTATTAATTCCTTCACTAATGTATGTATTTTTCTACTTCTGCTATATACACAATCAATGATGGAATAGATTCCCCACCATCACACACAAGGCCCTCATCCCTGTCGGCAGCCTCTAGCATTTAGGGAAATGTGCTTGAGGCCATGTGACCAACCTGGTACGGGACACCTCTGGGTGGCTTCTGAATCCGGGACGTTACATTTTACAGATGGTAATTTGGACTTAGGTGTAGGATGGTTATAGATAGTAATAGATCCTTAGTTTTTAAAGCATAGTGAGGTTTGGTGAAGATAATTTTTTTCAATTTTTATGATTTTCCTTTTTTATAAATTTGATAATTGGATGTTTCGTGTCTTGATACATGTATTTGGAATTTTAGATCTATACCTCTACATGAATGATTTTTTCAGAGGATGATATGAGGTTATGGCTGGAGATGACCTACCAGTACTAGAATCGATAAACCAATAGTGCCTTATAAGGAAATGGATGAATAGTTTTGAGAGAACATCACTTACTTCATGTAGTATATTGGTAGAGAATTAGAGTGAGTTGTGGGGATAATTTTTTACAATACATGGATGTTTCAGGTAAAAACCCCCACTGATTTTTATTTATGAGGATCAACTTATTGGTGATGATTTTTGGATTTTTTTTCATCAAGAATATAGTGGACCATTTAAAGACTCCAACCATGATAAGGGTCATGTTGAAAAATTATATGCTATAAGGATTAGTGAGGTACCTGTAAGAAATTCAGGCATGGACTGGACATACTAATTTTATGTTATGGAAGAGAATTAGGGGGGGGGTTGTTGGAGCACATTTGTCCGGAGACGCTGAGGTAGGAGAGAGAAACTGATTTAATAAGACTGACATAGGAGGGCATGTTCTTGAAGGACTAGAATGGATTATTTACAAATTTCTGTAGGCTTTTTCTAGAAATGGAGTTGGATGAGACAAATATAATGAGGATTATTTATCATTGGCATAAATGCGATATTAAGTACAATGTTAACCTATTTTGGTTAAGATGTTTGCTGAGGTGGATGATTAGTCTCCCATAGATGAGGGGATCCGATAAGAGGCTTCTAGTAGAAGATAGATAGTCACTTATGGATGTTCATTATGTATGTCTTATCATAGTTGGAAGTGTTTCTACAAGGGTGTTATGCAAGGGAGTAGCAGGAAGGGTGGCTATGGGGGGAGGGTAAGTCCCACATGCTGTTTCCAGGATATTTTGTCCCACGTTTAGTTTGAAGGGACACTCTCGTAGACACAATCCCAAACAACTAATGGAGTGGATATCATGAGGCATTGATGGGACATCATGAGATGTTCAGTAGGACCCAGTGATAGAAATTTTGTAAGGGTGAATGAAGGATTAAACAGTGTGTAGTAAATGATTCTTTGTACCATATTTATCTGAAAGATAGAGTTCTACTATCTGAAGTAGAAGAGGTAGTGTGTGTAGTAATTCTAGGCAGAAGATTTCGTATTATTGGGGTGACTTATCTTATGGGTAGTTAGAGTGCATCCTAGGGAATATGGGTAGGATATATTAATGTGGTGCAACCTGTACCTTTTCATATTTATTCTAGACCATGGATAATTAGCAGTAATGTTATTATATATTTCATATTATCTAGTTCCTTATATGATTATGGTGTATCTCATTTCTTTATTTATTCAATACATGTTAAATAATTGATCTTGGAGGTGGACATAATGGGTGAGGTGTTGATGATAGACACACCTATATGAACATGCTCGAGAGAAATCTATTTGTGATTGGGATGTTATCTGAAGGTTAGATAATATTTATTTTTGTTTGAACATTAAATCCAACACATTTGTGGTTTCCACATAATATTTGGTATTGATTAGAAAAGACCATACTGAGACCTCATATAATTTTACAAGAGGAGAGTGACTTTTCTGTCTCCTGAGGGTGATAACTATGTTCACCGTAGAGATTGGTATATCCCAAATCACCAACAAGGCCAATTAATCAGTAATTAGGTGATATAATAGCCCAAGATTCTATTCCTTTGTTGGATGATGGAGGTGTAAAGAATGATATTTTTCCAACTATACTAGATTAGTTTCTTGATTTTTTTGCTGAAGATTTGTCAGGAATCCCATTTGATAATGATGTGTAATTTGCCATTGATCTCATTTTGTAACCTGACACAGTTTCAATTCCACATTTCAAAATGGATCCAACAAATCATCATGCCCTAAGGACTCATCTAGAGGTGTTGGAGGATAATGGATTTATCTAAATGTGTATGTTTCCATGGGTTTAAGCAGTGTTTTTTATGATGTATGACTAGAGTTTGTGATTATGTTTCAATAAATGGAAGCTGAACTAGATTAATGTGATGAACTGGTATCCACTTCTCTATATTAATGATCTGTTTGACCAACTGAGAGGAGGTTGTGTCTCTTCCATGATAGGCATATATCACGGTATAAAAAGTTGAGTTTTTAGACTTTTGATATATCGATGAATAAATTATAATGAAGGTATGGACTTTTTTAGTTTTTTTATGTCGTTAAGGTTGCAAAATGAAATTGTTGTTATTATGACCATAATGAATTGAATCTTACATCAATACCTAGATCAATCAATAGTAGTGTCTGTGGATAAAATTTGGGTATATTAAAATATTCATGACTATCATTCCCAACATATTAACATGATTCTGAGTACACTAAGCGATCATTTGATTTATGCTATGATATAAAATTTTCTATTTCATATTTATCTGGTACAGTTAATGGGACACATTATCTTTGAAAATGTGGTGTTAGTGGACCTCGAGATGGTTTTAGAAGTGGTTTTGTGTGGGAATCTTAAGAAAATGTTTGATAAATATCATATTTCGGGGTTATATAGATATTATCGATCATTTTTCTTTGTCTTTCCACATTTGGGAGTTCAACTTTCAGTATTGACCAAGAAGGGCATAATGACTGAATTGTTAGACTCTTGTGAGGATTCCTTCTAGAAGATGAATATGAACTTTAAATAAACACTTATATTGATCATAACTATGAATGGGGAGGATTATATAGTGTATTGTGATGATTCTAATATATGTTTTGGAGTAATGTTGATGCAAGGAAATTGGGTTGTGGATTCTAGGACTCAGAATTTAATGCCTCATGAATGAAACTTCCATATGCATTCCCTTGAGATGATATTAGTTGTTTATACCATAAATAATTTGTAAAAATAATTTTTGGTCCAAAATAATAATATGTATAAAAATAATAAGAGTTTAAAGTACATATGTTCAAAACTATATTTGAATAACTGGAAGTGGAGATGGGTTTAGTATATATAGTCATTTTATTTTTTGAGGTAGTATACGTTCTTGGGAAGGGGAATAGTGTAAAATAAACATTGAGATAGAAAAATCAGTATTAGGTAGTATATAAATCTTCTTCTATGTGTTAAATGATATGTTTGATGGTTGTGATTCATATTTCTGTCCTAGAGAGTTAATATAATTTGACTCTCCTGTCAATTTCGGGAAATTATACACTTTGGAATTTGTTATAGACAGACAGTTTGAGGATACGATGTGATTGACCTTGTGAGAATTCCTTGATGATGTGGAATCACCATCAGAATAGAGAATAGATAAGGATGAGATCATCAATTTCAAGAAATGGGTTCTTATTCCAATGATTATATGGGTGGATATGGAGTGTAAATTTTAGGCCTCAAAATAGGTGGCATGTCATTGTTGGGCCAAAATGTACTATGGAATACAAAAATAATTTTCATGGACAGACATGAAAAATGAGATAGTAGGGTTCATAATGCAATGTTACACCTGTCCTTTGGTGAATATTGTGCATTAATGACCTAGAAGATTACATTAGACATTACGTATTCAAGAGTGGATTTTTAAAAACACAAACATGGTTTTTTTCTGAGTCTTCCAATTATATCTCATAAGAATAACGATTTTTGGGTAGTTGTGGAGAAAATGGTAAATATAACATAATTCCTACCAATAAAAGAAACTTTTTCAGTAGATTAGTTGAGACGATGCTTGGACATGGAGATATTACATCATTATGGGGTTCCAAAAACTATTATTTCATCCCATATTTCACATTTTACTTCATTCTTCTAATATATCTTGTAGAATTTTCTTGAGAAACTAGATTTGTGGAGTTGATATTTCCACAAATTGACATATGTATTGTAAATGTGTACTATTCAGGTACATAAAGATCTTATATCCGCATGAGCCTTCAAATATGGTGGGGCATGAGAGTAGAACCCTTTTTTGGGTTGTTTTCTTATAAGAACAGCTCTCAAGAAATGATATTGATGGGACCTTATGATGCTAAATATGGTAGACCATGATAATCACCTTTATATTAGAGGGATGAAGTTGAGTAAAATATTATTATACTGAGTCTCTTTAATGGGACATTGAATATGGTATAGATGATTCATAATTATATGGATATGGCTCAGAGTAGAGAGAATTCATATTCTGATAGATATATATACAGCATAGTTTTTATAGTGGGTGGTCGTGTATTCTTTTAGGTGTCCCTAGGGTTGGATCACCACAAGACACATGGACCATGAATGTTGGAGGCCACGTTCATTAGAGTATTTTAGGTCGTAGAGAGATTCACGAAGTGGTGTACCGATAAGCTCTTCCATAGAGATACATTTCTATACATGTCATCTTCCATGTGTCATAATTATGGTGGTGTAACCCTCACCATTCTCACGTGATCAATATGGATGATGTTGGCCTTCTAATAGAGGACTAATTTGAGGATAATCTAATACATAAGTTTGATATCATTGATTAAGTGTTATGGGGAATTAATGTGTTGAAATTTCATTAATTGTGATAATATTTTCATATGTATGTGGAAAAATTTGAGAGATAAACATATATGAGAGCTCATTGGTACACTGTTTTTTGAATCAGAATCCAAGAAAACTTTGGGAGGGTTTCTCAAGGACAAGCTGTCATAAGATGTGGAGATTGTAAGATCCTAACCATTTCAATAGATTTTTCATTCTCATTTATAGGTACTCTTTTTCCATTTTTTTATTTATTTTCATTTGGGTTTTAACTTGTGGTGAGTTTGAGTTAAAATTTATTAACAATGGATGAAATGGAGAATTGCATAGTTGGTGTGTATTTTTCCATAACCATACACCCTTGGAATGTGGGTATTTTTACAACTGGTGAATGTTTTGTCAAATTGTGTCCCCAATTAGGAGAAACTATGAACCCCACTAGAAGAGGATCATGATTTGGTGCACTGTTAGGGGAAAATGTAAGCCTAAAGGAGAAAACAATTTGTACATGATTTTAATGATGCTAACATTATTACTTTTTTTAAACCCCCACTATACACCCTTGAATGTCCTAGAAGGACCCATAATATATTTTATTCAATTATATATACTCCTAGAGAGAATATAAGGTCATTCATCCTTCGTTCTTGTGGATTCAAAACCAAGTTGGTATATCTACATCTCTGTAGCTACATGATTCCATCCTCAATGATCTCTTATACAAATCATATTCTTTTTTTTGGGTTTTTCTCCTCTATTTTCTGATCAAGAAAAATATTTCATCAATCTATACCTATGTTTGTTGATAAATATATAGGATTAATGGTTATTTATTGTATTAATCATGGATTTTGGATTTAGAACCAGATCTCATGCTAAATTTCAATTATGTTGAAATTAAGGATTTTTGTTGGGTGATCATTCATTAAATAATTGAGTAAGGTGGTATATAATTCAAATCACAATTTCTTGATTGAAATTATATGTATGTAGTTTTCAATTCTCTAATTTATTGCTAATAATTGAGATTGAATTTGAATAAATTATTTTGATGAATTAATTAATTGATGGAAATGCGAAATAGGGGATATTAGGATTGTTGACGTGAAGCAATTAATTGTTGAGTTAATGATGATATATATATATATATATTGCATATAATTTATTGTTGATCTAATTATAAAAAAATGAGATTTTTGATTTGAGGTAATATATATTTTAGTTCCTTAGGATATATTTGGAGAAATGATTTGAGATATCCAATTTTTGAGGTAATTATTATATATTGAATTGTTAATTTTGACCATTAATAACTGAGTTTACATTTGGAATCTTGAATTGGGAATGAAGGATAATTAATTATTCATGTAATTATCTGGATAATGAATTATTAATTGAATAATTAAATGTTGAATAAATTTTTAAATGTAGAGTTTGAGAATATATATTTATTGATTAATAAATTATTTAATGGGGTTAAGTCTAAATTTTTGAATTACTAATGGGTATTTATGTGATGAACTAATTTCTGAATTTGTAATGAGAATGTGATGATTAATTAATTGTAAAATTATTTAATGAAATAAATTTAGAGAAATGATTGTTACTAATGGAATCCATGATTATATGAGAACAATAAATGGTAACAATATAATATATTTATTAAGTGAGAACTACACCTGGTATATATATGGTATTTATGTTGTATGTAAAAATAATAAATGGGAATAATTAAATTTATGTGTTAATTGAGATAAATAAATGGTAACAATGCAATTTATAGGTTAATTGGAAATAATAAAAGAAACAAATGCAATTATGAGTTAATTTAGAATAGTAAAACGTAACAAAGTAATTTTTTTGTTAATTGATAACAATAATTGGTAACCCTGGGATTTATGTGTTAATTGAGATGAATAAATGGTAATAATGGAATTTATGAGTTAAATAATAACCATAATTTGAAACAATGTAATTTTTGTTTTAATTAATAATAATAAATTTTATCAATGTCATTTATGTGTTAATTAGATAATTTAATGGAAATAATGGAATTCATGTGGTTATTTTGATAAATAATGTTAACAATGATATTCTAAGATATAACATTCTCCTCGTATAGAACGAGATCTTGCATTATATAAGAAAGTGATGTCTTACGAGAGTCTATGAGATCCTAGGAGTTTATGTGGGTAATTAAAGATTATTTGATAATTTAATTATTGTTTAATTATGAATTGTAATTATTTATGGATAAAACTGCACACACTATTATTAGATTATATTTTATTTTAAACAACATTGGTGGTGGCCTAATATTTGTTACACGAACCCTAATCGGGATTCCAAATTGGTACCTAAATAAATTAAAATATTATAGGATAGGATAATGGGAAGAGATTGTTTTCGATGGATATTTGGGTTTTAGTATTGATGAGAGAACTAGACATGGTTTCAGACACATTTAGAGTTGTTAAAGAATTTATTTTTTCCCTTTGTACAAGTGGAATATAATTTTTCATATAGTATCTATTGTTTATTTTTCATATTGTATTCTGAGTTTTAGTTATCCAGTGAAGGTGTTTTTTCATACTTTTTATTATATTTCAATTTGTTATTGTTTCATATTTTCCACTAGAATATTACCTTAATTATAAAATGGTATAGAATCCCTATAACTGATATTACACACTCTATATTATTAAACATTTTATGGTGTATGCAGAGGTGTGCCCTAATATTCATAGTGGACTATATCAGGGAAACAACATGAGGATCATAGGTCTGGAAAATAAAATTTATGTCACCACATACATTAAATGGGAAACAAAATTATTGATCTTGTGAGTGGCGGACTGTGGCCTAACGATGAAATGTTATTCTTTTTCCATCACAACCTCTCATATCTAGATATAATTATTGATTTCATGTATATGTATTATTTTTTCAAATGAATTTTACAATCTTAAGTTACATTTTGTTGTAAAATAACAATATAACTCGTCCATATGTTTGGACAATTTCTTATTCAAAGGGATCTGATACTTTTTTCATTTACTTTTGAAATTAATGGAAAAAAGTATATATAAAATAATATTATTTGATAGATATGATATATTAATTAATCTTTATATGTGAAATATTACTTACCATTGTTTCCATCAGTCTTCTAAAAATTATACACAACGTCCATGCATACGTAAGACAATCAATCTCAGTGTTGAGTGAATATAAATTTTATTCCTCTAAATTTTATTGAATATTATTAATAGTTATGAAAGGAATAAATTTTATATTTATATCATGGGTAATATTCTACAGATGATGTTATAAGGATAAATTTATAACGACTGAGACATTAGAACCAAAATAGAGGCAAAAATCAAAGAAGTTATTTCCAGAATTAGTGTATTCATAAAAAATGTTAATAGAAATGTGATTAAAAGATATAATGAAACAATATATGTTTTGAAATATATATATATTATTATTATTCATTAATAGATTTATAAATATTGTTTATTTATTAAAAAGGTATTCCAGACATGTATGGAGGAAATCAGACATGAGGTAAGTGTTTCTTATCTCACTATTAATTCCTTGAGACACATTCCATATTCACAACTTATTAATATTTTTGGGGTTTATATTCTGATGCATATATATGTCATGTCATGAATTTATTTAAATTAAAGATATTTTACTTTTTCTTGATATCATCTATTTTATGGGGGTTATGATTCAAAATTTACCAAAGTGTTAAGATATTTATGATTAAAATATCATTGTTTATCGAGATTGTTTATAATTCTATTTTTGATGATAAAATTATATTTTATCTTATAAAACAAACTAACATTATACTATACATTTTATTCAAGATCATTTTAATTAACAGAACCATTTCCCACTCTTTTTTATGTAAAATAATGAAAAAAAATGTTTTTTAATAAATATCATAAAATTTCTCTCTTCAGTCAAACATCATTTTTAATAAAATAATATTTTTCTAAAAATATTTTCGAAAAATGATTCTAACATTATGAAAATGAATTTTTATATTGTATTATAATAATTTTTTCATTATTTTTTAATCAAATGGATTCAATGTAATCCCCCTGTCATTTTTCAAATGAGGTACTATTATATTTTTTAAAACAACATGAAATTAATGTTTCTTATACTCTATAGAATTTATGGAATTAAACACATTAATGATCAATCATTTATTTAAATATTAAATTATATGATTAAAAGGACTATTTTAATAAAGTTGGTTTCCTAAATTGATGGAATTTTTTAAATTTAAATGTGATTTTCAATGTAAGAAAGTATATTTTCCCCAAGACTGTTTTAATGGATTTTTTATTTCATTTCTACTCATAAATGTCAATAACCTCCATTTTAACTATTGAGTCATTAGAATTATGTTTTAATGATACAATTAATTTTTTAACCATATTTTTTATGGTTATATTGACTGAAGATGTAGTATTTTCATACAACATTTTTTAATGCTCATGATAGTTTATGATTATGTTTATTAGTTAGAGAAATTTTTATCCTTTTTTTAATATAGTTTCCAATATTTCTGTTTATGTTGAGTATGTTAATTACATGGGGAAATTATTATTATTTTATATAACAGCTTGTAAATATGAACATTTATATGGATCATGATTCTCGCCTTTCATATTAGAAATGAATTTGATTAAGAAAGTGATGCATGGGGCCAATTATATAACGTTGATGCATTAGGTGATCTCATGAGACAAACTAGATTGGGTATTTGTTTGTGGAACATCCCATTTATGTAAAATGTCCTCAAATCATGCCATGATGGCGTGGTTGTGATGACCATAATTGTTAATTCTATAATTAAGATATTAACGACTGATGTCCATTTATCATCATCTCATTAATAATATAAGAAAGTAAAAGTGTACAAACAAACAATAGAGAAGGAATAAGGAAAGGAAACTGTAAAACAACAACCATGAAAATGATTATGGTGGCTGGAAATAATGGGGTCCGACTAAAAACCCTATTACCACATTATTAACCTTTAGATTAAGGGAGATTATGATTTTGAACCATTTATCACTATATAATTATTCAAACATCGATGAAATATGATCCACAACCTTGATTCCCTCTTTACAGGTATGATAAATCTACACTTGAATGGTGAGTAGGGTCCTTACGTTTATGAAAAAATAATTTATTGACCATAAAACCATACCAATTCCATAAAAATAATTTTATAATTTCACAAAATGTTTCTCTATATAAATTATTTCATTATTTTTCTATCAGTATTTATGGATACTAGTGATCTTATCTAGGGATTTAGCCATTTGGGAATGGCTACACAGGAAGTGTCCTATGAAGGAAAGAGTGGATAAACACCTTGAATCATGAATGAAACCTCCTCCATACATCACACCCACGTAACAATATCATTCAGGGTTTAAATTTATATTCGAGAGTGGTGGACCCCATTTAAGCATGTGACCCTAAACATCAATACGAACTGATTGATCTTAATTTTTTGTTTTAAGAATTGGTATAGGATTGTATCATCCAACCATTTCTTGACTATGATCACAGTCAATTTGTATAATCCTTTTTATAATGGTGATGGTGTTCTCCATGTAGATGGTCCTATCATAATGGGATCTATTATATGCTTTTCAGATACACTAGAATCCAGAACTAATAAAAATGGACCGACCGTTATTTTATTGTGAGTTGTCTTTTCATGTACATGTTATTATTTATTTGGAAATATTTTAATCATAATTAATTCCTATAATAAAATTATTCATGTTACATTTATTGATATAATTTCATGGGTTTAAATTTTTTTACATTTCTATATTGAATACCCTATATTTTATCCCAATATATTTAAATATACTCCTAAACTTATTGAAAATTAAATCTCACATATTTATAATGTTTCCATTATCTGGTATTGTATAAAATTTATTATGATTGATATATAAATATATGATAAAGGATACTATTTTTTTCCTCAAAGACAATACTATGTTATATTTTATTTTTACAATTTAAATAAATATTCAACTAAAAATCAAGTCAACCATGACTACAAATCAATTAGTTCTATCAAGATATGACTCCATATATCTAGTCATAATGTAATATGTTGACCAGAAACTGACTAAAATAATTTTTTGGGTAAATTAAATTAATTTAGTGGTAGTTGGAATCAATATTTGTGAACAGGATTTTGGAAAACATTTATTAGAGAACATAACACTATGACTAACGTGGAAGAAAATTCTTTATATAGGACTAGATCGTCAATTATTGTAATGTAGATATTTTATATTTTTCTATGAAATAAAAACCATTCAAGAAACTAAAAGTAGATGTGGCTCTATAATAATTGTTCCTTGCGGTAATGAGTCAAAAATAGGAACATTGGTCTTGACTTGATCGTCACATAATGCATAATAATTGGCCTTATTTCACACTTTTTTTGAATCTCCTGGGGGATATTATTCATTTATTTCAACATTTTAATATAATCCATCAAGAAATATTTGAATATATGTAGAAAATATGTCTATGAATAACCTAATCTTTATTATATTTGAAATATAGTGTGATGATTTAGACATAAAAATTTATAATATTATTTTCCACTATTATATTCATTTATCACAATATTCCTTTTCTATTAGTCAACAGGTGGGATATGAAGGAATCATGTGATAGTTAAAAGTTATTAAAATTGTGGTGATTATTATGTAACCTAATCAGATGATTAATAACGTAAAATATATTTTTATTATGCTTAATAAGTCATCCATATATATGATTAATTAATTACATCATAACCATCTCCCAGAATAACCCCATATGAGATGGATAGAGTCTTTTATGAGCTTGAGCGAGGGAGACCATTGAAGATTAAAGTATTAATTTGAATAAATTAAAAAACATAGAATTTCATGCCATGGAATATTTCTCAAGGGAATATGAAAGGAAAATTGCAGAAAAGAAAGGCACAATGGAGTGAATTTTTAAGAAAACATTAATAGATTAATAGAGAGAAATAAATATCATCCTCAAGACCAATTTATATTTTTTTCTCAATAATGTTGATAAACATGGAATTGACTTAGTCAATTAACTATTTTAACGGTTAAATACTATATCAAGTAAGGACCTATTTTATACTATTCATTTAAGAAAAAGGGTTCAAGAATATATTTATTGGGAATTAAGGATCATTTTACTGAAATATATTTATCATTGGTATTTTGGATATAAGAATCATGAAACAACTTTGTATTATATTTCTTTTTGGATAAAAATATGTCTTCATATATGATCAATATAAGAGTTGGAGAAAAAATACATGGGTTTTGAGATAATTTAGATTAAAATTTTAATTTATTAGACACCCCTTAAGTGGTTTAATGTTTTCGACTTATCTTAGATAAATTTATTATGTTTTAAATGAGACATGTAATATTTGTAACACATACATATAACATATGTTTTAGTGGTAAGGTTATTTAAGTAATAATTAATATATATTTCTTGGAAATGGGTTTAATGTTACTGATATACAATATTGTTAATATGATTATTGATGTTAAGATACAAATAGAAAATTAATATTGATTGATTTTTTTGAAAATAAAGGTCAAATGGAAATCTTCTATCATAAAGATATATTTGATGAATAATTTAATTTTTGATTATTATAACCATATTTATAGAACAATAGATGAATTAAATTAATATTTTTTTTTATAAAAATGATAACCTATGTTTCAGATTTCAAATCAAGGAATATCATAAGGTCGTTTGCTTTAAACCTATAGCCAAAGAGAGACATGGGTGGTGTGCCTACCATTGGACCATGTGATGTAAAAGTTAATATAGAATTATTTTTTATTATATGGTATTATAGGTAAATATTAGTTTGATTTTGGTAAACCTATTATATGGAAAGTATTTTTAATTTTTAGGTTAATATTTATATTTTTAGTGTCATTTTATTATGTACAGGTATATTTAAACAGAATGATTAACATAAATGATAATTTGGGATGAATGATGTCATGTATTTATAGGTGCAAATTCAAAGCATGAGATAACCATTAAGGTTAAAATATTAATTTACATGGAGGTTATTGAGGTTAATTTAGGAGTAGTTTTATTTATTTATTGAATAATCCATGACAATACATTTGTTTTATTATCGAATTTCAATTATTTTTGTACAGGAATATTCAATTTGGGTATTTTAGAGCATTATGATAAATATTTTGGTTTCAATCATTATTGGAGCAATATTTTTTTATTATATTCAATATTATATGATTTGTAATGTTAATTTTATTATATTAGACATAAAAAATTTTTTGGATATTAATTTCGTGGAATAAGAAATGATATTAAGTTGATCAAAGAACATCCAAAGAATGGAATTATTATTATAAAATAAAAATTTATTAAATATGTATATTTTATGTTGTTATATATATTTATATTAAATAAAATATGTACATTTAGGAAAATATTCTTGAAATTTAAATGTTATATATTTATCACAATTTCTGATGAACTATGGTGTTTTGACCAACCAAAGAATTATGTCATTTGGATCATTTAATATCTCTTGATCACAAACATTCTAGTAATCAATGATATATATATCTCTAGATAAATAATTAAAATTTTCTTATATATATATATTCCAACATCCCACTGCTATTTACCTACATGGAAACCACATTATCTAGTATTCAATATGAACATTTTTATTCCCTTTATCTCTAATCTAGAGAATTTTTTATTACCCTTCCTAAAATTTAAGTTTTCACATATGGATAGATCAATCATAACCAAAATAGAATTTAGAGTGTGAAACTTATTTAATGGTGTATAATGCAACACAACCTTATTTTAAAAGAATAACATTACATTTTTATAACATGTTCGACACACATCATTGTGCTTAAATATGCCGAAAAGTATATTATTTAAATATGATAGTTATAACATAGCCATTAAAATGATGTGTGTGAGTATGAATATATAAATTATTTATTTTATATGTTTTAAAATTTTATAAATATTTTAAGGTTTTTTTCAAATGATTTTTAATAAAAATAATATTTATTTATAAAAAAATTATTCTATTTCTAAAAAACTGTATTTTTTCGAAAAAAATAATCTATCATGTTTTACACAAATTTGATTAAATATATTTCTAAATAATATATAAATTTTATTTTATAAAATTAAAATAATTATTTAAATCACCATCTCATAATAATCTGAGTTCGATTTTCTGAAAATATGATGAAATCAATAAATTTTCAATGAATATTAAAAAACATTCTTTTTTTTAAAACTATATTTTAAAAAAATTACAGTGTAATATTATTTGTGAATTTAAAAAAAATAGTTATAATAAATTATAATTAATCCAATTTAGTTCATTATAATCATTTATATGATAATTGTTTACAAATAAACAATTTTTATTTATAAATACTTTATTACGAAAACTATTTTTTCATGCATGGAGGTTTAATTTAAAAATAGATTCAACCACATATATGATATAAATTTGGTAAAATGAATTATTTTTTTTAATATTCATAATAAATATTACTCAATGAGGTTTGATTTATTTTCGGTCATATTTTCTGTTGAAAACCTTAAAGATTAAACACATCAGTTATTTTTGAATCGGTTTAACAGGGGATTAACCAAAAGATAAGTTTATTTTTCCCAATTAAACTTGTCCAAATACAATTTTATGATCATATTATTTCCTTATAATATCATAAATTTTAATATAATTTAATTCATAATATAATTACCCAAGATTATTGTACAAAGGCATTATATCATTTTCATGAATATTTTATACATTACAATAAAAATTCCCAAATACAGCATTAGATTAGTTCCATTAGAAGCATGGAACAAAAAACTAGTTTCTAATAAATATAATTTTTCTCAGAACTATTTATTTATAATGAAAATCCTTTTGACATATTATACATAATATAATTTTTTATATCTGGGGGAAAAGACACAATAGAATATGTGACCTCAAATGGATAGAAATCGTAATCATGGGATATATATATATTCATAACATGGACATAAGGGTATAAGATAAGAATAATACCATTTTAAGATCATAACCAACATATCAAAGAACATATAAATGATTCATTGCACAAATATTGGCAGTTCATAAGTCCAAAATCATAAGAGAATCGAATTACATAATCCCTGAGATCATAAATTTGACACAAGACAACAAATTGGGGTATACATGGAAACATTTAACATTAAAAACATTTATAAATAGAAACATGTTGACTCGTTATATTGTTTCCATAAAATCATGCCCTTTTATAAAAAATAGATAATAAAACACATTATATATATATATATATTTTGATAGAAAAACTAGTTCCACATATAGAATTATGATTATAAATATGGTTCATGAATTACTAATATCCCTGATGATTTATTCATATTTTCCCAAGGAATTAGTGGTAGATATAGGTCTCAACCATAATATAATGATATCACATATATATATATTCTACAAGATCAAAATTCATTCCTCATGTCTGAAATAATGAAATGAAATGGTTTTCCTAAATTTTATATTATATCATATCTCATCGAAGAGTAATGGTGTTTTAAAATATTGTTCAATCCAAACAAAAGCCATTTTGTGAATGAATATTAATGTTACACCTATGTCATATCCCAAATAAATCATGAGTAACAAAAAAATATTTCTTCATAGTTAGAAATACATAGAAATATATTGGTTAAACATAACTTCATGAAAATATACATTTCCAGTTTGAAAAATATATATATAAATAAAAACATTTATCAAATATTTTTCACAGAAAATAATTTTTCAAACATTAAAATTATTCATTTTATAACATTTTTAAAAACATTTAAATCCTTTCCTTAAAAACAATTACAATGTATTGTTTTGAAATCATTTTCATAAAACATAGTTTTTGAATAAATAAAATTTCAAAACTATGGGAGATACTATTAAATGAAACATATAAATTCATTAAAATAATGAAATTCATGTAACCATATGTGAATGTATTGTACATACACCTTTCATGTTAATATTTCTGTATAATATAACATGTGTATAAAAGAAGGAATATTGAGGAAAAATTTCCTTACATATTTGAAAACATTTGAACTATAAACACCATGAAAGATATATCATAAAATGCATATGTAAATTAATATAAATATAAGTACATGGATAATATAATTCTTTTATGTTAAATATATTAATCACAAAACATAAATTAGGGGTGAATATATCATATGTCTTCTAGAAATAAATTTGAGACATGAAATCAATTTACAATTAGTCATGACTTCCATCATACACATTCAGTCCTACCATATTATAAATATAAGATTATTATAAATCAACCACAAAATAATATTATTATATATAAGAAAATATATTATTTACTTATTAATTTATATTATTCTCTTATTAATAATTCAATGGTAATGTTATGTTTTGAGAAATAAATTCTTTGTATCCCATAGATGTTTAGATTTATTATTATTTCTCATAAAAAATAGATCATAATTTCAAAAAATAAAAAAAATATAACCATGATTTAAATATAAAATAAGTCAAAAATATTTATTTTTTTATTCATAAATGTTATAGGTAAAAAAATAAAATACACTATTCCTGGATATGTTATGCCATACGTATATAAGAACATTGTCTTCATTTTCATGTCATATTAAAGAAATATTATTTTATGATATATTATAATTATAGAATCATTTTAATGTCAGATATATCCCTTATTTTTATTAATACCATCATTAATACATTCCATGTAATTTGTAAATGGATCTCATCACTTCGCGAGGCAGTGGTCGGCCGTACACACAAATGTCATTTTTATATTCCCAAAAAGTGGAAAGCACGAAGGTAATTATGGTATAACATTTAAATAATTATAATAAAATAATATATATCACATATATAATATATAAATATACTATAAATACCACATTATTATAGCATCCCGCCTCTTTATCATATAAACATTCATTACATTTTACAAAAAACGAGGATCTTTAAGGTTTAGTGTCTTGGAAACCAGGAACTTTAAACAGGAAAACATAAAACATTCTTCTAAAAAACTTGAAAGGATTCTCCTCATGTTCATCCTAGGTTCATTACTGCATCACATAACCTAGGAGTATACATCAAAATAAAGGGTGAGCAAAAATCCCAGTAAGGAAAACAAGAGAAACATTTTACATGTGAACTTGATATACTTCAATAAGGTCATGAAAAAAAACTTTAAGGCATGATAATGAAATAAGGAGGCATATCATAATAAATATAACATTTTTCATAACTTGAAAATGTGGCTACATCATTTAACATAGACAATCATGAACATATCACTAAGGTCCAAACACAAGGTGTCATTCGAAAATTACCAAGGTAATTCACCAAGGTATCGTGAAAATTGTAATCTCTAGTGGTTACATCATTACCCAATTCGTGGGAGCGATATCATGGCGCACCCTTAAATTTGTCTTTATTATCATGTGATCCACATATATTATCATCAAGAATTTCATAAATAACCCATATATCATAAAATAAATGGGTTTCATTTCATAATCACAACGTTTTAAAAACTACTTTAAATACATGATCATTACCTCACTTTAAAACCCACAGAAAAGGAAGGTGGGTCTCATGTATGTTAATCCCAGAATTTAAAATAGAAAATTTTGTTATATATGTGAATACAACTTTAGAAGAAAGAGATTTGAGTATTCACTTAATAATATAAAATAATTTTAGGAAAAAAAAGAGACATTTTGAGACGGAAATTCTGCAGCATAACAGCTATGTTACGAGGTTTTAGATGACATTAAAAAGAGAGGGAAAATGGGTCAAACATTCATAAATGACCCATAAAACAGTATATGGATAGATTAAGTAGGAAAAATGATCATGGTAATGAAATTTCAGGGACATACCATTTGAAAGGAAAAACATGGAAGGAAGACAAAAATTAGATTTCTCTTATGAAAGTTCATCAGCCTAACGACGTCAATTAAAACACCAAAATACTGAATTGAAGATATAAGATGGGTTCTCTCATAATATGAACATAAGAGTCCATTATGATAGATATAGAGATTATACCACAACATAACAAAAAGGAACTTGAATGAATTGACATGAAAGTAGAACTTCAAAACGAGAAGGGTGAAGAACCACTTAAAAATTCGACAGCCTAACATCGCCACTTAAAACATCAAAATACTGAATTGAAGAGATCAAATGGGTTCAGTCATCATATGATCATAAAAGATCAGTATGATAAATTTAGAGGTCATACCCCAACATAATAAAAATGATCTTGAAATACATTACATGAAAATATATCTTGAAAAATGAGAAGGGAGAAACAATCTGTTACAAAAATTTCGACAGCCTAACGGCGCCACTTAAAACTTCATAAAACGAAATAATGAGAATAAGAGGGGATCTATAATTATATGAACATGAAAAGGGAAGTAAATGGAGTATAAAATAACATCCTCCAACATAAGAACATGGATCATAAAAGGAATGACATAAAAGAGATTACTTGAAATGAAAGAGAGAGGTCGGATCCCTTACCTTAAAACATAACTCTTAAAACTCAAAGGATGGGACCTTGAGGGCTTGGGTAACCATGGGAGGACTCCTTGGGAGGTAATGAGACCATAAAATCGTTGCGGGAGAGTGGAGAGTCGAATGGATTAGAGGATGGCTTGGTATTTATAGGGAAAGTGAGGGGACAAGGCATTAATGGCAAAGGGACACCTCATTAGTGGTTTTGGAAAACCCATGGGATTGCCCATGGTATTTTCCCATGGTATTGGCCACTTGGGACACCTCATACCTTATCTCTGTATTCATAATTCGAACATATTGATTACAAACTTAATACATCATTTAATGATGTCTTTAAACACCCGTAACTTAAAAACTGTATTTTCACTATTCATCGAAAATTCAACTTTCTCAGAATAGTCACAAAATTTCACCTTAACCAAATATCAACGCTCTGATTAAAAATATGAACTCCATTTTATAAAAAAAAATTTCTAAATATTTTTAATTTAATTTTTAAATAAAAACACTATTCACCGAAAATTCATTTTTTTGAGAAAAAACCCCAAAAATTACCATAGAATAATATCGGTGTTCTGCGTTCAAAAATGAAATCTGTTTTATAAAAATAATTATCTAAATATTTTTAATTAAAATTTTAAATAAAACACTATTCACCCGAAAAAACTAATAATTGAATATTAATTTATGAAACCGTTATTTAACCATTTTATTGAATCACATTACTTAATCAAGGTGCCTAGATTATATTAATACATTCTTTAAGTGAGATTACTAATCCATTTGGACACATTACTAATCCTAATCATAAAATCACTATTCATAATTTATTATTCATCAAAAATTAAGTTGATCTTATTAGACTCTAAATTTCATACTGAACATAATTGTAGAAGACCATTTTTCGAAAATCATTACACATTTTTAATTATTTAAGGTTTACACAACCATTTTTAAAATATCCTTTTTCTAAAATTCATCAAAAATATGCATACTATATTTATCCGGTCATTTGAAAATTCATAAACTTCATTATAAGAAGAAATCCCAATTTTTATTTAAAACAAAGGATTACACAAGGCAGTTACGGTCTCCCTACATAGCCCCTTATCATACCAGCATATGACCTAAGTGTAAGGTGTGATATGGTGAGAGAATCTGAGGGAGGCTCGGCTAACATCGCACGAGTAGTAATTTCTATTAGTTTGAACTTCTCGCAAAGGAGATTCTGTTATAGCTTCAAACGATGAAGTTCGGCTTGGGTTTGGTCCAGAGCAAACCCCAGTGGTGCTACCTCCTTCCCAAGTTCTGTTAGATGGGCTTCGATTGGTCCAAGACTACTGGGTGAGGCCATCGAATCTTCTTTCTATATTAATTAACCAAGATTACATGTATTTAGAGACAATAATCAAAACATTTAGTTTCCAGTGGTCAAATTGACCAATGGTCATATAATAGTCAAAAACCAACAGTATCATTTTAATTATAATCATGTTATCAAATGAAACATTTTTGTTGAGTATAAAAATAAAATAACACATAAAATTAGGAAACAAGATTTATTCAAAATTTCGGGTCGTTATAATCTTCCCCCTTAAGAAATTGTGTCCTCGCAATTTTTTTAAATTAGGTTTTGAAATTTCATTGAAAGTCCCACATCGGAAAAGGAGTCAGTAAAACTATTACTTTAAAAGAAAGAAAGGGAAGTACGAAGGTCACCCGAGTTAGCCCACACTAGGATTCCATGTAGGAAAACATGGACATGGAGGAGAAAACAAAGGGTCAAGTTCTGAGGGAGAGTGACAGAGAACATGATTAGGAGAAAGTTAACCATGAGAAAATCCCAAACTTATGATGTGTGTAAATGATATTTGATTACCTAGTAGGAAACGTAAACCAACAACGTTTTTGTTTTACGTTCTTTTTCATAATTTTTAGGAATTCATTTACAACATAGAACAAAAACATAAGGAAATATATCTACCGTCATGTAGAGTTTCACCTTTTAATAAGTTTCTACCAAAACTAATATTTTCTCCCAAACGATGAGCATTCAAAACTACTTGGTCTCATCAAAACACAAGAATCATCTTCTAGAGAATCACATAATCCACCAAAGATTAACTATCTATTTCTTCTATCTTTAAACATTATCCCAAAAACAGAAAGGGTAAGGTTAAAAAAACTCTTCAAAAAGTAAGAATCCCATAGGAATGGAAACTAATTTTAAATCTTCAATGTTCCATGGTAATACCCAAAGTTCATCATAGACCATGCCATAAATAACGGTCCTTAAAAGTACTCAAAATAAACCATACAAAGATTGAAACCCAAATACAAGAAGGATTTGATAACATAGTCTTCCAAAATAAACATCATTGTTCATCTCCAAACAACATCAACCACTCATAACATCTTATAACAAAATTATCTAAACTAAACATATTATACCCAAGATAGGTTAATCATTACCAAAAGTAACCTAAATTACTATAAGTCCACTTTAAATTCATTGATTCTTCAAAATATAATTCAACCTTACACCTAAATGAAAATACCGTAGTAATCTATTTACCTCGATCATATAGGGTCCCCAAAATAGTGAATATATTCCAAAATAATAATCATTTTTTAACACCCTTATCATCTCTGTCATATTAATACGACAATCGTCACATTTCCTATCACATTGGTTTTTGGGACATATTCTTCCATTTCCCGCCATTAACTAAGAAAAGAAACTATAATTAGGGGCTTAAATACTTAGCTAATAATTATGAAAAGGAAAATTTAAACATAAAAGGATAAACATGTAGAATAAACGTATATCCTAACTTGTGATCCCCTAGGTTCAAATCTAGTTTATCCATGATAATATATTCTTATGTGAATCATTATTTTGTTTTATCCTTGTTCCTTTAAAAATGGTTCATACTAAGCTTATGAATTTACCAAATCATATCCCTCGGGAGTGACGTAACCAAGAGTGCAGCAAGGCCCGTTTTCGTGTACCAGTTCCCGTTTGAGTCAAGCTCAAAGCGGTGTTTTCAGGTTTTACCCCTATGTACATCTTTTCGAGAGCCACCTCTACCTGCTCGTATCCAGACAGGGATGTATTTCCTTGGAAACCCCTTACTCAATACTCACCAAAATACCAGGAAGATTTACTATATTTAATCTTTTCTATAGGGTTCTTCCTAGATTTTTCATATCCTAATTTCCACAAATAACTAAACCATCCTTTGATACCAACTATAGCATCCCGCCTCTTTATCACATAAACTTTCATTACATTTTACAAAAAATGAGGATCTTTATGGTTTAGTGTCTTGGAAACCAGGAAATTTAAACATGAAAACATAAATTTTTTTTCTAAAACACATGAAAGGCTTCTCCTCATGTTCATACTAGGTTCATTACTACATCACATAACCTGGGAGCATACATCAAAAGAAAGGGTGAGAAAAAAGCCCAGTAAGGAAAACAGGAGAAACATTTTAGATGTGAACTTGCGATACTTCAATAAGGTCATGAAAAAGAACTTTAAGGCATGAGAATGAAATAAGGAGGCATATAATAATAAAAATAACATTTTTCATAACTTGAAAATGTGGCTACATCATTTAACATAGACAATCGTGAACATATCACCAAGGTCCATCCCCAAGGTGTCATTTGAAAATTAGCAAGGTTATTCACCAAGGTATCGTGAAAATTGTAATCTCTAGTGGTTACATCATTACCCAATGCATTGGAGCGCTATCAGGGCGCACCCTTAAATTTTCTTTATTATCATGTGATCCACATATATCATCATCAAAAATTTCATAAATAACCCATATATCATAAAATAAATGGGTTTCATTTCATAATCACAACGTTTTAAAAACTACTTTAAAGACATGATCTTTACGTCACTTTAAAATCCACAGAAAAGGAAGGTGAGTCTCATGTATGTAAATCCCAGAATTTAAAATATAACATTTTGGTATATATGTGAATACCCCTTTAGAAGAAAGAGATTTGAGTATTCACTTAATAATATAAAATAATTTTAGAAAAAAAAGAGACATTTTGAGACGGAAATTCTACAGCATAACAGCTATGTTACGTGGTTTTAGAAGACATTAATAAGTGAGGGAAAATGGGTCAAACATTCATAAATGACCCATAAAACAGTATATGGACAGAATAAGAAGGAAACATGATCATGGTAATGAAATTTCAATGACATACCATTTGAAAGGAAAAAATGAAGGAAGACAAAAATTATATTTCTCTTATGAAAGTTCGGCAGCCTAACGACGTTACTTAAAATTCAACAAAAATGATTTGAAAATTTCAAATAGGGTCTCTCATCATGTGAACATAAGAGTTCATTATGATATATATAGAGATAATTCCCCACCATAATTAAAAAGGAACTTGAAAGACATGACATGAAATTAGAACATTGAAATGAATGAGAAGGGTGAAAGAATCCCCTAAAAAAATTCGTCAGCCTAACAGCGTCACATAAAAATTCAAAATACTGAATTGAATAGATAAAATGGGGTCTTTCATCATATGAAAATAAGAATCCATTATGATAGATATAGAGATCATACCCCAACATACCAAAAAGGAACTTGATAGAATTGACATGAAAGTAGAACTTCAAAACGAGAAGGGTGAAGAACCACTTAAAAATTCGGCAGCCTAACGGTGCCACTTAAAACATCAAATTATTGAATTGATGAGATGAAATTGGGTCACTCATCATATGATCATAAAAGATCAGTATTATAAATTTAGAGGTCATACCCCAACATAAGAAAAAGGAACTTGAAATACGTTACATGAAAATAGATCTTGAAGAATGAGAAGGGAAAAAGAATCCGTTACAAAAATTTCGGCAGCCAAACATCGCCACTTAAAACTTCATAAAAAGAAATAATGAGAGAAAGATGGGATATGTCATTATATGAACATGAAAAGGGCAGTAAGAGGAGTATAAAAGAACATCCTCCAACATAAGAACATGGAGCATAAAAGGAATGACATAAAAGAGATTACTTGAAATGAAAGAGAGAGGTCGGATCCCTTACCTTAAAACATAACTCTTAAAACTCAAAGTATGGGACCTTGAGGGATTGGGGCACCATGGGAGGACTCCTTGGGAGGTAATGAGACCAGAAAATCGTTGGGGGAGAGTGGAGAGTCGAATTAATGAGAGGATGTCTTGGTATTTATAGGGAAAGTGAGGGGACAAGGCATTAATGGCAAAGGGACACCTCATTAATGGTTTTGGCAAACCCATGGGCTTTCCAAGGGTATTTTCCAATGGTATTGGCCACTTGGGACACCACATACCTTATCTCACTATTCATAATTCGAACATATTGATTACAAACTTAATACATCATTTAATGATGTCATTAAACACCTGTAACTTAAAAACTGTATTTTCACTATTCATCGAAAATTCAACTTTCTCAGAATAATCCCAAAATTTCACCTTAACCAAATATCAATGCTCTGATTACAAATATGAACTACATTTTATAAAAATAATTTTCTAAATATTTTTTATTTAATTTTTAAGTAAAAAAACTATTCACCGAAAATTCATTTTTTCAGAAAAAACCCCAAAAATTACCATAGCATAATATCGGTGCACTGAGTTCAAAAATGAAATCTGTTTTATAAAAATAATTATCTAAATATTTTTAATTAAAGTTTTAATTAAAAAACACTATTCACCTGAAAAAACTAATACTTGAATAATAATTAATGAAACCGTTATTTAACCATTTTATTGAATCACATTACTTAATCAAGGTGCCTAGATTATATTAATACTTTCTGTAAGTGAGATTACTAATCCATTTGGAAACATTACTAATCCTAATCATAAAATCACTATTCATAATTTATTATTCATCAAAAATTAAGTTGATCTTATTAGACTCTAAATTTTGTACTGAACATAATTTTAGAAGAACATTTTCCGAAAATCATTACACGTTTTTAATTATTTAAGGTTTACACAACCATTTTTAAAATATCCTTTTTTCTAAAATTCATCAAAAATATGCATACTATATTTATCCGGTCATTTGAAAATTCATAAAATTCATCATAAGAAGAACTCCCAATTTTTATTTAAAACAAAGGATTACACAAGGCAGTTACGGTCTCCTTACATAGCCCCTTATCACACCAGCATATGACCTAAGTGTAAGGTGTGCTAAGGTGAGATAATCTGAGGGAGGCTCGGCTAACATCGCACGAGTAGTAATTTCTATTAGTTTGAACTTCTCGCAAAGGTGATTCCATTCTAGCTTCACACGATGAAGTTCGGCTTGGGTCTGGTCCAGAGCAAAGCCCAGTGGTGCTACCTCCTTCCCAAGTTCTGTTAGATGGGCTTCGATCGGTCCAAGACTACTGGGTGAGGCCATCGAATCTTCTTTCTATATTAATTAACCAAGATTACTTGTCTTTAGAGACAATAATCAAAACGTTTAGTTTCCAGTGGTCATATTGACCAATGGTCATATAATAGTCAAAAACCAAAAGTATCATTTTAATTATACTCATGTTATCAAATGAAACATTTTTTATGAGTATAAAAATAAAATAACACATAAAATTAGGAAACAAGATTTATTCAAAATTTCAGGTCGTTACAATTATTCTCAACCATTAGAGTTGTTAATGGAAGAACAAATGACATCGCTTCACGGGGTTTTAGACCACCGTACACACAAATGATGATTGTAAATCCCATTTGAATGATTTGTGTGATGATGTAGGTCATACCAATAACATAAAAAATATTATTATGTTTAATATACAATTTTTATTGTATAAAAATCCAAAAAAAATAATTAATGGATTTACATATGAAATAAAACAAAAACGTTCACTGGTGAACATTATTTATTCATTGGATATCATTTTTTTCACCAATGTTCTTCCTTTCTTGGATTTATGCCCAATGTAAAAACTATTGGAAGAAGGGATAGAATTATAGAGGAGATATGGATATGGTTTTCATGATCCAAAAATGTTTTTAATTTTAAATAAAATTGAATAAGAAGTTCTCTTTTATAAAAGAGGGGAGGAGATATTTTCTAATTTCATAAAATATTAATTTATAATAATTTCAATCTATATATAATCAACAGAAAGAGTACATATTTCAAATATAAAATATTATAATAGAATAATATCCAAAAATATAGTTTTATCCATGTTTTGGTTTTAATTTAAACATTATAATTTTGATTAACCCTTATTTACCCCATTTAAATTTTATGTTTGGTAAAACTCTCTCAAAATTAAGAGGATTTAATTGTTATTTTTAAATTGTAAATTGTACCATAAATGTAAATTTAATGATATTTTATAAAATATATCATCTTATTTCAATTATTTAATATTCTTATGTGGTTTTAAATTAGTTAATAAAATATTATTTTCCTAAAATCTCATTATGGTCATGTTGAACACTATTCATTAAATTGTGATTATGAAAATCAATAAAACAAGATTTATTCGATATAAAAATATAATAAAAACCAAATATGCAACATTCAATTATAAAATTCATGGATAACCTTAATTAATATAAATTATATTTATCTTATTATTTCTAAAAACATTTAATAGAATTTATCGTTATTAAATAATTACTGCACCTTCATTATGTAAATATTTTTTATAAATACTACATCAATAATAAATAGAAATAAATTTACAAAATGAGGAAAAATGTTTGAGATTTAAAGTTAATATTTATAGTCCATTGTAACCAATATATATACACATATTAAAAATATTTCACTTGTTAGAAACAAGAGTGTGTCATGAATGATTACCCTTTATATAAAATATAATAAAGGTTATAATCTTATCCAAATGGACAAAAATAGTAAAATAACCAAACATATCATAATTATAGAAGAAAATAATCATAAAATACATTTTGAAATGTTTTAGGATCTTTTTATAACATTTATTATAATATTCTTACCCTTAATTTCCTGATTTCCCTTTTATCTTGTAAATAAAAATTACCATGTTTACTATTCATATTTCTATAAATTAGAGGCATTTAATTAATTAATTTTAACAATATGATAAAAATTATTGAATCAATTTTTTTTAAAAATTAAAAATAATTAACTCAGTAATAAAATTACAAATTTATCATTTTGATGCGGTGAGAAGGCATCTTTTTAAATAGAAAATGTTAAAAAGTTTGAAATGATTTTATATAATTATTAAATATTAAAGACATCCATGTAACATAAATTAAAATAATATATGTCTATTTGATCTAATTTAAATTTAAATACAATTTTAAATAAAAAATATCATTATAAATTATTTTTTTGAAAAGTCACTTCTCAATGAAAATTTAATATTTTTTACCATTCATCAAAAAAATCAATTAATAAAAAAACCAAAAAGTAAAAATAATAAAATTATGACATTAAAATTTCAAAAACTAAATTTATTTTTTGAAAAAAAATTTATAAATGTTTCAAAATTTAGTTATAAAAACAGTCTTCTATTAAAATGTGCTAAAATTATTTTGAAAAAATATAGATTTTAATGCTTGATAATTGGATTAATTCTTATTTTATTACTATTAAACAAATTTGACGAATATAAAAATTTTCAATTGAATATGTAAAATGAAATTTTATGTATAATCATTAAAAAAGTTAATAATTTAATTTACTAAGATAAATTGAATTTTTAGGAATAAAAATTTCGTTCCATAAAAAAATCATTTATTTTCAATTGGTTTTTATATTCATTTATAAATAATTTGTAACTAAAGAAGTAATTTTATACAAAAAATCAAACTATATTTTCCTAAATTACTTAATCATGTTAATTCCATAAAGTTTGATATCAAGGTGATAACTATTATAATAAATAGTATATTGTTTTGAAAAATCAGTATTTCGGGCAACACAAGATATAAATTGGACATATTTTTACATGTTATAGAATCCAAATTTAATATTTTATATACTATAATAAAAAAAAATCATGAGTAGAACATTATTTTTTATAAATAATTATTTTCATGGTTTAGTGAAAAACATAAGTCATTAAAATATTAATTTATCTAAAAAATTCATATAAATAAATACTAAAGGTGTAAAATTATACCCCTAGTTAATTAATTCCTCTCATGAAATTCAAAATTATAATATAAAAAATAAATATACATCTACCCTATCATATCCCATTCTTCCTATTATCTTCATAAAACTAGTGGTAAATCCAAAAAAAATTAACCATGTGTGTTGTATTGTTTTTTAGAGAAATATCTCTGAATACTAGAATATTTATAGTTTCTATTCCTAAGAATGATATTTATCCAGATTTACATTTTTCATATTTTAGTAGATGTGAGGGATTTTCTATGAACACCCTCATAAGAGATGCATAAAACACATCAGGATCATGATTGATATTTTTTAGAAGAAATAATAACTAAGATATCAATCTGATATGATCAACGATTATAAAAAGAAATCATATTTTTGACATTTTATATTTCTCTTTGAAAATAATATATTTTTTTTAAGAATTTCATTACATAATTCCCCAACCTAAGTTTCCAGAATCATATCATTGTTACATAAAATTGGCATGATCTCAAGGGATCAAATATGGAGAGATCAATCAATTTAGTAGACATGGAAATACTAGATAAAACCATATGTTTTACTTTACATTATGATAATAAAAAACAGAAACATTGTGTCTACTTTTAATATATTTATCAACCTTAGACTCTCTCTACAAGAAATTAATAATATACTTCTTCGCATGCTGGTAAAAAAATATCATAGAAAAGGGTGAGATCATGTGCTCAGAAAGGATAAAAATATAGCGGAAACATTCATAAATTTGCATAAAACATTAAGGCAATTTATAAGCCTAAAACAAAAGAAATTTAAATGTAAACAATAGAATAATATCGAAAAAGTTAAATCAAATAATTCCATTTACTAATTCACATGGTTTTTCTACTATTAGAATAACCACATGTAATATCAATAGCCGATTTCGCAAAAATGGAATTCATAATGCCAGAACTCAAAACCACATACCCAAGGCCTTGTGCCAAGACTAAAAATACGATTTTATCAAGGACTTGTTCTATGACAGTAGTCTGTCTAATGAGACCTAATGATGCATCGAGATGCTATAACGGGCTCCACCTGTCACTTATTATATCCAATGCATTCCTCATATGAAAATGATGAAACATAACATATTCATTCATATTAAAACTATAATATGAAATGTTAAAAATTTACCCAAAAACCATGAATGGTATAAAAATAACTTACCAACAGTCAATCATAATACAAAACTTTCAATAAAATATTGATGATTTTATCATAATAAATCAACTTCAAACCAGTGTAAAATCCATCAAAGTGTGATGACATATATGAAATCAAAACTATTTGAGAGAAATATATCATTATATTTTTAAATCATTTAAAAATCAGGTAATTATAAAAGAAAAAATTTATATTGAAAATTTTCATATAATATTTTAAGGGATTCTACGAATATGTCATAATGGCCGAAAATTTCTGCACCATCCATATATGTTTAAAAAACATTCATACCTCAATTTGTCGAAAACGTAAAAAATTACGTTGTTTGGAAAACGATAGAAAGTATCCTTTCAAAAAAAATTATAAGAAGTCAAACATGTGAATATGAGCCTTTATCCCATTGTATAGAAAATAGTAAAAATGTTTTGAAATGCATTTTTAAGAAACCCAAATGTGGATGATAAAGAGGTCCTTGTAGATACTCATTTATAAACAACCTCAGATAGTGATGAGATTGTAGAATTAACACTTACATATACTTTTCCTTGATTAAGATTACGTTAACCTCCTATATAGTGTTTAAATAATTGTAATTAATATATATAATAACTACATACATAAATATTATATCATATATGATCTTCTAATATTTATTTGTTAACAATATTTCAGTAGTATCATTGTTTGAGGTGTTAACTAATTCATTTTCATTTATATGATTGGTTACATAAGATAGGTCACTTAAGGATTAGATGTGTTTGTTTCATATCTAGAATGTTATTAATTTATTAAACATTATTTTTAATCATATAATGAAAATTATTTTGAATGATCATGAGGGGGAATTAATCTCATCATGTTCGTGGAGACCATAACCTGTACGTACACAAGAGCGACAATATCATTATATTGATGGTGAAATCATATGTAATTGGATGTTATATCATATATAAAGAATCATTAAAATGTTATTTTCATTATTTACATTAGTTATTCTCATTATTATACCCATCCAAATAATGACGTGTTTGAATAACAAACTACACCACGGCGTGTAGACGGTATACCGTACATACACATGTATAATGACTTTTAATTCATAGGATGGATAGAATAATGATTATGGTTATACCGTATTTATAAGAACATCATAGTATAAATAAGGTACTAGAATTATTATTTTTTTATGAAAAAACAATGAAGGAGGAAGTAGAAGAAGAAAAGAACATTGAAAGATGTGGTGAAATTATTACCTCTTCTTCCGGTGTTTCCTTTTGAGTTGATCAAACGGTCACCATATGACTATTTTATAATAAAATAATGTTATCTAGGATGAATTTAGGGTATATGGGAGGATATATTAGTAGGGGTTGGCTGTTCCAATTGGATTTGGAAGAATGATTTTGAGAGAAGTGTAAGTAACCTTTTATAAGAGAGGTGTGTGTCACTTTAGTGAAAGTTTGAAATATTATTTTATTATTCAATCATATTTGATTTATAATGGCTAAAAAATAATTTATTTCTATTATAATGTGGGGATGGGTCGAAGTCCTTTCAACCAATAGGTATTAGACAGGTTTCATTCACCATATTAACCTCATTTTTTATATTTAACTCTTAGTTAAATAGTTTATCATTTTCCATGTCTTCTGGTATATTTATGTTTTATGGTTAATATACATACAATAAATTTCCAAGATAACCCTAATTGGTTCATTAATTACATGTCTATTATTACATAAGTCATTTTTATGATAATTAGATTTTCTGGACTATTATATCATTTAAAAATATAGTAATTTTAAAAAAAACTGATTTATGAAAATTTTGACACTATTTAGTTTTACATTTTTCATAATGTTATAAAAACATTATTACTTAGAAAAAATTATATTTAATAAACCAAAACATTTCATATTAACGTAAAAAATTCATTTAATTCCACAAAAGTCTCAATTTATATTTATTTGGATATTTATAATATCAATTGTTTTAATCATTCATTAATAAGGTAATTACTGAATCAGAATATTGTTATTAATAAATTTAATTATTTAATTTATAAAATTAATAAATAAAATACAATTATTTAGGAAATCATTTTGTCTTTGTAATAAATATTTATAGTCGAATTTACCTTATGCATAACCATATTTTAAAAATGTTTTAGTTATGAATATTTGAATTTAACACTTTTAACTTTTCTTTAAATTAAAGAATAATAAATTTCCTAATATAATATAATTGGACCAAAAGGATCATATATTATTAATACGGTTGTTTTGGGTCGATATAAACATATCCAGTAGAATTAGGACAGTTTTAGGGCAACAATAATGTCATTTATACATTTAATTACCCAATTTTCTTTTAACCATGGTAAATAAAATTCAAAAGTTACTATTCACCAAAATTAATTTCATCTTATTGAACAACATTTTATTTACTGATATAAGCAATTTACCTCCGATTTTTGAAATTAAATTCACATAAGCTGTTGAATTATGTTGTATGAAAAAATTTTAAAATGCCTCGAAAGTGGGTAAAAGACGATAAAATGATCAATAAAATTTTATATATCTAATTTTATTATAAAATGACTTCAACGAATTACATTGAAAAACTATAGGTATTATGTATCGATTTTTACTAAAAATAGATTTAAATAAAATAAATAATTATTTAAAAATAGATAGTTTTAAACAATAACGTAGTGGTTTTCACTATTACAAAAAAATTTAACATTTTTAGACATATACGAAAATTGACTCCCCAAGCTAATTTTGATATTTCGAATCCAAAAATGATTTCCATTTTGAAAAATAAAATATATAATGCTTTAAAGAGTGGATATTAGTATTCATTACAGCTAGTTTGATTGGTCGTTGTGTGTTAGAACTCGATGTTGCATACAACACAAACGATTGTATTATTCAAAGGGAAATGTTTTGTAGAAGCTTGGGGTGATACATTCTTCCCAACTTCAATGAATTTATTCCTTGTAATTTCTAGAATACTACAACATAAAAAGAGTTGGGTAGTTATTCATCATATGTTACTTGGGTTCCCACATTGCATCTTCTATCTTATGGTTTCTTCATATAACTTTTACCAAATGAGTCATCTAGTCACTCCGCACTTGTAATATGGTATCATGAAACTTAACAGGATCTTAACAATAAAACAGATCAAGTTCCAATTATATTATTCAAGGGTGAGTACATGTGTTGGTCTAGGAATTTATTTTCTCAATAGTGATACGTGGAACACATCATGAACATTAGAGAGACTTGGTGGCATTGCCAAATTAAAATCTTTAACTCCAATTTGATCAAAAATATTGAATTGTCTGAAGTTCTTGGGACTTATTTTTTCCAACTTACGGAATTGTATAACACCCTTCCATGGAGATACCTTAATGAAAACAAGATCTCCTACATGAAATTCCAAATCTGTCCTCCAATTATTGTCATTGATGGTTTTCTTACATTGAGATGCATTGATGTGGGTTTTGATAACCTTCACAAAATCCATTTTTTCCTCAATTAGTTATGGGCCTATAAGTTTTCCTTCACCATCATCATCCTAGAATGTTAGTGTTCAACATATCTTTCTATATAATGCTTCATATGGTTCCATATAAATACGTGAATGGATGTTTTTGTTAAAGAAAAATTCTACTAGAGTTCAATATTGATCCCACATACCTTTAAAGACAAGTGAGAAATAACTCAACATGTCTTCTATGGTTTGAATAGTCCGTTTTCATTTTCCATCAGTTTGAGGGTGGTAGGAAATGTTGAAATGAAGTTCAGTATCCAAGCCCTTCTAAAGACTTTTCTATAATCTTGACGAAAATTTTGGATCATGATCAGAATCAATCGATAAGGGTACTCCATGAAGTCTTAGAACATCATTAATATATAGTCATGATAATCATTCATGTGGTAAATCTTCTCTTATTTCAATAAAATTTGTTGACTTGGTAAGATGATAAACAATGACCAATATTACATCATTCCTTCTAGGATTCTTTTGTAGTCCCATGAAAAAGTCCATCATAATATCATCCCATTTCCTCTCAGGTATGGGTTGAGGATTCAAGACTCTTAAAGGATGGTGTCTTCCCACTTTCACTTGTGGAAAAAGATACATCTTGACTCATAATCGACAATATCTTTCTTCCTGTGGCCCCACCAAAAAATTTTTCTTCAAATATTTGTACATCTTAGTGCTACCAGGGTGTATAAAGAAATTGAATCTAGGAGCATCATCCAATAATTACTCTTTTAGATCAGGTATATTAGGTACACAAATTCATATCTTATATGAAAAAATTCCATCTTCACATATGAAGTAAATCAATCACCCATCATTCACATCATCATTTTTTTCAACTCATAATCATCAGTCAGATAACTTTTTATCCTTTCCAGTAATGATGGTTTTGAATCCATTTTAAAATTTACTATTGTTTCACTTTCCATGATTATTACCATATATATCTTTACTAGATCCATGAATATAGGATCCCTTTCAACTAGCATATTTTTCAAAACTCCATGGTCTTTTCAACACAAAGCATCTTCCACATTAATTTCCTTCCCTCGGTGGTAGTGTATAGTGCAATCATAATCCTTGCGTAGTTCGAGACATATCCTATGGCTTATATTTATTTCTTCTTGTGATAAAATATACTTCAAACTATTGTTACCAGTATATATCTCAATGTTTTCACAATATAGATAGTATCTCTATATTTTAAAATTAAATATTACAGCTTCTATATAAAAATCAGGAGTAGGATAGCTTGGTTCATGAATTTTAGCTATTGTGATGCATAGGAAATAACATTATCCTTCTTCATAAGGACACAACCATGTCCTTTATTTGAAGCATCAATATAAAAAACAAACCCATCATTCCCCGATGGGAGAATCAAGATAGAATCATTGAATAATATTCTCTTAAGTTCTTCAATACATTCTTCACAATCTTTTGTCCAAAAAAATTTAACCCCATTACGTGTAATTTGGTTAATGAGATTTCCAATCAGGAAAAATTCTGGACAAAACGCTGATAATAAATATTTGACCCAAAAACACTATGTATCGTAGTTATACTCCTCGGTAATGGCCATTAATTTATTGCACTTTTCTTAGATGGATCAATAGGGATTCCATCATTAAAGACAATATGACCAAGAAAATAAATTTTTTAATTCCATAATTACACTTTCTAAACAACCCTTATAATTCATTTCTTCTGAGGGTTTTCAAAATAGTGAACAAGTGATTTTGGTGATCTTAATATCTTTTTAATTATACCAAGATATCATTAATAAATACCACTAAATTGTCATGAAGATATTACATGAAACTCTATTCATTAGATGCATGAAAACAGAGGGTGCATTAGTCAGTCCAAAAGGAATTACTTTATAATCGTAATGATGGTACCTGGTTTGAAATACTGTTTAAGAATGTATTATTTCATCACACAAAACTAATGATATCCATATCAAAGGTAAATCATTGAAAAATATTGAGGTCTATGAATTTGATCAAATAAATTATCAATGTGAGTCAGGGATACTTGTTCTTTATTATTTTAGCATTGATCTTTCTGTAGTCAATGAACAATATCGTGGATCTATCTTTCATTTTAACAAAAACTATAGGGGGATCTACAAGGAGAAAAAATTAGGTGAATTAATCATTTATTACTCAGAACCTCCAATTTTTTTCATTCCCAATATTTACAAAATGGCCATTCTATAAGGGTTAATCGATTTGGTTCATGAAATAAGAATTAAATCAATGGAAAACTCAATTTTTGGTTCTAGAGGACGTCCTGGTTAATCCTGAAGAAACACATCAACCTATTCGTTCACAATTTGTACATCCTATATTTGAATATTATTTTATTCACTTACAGTTATTTCATTATCTTCCAACCCAATAATTGAATTTAGTAGAGATTCATTGGGTGGATCTAGATAAGAATTATGTGGTGAGGTTTCTGCACTAAAGGTAATGTACTCCTAATCAACATAGAAAATTGTAACCTCCATCTTCTTATAATAAATTCTCACATCATGGTACAAAAGAAAATCCATAATGAGGATTATATCAAATTTAATCAAAGGTATGAATATGAGATCAGCAGATAAAAATATTTTATGCCCTAACAGGGACTGATTCACAAAACATTGTTGCACTGATACTCTATTTAAGAGTTTTGACTGAAAAATCCATTGTTATATCAAGTTATAAATATATAATTTTCATAGAAAACTAGGAAGATATAAAATAGTGTGATGATCCATAATCAACCAAAATATTGTCTAAACATGAGGAACACATTAAATTACCCGCCACCATGTCTTTCAAAACATTGACCATAGTAGTAGTGATTGGATAAGAATGACCTTTCCCACTTGGCCTTTTCTGAGGTATTTTTCCTTGGCACTTAGGAAATTCATCTGCATAATTATCCATTTCTCTACAATTTTATCATTCAATATTTATATCTTCTTTCTATTCCATGAAATCATGAGCTGGATGGACTTTTTCATCACCCTTGTAACAGACTCACATTCCCATCAGGAAAGTAATATGGTGTTTTTCACAAATTTACTGTAGGATGGAAATTAAAATTTCCCCATCGTTCCCTTATTTAAATTTTGAGAGTGTTCTGCAGACCTCTTTATCTATTTAATTTCATTAATGTTTTATGACATAGAGAATTCCTTTTCTCTCTAGATAACAGATTAGGCAATATCTACATAGGATGATAATGATTGTGAGAATAATGATCGACCGAGAAATGGTTATAACCTATAAAATAATTGATCAATCTTACTCATTGTGTTATGTATGTAATATGTTTCATGCCATTCTATCCTTGTAAATTTATCCTCATACTTTGTGATATTCTCATCCTCCATTTTCCTCAGACTCTAAAATTATATTTCCATATCTTCTAGATGGTCACAAGGAAAGTATTTTTCTAAGAAAAAAACTTTTAAAATACCTCCATTCCATATTTTTTTCATCTTCATACTCCTTTGTGTTTTGAATTAATGACCACCATTGATATGCATCTCCCATGAGGTAATAAAATGCCATGTAAGATTTTTCCCTTTCGCAATTCCTTAAAGGATAAAATATTTTCTCTTCGTAAATTATCCATTTCTCCACTAAAAATGGATTTGTAGATCCATTAAATTTTGGTGTTTGTTTCTTCTTAAAGTGGTATATCATTGATACTCTGTGTTATGGATTAGGGTGCTCCATACGGGTTTGGTTATTATTCATAACCTGAGTGAGTTGTCCCAGTATGGAGATAAGATGATCAGAACCAGTTGCATCACAAGCCCCTCCTATAATTATCTTGATTAGTAGAGAAATATTTACCTTGATTATGTACATTGATACAATTTCAATACCATCCAATAGGATCCATTTCTAAACAATGGCAATCACTAGAATTGTCTATGAATCGCAATACATAATTCCAAACATGAAACACATATAACATAAATATAACAGTTTATGGATATAATCCGTAATAATAATAAATGATTTCTTTGAGGTGTTATATACTCATAAATCCGTAAAAATGGTTTGTAATGAAAATGTGATTTATCTTATGTATGTCCCCCAGGAGTGTAGCATTGCCCATTGTCGTGTACTAGGATACATCGAGTCAAGATCGAAACTCCTTGTTAGAGTTTTAATTCCTAGGCACATCTTTTCTAGAGCCTCCTCTACCTACTCGAATCTAGAAAGGGATTTATTTCATGGAAAATACAATAAATATCCACATTAACAAAATTCTAGGAAGTTATTCTATATTTATCCTCAAATTCTATCTTAGCGTATTGTTCTCTAATCAGAGGTTTTCTAAATCTAGCATCCACGGTTTTTACTAAACCTCCTCTGATAATAAATGTAACGCCCTGACCCTAGTAACCCAAAGTTGATGGATTATTACATAATATTGGTATCATCACAAGGGATCAAATCCAGAAATATCATTCAGTTTAGTAGAATTGGAATTACTGGATACAAACAGATGTTTTACATTACATTTTTAAATTAAAAACAACAACATTGTGTCTTATTTTGAAACATTAATATTCCATATAATATCCATATAGGTGATTCATAATATATTTATTCACATCCTGGTAAAAAATAAATAATGGGGTGAGATCCACTACTCAGTAAGGATTACAATATAGTGGAATCATTCACAAATAAGCATAAACAATTAAGGAAATGAATAAGACTAAAACCAATTCATTCTAAATATAAACATGAGAATAATATAGCAAAGGTAAATCAAATAATTCCATTTACGTATTCATGTGGATATTATAATAGTCGAATAATCACATGGAATATCAATAGCCAATATTATAATGATGGAATGCATAATGACAGACTTCATAACCACATATTCAGTGCCTCATGCTAAGAAAACAAAATGATTTTGTAATGGCCATGTGCCATGACACTATTTTGTCTCATGAATCCTACCTATGCATCGAGGATCTATAGTGGGCTCAACCCATCACATACTAAGTCCAATTCGTTCCTCATATGAAATGTTTGAATCATAACATAAACATTCAAATTAAAATTTTCATACGAAATGTGAATACATTATCCATAAAGATGTCCTAGTAGATACTCACGTATAAACAACCTCCGATAATGAAAATATTGTAAAATTAACCATTACCATGTAATTTTCCTTGATCGAGGGTATTTTAAACTCATGTAAAATATTTAAATCATTGTTATTATGTTATAAAATAACCACATACATAAATATGATATCATATATGATATTCAAGTATAGATTTTTTAATAATATTTCAGTAGTATCATTGTTCCCGGTGTTAACAGATACATTTTCTTTATATGATTGGTTAAATAAGCCATGTTTGTTAAAAATAAAATTTATTTGATTCATATATAGAATGATATTATCTTATTAAACACTATTTTTATTCATATAATGAAAATAATTCTTGAATGATCACGATGGAGAATGGATCTCATCTCGATCGTGGAGTCGGTAACCCAAACGTACACACGAGCGACAATATCATTCTTCTGATGGTGAAATCATTTGTAATTGGATGGTATGTCATATATAAAAATTAATTAACATGTTATATTTATTATTTACATCAGTTATACACATTATTTGTAATGGCCTGAGTTTTTGTGGGGATCCATTACTTTGTGAAAATCTCGTGTTGGGTTTTCTGGTCTGGGAATCACGGCGGTGTAGGCCTATCGGTAGCCTTAGCCTACCGGTAGCAGGCATACTGGTAGCTTGGTCTACTTGTAGCCTAATCCACCGGTGGCTCTACCTTACCACACGAGTTCATTCCAGTGTCTTTTACGCAATTATGGTTTTAAACCCTATTTTGACATGTTTGAGCGTCTTTTAAAGACCCATAACTCCATAAGAGTCTTAATTAAATACTTAATGAATTGATGAGTCGGTTTAAACCACTCGACCCCCTTTAATGATGAGTGGGGCCGCGTGGCCAACCCATGGCCCCAAGCTTTACGCGGTTTGGCATTCTCATCTCAACCGTCCGCGACTCTTATAAGCTAAGGGTTAGCCATGGTTTCTTCTTTCCTGGATCACGACTTTTCACGAACAGCTTTTGGTGCATCCGGCGAGTCGCATCATTATCCGTAAGGTTCCGCGCCCAGCCTAAGCATCGATCGTCTATCTACAAGTAGAGAATTTTATCCTTCGTCTCTCTCTCTTTTGTTTATCATGCGTGGTGGGTGTGCTTTTGTTTCCGTGGAATTGGATAAACCAGAACTAAATAAAGATAATGAACATTTTCTATAAGGAAAGAAGCGGGGGTTGTGATCGTTGATGTTATATATATTATGATTATCTTTCTGAGTTATGATGGCTTACGCATATTCAAAATTGAGGCTGTTGGCGGTCGTTGTCTACGCACTAATGAATCCCTCGTAGTGCTTTAAATGGATTGTTTTGTAATTTTAAACTTCTGATGTGAAAAGTAAATCAGTTAATCACGTATACCTGGCTAAATAAATTGAAAGCACCATGATTAACCCTTCTGTGATAACCCCTGGTTAAAACACACGGAAATTGATATCATGGAGTGTGTAAAATCATTAAATCTGAAAATACTGCATGGGCCTGTTTTTCTTGATGATGGTGGTTTTTTTGTTCTTCTTACATGGGCCGGTTGCTGGAGATGTGGGAGGGGATGGGATACCCTATTTTTATACTCTCGATGGTTGTGGAATTGGGAATGGAATTCACTATTGTTACGGATTCAGTGGTTGTGAGTTTCATGGCTGGGTGGTTACCTTTTTATATCATGAATTGTGGTGGGATCCCCTGTTGTTGAAAATCCTTTTGGGGGGAGGGGACACGGGGCAGTGTCTCAGGGTTGTCTGGTTCCAGTACTTCGCAGGTTATCACTTTTTCCTTGTTGTTGTAACATTACAAGAGAACCAAGTGTGAATGTTAAATTGACGCTTGGATGGATCCTTTTATTTGGTTATGCATATGGTGTTAGTTGCCCAGTAGTGCATGAACTTATTGAAAGTTATCACTGAACATGAAACAAGAATGGGACAAATGGGTTTTTTTGGCGAGAGTCGTGACTCGGACGTGAGTGCTGTTGTGATATGTAGGCTATCTGAAGAAAAACCTAGCTTTGGGTGAGTTCTTGTTACCTATATATATACTTGTAGATTTTTGTTTCTTATTCGAACCACACCCAAGTTGATAAATTAGTGCTGAACACCCCCATTTCATAGGGGAGGGTGTTTTTTCCAATGCTATTCATAGTGGCTGGTTATTAGATCATTTTATGCTCCATTTCCTGGATAGCCAAAGTATCACCGGGAAGGAAGTGATGGCCTGAGGTCCATTATTAGCCCAAGAACCTTCGGGCGGGGTACTGTGATGGTTGGCCAGGTGTGTGCGGTCGGGGGTTTCCCAAGTGTCTTTGGGATGAGGCCCAGGTGTGTTCGGGTGTGTTAGTGGATCTTTAGCCTAGGTGTCTTCGGGCGTGGTGGTGGTTGTTCTGGCCTAGGTGTTTGTTGGCGTGGTTACGTTTGACAGTTGTGGCCTAGGTGTTTGCAGGCGGTATTCGGCAGTGGGACTATGTGTGGTTGTGGCCCAGGTGTGTGCGGGCGGGTGTGGCAGTGGGACTGTGGTGAGAATGGCGGGATTGGTTCGATGCGTAGGATGTCTCAATAACCAGTGGGAAAGTGGTGTGGGGTACCTAAACATTGATGTACTCTTATTATATATATTACTTGACTTGCATTATTTGGGGGTTGTGCCTTGGTGAGGCGTGGGTGGATATTTTACCTTGATTGGTGGTTGGATTACTCTTTTTCTCATGGGAATTTAGTATGTTCCCCCACATGTGCATGAGAGTCATTGGTTTTCCCTACTAACTGTACTTGTATGCTCACCCTACGTATATAAAACTGTTTTCAGGTATCCAGGAGGACTTCGGTAATCGCGCATGACAATACTAGCTCGGACATTTGGGGCGGTTGCAGTTGCTGCTTTTTCTTCTTTGGTACATACCATTGTAGTCACCTTTTGTACTTTGGGCTATTAATTTTGGAACTTTCATGTGGTAATGGTTTACTTTTGGTTTCACTCTTCTTTTACCATGGTGATGTTGAGTTTCATCATCTTAGCTCTCGATCCTATAAAACAGAAATGGGTAATGCCTTCTATTTGTGAGAAATTTAATTACCCTCATTGCTAGTCGCCACTCCGGGACCTATAAAAGGCGGGTCTCGGGGGTCAATATCTCTCCTTCAACTTAATCGAGGAAGGGCCTGGTAATCAGCTAACCCTTCCCTCCTTTTGGTGAAGGTGGGTAGTGACAGAATGGTATCATAGGATGTAGAGGATTAGAGATAGGGTGGAGACTGGAGTTAGGCATAGTGAGGATTTCATGGGATGGTAAGGCAATAGTGTTTGGTGACCTTGGTGCATGAATTAGGCCCGGGAAGATCGGCAAGGACACGGGAAGGAGACCGCCTGTGGTACAGACGACCGAGGCCCGCAAACTACATTAGATGATCAGTAGAGAGTAGATCGAGAGGAAGAGTATAACAAGTGGAAGAAGACTCTTTGGGACATCCAGCGACAGACCCTCGAGATGTAAAAGGGTAGAACCTCTGACATGAAGACGGAAGGCTGGCTGATGGAGCTAGTGATAGCCATCAGCCTGATTCGGTCCCTGACCAAGTAATGGGTTCCTATGGCCGTCAACTAGATGTGGAGAGTGGCACGTCAGTAGTGGATGCTTTACCTGGGGGAGAGGAGAGAGGCTGAGGTGGATTGGGCGGATTTTTAGAGGGAGTTCCGGGCAGAATTCCTCTCTTCGACGATGAAGGCGGAAAAGACACATGAGCTACTCTCCCTCCAGTAGGGGAGTATGACCGTGGTGGAGCTAGGGATCAAGTTCAAGGACCTCCTATGTATTTCTCCGAACCTATTTCCTGATGAGGAGTCTCGGGCAAGAGGTTTGGAGGAGGTGCTCCGACCTTCCCTCCAGTATGCTGTTACCCCCTTTACACTTCTGACATACTTGGAGGTCCAGAAGAAGGCCCAAGTGGTGGAGAAGATGCATGATATAGGAGGAGTGTCACGAGAGGGGATCCAGCAGGGACCATCAAAGGGGAAGGCCGTCAGCACAAGGCCTCCTGCGTCAGGACCCTCTAGGTTCTGACCCATAGGGAGCAGGCCATAGTAGTTTCATTTCGATCCCCTAGCCCTTGCCCCTTTTCTGCGGGCCCAGGGCCGTGGTTCTTCGTCTGTGGGAGTCCTGGACATCTCCGTAGTCAGTGACTGGACCGGGGTACAGTACGGTGGTGGTGGGAAGCCCCACACCCCACCCCAGCTATAGCTTCCAGCCAGACCTTTTCAGCAGCAGCAGTAGGGATAGTGAACTACCACTCCTCCGAGGGCAGATGTAGGTGGCGGAGGCCGACCTCAGGGCGCTCCTCAGTGACCTTGACTAGGGCGTGGTCGGGGATGTGTCCAACAGCCGAGGGGAAGAGGAGCCGGGTGTGGACAGCTACACGCCGCAGAGGCAGCAGTTCCATCAGGGCCAGAGGTTGTTCGAGGTACGATCATTTTTTATAGTACCCTTATTTATTCGTTGTTTGATACTGGAGCTTTGCACCCCTTTGTTGCACCCAGTGTAGCATGTTCCTTTGGTATAGATGCCAAGAGACTTCCAGTTCCCCTAGTATTGAGCACACCCGTCGGAGGTCAGGCCGACTTGTTGTTTGTTTGTCGAGGATTTATACAGATGATAGGGCCGCATCAGTCAGTTAGGGATCTTCTTATGCTACAGATACAACCATATGGTGTCATCCTAGGCATCGACTGGCTATTCTCTGCGTGTTCCGTCATCGACTGTTTCTGAAGAAGGGTCCTATTCTCGGATTTGGGCGGCCTTCGTGTTACCTTCACCGGCGAGCGGAGCAGTCAGAAGGGTATCAGGCGATAGGAACCCCTCATCTCCTAGTTAGCCAAGCTATCAGTAGAGTCATTAGATGCTGAGATGGTTGGGGTGTCAGAGGTTGTCTGTGAGTTCATGGAAATCTTTCCTCAGGAGGTTATGAATCTACCCCCCACCCCTGACATGATATCGAGTTCGGGATAGTCCTGCAGCCCGTCGCTCATCCGATCTCTATGGCTCCTTACCGGATGGTACCTACAGAGCTATGGGAGTTGCGGATTCAGATTGACGATCTGATGAAGAGGGGTTATGTTCACCCGAGTGTGTCACCGTGGGGTGATCCAGTCTTTTTCGAGAATATGGCAGAAGGTGGTCTCAGGTTGTGCATACACTACAGGAAGCTGAATCAGGTGACGATCAAGAATTCCTACCCTCTTCCTAGGATAGGAAATCTTTTCAACCAACTGAAAGGGGTAGGATGGTTCTCGAAGATCGACATGCGGTCTCGGTACCACCAGCTGAGAGTGAAGGAGGGTGACATCCCGAAGACGGCGTTCATGTGCAGATATGGACACTTAAAGTTCGTATTCATGCCCTTAGGTGTTACGAACGCCCTAGCTATGTTCATGTGGCATATGAACCCCTTCTTCCGGGAGAACCTTGATTGATTCATATTTGGGTTCATCGATGACATCCTGGTCTACTCAAGATCAGAGGAGGTCCATACAGAGCACCGAAGGACAGTTCTGGAGGTCCTCTGACATCATCAGATCTATGAGAAGTTGTCAAAATGCAAGTATGGGACACGAGAAGTGCACTTCCTCGGGCACGTGGTGTCCGAGGAGGGGGTAGCGGTGGAACCATCAAAGGATGAGGCAGTTGTTTCTTGGGCATCACCCAAGAATGTGGCATAGTTCCATAGATTCCTCGGGCTTTCAGGTTACTATCGGAGGATCGTACCCAACTTCATCCGAGTTTCAACCACTTTGACAGCCCTGACCAAGAAAGACAAGGATTTCATGTGGAGTGAGCAGTGCGAGTCAGCCTTCATCTATATGAAGGAGAAGTTGGTCAGTGCCCCAGTGCTGAGGTTACCAGAAGAAGCGGTGGCTTATAAGGTGTTCTGTGATTCTTCAGGACAGGGCTTGGGATGTGTGTTGATGCAACGACAAGGGGTGATCTCTTATGGGTCCAGACAGCTACGCCGTCATGAGTGTAATTACACCACCCACGACCTAGAGATTGCAGCAGTTTTTTTTGCGCTAAAGCTATAGCGGCACTACCTAATCAGAGAAAACTTTGTTGTCTTCATGGATCATAAAAGCATGAGGTATATCTTCTCTTAGTGGGACTTAAACTTGCGACAACAGTGATGGGTGGAGTTCCTCCAGGATTTTATTTTCGAGATCTCTTATACTGAGGGAAAGGGAAATGTGGTGACTGATGCCTTGATCAGGAGGGCGTAGAAGGACGTGGTCCGAGAGTCAGAAGACGCCTGGAAGGAAATGGAGGAGTTGTATGCCTTACACCTGGATGCGATGATGGATAGCGGTGGAAGTTGTCTATGTCATATGATAGTGCAGTCATCTCTGTTTTAGCAAGTGGATGAGTTTCAGTTGGGAGACCCAGAGTGCGATGTAATGTGTGACCGAGATAACCAGGGCGATGCTCTGGAAAGATGGACAGAGGATGGTCGGAACCAGATTTTTTTTCAAGGAAGGTTGTTCATTCCGAAGGTGATTCGCGGCAGGGTTCTCAGTGATTTCTACAACTCACCCCTGGCGGTACACCCAATAGTTTCCAATATGTACCAGGGACTGAAGAGGCAGTTTTGGTGGCCCAGAGTTAAGAGAGTGGTGGCAGAGTTTGTGGCCCAGTGCTTAGTATGTCAACAGGTAAAGTCTGAACACCGAGTTCCAGGAGGGCTACTGCAGCCTGTAGAGGTCCCCGAGTGGATGTGGGATGACATCTCAATGGTTTTCATCACAGGACTACCCATGGTCCAAGGGGGATATGACACCATTTGGGTGGTAGTGGAAATGTTGATGAAATCGTCTCACTTTCGGGCGATTAGGGAGTAGAGGGAAGAAGATGCTTTGGCACGAAGGTATGTGGATGAGGTGGTGTGGTTGCATGGATTTCCATGTTCTATAGTCTCGGATTGGTATGCATGGTTTACCTTGCGAGTCTGGAGAGTATTTCAGCATTCTTTTGGCACCCACCTATTCCATAGCACTGCTTTCCATCCCCATACAGATGGAAAAACCGAGCACACCATCCAGACTTTGGAGGATATGATGCAGGCATGTGTTCTAGACTCAAGAGGATCATGAGTTCAATAATTTCCTCTGGTAGAGTTTTCATACAATAATAGCTACCACTCTACCATCGGTATGGACCCGTTTGAAGCTTTGTTCGGGAGGCCATGTTGTTCGCCTGTGTGTTGGACCGAAGTAGGAGAGGCAGACATCCATGGCCCGAAGGTGGTGTAGAGCATGACAGAGATGGTTCAGCTCATACGATAATGGATGAATGTGGCCCAGGACCGACAGAAGTCTTATGATGATACGAGGAGGAGGCCCTTGGCGTTTGAGGTTGGAGACCACGTTTTTTTTAAGTTCTCCCCTCGGCGTGGGCAGTGGAGGTTCGGCAAGGGGAGTAATATTTCTCCCAAGTTCAGAATACCCTTCAAAGTGTTGTGGTGGGTCGGTGAAGTAGTTTATCAGCTAGCGTTACCGCCACTGCTACTGAGGATACATGTTGTTTTCCATGTGTCCCAGCTCCATCGGTACCTGCACGACGATTCACACTTCCATGATTGGGGTGATCTGGACATCGAGGATGACATGTCTTTTGTGGAGAGACTAGTGATTATCGGGGATCTCAAGGAGAAGGATCTTCGTGGGTGAACCATTCCCTTGGTTCTTGTGTTTTGGAGACATGGTGGGCTTGAGGATAATATGTGGGAAAGGGAAGCACAGATGTGTGCCCAGTACCCAGAGTTTTTTGGGTTTTGTTCCTTTTTGTACCTATTGTGGTAGAACGTTTTGCCTTGTTGACTATGAAATGCACTGGTTTTCTTCCTCTGAATGCGTGTGAAAAGACCTGGCTATGTGGGAGGAGAGAACCCGACCCCTAATCAAGACACATTAAGGTGGATGCGATTAAACCCGTGCTGGTGAGTCAGTGCCACCCAAAGTGGATAATATGTTGACATGGGGGAGGAGACTCCCCAACCCACATACCTGGGAATCTTTGCTTGGTATGTTGGAAGTGTGCGTGGGTTCACTCCTAAGAAGTATCTTTCGAGGTGGTTGTTCAGAACCTCTCATTCCTTCTGGTTTTTTTTGATTCTCGGGGACGAGAATCGTTTAATAGGTCTCTGATGTAACGGCCCTAGTTTTCTGGGGATCCATTACTTTGTGAAAATCTCGTGTTTGGTTTTCTGGTCGGGGAATCACAGCGGTGTAGGCCTATCGGTAGCCTTACCCTACCGGTAGCAGTCCTACCGGTAGCTCGGTCTACCGGTGGCCTCATGCTATCGGTAGCAGGCCTACCGGTGGCCTCGGTCGACCGGTGGCCTCGGCCGACCGGTGGCCTTGGCCAATCGATGGCCTCTACAGACCGGTGGCCTCAGCCAACCGGTCGCCTCGGCCCACTGGTGGCATTGGCCTACCAGTCGCCTTCACCCACCAATGGCTCTAGCTTACCCCTATGGGTTTTTTCCAGTGGCTTTTGCGCAATTAGGGTTTTAAACCATATTTTGACATGTTTGAGTGTTTTTTAAAGACTCGTAATTCCATAAGAGTCTTAATTATATACTTAATGAATTGATGAGTCAGTTTAAACTACCTTACCTGCTTTAATGACGAGTGGGGCCACGTGGCCAACCCACGACCCTGCACCTTACATGGTTTGGAATTCTCATCTCAACCATCTGCGGCTCTTATAAGCTAAGGGTTAGTTGTGGTTTCTTCTTTCATGGATTGCGGCTTTTCACGAACAGATTTTGGTGCATCGGGTGAGCTGCATCATTATCCGTAAGGTTCCGTGCCCTTGCTAAGCTTCAATCATCTATCAAAAAGTATGGAATTTTCTCCTTCGTCTCTCACTTTTGTGTATCACGTGGGGTGGGTGTTGTTTTGTTTCTCTAGAAATGGATAAACCATACCTAAATAAAGGTAATTAATAGTTTCTATTAGGAATTAATGGGGGCATGTGATCGTTGATGTTGTTTATATTATGATTATATTTCTGAGTAATGCTGGATTAAGCCTTCTAAAAATCGAGGCCGTTGGTGGTCGTTGTCTATGCACTAATGAACCCCTCGTAGTGTATTAAATGGATTGTTTTATAATTTTAAACTCCTGATGTGAAAAGTAAATTGGTTAATCATGTATACCCAGCTAAATAAATTGAACGCACCATGATTAACCCTTCTGTGATAACCCCCGGTTAAAACACTTGAAAATTGAAACCATGGAGTGTGTAAAATCATTAAATCTGAAAATACCGCATGGGCCTGCTTTTTCTTGATGATGGTGGGTTTTTTTTTCTTCTTCCACGGGCCGGTTTCTGGATATTTGGGAGGAGATGGGATCCCCTTTTTTATACTATCGATGGTTGTGGAATTGGGAATGGGATTCCCTGTTGTTACGGATTTGGTGGTTGTGAGTTTTGTGGCCGGGTGGTTACCTTGTTATATAGCGAATTGGGGTGGGATCCCCTGTTGATGAAAAACCTTTTTGGGGGAGGGGAAATGGGGCAGTGTCTCGGTGTTTTCTAGTTCCAGTACTTCACGGGTTCTCACTTTTTCCTTGTTGTTGTAACAGTACAAGAGAACTGAGTGTGAATGTTAAATTGACGCTTGGCTGGATCCTTTTCCTTGGTTATGCTTATGGTGTTAGTTTGTACAGTAGTGCATGAACATATTGAACGCTATCAATGAACATTAAACAAGAATGTAAAAAATGGGTTTTGTTGGCGAGAGTCATGACTCGGAAGTGAGTGCTGTTGTGATCTGTAGGCTATCTGAAGAAAAACCTAGCTTTGGGTGAGTGATTTTTACCTATATATATACTTGTATCATTGTTTTTCTTATTCGTGCCCCACCCATGTTGAGCACGTAGTGCTGAACACCCCCATTTAATAGGGGAAGATGTTTTTCCCAATGCTATTCGTAGTGGCTGGTTATTAGCTCCTTTTTTTCTCCCATTCCCGGATAGCCCAAGTATATTTGGGCAGGCTGTGATGGCCTGAGGTCCATTATATTCCCAATAATGTTTGTGTGGGGTAGTGTGGTGGTTGGCCAGGTGTGTGCGGTAGGTGGTTTCCCAAGTGTCTCCGGGATGAGGCCCAGGTGTCTTCGGGCGTGGTAGTGGATCCTCTAGCCCAGGTGTCTTCAGGCATGGTGGTGGTTGTTCTGGCCTAGGTGTTGGAAGGCATGGTTATGTTTGACATTTGTGGCCCAGGTGTTTGTGGGCGGGATTCAGCAGTGGGACTGTGTGTGGTTGTGGCCTAGGTGTGTGCGGGCGGGTGTGGAAGTGGGACTGCGGTGAGAATGGCGGGATTGGTTCAATGAGTAGTATGTCTCAATAACCAGTGGAAAAGTGGTGCAGGGAACCCAAACATCGATTTTATCTTATTATATATATTACTTGACTTTCGTTATTTGGGGAGTGTGCCTTAGTGAGGCTTGGGTGGATAGTTTACCTTGATAGGTGTTTGGTTTACTCCTTTTCTCATGGGACTTTAGTACGTTCCACCACTTATGCACGAGAGTAATTGGTTTTCCCTACTGAGTGTACTAGTATGCTCACCCTACATATATAAAACTGCTTTCAGGTTTCCAGGATGACTTCAGGAATCGCGCAGGACCATACTAGCTTGGACCTTTGGGGCGGTTGCAGTTGCTGCCTTTTCTTCTTTGGTACTTACCTTTGTAGTCACCTTTTATACTTGTGGCTTTTACTATTGGAACATTCATGTGGGAATGGTTTAAATTTGGTTTCACTCTTCTTTTACCTTGGTGTTGTTGAGTTTCATCATCTTATCTCCCGATCCTATAAAAAAAATATGGGTAATGCCTTCCATTTGTGAGAAATTTCATTACCCTTGGTGCTAGTCGCCACTCCGGGACCTATTGAAGGTGGGTCTCGAGGGTCATTATCTCTCCATAAACATAATGACGGAAGGGCCTTGTAATCTTCTGACCTTTCCCTTCTTTTGGTGAAGGAGTTTCGGGACATTAGTATTCATATCCAATTAATGACGTGTTTGAATAACAAAATACACCTGGACGTGGTGGCGGTAAGCTGTACGTACGCATGTTTGGTGACATGTCGTTCATATGAAGGATAGAAAAATGAAAATGGTTGTACCATATTTATAATAAAATCACATTATATATTAGGTACTATAATTATTATTTTTGGAAACAAAAAATAAAGGGGAAGTGGAAGAAGAAAAGTTCTTTGAAAAAGGTTGTGAAATTATTACCTCTTATTCAGGTGTTTCCTTTTATAATGATAAAAAATGACCCTTAGGTAGGCTATCTGATCAATGTAAGTACAATAGGTATAATTGAGGTTAGTTGGGAGGATATTTGATAATGGTTTAGCTGATCCAAATGGATTTGGAGGTGTGCTTTTGAGAAATGGGATAATACCCTTTTACAAGAGAGGTTAGGGTTACATTTGAAAAAACATGAAATATTATTTTATTATACAATCATATTATTTTTATAATGGCTCCAAAATAATTTATTTCGAAGATAAGGTGTGTGTGTGTCAAAAACCTCTCAAACAATATGTATTAGATAGGCCTAGGTCACAATATTAACCTTATCCTTTAGATATAACACATGGTTAAATAGATTAACTTTTACCATGTTTTATGGTATCAGTCTATTATAGGGTTAATAAACATACAATAAAATTCCAATAGAATCCCAAGTGTTTTAATACTGACATATCTAGTATTATATAAGTCATTTGGCTGAACCATGGATTTTTAAGACTATTATATATTTTAGTAATATAACATTTTTATCAAAAACTGATATAAGTGAATTTTGACCCTATTTAGTATTTGATTTTTGTTAAAGTCTTAAAAACATGATTAATTTTGTACAAAAATCATTTAATAAACCTTAACATGTCATAATAACCTATAAAAATCATGGAATTCATCAAAAGTATCAATATAAATTTATTAGGATATTTATAATATCAATTATTTTAATAATTCATTAATAATGTAAATATTATATCATCGTTGTGTCAAAAAATAATTGTATTATTTAAATTCTAAAAATTATAAATGAAATACCATTATATAGGAAATAGTTTTAACTTTCAAAAAATATTTATAGTCTAATTTATCTTATGTGTAATCCTATATTAAATATTTTTTATTTTTGAGAATTTGAATTTAATAATTTTAACTCTTCTTTAAACAAAATAATAATAAATGTCTTTATCTAATACAAATAGAAAAATTGATCATATATTATTCTTAAGGTTGTTTTTTGTCGAAAAAAACATATCCAATTGAATTAGGAAATGTGTTGGGGTAATAAGAATATCATTTTTACCTTAAATACCCGATTTAATTTTAACAATTGTAAATAATGTTCAAAACATACTATTCACCAAAAATTATTTTCATCATATTAAACCAATTTTTTCTAACTGATATCAACTGTGTCACATATATTTTTGAAATTCAAATCATAGAAGTAGTAAAATTACGTTTTATGCCAATTTTCTAACGTTCCTAGAAGTTGGGTTAACGGTTGTCAAATGTTCAATTAAATTTTATATATCTATTTTTATTAGAAAATGTCTCCAATGAAATGCATTTAACTAATGTAGGTATTATATATCTCTTTTGGATTAATATAAATGTAAATAAAATAAATAATTATTAAAATAAAAATTCAATTTTAAATTATAACGTTGTGGGTATTAATATTCATAATGGTTAATATGATTGGTCATGGTGTGCTAGAACTCGATGTTTAGTATAGCACATGATATTGTATTATTCAAAGCGAAACATTATGTTGAAAATTGGGGTATTTCTCATTGTGGGAAAAAAACATCATAAATTGATAAAATAAAATATCTTCTAAAAATAATGGAATGTAAAATCATATGATCACCACATAATAAAGATTTGGGTTTGGTGAACAATTGTTGAAATTGAAAATATATACATGGAAGAAAATTACAACTGTCATGTTCGGATGGTGGTGATAGAGATCATGATTTTTATAAAGTTAACCATAAAAATTTATTGAATCTGTGAAGATATACAAGACAATTTACACCATTAGAAATGAATGTACTAGGATAAATATATATTTTGTTATTATTTATCTAATGTTGAAGAATATTGACAAAAAGATATATTGAAATTATTTAATAAAATTTTGTAATCACATTATCATCCATACTTTTTTTCCTAAACAATTTTATTTTCATGACATAATCCATGAAATGATGTTGAGATTTTACTTCTTGAAGAACTAGTGTAACATAAGATCCATAATGAGATCAAAATACATTCTTACTATCTCCAGTTTTCATCATAATTTATGGATAGCAATGGTTATCTTGTGCACATAAATATTTCTATATTGAAGTAATAACATAGTCTCTTAAACCTTATATGATGATTAATATAAAAAATAGAACAAATATTTACCTTTATGAACATTCAAATTTATTAATATCCCAAACATTGGAATTATTCTTACTAAATTTCCAAAATAAAATTATCCCTAATGATCAAAAAATAATTTTTAGCTCTTAGTTGTCCAACAGAAAAATTTTGAAGAACACCATAATCTATTACCTTGAGACCTGGTAATAACCTTATTTTCTATAAAACATTTGATAAACCCTGAATTCATTAAAATATTAACTCTTTCTTAAAACCCTTAATCCAAAAAAATAATAAACTCAATACATGATTTCATCAGCCCAATGGAATCCATTCAGAATACATTAATATTATCCCATATATTTTATTACACTAAAACATCTCTTGAACTAATTATTATCTCAACATAATGAAAATATTATTGTTTACCTATCCCATAATCTTCTGTCTTCCAAAGATACTATTTCAATCACTTTTCATGGTAAAATATTATCCATGAATCTATACACAGAAATACATTTATACATCCACTTTAATGATTGGAATGAAATTGGTCAAACCTTTGTCTAGAAGTTAATCCTTAGTTTATGGCATTGAATTTGAAAAGGTCCATGTTCCCCACATATAATATATTGAAATAGTAAACAATTTTTCACCAAATGACATTATTTTCCACACTATTAACATGTTTTCAACAATTTGAGATATTCCTCTTGGTTATTCATCCCAAATTAATGAAATATCGTAATCCAAATATTCATTACTCCATGTTAATTACCACATAATATTTCATAAATGTACATATTCATATTATTTTATGTTGTAGGAATCTCACTAGATATGATATTGTTGACAATAATATAAAATTAATGATTATGAAAAAAAATCAATCACTCTATTCAATAACCCATTTAATTTATTATTAGAAAATTTTCCATCATATTCAATTTTAATCCAGTTCTTTATGGTTACTACAATTTACTAAAACTAAAAAAAGGATAAATTTTTAAATACAAATAATACTAGGAAAATTAATTTTAAATAAAAATAGAGACAATGTTACTATCTATGAATCCTTAGGTTTTTCATAGGTTATTCATGATAATTACAAAAATATTAGGATTTTTACCTATATATAGACATATCCTTAGGTATACCACTATTTTTTCGCATCCCAGTTTTCAATCTTTATGATACATTTAATCATATACCAAATATAATGACTCAATCATAACGTATATAGAGATGACATAATTTTTTAGTAATATTTCGAAAACTACAATAACACACCCCCAAAAGGCCTTATTAGTTAATTTCCTTTTGAAACACATAAATATCAACAACTTGTTCATAATACATATACAAAATCTCTAAAAAAATTCATTACAAAAAACTTTTTTGGAATATCATTTATTATACCATTATTCGTATCCTGTGTAAAATATATATAAAAATTTCTTTCTTAGATAATCTATATGGGTAAAAAGGGACATATATATGAATAACATGAACATAATGCAGTGAGAATATAATCATAACATTATAAGATAATACCATACATATAAAAGATCATGTACATGTAACACGGAATAATTATTTTTAATCCACTTGATATGACCAGAAGTGAGTCAATGAACATAATCCATGAGATCATAATAGTGTCATATGACATGAAATTATAGCATACACATAAAGTTATAACAAATTGAACATGTGAAAATATAAAATGCTTCAAACATTAGGTTAATTACATGAAATTAGTACCATGCATAAACATATGGTCATTAAAACCTGTTCCGTTCATAAAACCATGGACATGAAAACAAGTTCAACACATAGAATTATGAACAATAAATCTGGTTCCCATAACATGAATATCTCATTAGTTTTCCATTGTTACCCAACGCATTGGAGTATGATATATCTCCCACCTGTCACATAATGGAATCATACCTATATGTTCAACGAGATCTTTAAAGACCTGGAAATTCATTGTAATTTTTTTAATTATATGGGAATTTTACGAGTCCGTGAAAATAGACGGTCCATGATTCTGAGGCCCAGTATGCCCGAAATAAATTTCTAATTTTTTTCTGGTACGATCCGTAAATGTGTGTGTGGGTTTTTTTAACTTTTTAACTGGCTCTCTGAATTTAAATCTGAGGACATTGTTGAACTCGCAGCTTCGATATTCACTTAAAAAGACTTTCACCTCGACGATAGATTGTTGAGGGTGAAAGTTAGTTTTTGTGTTTTCCATGAATGAATAAAATAAAATAATTTTTTTTAAAATTTTTTATTTCTTAAAACCCCCCATGTGGATGACATAATGGTGGGTACCTCCTGATCTAAAACCTCCCATATGTATGTTATGGTGGTGGGTACCACACGAACCCTCTTAATGGAGAAACCCCTTGAACTCCCTCATTAATGAAGTGTTAAGCCATGGACTCCCTGCAAATTTAATTATGCCAATGTGCCAACATAATTAATATAGACAATTTAAATTATATTGGAACCTCTTTCCATTGAGATGATTTGGTTGGTGAAGGAGAAGGGGAGATCTTGTAGAAATTCTCTCTAACGAAGAACAACCTCTATGGAAGAGAAATTATCTGACGAACCGACAAACAAGATCAAGATCGAAGGCGTGTGGCAGGTGTGACGAACCTCAGAATCTTCGAATTATTTCTCACATAAATATTAAAACTATCCATCTAGGTAGTGTGGTTTTTTGAATTTGTTCCCCTTATTCGTTCTCAATATTTCATCGTAAAAATCAAGAAGAGATTATAGCCGATTACAACCGCTCTAATGCGGAGAGTGCTGGAAACACAAACATATCCCAACCTCTCAGAAAATCTTGTGTGTAATTTTTTCATTCTTCATGATGTGGGAGGATAGAAACCAACCTCGTTTGGGCATGTGAATTGCATCTAGCACCACCACCGATCGCGACGTAGGTGACGGCGCCACCCCACGGCCGCTGCGCCGCCCCCAGCGTCCGCCGCCCGTGGCCACCGCTACCCCGTGGCCTCTAGCTACCATGGCCACCCCCCCCCCCCCCATGGACTCTACCGCTGGGAGCCCCACAGCCCCCACCACCTGCTGCCCTTGGCGCCCCACAACCTCTTCCACCCATGCCCACATCCGCCCCCAGCCTCCGCCACCCGAGGCCTCTACCACCCGCGACCAACAACACCCGCGGCCTAGCTGCCTCGCGGCCCTCCGTGCCGCCCCTCGACCTCGCCGCCTTGATGCCCCATGAATCCGTGTCTCCTCAAGGTCCTTCACGGACCCTATAGCCTCACTAACGTCACACTCTCCACATTGCCCTCGAATCCTCCGCGCCGCCCTTGTGGCCTCGTGCCGCTCTGTGGCCACCGCGCCGCCGAGGCCGGGCCGCCCATCGTGAGCCGAACCTCCCAGCACAGGCTAAGCCACCAGGTGCAGGGTGATCCAGACTCAGCGGGAAGGGATGGGTTGACCCAAACCAGGTTATCCTAGGCCAGGTCGGCCCCGGCCGATCTGACTGGGTGAAACCAGACCCATTCCAACTTTGACCCATTTACACTCTATAAGCCATAAAATTGGCACCAGGCATCAGTTTGAAAAACCATCAGTGGAACTCTAATACATAGAGCATGAGGGTCCCGTTGTTATACCCCCACTATAGTTTTGGGTAATGTTGGGGTATGATCAGGTTGGATCAAGCATTAATCCAACAAGGCCCTTGGGACTAAATGGCTAATAACTTATAGACCGAGTGTCTGATTGATGCACTGTCTATTGCGTTGAGACCCCTATTATGTGGTGGTCCATTGAGATACGTATTCTTGGGGATTCGTGGAAGTTGGACTGTCGACCAGTGGCTTTAGAAGTGGACTTTCCTAGATATGGTCAAGATTAGTGTGGGAACCGAGTAGCTGGTTGTGATATGAAGAATGAATAGCCATCATGTGTGTCTTAGAACCTAGTGATCATGTGTGGGTCAGCACTGATAAATCATATGTGTGTCATCACCTATCGATCATGTGTGGGTCAGAACCAAGCGATCTTATATGGGTCAGCACTGAGCGACCATGTGTGAGTCAGCACCTAGAAAACCTGTGTGGGTCAGCACCGAATGATCCTATGTGGGTTAGTAGCAATGCCTCTTAATAGAGTAAGATGATTTAGTAGTTACATCTAATCATCTCTAATATTGTACTTATGTTATACTTGGTTTGAGCTGAATCTGAACCTTTTGGAACATTCATTCATGGTAATTCCTTGGTTGTATTCTTCTATGTGGTATACCTGTGTGGTACTTACCTTCGTCGTATTCATTTATTTGGGGAACAATTGAGCTTTGGGATTTGAGTTACACTCTATGTTTTCCTTATTATTGAGATAGGTTAACATGATAACTTAGGTATATGTATGGTCATGTACCTATGTGGGGTTTTCAGTTTATTCCATGATGTTTGGTTGATCCTATGTGATTTTTGTGAGACCATGATGGTCTTAGGGTCCCTACTATGTATCGTTTCAATCACCCATGAATGAGTAATGCCAACAACCTATTGTTTTTGGTTTAGAAAACAGAAAAAACTAATTGAGGATGATAGTACCAGGACATTAGGTAGCTCGGAGGTGGAAGATAGACAAGGAGATCCGTAGAGATGTCCGTTTGTGAGATGTACCTACACTTCAGGTAGGATTCATGGTGGACGATCTAGGAGTTTCTTTAAACCTATCAATCATCTTGTACTTTCCAGTTTTCCTTGTACTTTCCAGTTGGTGCTGTATTCAATCACATTTTACTTACTATACTCATTACATTTACTTTTCAGTTAACTTGAGTATGTATCTTGTTGTGTTCTTGGTTGTGTGTGTTATAGGTTATAATGGCAATGCCTTCCCAGATTTAGGGTATACACCTTCGGTGCGAGTCGCTAGCCCCTGGCCTAGGGAAGGAGGGCATGGGGTAATCATGGCACGGGCCCCGAGGGAAGGGTCGTGGCAAGATCATAAATCATTCATCACATCAGAAATTAGGAAAAGTAATGGTTTACATAAAGATTGTACAATAACATCTGTCATTGAAAATTAATGACATTTATAAACATCAGTCCAAAAATAACACAAAACATTTAGTGAAAAAATGTGATTGGTACCCTAGGATCATATCCCTAGTAGATCATGAGTAACACTAATAGATGTAATCTTAGATGGAGTAATTTTTAATGATCTTTTGAAATATTTTTATAGGAAAATTGTGATTCCAATTTGAAAATTATATAGAAATAAAAAATTATAAATAATTTTTAATTGAAAATAACCATAAAATCATTCTATGTATGCTTTGAATATAATTTAAAATATATCTGAAATCATTTCTTTTAAAATTATTAAATGATCATTTTTTAACATTTTATAGAAAATATGATTCTAAATAAATAAATTCTCAAAAAAAGAGAGAATAAAATTTCTGAGAATTATAATACCTCTAAATTAAGGATATTCATGACAAATAATATTAAAGGGTAGTATATAATCATAATAAAAGTATATTGGTCTATAAAATAACATCTTTCTCAAAGAAGGATAATTGAAAATAAATTACCTTACCAGGTTAGTATCTTTTCAACTATAAACCCCATGATCGAGATATCATAAAATTTTGATAAAAATAACAATACCTTTTAGGATATGTATAATATTCTACATTAATGGGAACTACATAAACCACACAACATATACTAGTTGTGAATATAATATATGTCTCACCCAAATAAAAGTGACTCTAGAAATCACATATCATTATGTGATGAATTTATCTATAAACATTATTTTAACTGTATTTCATATATAAATTTATTATAAATACTAAACAGAACCATGTTAATATAATTGATACCATATATTATTTAATTATTAAATTTTATTACTCAATTTTTATAAATTCCATGATAATGTTATGTTTCGGGTAATAAGTCATATCTCATACTTGTTTTGACTTTTTTTACCTTATACATAGATCATCTTTTAAGAATATAACGGATTGTAAACATGATATATATATATATATAGTTTATATTCATTATATATATTTTTTATATTCAAAAAGGTATATGTAGAAAATAAAAAAGAACCCTTCATGGAGACAATATTATATTGGTATGAATTAATAGAATTTTCAATTTCTCTTTTGATTAACAAAAAGAAAGTATATGTTATATTATAATTCCAGTATATTTTTCATGTCATATATATCACATATTTTTTTTATAATCATCCATTATAATTTATAGGTAAAACTGTAAAGAATATCATCTCTTCATGAGGCGGTAGTCTTTCGTACATGGGATTCACCTTATCGTATTCCCACAAAATGGAAACAATATATGTATGTTAGATATTAAATTATAAAATAATAATAAAATCCTAAAATTAATATTTATAACATATAAAAATCAAATCCATAACTATTACCAACCATTAAAGGTGGTAATGGAATAATGAACGACATTCATTCATGAGGCGGTAGTCCATTGTACACATTAACGATGATTGCATATACCATTTTATGGATGTATGTGATGTTTTAAAACATAATATTAATATAAAAAATAATTTCATATTTCATATTTTTTTTATTTTATATAAAAATAAAATTATTAAAATTAAGGGTTGTATGGAAAAATAATACAAAACCATTCATTGATGAAGGTTACCACTTCATTGAATATCTCTGTTTTTTTTCCAAAAGGACCTCCTTTTATGGAATCAATCACAAAGGAAGGTTTCCATATTGAAGTTATGTATGTTGGTATAATATTTTTATATGTTTTTGGGGATCCAAATAGGTTCTTATGAGTAAAAAAATGAGAATTATAGGTTCTCCATTATAAGAGAGAGATGGGGCTCTTTTGAAATTCCATAAAAGATTTATTTATAATAAATACAATCTTAAACCAACTACCTCACAATTCCATTCATTATAATATAATATATTATATGGTTTTGGTATCATCATAAAATCTATTTTATCCAAATTTGGGGTGTTATTTCAAACTTTATCATTTTTTTAAACGTTAGTCATACCATTTTAAATTTAAGTATATTAACAATTTCTTCAATATTAATATGTAATAGCATTTACTAATAATGTATTGATTGCATGATAAATGGAAAATTTATGAAACTTTATACCATATAAAATTATATTTTCATTATTTAATATTTTTAATATTTTTTTATGAATTTAATAATATAATACTTTCTTTAAATATCATTACTATCAACATTGATACTAATCTTTACATTAAAATTATGAAAATAAAAACAATAATATATACTTGGAATATACTTTTTATAATCCCAAAAAATTACTTCTTAACATTCATAATTCATGGAGTAACTTAATTTATTCAAAATATATTTCTTTTCATATTTATGTTATATTTTCGTTGATTAGTTTATTAATAGTATAATAACTGCCTCATCATTGTTTAATTTTCTATGACATTTATTTCATCACTAAAAATTAAATAATACAAAATGTAGATAAATTTTATATATATAAAATTACTACTAATAATAGGACCAATACCCTAGATTACCCTTCATTAAAAATAATTCATTTATTAAAAAATAGTATGATAAGTCTAGATTTTCATCGAAAAATATATTATAAAGGTTTTATTCTCATAAAAACGGGAATAAAAAGTCACATAATAGATACCATGATAAATAAGGAATAAAAATATTCTTTAAATAAAATTTTATCAATTGTTAGGGTCATTTTATAATATTTATAATTATATTTTTTCTAAAAATTACTCGATTTTCCCATAGTAATGTTAAAAAAAATCCTTATGTTTACAAATCATATTGATGATAAATAAAAAATATTAATTAACAGTTTTTGACCTTCTTATTAGAATTATAAAATGGATTTTTTTATTTAAAAACATTTCTTTGGCTAAAATTAATGAAAAAAATATCCCATAGAGAGCGTGACATAGATGGGTTTTAAAATGAAAATGTTAAAAAGTTTTACATGATTTTATATCGAATTTTACTAAAAATTGATTATAGTGAAATAATTTTAATTAATATATTTATAATTGATCTATATTAAAATTAAAATATAAATTATCATTATTAATTCTTTAATTGAAATGTTAGTTTTCATTTTAAATACCTTATTTCATATTATTCATCAAAAAATTATATTTCTCAGAAAAAACAAAAAATTTCCTCTAAAATAATTTTGATTGATATATATTGAAAAAAATTCATTTTTAAAATAAATTTAATAACTTTTAATCTTTTTTAATAACATGTTTTCCATTAACAGGTGGTATAACTGATTTTTAGAAAAATAAACTTTTTATTCTTAAATTTGGATTTGTTTTTCCTTTAGGCCTATAGAAATTATTTTAGGAATTTCATTATTTTTTCATTCAATTAGGACATATACAATTCATTACAATTATTTTATAAAATTTATTATATTATTTTACTAAATAAAACTCTTTTTTTAGAATAAAAATATATTTTTATAAAAACACATCCTCTATTTTCATATGGGTTTCATTTTTTTTAAATTAACTAGTAATTGAATAATTCAATTTATAGTAATATTTGGACTATATATTGATAATTAAGTTAATACTATTAAGTCTCTCCATTTTAATTTCTTCGTGAAAACTATATTTATAAATATAAAATTGATAATTGGATAATTTAGTCTTAAATGTAACATAAATAATCAAAGGAACCCATTATTCTATGTTACAAAAAACAAAATTATTCTTCCATATTCCGAAATCCAAAAATAATGATGTGTGTTGCACAATATTATGGATTGATTAAGATTTACGTTGTTTATAGTGAATATTAATTCATAGAATAATTTTATTTTATTTCAAAAAACAATTGTAAAATCATTGGTTGTTACACATGAATTATTCATCAGAATGAGTTATAGTTTTTTATTATTTCAGAAAAAAACCAGTAATTTTCAAGAAGGTCCCCACCCACTCATAGAAAATGATAAATCACCCTCCTCTCTTATTAACACATTATTAATTACATCCCCATGACCTATATTCCTTTGTTTGGTAACAAATCTAATCTATGATGGATTTTTTTATAAATCAACAAGTTTGTATAAATAATATATATAGTTCTTTTCCATGCATTATCATTTTTTTCATCCTATAACTCATTAAAATATACATCATCTATGATAAAATAATACCACTATTATCTTATATATAATTAGATGATATAATGTTAATTTCATCACATATGTATATCTCCAATTCCATATCATGGGAATTGAAATTGTCAATCATATTTACGATGGACTTACCATGTCAGAATCTAATGTAATCATTTTTCCATAACCACCACTCACCACTATATATAAAAATGTATTTAATTTTTATATATTATAATTATTAAAAAATTAAAATTATGTAATTTTTATTTAACTTCTAACTTTTCCACATCCAATACATTAGAAAAGATAATGTTTCTCGTACGAACTTGTATAATACAACCTTCATTAAGCGATGTGAAAAATGTTTTTATTTTAGTCTGTATTTGATGGTAATATAGATATATTTAATTAATATCAATCATATATTACATATAAATATGGTTTATTAATGTTTATATATTATTTAACATTCTCTAGTTCTAACTGTCAAGAAAATGATAACATTGTTCATGCATATATATGACCAACAGTCTCTATGAAAAATGTAACTCATTTTTCTAAAAATTCTTTATATTGGAGATTATGATTAGTTATATAATGATAATATTTTATATTTACATTATTTGTATCATTTTTTTGATGATTTAACCTTTATTAATGTACAAGGATCGAAACTATCGAACCAAATCAGAAGTGAAAAAAGAAACAGTTGTCATTGAGAATAGTAATTATAATAAATAATTGTTAATTAACACTTCATAAGAAGTTATAGGAAAATAATTTATGGATATATACATATAGGTGTGTATGTGTGTTATTATGGTTATTCAATATATGAATAATAATTTAATATTACCTATACTTTGTGTTCGGACATGTATGAAGGAAACAAGTTGATAGGTAAGGGTTTGTCATCTCAATTTTTCATCGGTGAGAAATATACTATATTGAACAATTTTTTTGTGTCTATACTTCCCATTAGATATGTTATATAATTAATATATTTTTCTTAATGAAATATTATTTTTTATTTTAATTTAGTTCTTTATGAATGATTATGATTAAAAAACTACTTAGGTGGTATGAGTTTTATGATTACAAAAACATTATTTATTATGGTCATTTATGATTATGTTTTTAAGGATAAAATAATATGATATATATCTGATGAAAATAATTAATCATATTCTAATATTTTTATGCATTATATTTTTATTTAATATTACCATTTTCCACTTGTTTTTATATAAATATATTGAAAAAACGTGTTTCAGAAAATCTAACCATATTTCACACTTTTGTCAAAAATATGTTTTCATCAACATATATGTTTATAAAATAATATTATAAATTATTTTTTTAAATTATTTACATGATTTATTGAATAAATTATCAATCATTTTTTTGTTTTATAAAATTCATTGGAAGGAATTATTTTTTCCCAAACAAGTTTATTTTATCATTTTTAAATTAATGTTTAATGAATGTTTCTTATTATATATGAATTATACTGAATTAACCACCACCTTGACAAATCATTGTTAGTAAGCATCCTTAACCTTTTTTAAATTATATTTTTAATGAAAATTATTTTCCTAGAAATATACCAATTTTTTTTTCAAATTTATTTTCAATGTAAAGAAAATATTTTCCACAATAATGATTAGATATTTTTGTATTGTACATTGGTTACTCCTTTAAAAAAAGCTCATTTACCATATGATCTACTGGGAATATATCATAATGATAAAATACATATTATATTTTAGGATAGTTTGTAAATAGTTTCCCTAGTAGCTTATTATTTTGATATTATTCTCAATATTACTATACATGGTTTAGAATAATGTTTATTGATTAAATCAATTTTTAAAATTACTTATTCATGTTTTGAATATGGTTGTTTACATTTATTGTTTTTAATTATAGAAAAATTAGTAACATTTTTATTATATTATTTATAAGTGAGTTTTTAAAATCGATTTTGTTTCTCCCCATTTAAATTAGGAATGTATTCGACTTAATAATTGATTGGATGGGCCCACTATATCCCCTTTATAGACTAGTAGGTCTCATTAGAAAATATATATTGGGTATTTCCCTAAGGCATTACCAATTTTGGTAATATTTCTGGGAAATGTTCCTTGAAGTTATGGTTATGTTTTACAACTTTATTAAATACCCCATTCATAGATTAGGTTTTAATGTCTATATATTTGTTATATTAGTTATAACAACCATTCATGTGTTTTGAGCTCATGTAATTATTTATATTTCATTATTTTGATAATTATCTACTCCTGTCACATTATTCATCATATTCGTGTTATTAATTAAATTTATTTACTTCAGATATTTAACATTTCGTATTAATTATTATATATTTTCTCTTGATAGATTCTAATGTATGGATATAATTATTGAGAATTACGGCTCACCACTTTCTTATCTTTTGTTTCCCAAAGATGTCTATAAATATGTTATGATTGAAAAATTAGGATTTGTAAAATGAAATTAATGTGGTCCTAAAGAAAAATAAATTTTTATTTTATTTTTGAAATTGTAATATAACATTAATTTATATATATATTCTTCCATGTCTACTAAATTGTTCATTCCTTCATGATGAAATTCTTTATTACTAGTTCCAACGTAATAAGGTAACCACCTACTCTACGATAAAAGGGATAGGGTGTTGACACTATATTTTGTCTTTAGTGATTTTTAGTACCTCAATAATGTTGATAAGGTAGTGGATAATAAAATTTGGTAGGGTTTGGGAGAGATTTAACTCAAAATGTTGTGCTGCAAAGAGAATGGATAGGTTCCTTATTAGATGTTATGGGTGGGGGACTCTTGGAATTTGTTAAAAAATAAAAATAATAAAAATAAAAATCTAACCCAAATACCTGAAAATTCCATGTATTGGATTATGAGATAATATAGAGGTTATATTTAATCATCAAATATAATTTGGATAGGTTTGGGAGGTATTTTAAGCCATATATTTTGGTTTAACCCTTTAGTGAGCCTATTGTAACCATAATCAAGGAAAAATCTTTTTCAAACATAAAGGGTAATAATTGTACATATTATATGAAAATTGGATCATAAATTCCATGAGGAGACTTCCTTGACCATAGAATATCCCCATTGTCTAATTTAAATAATCTTATAATTATTAAATATTAAATTATTTATTATTTTTATAAAATAAAATTAATGAAAATTTTGGCACAATTCATTTCATTTGAGAAAAAATACATAAAAAAATTCATAATTTTTTATAATAGTTTTACAAAACACTAATATGTGATATTGATCTATGAAATTCATGGGACACTGTAACATATTAAAATTATATTACATTACTATTTTTAAAATCGATTATTCTATATTTCTATTAGGTAATTAATTATTGTTTAGGAATTTAATGATCATCTATGGTAATTATATAAATTTTAAAAAATATAAATAAATTCCCATTACTAAAATAATATCATTGATCTTAAAATATAAATTTATATAATTTCATAAAATGATTCTTTCTCTATACAGACACATTATAATTATAAAAACCAAGGGCGTGAACATTTGTAATTATAAAAACCTGATATTTCCATCAGGATTCACCCTATATTATTAGTATTTATGCACTTTTAACATTATAAATTTTTTAGAATATAAATCTGTGTCCTTGGATAGTTAGTTCATTTTGGGATTGAAGGGAAAATAGAGATGTAGGTTGACTTCAGGCCAAATACACGACAGGTAATTTGGATGCATGCCATATATTGTTCTAGTTAGATCCTTCCACATCGTTTAATGGTATTTTTATAGGGTTCAGTACCTACTCTTTACATGATGTGTAAATAATTTACAAAAAGAGTAAAGTTTCAATTTTTTTTAATAAAAGGTGGTATGGTACCTAATTTTTTGTATATTGCTTCACCCACCCACCTCTATTTCACAAGAGAAAATATGGAAGCCCTAAGATAGGTTATTATTCAATTCCACCATTGTAGTAATGATTCATGATTATTATGTCACATTGGAAGCATGAGAATACGATCTATATTCATATTAATCCATTTTTTTCTATTATCCTTGATATAGTTGTTTAGGTGAATTTTATTTTTCCTTATTTATAGGGTATTGATCCATTCATTAGATTTATTCTAATATAGGACACACTAATTATGATACTTGATGAGAAGAGTACTAGAGACTTCAAGTGGGTGTTCTATGATTCATTCCTATAGTCTCTCCATAATAAAAACATCCACCATTGTGTGTGTGCATATTTCATTGGGTGTTTCATATTTAATTCATATAGATTGAAAATAGTAATCATTCTAAAATTATATATCATGTTCTATAGGATTTCTTCATATTTAGAGGTTATGACCTCAACAACGACCACCCCTATTTGTATTTTTTTTCTTTTATATGAAACTTAATGATTTGTTTTAACTATCTTTTCCACTATTTGTTAGTGTTTTCACATGACCAGTGTAAGTTAAGTGTTATGTTTTTATTTATTAATTTTAAAAATGAAATTATAATATTGATATCACTTGGCCTTGACTTATTTAAATGTAATTTGTGTCATTATCTGATTTTACATATTATAAAAAATAAAAGAAAATCTAGATAACATACCAATTATTTATAAATTGAAATGGTATTTTGATGAATTTACATAGCCAACCATGTATTTATTTTAACATTTGATTGAATGAATCTAATAATAAAATATGAAATGGAAAAAATGGTTCCATTTCCTATTAACCTTATCACAGTAATGAAATGTTTTCAATAAATTAATTTACAAAAACAATTCATGATTGTTACATTTCCACAAATAAATAATCAATTATATATATGGTGGTTATTTCCTAGGTACCATTTCATCATTACAGGAGGGATCAACCATGATCCATCCTGGGATTACCATGGGAATTTATTTAGCATGATGATGAATCCATTCAGATTTGATTAGCTAGTTTCCAAGGGAGACACCATTGTCTTAATATGGTTCATGTCTATTAGAAGGTGCTTGAGAAAACGATGTAGGATCCCTTCACTATTTTCGAGATATTAGGCTTACTTCGATATAATCCATGCATATATCAAGATGTGTTTAGAAATGAGGATCCTTCGATTCACCCCATTGGGCCCAATCAAGCTTATCCCAATTTACCATGGATTAGATCCATGGACTGATTTACAAATTTTAAAAGTGGAGTTCCTTCAGTAATGCCCCTTGAATTACACATAAAACCCATATGTATTAGCCACATAATGAAGATAATATTCATTATTAAAATATATAATATTCACATACATTTTTATTCATAAAACCTATTTTAGTGCATTTTACACTATGAACATTATTTCATATTATAATTGTAATTCCTTCTTAAAATTCACAATTACATAGTGTATTTTTTAACATAATTTAAAATACCCAAAGGTATTGATTTTATTTTCATATTTAATTTTTAGGTTTCTCATTACATTGGTACCAATTCATATTTTTTGAGTACATGAATATTAATATTGGAAGACCAACAATGTTTTCCATGAACAAAAAACATTCTTGGTGAAGTGAACAAGACAACAACCCAATAAAACTACTACAGTGGCCAATATCCAATCCCACTAATTCGTAAAATAGATCTAAAGATAATTAAAATCATTGGGAAATTTTCATTTAATAGGGATAAATATAATTCCAATTTTTTAAAGGAGATCTAAGCAGCCCACATTGGAAGTAGAATTCTTGTTCCGATTCTGCATCCCAGAAAAAAAGCCCACCAATTTAATCATATCTTGAAAAACACAAATTAATTTGGGATGAAATTTTATAGGTAGAATTGAGACATCCGGAGATACATTTTTTATTCTATGGCCCACTAAAATAAATCCATATAATAGTACATTTAGGCACCACTCTTTGGTGGATGAAAGATTGATGCCACATCTGGTCAAGGATAAAGAATTCCACTCTTTCTTACATTCCACCACCCATGGCCTACCATTCTAAAGCGGGATCCTTTTTACTATTGGGAGGTCGACACAGGCCTCTTTAAATGCCTATGTAAGGTATTAGTGGAGGATGATATTATCATATTTGATTCATTCTTTTAGTGTAGTGTTATTCCGCCACTATTCCATTGTAATGTTCATCATCATTTGTAAGTTGTTCGAATCACCATAGTTTTCAATAAAAAGTCATCATCGTCACATATTATTTTTTTCTTATTATCACATTGATATCGTTTATTTATGTTGTTAATTTATTCATACCAAAACATGTGAAATTATTCACACAACGGTGGAATGATTATTTTTCTTTTTATAGTTTTTATACTTTTTCAATTCCTCCCTCATGAGTCTACTTCCTGCTTCCATTGAATCCATAGCATCAATGGGGTGATAACCTACTTATGAGTTAATACAGGGGAGTATAAATGTGATGGATTGGATTTTATTCATCACACCATTAATGTCTAATCACTCCTTTTAATTGAGTTTTTTATTTTATGATTTCAAAAATTCTTCATACTTGTCGAATTTAAATGCCACACACTTCAAAATCAGTCCATATAATGTGTGTGTGTGTATAAGTATATTCTTAGGTCTATGAGGAATCAATAACCCTAGCCACTCTAAATGCGACCACATAACCCAAAAATCATGTGTAAATTTGGGTGAGAAAAATTTTGGCACCATTTTCGGGGACAAAATTAAGTCATCTCAACACCCATTATATTCTCTCCCATTTCTTCTATTCTCAAATAAATTATCATATATTTTCCCCTTATCATTTTTTTTCTTTGGCTCTTTTGCGCCTACACTCATGACTAATATAACCATCTAGTTAGGGTTGATAGTCCTCGATATGGGGTGTCAAGAACACTAAGGGAACTCTTTCCATTTAATATTAATCTTTATAATACTCCAGAATCAAAAATTGAACCCATTTAAATGGATGGACAACAAACAAAACAACTCATAAACCCACCTGGGTACCAAAACGGAAACCCCAATGAGGTAAACCATAAATGAATATCTCAAACGAACCTGGACCAATGAACCCTCTTGATTTAGTCAGAATATACTAGGAGAAGTCACCCATGCCTTCAAAACTAATGTATTAAACCACCTTTAATCCATCTATGGGATTGAGTAAAAAATGTCATAGATTCTTGTAAAAGATTTCAACAACACTATTGAAACCATTTGTCCACCAAATCCAATTCAGTTAGCTAAGAAGGATCACATTCCTTTCATTCTAAATAATCAAGAAAAAAATTTGTTAACAAAACCTAATACCTACATCAATCTACACCTAGGACCAATTTCATTGTGAATTATAAAAAAATACTTCCCTTATCACAAAACAATTTCACATAAAAATAGAATCCATAACATTTTTGAAAATGATTGGGAGTCATTTTAAAAAAATGGAAAAGGTTAAAAGACTCAATATATATGGTTCCACACCATGGTTTTTCTAATCCTGAACAAGTGTGAATTTTATATAATGGTTTGGGCCTGAGGAACAAAAATTTCCCTGACCTGATGTGTAATTTTACATTTTAAACAATTCCACAAATGTGGCTTGCGAGTATCTAGAAGGAATGGACAATAAAATCAAACATGGGGTACATCACCTTACTATGAGAAGACACACAAATCTTGTGGAAATCACAATAATAGAGAAGAGTAATGCCTTAGTTCTAATCTCACATCACTCACTAGGAAGGTTAAAGGGATAGACCTTAATAAAATCCATGAAATCAAAACTGTAGACCCTGTTTTTCGAATTTGTGAAAAACATGAACAAGAAAAAGACTAAATTCAAACAATTCCACAAATCCAGTAAGTTTTTATAGGGAGACCAACCAACAGAGGTCAATTCTCTGAACATTCAAAATCCACAGTACAAAAGATCATTCAATACAAGGTACAATGACCATCTATGATTCCATTGGAAATATAACGAACAACCTAGCCAACCACAAGGACTAACCCCCCACCCTACATAAAATCTCCAAAACCACAACCAATTACAACCAAAAACATCTCAATACCAACACCCTCATACCCAATACCTACAATCAATCTAGCAACCCATGAAAAAACAAATCCTACAACCAATGTATCCTCTTGTGATAAACCTACTAGAACAAGCCCCTACTCAATTTGTACCTCTTCTAATACATGAGAAATTGTGTAAAAAATGGAGAAAATGAACCCAAATGTCTCATCCAACAAATATAAACTAAAAAAAATTAATTATAGGAAGGAACCCATGCCTACATAGGCGGTACCATCCTCAACATTAATGGGAGAATACTGTTACACATAAACAACTCATGTACAACTCAATGCACATACTATTTCAAGAAGTGGTAAAACCATTGAGAAACCTGAACCAACCATTTCAAAACCATTAAAATATTCAAAATGAATATGAATATGATGAAGAACCACCCATATATTCTGAAAACCCCAATGAGAATATGAAACAAATAAAACCACATCAAAAAATCAAATAACATTCTCCCTTCCCTCAACACATGAGAAGAAAATCTAATCCTGAATAAAAAGTATCATTGATAGAAATATTCTCTCATGTTATGTTGAAAATTCCAATTCTTGATAAAATCCATAAAATTCTTTCCTACTCGAAGTACATTATGGATTTGTGATCTTTTACAAATAAATTTACATATAAAAACCAATTATTTTTTTTCTTCTAATGTGAGTGCCACAATTCAAAGGACTATACCTCCAGAGTTAAATGATCAAATATTCCCATACATAAATTTTGAGATAGGAGAGAACAAAGTTGTCAAATACCTTTATGATCTTCAAGGTATTGAGATCCTCATTCGTTATTCCATGTATTTTCAGTTAGGTCTCATTGAACTCAAACCCACATCTTTCACTGATCAAATTATTGATCGTAGTGTTCAATTTTCTATGGGATTCTTAAATGATGTTATGGTGAATGTTGAAAATTTAATTTACCCATCTAACTCCATTTTCCTTGAAAATCGGCCATGCTTAGGTCCTAGGGGGAAAACCCCCATCATCCTTGATCTTCCCATCTTAACAATAATCAACTCAGTCATCCGGGTCTGAAATGAGAACATGAAAAAAACCTTCGAGAACCTGAGTCTAGAATTGAATATTTACAATGAAAATTCTAAAATTGGGGTTGATGATGTGATCCATGCTGTTAGTTGGATTGTTAGTGTTGATCATGAATTCCTTAAACATCAAGGAATTACTGAAGGATTTTTACATAAAGAAGAGATTGATATTCTTTGATCACATAAGTGAAATTTGTCTCTTTGGATAGAATCTAATTCAGATAGCTCTATTAATGATTTTATAGAATCACCAATGAATGATAAAATGGGTGAAATTAATAAAATTTAGTCCATACCCATTCATGAAACTTCTCTGGATAATATAGGCGATGAAAATTCTTTTCAAAAGGAACCAATTCTGGTAATAAATCTAGAAAAAGAAACTGAGTTCAATAAAACACCCCATCATATATTTTAAAGTGATAACCAATCTGATCTCGAGTTTAAGACCATACCATCTTCACTCAGGTAGGCATTTTTAGGGGAAAATGGAGCCATTCCTATTGTCATTTATTATTTTCTTGAATCCAATCACGATATTATTTCCTCTTGATGTCCTAGGAAAGCATTAGAATGAAATTGGATGGACCCTTTAGGATATTTATGGGATTATCCAAATCATTGGAATTCATTAAATAGTTCTTGAATATGAATCCAAACCATGTCATCATCCCCTGTGGAGATTAAATCCAAATATAATGGATGTGGTAAAGAAATATATTCTTATGTTGTTGAAAGCAGGTATCATCTTACCCACTACAGAGAGTTAGTGGGTAATCCCAATTGAAGATGTCCCAAAGAAATCTAGAATCAATGTGATCACCAATGATGATGGTGACCTTCTCCCCATATGGGTGAGTGGTTGATGGAGAGTCTGTGTTTACTTTAGGAAGCACAACTCATGTACCAAGAATGACTGTTTCCCCATTCCCTTTATTGATCAAGTTCTCGAGAGAGTGGTAAGTCAATAATTCTATTTCTAACCAGATGTATTCTAAGGGTGTTTTAAGATCAATTTCTCCTTACAGAATCATGGAAAAACAACCATCACATGTCAATTCAGAACTTTTTCTTTCAATCGCATGCCCTTTGGGTTATGTAATGCCACAGGTACCTTCTAGAGTTACATGATGGGAGTCTCCTCAAACATCGTGGGGGGGGGGGGGGGGGGGTTGTTTAGAATAATTCATGGATGACTTCTACACCTTTTAGGGTACTTTATATTTTTTATTATGAATGTTGAATGGTTTTTTTCAATATTCGAGGATAAGAATCTAATCCGGAATTGGAAAATATGACAATTAATAGTAAAAGAAGGACATGTTATAGGCTATTTGGTATCTTGTAGAGGTTTTGAAATTGATAAAGTTAAGACTTACATCATTCACCTCATTCCCTCTCCTAAATCTGTTAAGTAAGTGAAGTCCTTCTCAGGTCATGTTGGTTTCTATAAAAGGTTCATTACGAATTTCAACATAATTTCTCAAACACATTGTGATCTATTGGTTAAAGATGATACATTTTTATGTCTTAAAATCTATGATTAATCATTCTCTACTATTAAGTCATTTCTTATCTCTCCACCTATCATGCAATCTCAGAATTGGAAACTTCCTTTTGTGCTCATTTTTTATGTGAGTGACTTCACTGTAGGAGCAGTCTAAGGACAACGATGTCATAAAACATGATGTGTAATTTCATATGACATAAAATCATTAAATAATACAGAAATAAACTACTACTCTATTGAGAAATACTTTCATGCTATTTCCTTTTCCCTAGATAAATTCAAGTCCTATCTCTTAAGATCACCCATCATTGTCTTCACCACCATTCAACCCTAAAACCCCCTTTTTGAATAAAAAAAGATTTCAAAGATTGATTGATTCGATGGGTCATTCTTCTTAAATATTTCAATTTAACATTTATAAATAATATGTGTGTTGGGAATATTTTATTTTATCACCTCTCTAGGATGGAATTCAAAGATTACTCACTTCAATAATCTATGTCTGATTCATTTCCAAAAAGAGAACCACTATTCTTTGAATGATTTCCCATAGTTTGCTGACATAGTAAACCATTTGGTGACATGTGACATTCCAAAATTCAAAGGTAACCAAGAAAAGAGGAAATTTTTTTCTGATGTCAAACACTATATGTCAGATGATTCTTACTTCTTCAACATCATTCCTGATCAAATCATTAGATGATGTATTCCCAAGTCTGATCAAGAGTCCATTCTAATATTTTTTTCATGGATAGGCATGTACATGACACTTTTTATCAATGGAATCCACAACAAAGGTCCTACAATGTGGTTTCTACTAGCTTAACCTCACTGAATATTCCTTCCAATCATACAATAGTTTCCATCAATGTCAATAATTATGATACATTATCAAAAGAAATAAAATTCCCCTCACTACAATTATCGTCATTGAAATATTTTATTGTTGGGGAATTGATTTCCCAGGACCCTTCCCAAAATCTGAGGGATACCTCTACATCCTCTTAGTTTTTGATATTGTCTTGTAATGGGTTGAGGCCATTCCTATCAAGTCCAATGACCATCTTGTTGTTATTTGATTTCTGAAAGAGCACATATTTTCTAGATTTTGATTTCATAGGGCTATAATCATTGATTATGGAACCCATCTCTGAATCTTCCCATTCTCTTCACTCGTGTCTAATTATGGGAGGTATCATAAATTTTCCACTATATACCTTCCTCAAAATAATTTTCAAGTTGATTTAGCGAATAAGGAGATTTTGAAAATTCCGGAAAAACTATCAACCCCTCTAAGAATGATTGGTCTAAAAAACACATTGATGATTTTTGGGAATATCATTTAACATTCAAAACAATCCTAGGAACGTCACCATATTGGTTGGTTTGTCGAAAATCATGCTATTTACCAGTTGAAATTAAGCATAAGTCATTAAAAAATGTATTTTGGCATTTCCTTGGCTGAAGAAAAAAGGAAAATATATTATAAAGAACATGAGGAACATAGGATTGAGGCTTATGAAAATTCTAGGATAAATTAATCTATATGTCAACCCTACCAATCTAAGAATATTGAAGTCAATCACATTGAACAGAAAAAATTCATTCTATTTTAATTTTCAAAACAACATTTACCCCCAGGAATGTTATGTTTAGGAAGGTTAGATCCTTTCATAGTGGATCATGTGTACCCCCATGGGGTAGTAGAGATTCAAGATTCCACATGTTGTAACATTTTCAAAACCATGTTTCATTGGTTAAAACCATTCAATAAACATGAAATAGAGGTTGATTTAATAGTGGAAACCAGTGAACCCGGAAAAAATTGACAGATTTAGGATCATTGTTGTGATATTGACGTTAAATAAAATCTCTATATAGGCGGCAACCCGTGGTTCTCATGTTTCCAATATTTTTGAATCATCGTTATTTTTTAAACAAGATTAATGAATAATTTTGATATTAAAAAATATTATCTAGTTTAAAAGTTATTCTTTTGTGAGTATGAAGGGGTAAAAAAGGGGATCTCCATATACATATATGTCATGTGGTGTGATCCTTGAGTAATATTTAATCCCTGAAATTGAAAAAGAATACTATGTATCATCAGTTCATATTATTTTTATGTTTTTTAGATTAAAAATAATAATAATAAATTAAAAGGAAATTTCATAGTTCATGGGGAAAACCTCGTCACATCCTATGAAGCCGCGAGGACTGAAATCTGGGATCAAAGGGAGACATGGTCACACGCTTACCCCTGACATGCGATATATAGTGCTTCTGTATTATATAAATTTTGTATATATACATATATTTAACATTTTTATATGAATAAATATATTTATCTATATATATTGTTTGGTTTTGTTTTTTGGCTTTCCTTATTCCATTAGGGAACTCCACAAGTGACATAAATATCAAAGGACTAAATTAGAGCAGCAAGAACATAAACTTAAACCAACATTTGACATAATTCCATGATCCTCATATCTGAAATTCCATTTATAACTCCTATCATCTACCTATAACCGCTTTTAATTTATATATTCTTTAAACAGTGGGGAAAATGTCATTCTTTGTTGGGGGGGGGGGTGAAAATAATGATAAAATAATAATTAATATTGTGTGCAAAAAATGCATGGATGTAAAAATATATTTAACCTTAAAGATGATAATACAAATTGCACAATTTGAAACTGAATTACAAATAATTTATCATTCTATGATTCTAATTATAATCCATGAATAATTTCATGAATGTAGATTTTGGAATGTGTGGGTGACAAATGTGAAATTTCATCCATTATATTCTCATTCAAATAAAAAAATAGATCACAATGCACGTCCATTGGATAGTGGGGTATTTTTTTGAGTTCATGGGGTCCCCCAAATAAATATCATAGGTTTGGTGATCATTTCAGTTTTAATATGATTATTCAATACAAAAAAAAAACAATAAATTTGTGTGTAGAGAGATGAAATGATCTAATTCATTGCTTTCGGCCCTTGGGGATCATGAATACAAAGATTTCTGGCCCATAGATAGTATTTTTTTCACTATTTGTAGTAATTTGACTTTTCGTTTGACTATGTTATCTTGAGATTATTCTCAAGTATGTGGGATTAACATGGATCCCTATGGCCTTTGAGCATGGCAGTCATCGACAATGTCTCTCTACATGGGTTGACTATTTTGAGTGCAATTTCACATACCATGACAATATTGAAAAAAAATTGAATTGTCACCTTAATATTAATATGTGATTACACATATTGCTTCTGTCATTTCGCCCCTTGAATAAAGATGAACCCCTCATGTCTATTGTGATACACAACACATCCTTATACAAAATTGATATTGGATGTAATATGGGAATGAATATGAACAATGGAATGGGCTTAAAACTGGGATCTACTTATGAAACTATATTGTATTAAAAAAATTGAAGGGTTTCATAGTTGATTTTATTAGGGTTTTTGGATATCATTGTTCATTAATATGTTATTGGAAAAGGTGATTCTAATTTCACATTTTTTGAGATATATTATTCTTGGGACTAAAAAACTCAAGTCGGAGGGTATTAATATCCACTTATTGAGGATAATATTCATTGTAAATATATATAATATTCATGTGACTTATTATTCAAAAATACTATTTTAAGTCCTTTTCCACATTTAACATTATTTCATATTAGAATTGTAATTCCTTCTAAAAATACACTATTAAATGGTAAAATTTATAACATCATTAAATGTATCTAATTATATTGATTTCATATTAAAATTTAATTTTATGGTTTCTCATAACATTGGTTACAATTCATACCTTTGTAGTACTTGAAGATTCATATTGGAAGACCATCAATGTTGGCCTGGAAAAAACAACATTTTGGGTGAAGTGAATTGAAAAAAAAACAAATAAAACTAATGTTGCGGGAAATATACAAGCCAGATAATTCTAAATATTAATTTTAAGATAAATAACATATTGGAAAAAATTTCATTCAATAGTTTCCAAATCTATTTCTTTTTTTTGAATGATGTTTTAGGTGGCCCAAGTTAGAGAAAAAATTATGGGTCCGATTCTGCAGCCTCAAAAATCATTCCACCAATTGAATCAAATCTCACTACCAAAACATCATTCAGAATGAAATTTTTCCGAGATCTAGAAGGAATCCGGAGCTTCATGTTTTTCAACTATGGCCCAATAATGTTTTCCCATATAGAGGTTCATTTATGTGCCTCAGTTTAGTGGATGAAATATGAATGTCACATCATGTCAAGGATAATGAATTCCACTCTCCCTTACATTCAACCACCCTTGGCCTACCATAATCAAGTGGGATCCATTTTACTGTTGATTTAATGACCCAACCCTCTTGAATTTACTATTTAAGGTAGTGGTGGTGGATGATATTATCATCTTTGATGCTTTATTTTATTTTAGTGTTATGCTGCCACTTTTCCTTTGTAATGTTCTTCTTCATTTCTATATTCTTCGAATAACCATTGTTTGCAAAAAAGTTCTTCATATACTCTTATTCTATAATTTTTATTATTTCATTGATACAATTTCATTATGGTTTGAATTTAATCATACCAAACCTTGTGAAATTATTCACACAACGATGGAGTGATTGTTGTTTTATTATTTCTTTTATTTCTTCAATTCCTCACTAATGAGTCTACTTACCACTTCCATTGAAACCATAAAATCAATGGAGGGATAAACCGATTATGGTTTGATCCAAGAGAGTATAAAGGGGCTGGATTAGAATTTATTTATCACCCCATTAAGTTGTAATCACTTTTTTAATTGAGATTTTTATTTGAGGAATTTATTACTTCATCATCCTTGTTGAATTTTAAGGCATCATATTTCACGTTATAAAACGAAACAGAAACTTGGAGTGATCATAAATTTAATTCTCAAATTATATAGGTTATTTTTATTATGGTGTGTTTGTATAAAACTAGTAAGTGATGAATTTTTTTGATGTTCTGGAAAATACCCATCCCGGATATAAGAAATTTAAATAATTAAAAAATAAATTTCATCCAATCCACCCCTTGTAATAATCTAGGATCAACCCTTCTCATAATCTTAATTCACTTTATTCACATATTTTTCTCTTGAAATAATCTAAAATCAACCAAATGTTGTGCACATAATATCCAAAATCATTCCATAGAATGTGCATGTCTATATGATTCTCCATCGGTATCTGAGGAGTCGACAAGCCAAGATACACAACAAATAACCATTTAATCCTAAAATATTGTGTAAATTTGTGTGAGAAAATTAAATATCTAGAGTCATGTTATTACTATGATGTCTCATCCCTTTAATGTAATTATTCCTTTGTTATAACATGTGTTCCTCTTCACTATTATCAATGTTACATAATGCATTGTTAAATATGTGATTAATTATTACTATTGTTATCATTTTATTTTTTCAGTGCTAATAATTACACACATTATTCATTTATATAATACAAACATAAATGATACCATTCAAGGATTACATTTCCAGTGACATACTGGATGAGGATGAAGATGGAATTGGGGTATTTTAATTAATATACGACATTATATTTATATACATGCTAAAAGTGTTAGTGTATATTGTCAGATTGTATGATATTTCCACACTTGATGGTGTCCTTATATGGTTTATCTCACACCCTATCCATGGAGCTATTGGTACATAGGTATATATTGTTATTTCAGATGGGGAGAACGGGATGTGCCCTGCTTTTGAAACCAGACCTTTCCTGTGTGAGTTATGATGCATTCTAGTAGTAGATGATTGGGTAGTTCATGGGATTATGTATTTTTTGTATTTTGTATTATTATTTATAGTGTGTATTTCCTTCCTCCATTTATACATAACATCCTATTTTGTTTTGATATGACAATAATTATCATAATCTTTTGTATATGAATCATTTTTGATCTTTTGAGTATTATTTTTTGTTTTATGATTATCCTTTTTATACATATAATATTGTTTATTTATTATACTAATTCCTTTATTTACCTAGTATTATATACCCAATATGATACACTCGTGAAATGATGGAATAGTGTCCCTATGGACACCCCCTAGTCCCTAAATACTACTTGAATGCATTTAGCATACGGGGAGGTGTGCATGAGGCCATGTAGCCAACTAGATTTTGGGAACCATTGACTGGTACCTAGGGTGGGACATCACAAAGTGGTATCTGTGTGCTTCCTTAATTACATTATTAATTTTATATTATACCTATGTAAATATTTATTCTCTAGAACCTAATTATACATTTTTTTCATAGCATACCCACAATCCTTGTAAATACCATGTTTTCTGGGAATGAGAAATTATTGTTCTGTACTTTTCCTTTTAAATATTATATTATTTCGCTAATGGTTTCCACTCATGTTATGTGATGGTTATTTTTATTAGTATTGAGGTTAAACTTTTATCCATAAAAACATGAGATTATGGAAATAAATAATTGTCACTTGCATCATTATAGGTACTAATAATTTACATTCCATGTATATTTCATTCCCTATGGATGGATTTCACTACTTGAATTTATTATTTTTTCAGTGATTGATGAGTGATCTATACCTATCATATATTCTTGTTGTTATAACATCTTATAGGGTGTGATTTTTTTATTAGCGAGTTAATATTAACCTTAATAGTATTTTCTTTTACAGGATGGTGGTAGAATTTTAAATAGTTGCTATTTAACCAAGATAAATGTGTAAAATTGTTTATATAAATTGATCATAGTTATGATTGAGTGATTTCCATTCTCAATTAATGAGTATTATGGAGCCTCATGTATATATAATGTCAATTTACAGAGTCGAGCCATCATATATTACTTTTTTGATTATGTGTTCTAAAATATTTTTTGTTAAATTGAAATTGCATGGATGTAAATTTTAGTGAATGGGTGTATAGACCCTTAGTCACTAAAATAGAAATACTTTTTAAATTAAACATTGATATATGTATAGAATAAACTATAGATCGTAAATTTTAATCCGGACTATTAAAATAAAATGGATTTTAGTAAAGGAACAGGTGTGGTATGACTAACACTTTCAATTACAAGAATGCCTATAAATCAAAATTAAACACTTATAAATACACTAGCCTTTTATGAATGTATTTGGGGAAATTATCTTGGGTATTGTGCCCTTTTTTAATTTTTATGGTTATGCTAGTATTTTATTGTAGTCTTAATCTAGATCTGAGTTGTGTGATTTGAATTTTAATTGTTATTCCATAATTATTTCCTAATTTCTTGTGTTATGAGAATGGTGAATAACATGCTCTTGATGTTGTGGTCATTGATCCACCTGTCGTTCCACTTGTAGTAACTCTCGAGGAAACACCTTCCATAACTGATTTGGGAACTAAAAATAAGTTTTTTGATGGTTTTCTTGGTATGATGCTATTTTTGATGTCTAACCCATGTCTTTTCATCTATAACAGATGACCTTTCATGGGAGTTACAACATTATCATCCTCCCGTATTTTGGGGGTATGGTTGTCCACATGCTTTTTATTCTTGGTTTATGGCCACTCTATCTATATTTAGATTATAGTGATTCCTCCACAAGTTAGGTCCAATCATTCATGAAATGTTCTTCATGATTTTTTCATTTTCTAGAGGGATGTGATTACCCATGTTGGTACCCATCATGACATTCTCTGCTCTGATTTTCAAACATGATCTTATAAACCTTTCTTTCCTTAGTGTCTAAAAATGGACTAATCCATATTAGTCATGCACATCGATAAATATTTTATGTCATTTGTGGATTTTTTAGTGTGTCTTACTATGTCATGATACTATTCAGTTTTTTTTGAATGTGATGAGCTATCACATTATTGAGGCATTGAGGACGGGAATATATGTTCCATATGTACTCTTGTGAATATCTACCACCTACAAAATTTCACTGATATTTTCAATCATTCTATTATAAATTTGTCATACTATGGAAAGGAGATAGTCTTGTTCATAATGGTTTAATGTTAAGGGCGATCATTAGTTGTTCCGGTAGAAGGAGCCTTTAACTAAAGGTTTCCCATCTAAGAATCAGTATCTAGAGTACCAATAATGTAAAATCGGTGCTATGAAATTAGTATGGATCGAATGTGAATCTGCAGCCTCATTGTGATAGGGACCATATGTTGTTTTTTTCTGGTTCTTATATAAGGAATATTCAAATATAATGATTGACCTATCCATATTCATTGAGTGGATGGGGATCCACAATAGTTCTAACATGAGGTCATGATCATCTAGAACACGTTAGTCAGGGAGTTGGAGTTGCACTAGTAGGAGTGACTAATTATGAGGTCATGAAAATTGTAATTAAACTTATAATAATTAGCACATGAAGTGAATACCTGCTCAAGGTAGTCCAGTTGTATCCTAGGGCCTTCTATATGGATAGTATTATGCATTGTTGATGATGCCTAAGGATAATAGTATGTTACCATCTATTTTATGTGGTACTATTCTAGTATTTATCACTATTATATAAGATTTATTTGTAATAAGTACTTTTAATTCCTTTATCTCTATATCAACTATGGAATGTCTCAGGTTGGAAATTCATTTTTAATGTGGTTTTATGACAGTAGGAACATCTTAGTGTGTTTGATCAGAGAGAACACACCAATGGAAGGACTTCTGACTTGAGTTATAACTTTCCCATCTTATGGGACCTCTTCTTTATCAATATTATTGGCATCAATGTCATTTTTAGTATGTACTAGTTTTTTTTTCGAACCCTGAATTTTGGGATGGGTCAAAATTGTGTCTTTTACATCACTGTAGGTATGATGTAGTCTATAGATGTTTGAAAGGGATGTCTAGGAAATTAGAGATGGATATGAAAATCGTTGGTCAGGGGGTGACAACAAATACTTCTACTCTCATAATGGTGGACCAATGAGTACACCTGTTGGATTATTATACCATATTAGATCATTTGAGAGATGTATTACTGAAAAAATTTCTAACATACCACATGAGAGAGAGGTATATTTTGTGGTAGATTTTTTTCCAGGAGCCTCCCCAGTTTTAATTAACCTATATAAGATGTCACCTACTAACCTCAAAGATTTAAAGATATAGATGTAGGAAATGGATTATATTATTTTTTGATAGACCAATTCTTCCACTTTGTATTCACACATTCGTTTCTCCAAGAAAGAATATGGGAACCTTTGATTGTTCATGGATTTAAGATAGATGAACATATTATATTAAAAATTTAGTACCCATTTCCTCTAATAAATGATATTATTTAATAGATTAGTGGATACAGGTTAATTATGACATCATAACAATGAATCCACTAAAAAATTTCCACAATATAGTGGGATAAATGGAATCAATTACACCATCTCATACACCCGAATCTACAAAATAGTAGTGTGTCGATTGGGAGTATATACCATCCTATCAGAGTTTAACGCAGTGAGTATAGAAATATAAAATATATGGATAAAAATATAAGAAGATAAAAATGAATATTAAATTTGGAAGTGGAAGATTGTTATAAACATAAATCAAATAATAATAAACTCAAATGTTGAAAATGGAAACATATACAAAAGATAATAATAATGTATTTCATATCTCTACCAAACTAGAAAACTCATATACATGGTATTAATAAATAAATGTTATATAAAATAATAATAAAGTCTCCAAAAATTTTCCATCATCTAGAGCACATTCCTTGATATATACTACCATGATCTATTTTTATGAAAACATGTAATATCACGTGTCCCAAGCTGGATAGTTCCCCTTATCAAAACCTGCAATCATATAGTATTCATGGCAACCATTGGAATCCTAGATAGGGTGTGTGATAAATCATAGTAGGCCAACACCAATAACATCAATACCATTCAGTATGTGAATATAACATGACATAGTTTGTGGTTATATAAATGTAAAAAATTATAGAATTTTAAATACCATTATACCAACTTCAGCCTAAACTATTATTTATTTGATTATACAATCATTTTAATGGTTCATTTATGATTATCTTATAGAGATGTGTCACTTGAATTATAATCTCCACTAAAAATTTACCAAGGAAATAATTTTATGAAATGATCAAATGTATAAAAAGGTATATTGTAATAATGATAACAATGAATTATATCCATGGAAATGTATATGGAATTATTGACCATAGTTTTTTAGCCATCTTAGTAATTACATGAAGCCTAACTACAATGGGTCTGAGTGTATCCCATGGTGAATCAGTAATGAAATTCCACTATATAATGTTCTAATTGAGTCTGCAGATCTCTTCCATGGTAAATCATGGTAAGCATGATTTGGACCAATGGGGTGTATCAATATTTCCCATAGTTTGAAGACATCAACCTCGATTAAAGTAGTGTATATAAAGAATCAAAATATATAAAATATACTAATGTGATCCAACTAAATCATTCATAGAATATACTAGTAGTCAAAGAAGTTATTACATGGTGTTTGTGTCCCTTAAAAAATGGCTCCTTACATTGAAATGGAGTCATAGTTGTTATTAGAGAAATCATTCAGGAATCCAAGGTTGGATCATTTATAAAAACTCTGATAATGATGAAATTTTACATATAAAATGTGATCCTTATATTTAAAGCATTATTTAGATATTTCCTAGAAATAATCAGGAATTTTATTATGTCAATTGGATAATTCCATACTTTACATTTTGTTACAATGATACAAGTCCAAAAAAATATTTCTTCAATTAAGTATTTATATATAAGTTTCATTCATTTTCTATTTATAATAATGAAATGGAAGGCTAGGGAAATTCAAACAATTATCATTTAAATTTATAATCATTTAGTAGGTTATTTTAATATCCCTTTCTTAGTCAAAAAAAATTAAATGAAGTAAAAGAAAACAGGTCCATTAATAAAATTCAATTCAATGTTGTATATATAGTAAAATTACCTTTTTATAATTGAAAAATTAATTCATAAAGCATTCTTTAGGTAGTTCAAGTAAAAGGACACTTGAATGGTAGTACCAATAGTGCTAAAAAAATCCATAGGTCTAATAAACAAGGAAAAAACCTAAATAGGGTTGGTCTTAAATGAGTTTATAGCCTCCAATCATTTATAATACATATATAATGAGAACTAGAATATAAGAATGGATGTTACAAAAATACCATATAAATTATATAAGAAATTCCTAATGAAATCAGTGTTTTTACAACAATGGTAGATTATATTTTGACGATACTTATGGGATAAGTAAGAGAAAACCTACCTTGAGGATATAACACTCTTTTTATCCAATTATATCCTTTACATTGGAATTTATTGAAAAAAATCTGAAAAATTGATCAAGTACATGAAAATAGTGTATAAGAACATGTATCTAAATAACTCTGTCCTAATGACTAAAATACAGAACAAATCAAGAGTAATTGTGATCATACAGTGATGCTTCTGACATGAAAAATGGATTCTAAAATGGTAAAGATATGGAGGAATGTAAATTGAACATTGTATGTGGAATCCTTGGGTTCTCCTGTGTGATAGGATGGAGGTATTACATATTTCATAAAATTTGGTGGCCCTGCCTCTTTTTTAAACCATGATGGAAATTTACAAGACATCTAAATGATTTATACCCAAAATAATACTCTGGGACTCCCCATTGTAAAATAACATTAGATTATGAGAAAGGTTCTTTCGAGACCCATAATCTTAATGTGATTGATACATTCCATGTATCTGAGTTACATGTATGTATTTCTCCTATTTCTACCCTACCGCCCTCATACCACTTTTTTCATAAACTAACAAAACGACCCGTGGCTTGGAATTATGGTCTATGTATAAAAGTAAACCTTAAAAGTTGTCAAATGTTAAATTAAAAGGCTCCATAACTAAATGAAAAACATGGTTATTATATTCTTCCCCACACAAAAGAACTCATCCATGAGTTTAACAATCAAGGTCATTGAAATAATATCTAAGAGAAACTCTAGCCACTGATAACATACATCGGCCTCTCACTCACATGTCTTGTCATGTACGTGTCTATGATACCATTGAACCCTTACTAAGGGGACAGACATTCCTATTAGATTTCTTGTGTTATGTTTACTGATCTAAATAAAATAATTATAAAAATTCCCATCATCATGTATCATAACCTCATCAGGATAAAATATATGGTACAATATGGCTTGATAAGAGAGAAGCGATGAAACATGGATGACATCGTGCATGGAACAATACCTCTGAGTATGTAAAAAACTGATATGATACTATCTTGACTCTCTACCAAATTTTAATGGTCCCAAAAAATGGATGATATTATACCATTCCCTATATCAGTCTATTACAAGACCTAGATGGTACCCCCTAGAAAACAAAATTTGCGACCTCAATCTCTAGAGGTTATCAGTGGTGACTAGGGATGGATTTTTATGTAGACTAAGTTGTAGATATACACATCATGAACATATAAACCAGATCTGATGAATCTTATATGAGATGAATACCTAGTAGCACTGCTTATCAACCCTCTAACCCACATAGGGTTGATCAAAAATACATACCATACAATACCTCATATGGCTCAATCTGAATTTAAATCTAAAATATATTATTATAGGTGAACTATATTAGATGTATATTCTTCTCCCGTGAATATCCTATGTCAAGGATTATTTCTAAAAATATGTCATCTAACACATGTTTTATACATTCCAACATGCCATTGGTCTGAGGGTGAAAAGATTTGCTCTGAAGCACCTATGTACCAATAGATTTCCCAAACACCTTCTAGTGTTGTGACATGAAATGAGTGTCCCTATCCAAATATAGTGAATGAGGTACCCCATATAGTCAATTGACCTCATAGAAAAAACACTTCATATCTCATCCTCTATGGCATTCAACTATATATTAATAAATTGGGGAGAATTCTTCAGGATTTCAAAGACTCCCCAAACCACATTGCACACTCAAGGAGACAGCGGTATGATGGCTAAAAATGCCATTGAAAAATTTACAAATTTCTTTTCTGGTAATGGATGAAATTATAAAAATCCATCAATCCGCTGGTGATCATAATTAAAATTCTTTAAGGTGCAACACCTAATGATAAATCCTACTATATAAGGATTTATCTCATGACAGTCATGCTAACACCACATATCATAATTCATATTGTAAACCCCAAGATGATCATTGAAATGATAAGCGTGTGACAATTTCCTTAGTAATTTATTTATATCTGTAGAAACCCTAATACACCCATGAATATGGACTATATAATCTATATATATATATACTAGTATAGAGGCATGTCCTTTGTTGTAATAGTCTTCCATAGAACTAACCCCTTAGGATATGAAAACATACATCTCTTTAACCTATCATTGAGAGAATAGGATACTTCCAAGATAGAGAGATAAGGATACTTGTGAAACTCTAGAAACATCTGATTCAACACATAATATAGTTCCATCAATTTCATTTCACCACTAGCATCAAATATAACATATTCTAGATATTTAAGTATCATCTAATCCGCAACTTCATTTCCCTTTCTGGAAATATAGGAATGCTAAAAATGGTGTTCTTGAGATATTTGTCCCATATTCATTATATAATATTCATTTCATGCTGCATAAAAGAATATCTAAGGATCTTCTATTCTATATAAACTAAAACGGGGTCAATGATAAGATATTTTCTCAAGTAACATATGTCATTGGAAACAACTTCTAGATCTCAGTAAAGTGTCAAGTAGTTTCTCTCATGATGCTTCAACTACCAATATCTACATGAATTGAATCTGTCCTCCTACATCAGCACTTCACTAGGGATGATTCGATATGTATTGTAGAACATAGTATAGACTACACAAATATCTATTATAATCAAAATAGGTTTCGAAACAACCCTTCATTTCAGGTCATGAAAGGCTTTATCACAATATTCTGACCAAAGAAACATAAAAACGTCGTTTGTATGAAAACTAAAAGGTAATAATTGATTGTAAGTAATTTATTAAAATCCTATAACAATTTTCCATCCCCAAGAAACTGTGTATGTCAATCATGTTCTAGGGATACACCCATAAATCCAAAACACTCACCTTCTATAAGTAAATCGATTCTCTCGATTCTAAGATAATATGACATAATATCATAAATTATCAATCAAAAAAATTTAGTTAAAAATATTTGAATAAATATGATTCTCTCTAAATATATTTAAAATGAATTTATTATGTCAAGAATTGTTCTTTAATGTGTGATAATACACCAAGAATTCATCCAAAAATACCATGAAAAAAAATCCAGATATGGTTGGAAAAACCTATTCATCACATTTATGAATATTATGAGTGAATTTATATAAAATAATGGCATAATATGATAATAATACAGACCCATAAATTCAATAGAAATTTTTATGAGTTATGTTAGGAGGCATAATGTGAAAATGCTGATATCCCAGTCTTAGTTCTATCATCAAGAATACCCTAGCTACAAAGATAACGTCAAAGAGATTTATAATTTATTGGATTAGATATGATTTCTTAACTATAATCCGGTTCATCCATTGTTATAAAACAAATAAATAAGGGTCACATCCACATTTTTGTTGAAAATAATAGGTGATTCACATTTGGAAGTACTGGGTTGTATAAAATCCATTCCTTCTAGATCCTCCATCTATCTCTTCACCTCCTAAGGATTTGTATGTTTCATCCTATATAGAGTAATGGACACAAGGGTTGCTATTAGAGAAATCATGATTGTCAAATGTACCACTATATTAAGAGGTAATCAAAAAAAGGAATTGGGAATATTTCCCCTAAATGATCTACATTAGAAGGATTGTCATCTAGGTTTACTCCATGATCCTCTATAATTAATATAAAATAATTGGAAGTCACCCCACCTATACCATGATACTCTATTCAAGGTCTACCAACCTAAAAATATGACTCACACCCGTGCAGATAATCGATTCCCTTTGGTGATGTAATGTACTCCATACAGTGATAACATTTCACAATTAGGTTGTATGTAACCGATAAGTCCCCTCAGAAAATGGAATTGAATCCCTTCAACCTATTGAAGAATAAGTATTATAAGAATATATAACTACCTAAATCAAAGGTATTTCCTTGAATTACCGTGAACCCATTATTCACACTCCTAATATTGCATATAGTGTCATAAAACTATAGTAATTCTGAATTTACAATCCAATAATTTCAATAATAATTAAAGAGAGAAAGGATTTTCGAGAACTAGTATATTGTAACGAAGATAACAAAATAAATCCAAATAAAAATGTACCTGGTAATGTATGTGGTTCAACCCTCTAATCCATGGGAATTGGTTGTAATGCATGGAACTTGCGTGATCCATGAATGTATTCTATAGTTTGACTACCCTTAGTATGTCTTCTCTACTAGTGACGAATATTCAAAGTCTAACTACTACGAACAAAACCTCCTCCAAAATATTTGTTATCGGTTCTATTCAAATCCTCACTTGACATGTAATAAATTATCCAACCAATGTAGGTGGAGCTAGTGTGGATCCTCTTCCAATCAAAAATGAAGGAAAGATCCATCAAAATATCTATAGATTCCCCTATAACCCCAAACATGGAATCCATATTGTCTCTATAACACGTTTTCGTCATATTCCAATGATGTTCGCACTAATGGAATAAACCAGATCTTATAGTTTGGAAAAAATATATTCCACTACTCGGAAAAATACCCACCAAGCTATGCTTCTTGATACCAGAAGTAGTAATGCCCTCCCTCATCAATAATACTTAATTCTTTTTAATATAATATAATATTATGTTTCACAAGGGGATAATATAATAATTAATTACATCTAAAATGGTAGGTATGAGAATGAAATTCACATTTTATTCGATGGAATACATGATCTCATCACTTATAATAGATCATTATTGGATAGATGCGGTGTAATTTATTTCAGCATATTAAATTGTGTTGAATAAAACATTAATTAAATAGAATTATATAATAAGTGCATGAAATATCTGGCTTTGTTAGCTTTCAATGATGGAGGGGAAATGTAATCATTGAATGTAGTTAGGATGCCTACCAAGACCATTCCCTGATGACCACCAGCCTAAGAATTTTCATCCCACCATCATTTCAGTGCATAATCAATCATATAGGTGGAAATATTTATCCTATTATCTATAGAAATTTCCATATGATCAAGGATTGATATAGAGGCCTCAAGATAAGACAAATTAGCTTGTGAACTGCTATCCCCTAAAAAGATTTGAGGATACTACTGTTAGAACTCACAAGTTAGATCAACCATAGTAGGTACAGGTCATGAAGTACCATACATGGACTCCATCAGATATTACAAACCATCTTAGTGTGAAGCAGTAGTTCCCTGTTCATGTATAGTATTTTTGAATCATGATTTTCTACTGGAAGAATCAGTAGTGTCTTAGTGCCCAACACCTCGGAGTGTGGTTGTAGAAACCCTCTCGGTAGATGACTGGTGGATTTCATTTTTTATTCCATTATAGATATTATGTAAATGCCTAAAAAATATTGGATGCAGATATAAGTACTAGTGTAAGAGTAGTATAAGAAAATAATATTTAAAATGATATTGAGGTATATAGATGACATGGGTAGAAACCATTTAATTATGAGTACACCATCAACTTATATAAGAAAAAACTATTTACATTAATACTGGTACAAAAAATAAAAATTAATTTACCCTTTAAAATGTGTTACCAATACTTTAATTTTAATAAACAATACCTTACTCATTAATCATATGAAAAACATGCATCAAATGAATTGAAATTCACCTATATGGAACATAAATTTATAGCATGTGAATTCTAGGTGTCTATAATTAGGGAAGTAAATATTATTGTTTCCATACTAGGAAAGTGTAAAAATCCAAAAAATATCAAATAATTATATTCTTATGAATCATCCAATAATGAACATAAATCCACTGATATTTCTGAAAAACCAAACAATTTTCCCCAATTCCAAAGAAACAATGTATTTACCCAAAAATAGTTCAGCTACTTATATGCATGGATTACGGTCGTGTTCCAACATGTAACTTATATGTAGTCTATATTTACCAAAAAATAAGAAAAAATAAATGAAAAAATTCTATAATACAACTTATTACTTATCAACCCATGTGGCACCCGAACATGCCCCAAAGCCTATTTTTTACATGGTCTCAAATGTGCCTATCTATATTCCAAATGTTTATAACTGAAATCAAGGGCCTAGGGTGTGTCTGTGGGGATAATGTTATATCATTACTAGTGGGTAGTTTAATAGATGTATAATAAAGTTTAAATAGATGATGATGTATAATAAATAAACAACTAGATGTGAGTAATAATGATAAAAATAGAAGAAATAAATAGTACTCAACTTATAGATTGAAAAATGTATCATATATAAATGATCATGATAATTTCTATAATATCTATAAAAAATGGTAGATATTTATACACACTCAAATGAAAATACATTTTAGAAAAAACAATAATAATGAATCAAAATACATTCCAACATCTGAAGCACTTTCCAAGTCATTTACTACTAGGACCCATCCTAATATCAGAAATAAATATCTTGCTTCCAATGTGAAATTCATACCGTTACAAACACCTATAATAATATAACAATATAGGTACCCTGGTTGGTCAGATTGGGTGGGAGATAAATCACAATAGGCCACCCCAGTGACATATATACTATCCATTCATTGAATATGTACCCACAATGTATGTAGGTATATAAATGCATGGGAATATAGTATTTTAAATAACTAAATACCTCTTTAATATTCATCTACTATGTGTCTAAACATGTAATAATTAAATTGGTTAATTTATGGTTTAGAATTATATAGATGAATCTTATATTCTAAAATCATAACTGAAAAATAATGATGAAAATAATTTTTTTAATGGATCTATGGTATAAAAAGGAATCTTATAATGATGATAATTATATAAATGTGGTAAAGAAATAAATAATAAATCACTTTCCTAAAAGGATGATCCACCTCAGCAAAGATATAAAGCCTAGCTGTGAGGGTTTTGTAGTGAAATCCAATGGGCTTCACCCAGCGCCTACCATTAAAAATTGTAATAATGGTGTATAAGGATCTAATCTAAGGTAAAGCAGTCTAAGCGTTGTTTGGTATGATGTGTTGTATTAATGGAAGCACATGTATAAAGGCATAATACCTGATCAAAAGAGTGTATCCAAAGAAATCATAATACCTATAAGATATAACAGGGATCTCATAGGGTCATTTTAGTCTTTCACTTGTGGTTAAAGAAACATTCTATGGTTCTTATCTCTATTGGAAATTTGATACCTAAATCATAATGGTGTCCAAATAGTGATCAATTAATTCACTTTTGAATCCAAGGATGATCAAGTCTAACCTCCCCTATAAATATTAAATTGTCCATATTATATAAGAACATTATATATAATTTATTCTTTAGGGAAATTCATGAAATTATATTTTCATATTACAAATTCAATTGGATCATTCAATACATTTTATTAGTGTCAAAATTCTTAAATGACATGAAATATTTTCACCCATTTAATAGTTAGTAATTAAATTCATTCCTCTACGGTTAATAATAATTAAAAGGTGGTCAATAGACTTGTGACCAATTACTAGATATTTTAGAATCATTTAACAGGTTCCTTCGATTTTCGTTAGTTATAATAAGGAAAATCAAGATAATAAACCAATTCCATTTAAATAATTCATGTCCAAGTGATATTTAATGAATAATATAATTATATATAAATCAGGATGTTATTTATAACACTTAACCTAGTTGGGCCCAATTAAATCACATTTGAACGGTGGTGCGAACAGTCCTATAAAAACCATAAGTGGCATAAAAAGGAAAACATACTACTAGTGGTGGTCATTGTTGAGTTCATATTCTCCAATGATGAATGAAACATTCATAAAATTCTATAAAATTCTTTCATGATGATTATATGTATTCCATATGAATTAAAAATTAAAATATCAATGAAATAATCCTTGGTACAATAATAGTTTACTATATTATAGAGGGACTTAAGTGATGCGCTATTGACCACCTAACATAAGGATATGACACTATCCTTTTCAAGTATCATCCATTAGTTTGGATATTATTGGCAAAAATTTTAATAAATAATCAACACCGTGAAAATATAGCGTAAGACACTACATATATATAACTCTATAGTGGAGAATTTAACTGAAGAATGATTCATGATTAACAGAGATATTATTGTTTTTCTTTTAACAAGATAGATGAATCATTCTTTGTAGATCAGATGGTTCAAAATTGGTAGAACTTATCTCAAGGAATCCTTGGGTTCTCCAATGCAAGAAGGTAGGCCAAGTAAGGATATATCCACAAAATATGAGGCCATATATCATTATTAAGAAAATAAAACTATATGTTTATATGTATTCTAAATGATTTACATATCATCTAAATATTTGTGACTCTCCCATGAGAAAATCCTTTTATATGATGTGAAATATTCATCCCACGCCAGTACATGTTTTATATTTGATACATGTTGTGTATCCAAATCAAATAGATTGTATTTGACCTCTAACCAACCAACATACCTTCCAACCCTTCCACTCTAGAATATTTTTTCTGGCCCACATCACATCATTAGTTTCTAAGCCGAAAAGAGAACATTAAATGATCCTAAAGAAGAAATTAAAAGTATCCATGTCAGAAGGAATCACTGGGTTCATACATAATTAATAGGGATAAACCTGAGATCGGGCTATAATTAGGTGTGAGTTAGATCATTAAACATACCTCATAAAACATTTAATAACATCTAATTTTTGTATGATTACCCTATTATTCCATTCGGTGTTACAAACATGCCTACAATTTTCACGACTTTGATGGATAGGATTTTCCACACATATATAGATTTTATTTTCAAGTTTCTTATAGTTAAATTATTGGAATATTTTCATAAGTATAGGAAAATTTCGTGACATATTGAGAACATTTTGCATACAATAAGTGCAAATCAGGTTTATAAAAATATTTCTATGTTCCACATTTGGATTAATAAATTTCACACCTCGCGACATATTATCTCAGATTCTAGAGGTTATATTGACCTAGAGAAAGTGTGTGTTATGGGTTCTTGGGAACCTCCAATGAACATGTTTATTATATGGATTTTATTGGGGATGGATAGATATTATAGGTGTTTAATATAGGACTTATCCCACCATGGTTTACCTCTTGATGATGTTATAATGATGAGTATTTTGTTTTTGTGTTCATATGAGTGAGATAAACTCACTTGGCAGATGAAAAGGAGGCTCATTTCGACACTCATTCAGATTCCTCCAAAGGCAAGTTGAATAAATTCTTTGTTCAATGATGCATCATGAATTGGAATGGGAGTAGTTTTTATATAGGACGGAAAATTAATTGTTTATATATATCGATAGTTGAGGCATCATAATAGAAGCAACCTAATACATGACCTCAAGCTAGATGTTATTGTCCATACATTACATTTTTTGAGGCATTATATATTGCGTGAGTGCATTTTTTTTGTATACTAATAAAAAGATCCAGTAATATAAATTTATTTTTTGTGACATGAATCTCTAACACAGATATGGGTTGAATACCTTCAGTCCGTAGATTTTGAGCCTAACTATACAGATAGAAAGGTAAATGTTGTAGTAGATATAAAGAATTGTAAAAATAAGTCATAGTTCGTACATGAAGCCGGTTATGAATGGAAATTGATGGACATATTTTCTAAGATACATCTTAAAATTCATGAGAGTCAAATTTAATTTTATCTTTCATCTTTGGATATCTCCTCTTCTATACATGATAGGGTAAAGAGTGGTAAGCATTTATATTTGAGGGGTTAGTTATCTAGGAGAGTATTTATATTTAGGAATTACTATGGACAGGTCTATAGATTTATATGATATATTATGTATATTGGGTGTATCTTGGATCAAACTGTTATGAGAAAAGAAATGATGTGATATTTTCACACTTCTCATTGGGAAGTTCAACCAAGAACATCCAAGATGTACCGCGATATGTGATGCTATTAGTTGTGGACTAGGATGAAATGTCAGATATCATTCATTATCACAAGGACATCCACCATTCAATATGTGATGGTGGATGAATATTGGTTTACTATCATTTTACAAGTAGTTCTAGTCCAATAATGAATACAGTATGATATTTTTATGAAATTTTTAGTTCTCTTGTTGAGTTTTCCTTGAGGTAGCGACATATTTTGGGTAGTTGTTGACAGAATGATAAGATAATAACACATTCATAAATTATTGGACAATTTATTTTCTGATGAGTTGGGAATAAAATATTTTTTTGAGGTTATAAATCCACAAAGGTCCCATCATACAAATGTTTCAGATAGGGATGATCATTTCACATCATAGTTTGATAAATGGTTGCATAAATCCATAGGTATGCAGGTACTTCTGGAAATAAATTGACACCCTCAGACTAATTCAAATTAATATTTTATTATAATAGTTTTATAATAAATTCCATAAGAATATGTCCTTCTTTTTTATTGTTCCTCAGTGAAGCATCTACCTCTATTTAATTTCCCATAAAAAAATATATCTAAGGTGCTGATTCGTAAAAAAACCTATGGGGCCAGGAAATGTAGGACTTTCCAATAACTCCTATGATTGCTAAATGATATATATGTAGTTTTACTTGGTATTTAAATCATGAAGAAGACTTTAGAGAATGTTAATTTGATTATTAATAATAATTCTACATCAAATTATAGACCTAAATCCTTTTCCAATCTCTACCAAAAAGATATGTAGTCTGAGGTTGGGGGTTGTTTTTTCTTAGAGTTATAGAAAATACTAGTTCAAGGATAGATATATAGGAAAGGAAATTCCCACTCCCCCATTTTGTAGAAAATTTGGTGATTCCAGAGGGATTTAGGATGGTAGATTATTGTTTGTTACTACCTAATAGCTATCATTTCATGCATGATGACTTCCCTGTTTTATATCTTCACTAATATCATGCTGACAAATCACCTACTTTTGATCTTACCATGGTTGAGTTTGATGCTGATTATTCTTCTAAAATGTCTCTTATAATCATCATTGACTAAAAAATAAAGTCTATCTGAGGAAATTATATCCCATTAGTATGTGTGGTAAAGTAATGTGGATAATTACAACATGAGACTTGGGTGGGAGAGGTTGATTAATGTGCTTTGTGGTAGATGATTTTCTTAGATAGTGTTTAACTAACCTTGTATGGTTAACTTGATGATGTGTTTTTAATGGTGGAAGACACCCAGAACATGGTTTTCTCATTAGGTATGGATCCAATTTATTTATTATTTATGCTCTTGTAATGTTCCCTTTTTATCATTTACTTTAAATTTGTCTCATGAGTCTCTTTTTTAGTTTTTGAATCGAAGGGGAAGGAGGGATGCGGGTTGGTTGCATTCCAAATACATGTTGAGTAATTGGGTTACACAATGTGTATCAATTAAAAAATGTTTACTAGTTTTGGTAGAACCTTCCAAATAAAGTAAATAGATTTAACTAGTTGATGGGCCCCATGTTTTATAAGATTTGTAAATCATTTACATATCATGAATATTTCATGTGCGTCTTCAAATAAAATGAGCTAGAGAATCCTATTTTTGAGAAAGAACATAACCCTTCATCTACTATCATGTATGAGCACCCATGGAACCCCTAATCTAGCTATTCTATGATTCATCCATCGAATATCCAATTAAATATCCATCTGTCACATTAAAAACTCGTCGATAGGTTCATAATTAATATCGATCAATCATTTAATCATCTCCATGATGGAGTTATGTAGATTTAGGATGTTATGAATTATTTCTAGAGTGGATATCCATTTTTACGATTTCATATAATCCAATACAATCTATTGTATGATATTGGATGAGGATAGTGTTATATCCATGAGTTATGTTGTAGATGAATCATCCATCAGGTGTGGCCACAATATAAGTTATCATCATTGTACGAATGTTGATTTCATTAGGTGTTTCCTATTTAATTCATATGGTATGCTTATAATCAACATGAACATATTATGTATCTCATTATATATGTTTCCTTCTTCATTTTATGTAATAAACTTGATGAAAACCACCCCAAGAAATGTGTTTTCAATATTTATGCCACTTAATGCTATGTTAGAACTATATGCACCACAATTCAGTTGTGATTCCATATAACCCACCTAAAGAAGGTGTTATAAATTAATTTATGAATTAACAAATGGAAAATACACAATAGATATCACGTGTCATTGACTTCTGTAAATGGGGATGTTTTCTTGTCCAATATTTCATTGTAACGACTAATAAAAGGAATTGGAATGAACATAGTTATTGTTTATTAATTTAAGTGGTAACTATTTTAATATCCATATCATGCCTTGTCATTATTATGAAAGGTAAAAAAATTTCCATAATAATTTAATTTTAAATTGAAAAAATGGTTGAGTGGCCATTGATCCTTGACAACTATGTAGTGTTATGCAATTATCCAACTGACTTAATAAAAGATATAATTATTATACATCCTAGAAAATATAATTAATTACATATAAGGTTAATATTTTATATGGGATATATGATTTTTAAATTACTATTCAATCATGAGACAATCTTGGATTACTGAGGGAAATCCTTGAGAACCCAGAGTCCACCATTCTGATTCATGGTAACAATTTCTATGGTAGATACCCTCCTTGGAACATGGTCCCTTTCTACTAGAGGATTCCTAACATACTATTTTAGGATCCCTTCACCATATTCTATATATTAATATTACATGGATACACACCATTGATCAAATGATATGTCTTTATCCATGAGGTGTCATAGATACATCCCATTTGGACCAGTCATGATTTGCCTATTTTACAGTTGAATGATCCTCAAACACAGTAAGAACTTTTCACAGTGGAATTTTTTGGACGACACCACTTGGATTACATTCAGATACCATATATCCACTATTTAAATTATTATTGAGTTGGATTGACCCCATTGGTCAAGGATTCCTCAATAATTTCCAAGGAACTGCTTTATTATTATCATAAATAAATGTTTCCTTGTAATACATTGGACCATTTATTACTATTATTATCATGGTAATTTTCCAGTGATGATTATAACTCATATGAATCATCTATATATGTGGAAAATATAGTAACCAATTTAATGATTACATGGTTTGGGACATACTATCAAAGGATGAAGTAGGTATCTTAATATTTTTATTAGTTTACCACTTGACATTAATATATATTAACATAATGTTAGAGTATATACATAGAGTGGATGTAATAGATTATGTTAGTGGAATCTAACTTATATTTATCACACAAACTTTCTGGGTTGCTGATGGAACCCATGTAGATTATATGATTTCTAGTGTAGATAAGCGGAAGTATCCAGCTTTGGCCTCCTAATCATGTTTTCTTTCATAAGGATAGTGTTTGGTAGAAAATCATAGGTTTAGTGCTCCAGATACTAGATATAATTTTTTTATTTTTTATTATATTTTATATGATATATCTCACACTACAATTTATACTTTTTTTCTAGTTTTGTAGATATTTGACATAGATTATCATTAACATCTGTATATGAATCAATTTACATCTTCTTACTATTTTTTAATCCTTATCTGTTTATCCTTATCTTCCACAACCAGTTGATTATTTAGTATACTAAATCAACTATTTACCTATTTTTATATATCTCATATTCTACTCTCTCTTGTAATGAGATCATAATCACCCGCCAAAAACACCCTAGGTCATCATAGATAGTCAGAAGCCCCTATCATATGAGTAGTAACACTTAAAGACATGTGGCCAAATGGCTTCGAGGAACCTTTGTGTGGCACCCATGTGCAAAGATGACAGGAAACACTCTTGGGATGTTGAATCGCATTTGGATTCTTTTTCATTATATTATATATCATGTACTTACAATGAAAATTTATAATTGTATTATATTTTTCATGAGATATGACATAGATTATCATCATTTTTTTTATGATTCACTTTCCAGAATTGGATTATTATATAGGGATTGTATGTTTGTCCTTATAATTCAATTATATTTTTTGGTTATTTTACTGATTCTTCTATTTAACTATTTTTATAAATCTATTGTTCTACCATAGTCCCTAATTTCTAGTTGAGATTATCTAGCACACAAGTATTTTTTCTTGTGTCCATGTGTCCAACGGGTTTTGAGGAACCTTTGTGTTGCACCTCTTCTGAGATTTCATTGCAACCTTCTTTGAATTAAATATTATATAGGTAATTTTCAATGATAATTTTTCATTAAATAGTGAAATTTAGAGCCTAAGGTGATAACGGGATAAATAATTTCTTATAATAAGAAATAGTAAGAGAAATTAAGTTCTTATCACTTATTTTAAACCAATATTAACTGGTTAACCCTTTAAGTTGATTATAAAATTTACTGAGGATACATTTTATGATGCCTAAAAATAAGAGGGTTTTATTTACAAAATATAAACTTGAATATTCTAAAAATAGAATACATTTATTCAAATTTATTCTTTATATATTTAATTAATCAATATAAAAATAATATCACCAAATGTGACAACAACTAAATTTTAGAAAAATAAAATTTTAAGCATAAACTAGATTTATTATTATATAATATCTAAAAAATATTTGATACATCATAAAACATTTTATTAAATATATAATATATATATTTCATTAATATCATTTAGAATAGATATTAAATAATTTTATTTAGAAAAATTACATTACCAGTAAAATTACAGTAATTTAGAAAAATATCGCTTTTATTTTAAATTTAAATTTAAATTTTTATTTATTATTCATTAAAAATTGACTTATTTTTATTGTTATTTAAACCATAAATTTTCCATATATTATATATTCACATTAAGGACCTCTGATCTAATGGATATGTGTAAGAAATTACATTAAATAAAAATACTTTAATAGTATATCAGGGTTAATTTAAACTGAATATTATGTAAAACTCAACCTACTAATGAAATTAAATTTATTTATAAAGAACTATTTCAAAAAATATCTAGCTATTACAACGTGAATAATCCTTAAATATTTTTCCTATATCATTAAAAAAATTTGATAATATGAATTGTTGTTATCTAATACAATATAATTTTATTAACATGAAGGATTTTATTAGGATTTCATTATATGTTAGTGAATGGTATTCCAATAATTAATTAAAACTAAAATTTATCATTCAATAAATAAATTTGTTTGGATAATTAATTAACATTTTAATCATTCATTGTGTATATTTTTTGTTACATGGGGGTTCCTCTATAGATTTTTTTAGAATGAGTCATTGGTTTATATTAATTAATCTAGGTACCAAGACGTTTCCTAGTTGTTTATATCCTATTTATTGATTAATTTAATATTGTTTTTATTCCCTATAAATTATCAGGGGTTCTATATATGTATTGAGATATAAATATATATCTTCCCCATTATTCATTTTTTTGTTTTAATTATGTATGAGATAAGATCCTAACACATAGGATTTAATAATTTTTTACAAGATCTATGGGGAAGAAACTAATTATCACTTTTGATATCTTCTCATGTGGTGACATATAATTATTGTATCCATAATTATTTATAAGTCAATTATAAAAAATTAATCATGGATTATTTTTTCATTAGTGATGAGGTGATGGATGTAATAGCTAGGTTGAATAGTATGGACATAAATAATTAAATTCATTCTGACATAAAGAATATTTTCATCTATACGAATAATTATGTTTTTAGATAATAAATAAATTTTTATTTTCCATAATGGAGAATAAATTTATCCAATTTTTTTCAAATTTTTAAATTAGTGACTTAGAAATACAAAAACTAGAAGAAACATTTTTGTTTTATAGTAATAATAACACTCAAATTTCAATGATATTTATGTGTAATTATACTATTTAAATAAGATAAGTGAAATAATTCCATAAATTAGAAATTTTTTACATAATTAATATTAATCTCTTCCAATGTAATTTTTAGGGGTTGGAACCATTAATTTTTTTACTAATATTTCTCTTAAATGTAGATTACATTCAAAATAATGTGTTATCATTGGTAATAAATAAGTTTTCAAATTTTATTAGATTTTATTCTTAGAATAATGTGTTTATGACCATTTTTATAGTTATTCACTTAATTGTATTATCTAATTTGTACAATTATGACATCAATATGACTCCCTGTTCAAAATTTGGAAATGAGGGAATAAAACATAGAAATAAATCATTTAATAGTTTTTGTTTTAATGTTTTAAAATTATTATTATTGTCATTGATTTTAGGCATTATTTCGATGATGATTTTTTTAAAAAAATATTGTTAAACGTATTGTAAAATGGTTTATTTAATATAAATGTTAAAACAAAATATTTTACATGATGAAATTTTAGCAACATTAATATAGAGAAGCATGGTTACACGTCATATTTGTAATCCTGAAAATTATTGTTTTTAAACTACTCATAAATAATAATAGGTTTTTAATATGTTTATTATTATACTACAAATGGGTTATATGTTATTGGGAATTATTTTCTCAATTACACTATGGTTTAACCAATATGATGATAATATTGGACTAGATCATAACTCCATGTATCGTTTATAACACATTCCATATTCTTGAAGGGAGAAGCAAAACAATTTCTATATGTCGGGTATACATTAACCCATATTCGCTATATGGAATTGGTATTACAACCAGATGGTATTATGATACATTGGTGGGAATTAATATAAAATTTTATATTTCTCCCCATCTTTGATCATGACCCTTGTCTTAATTTAGATATATCATGTATTGATCTACCTTGTATGGGGATGTAGAATAGGGTTAAATTTATCTAACTAATATATGATTACTACTAGTCCATTATATACTTGTTTTTTTTATCAAAATCGTTTAGTTATTTGTATATAAATTTTTTGACACTCTCTTGTGTACACATAGTTATTTACCATGATGTCAAGCCACATTTTTTCCATATTGATTATATATATGATCACACTATACCTTAACACTTCGATGGAAAGACCACTTCATGGTTTATTCATTTTAATACATAGTACAAGGTGAGATATCCATATTTCAATTTTCCTTTAGGTTTATTGGATTGGGACCCTATTAGAGTACGAATTGTTGGTGGAGTATCCTTTTAGAGTACCTTGTGAGAATATGGTAGATGATCATAGACAATATATCTTCTTAATAGAGGTTTCTAAATATTTAGCCTTATTATTTTAAGATCATATTTTTTTCTTATTTGTGTATAGTTGTTTATAGAATATTCCAAATAATTTATAGAATTCATATAAGCCTCAGACATTATTAGTATTTATGGATTTCTTATATAGTTGTTACTTTTTTTATTGATCATTTTTTATTAAGCATATAACATTTTTTTGGGATACAATGTTTTGATTCATATGTTCTATTTCTCTAAGGGTCTTTCCAAATTTACAATATTATGTTATATTATATATTTTATTACTTCTATAGAGTATGAAAACCTCATCCCATTTGATTTTTATTAATTCACACCATTTTTTCTACCCATAAGTGATTGGGAGGAGTGTTTGATGTCTTATAGAAGCCTGGTTGTGTTATATACTATTATTTATACCATGATCATTATAAACGAGACTGTGCCATAAATATTAGTACCTTTCAATTATGAGAATAGTGGGAAAAAATAAAAATATTATTCAATAAGGATATATAGGAGTATCAAACCATTTTAATACCTCATATACAACACAAAAATCGATTGGTGTTATCCATACATCACCAATATAAAGTGTCCCGTCAAGAAATGAATCACTATATACGATATAAAATAATGAAGTATAATTTCTAAAAAATGATACTCGAAGGTCCTAAAATCATATTTAACTCTATCTAGATCCACATACTTAGTATAAAAACATAATACTATTTCCTTTGGATAGATCTCTAACAACAATATCTAAACACGCACCAGGGTTACTGGGTAAGTTGTGAGTAAAAAACTATTATAAAACCACAAAAAATCTATATAACTAGTATTGAAAATATATAAAATTTTCTCTAATGTGGAAATATAATTAACAAATAAATAAAACATACATTTGGGAATATATTTTCAAAAAATTCTCTGATGATCCCCAATCATACATGGTTTGATTTATTATTGAAAGATGATCCTTCCCATTCCATTGATACATATTATAAATTGACTTATTTTATCTTAATCTTGCTTCAATTTCACATCATATCATAGAAAAAATCCTATCACTTATGCGAGGTCACACATTATCATCCCATCACCAAAACCCTCTCACTCAGGGTTTTGTTTCATCAACAAATCACAAAACACAATCATCGGTCTAATGATTTTCACAAAATATCATCCCAATAAATCATCCTACGACAAAAAAACTTCTTTGAAAATTTTATTATTTAAAAACAATATAACAGGTAGTGTAAATAAAAAACCAAAGAACAATCGAAATGATAGAAATCATTAGTCTTATTGGGATACTACATATTGAAAAATCCACAAACATAGATAATTATATACTCCAAAATTCATAATTATTGGTTTCTCACACTAAGCAATCATACTCACCCAATTATTTACATTTAGCGGAATTAATTATGACATACAACATATTAATCCACAAGTTGACCCAAACATCATCTAATCCTAAATAGATCACATTTTTTCCAATAGAACAAATAATATATCCCCACATTAAACCATTCTATAAAGAATGGTTTCAATGTTCCCAAGAAATATGACTTTAATACATCCTATAAGGTGTAAATTACATAACTCTATACTCACCTAGACACATTGAATCATAAGAAATATAAATTTCTGGAATAAATAAGCTCCCACAAACATGTCTCCAATAAAATTATTATAAAAATCCATAATATTGTATGTCATTTAACAATAATTTACTTACTAATCTTTCCCATTATTAGTAGTTTCCCTATATGAAATTTATTTTATTGGTTCCAAAATATTTCTCATGAACATGTTAAACATTATTAAGAAAAAATAATAGTTTTTTAATTTGTTTTTTTATTAAATTTATTTATTTATGGATTTCAAATTGTTTGAAAAAATTCCTCTATATAATAATAAATTATATTATAATGATGTGAATTTTTTTATTTTGGATATTAACTGAATAATTTATGAATATCGATATAATAGTGAGATAATATGTAGAAAATATTTGACCACATACCTTTAATTTTTTATTATATCCAAAAATATTATTTAATTTAATATCTAAAATATCAATCAAGGACCTCTATGTGAACACCTAATCTACATGTAAAATATGTTATGAACAAGAAATATGAGTTTTTATCCCAAAATTAATGTTATTTGATAATTCAATTACTTTTAAAAAATAAAACTAATTGAGACTACTATGATCAAAAGAAATTCATCATTACAAAAATTAAAGAAACTAGAAAATTTAAATTATCATAATAATTTGAAAAATATATAAAATATTAGTAATAAATTGAGTTTTATAATGAAAAATACTTCTTCTATTTATTAATGATCATTATAAATAAATAAAAAAAATTATTGAAATAAAAACACTGAAAATGGACAACATCCTCTGATCTAGGATACCACAACTTCATGGGTGATTAATTCATTATAAATAGATTATGTCCCTAAAAACTTTTTATAACCATCCAATGAAATTTATTATATCCTAGTTACTCTCCCTATTTAATAATTGAAATTGAAACATAGACACATATTTATAAAGAAGAGGCATGGAATATTTTACCTGTATTTATGTTCATTTATTTTTACCACATTTTCTCACTATAAGACCCTGGAATCATGATATTTTATATTCAATAAAATATATATAATTTTTTTTCAAACCAAAATATTAATTATTCACATTACAAGTGTATAAAATACAATGGATTACGAAATTAATAAAATTTATGACGTTTACATTACGTTTTCTAAAATTCACAAACCTATGACAATTTTATGATAATATATAGTGATGTAAATATTTATATTTGAAAAATTGTGTTCTATTTATTTTTTAACATTTACATATCCATATAGAGGTGTTTATCTCATGTTATGTCTCATTTGATATTTTATTCCATTAAATCCACCCAATATTTTTTTTTGAATTTTGAGGATTTATTTGGGCCTCCAATAGTAGGAATCAATCCATGGAAAAGTTAAAAGAAATTTATCCCACATTCCAGGTGACCCTAAAAAACAATTCAATATTAATTAGTATTGTAAATGTTATGATCCAAATATCAATGCTATAAAAGATGTTAAAAATATATCATTAACTCATTATAAAAATAATGATAAAAACATCCCTGGAAAGATTCTATTTGATATAATATAAAAAAATGGATTAAATAATTTTATGTTAATGAAAATTAAATGAAAATATTAGCATTATCATTTACCTGATTCTTAATGTCTTGGACACCTGGACTAATAAAAAAATATCAATTGAATTTTAAATAATTATTTCATAAGATATATAATGTAAAAACCAAGTAGCCTAAAACTAGAATGGATCCTCAAAAACCATCCTAAAAAATAGATATTTGTTTCATATAGTCAACTTCAACCTAATTTATGCACAATGTAAACAAAAAACATACCAGATTTAAATTTTCACCAAATAAAAAAAATAAATTTTTAATACAAATATATCTAAAAAATGCATGGGTCACTATTTGTATGATTAATTCCTAAATAAAAATCCTAATGTGAATACTTGATGCATTAAATATTGAGTAATTTTTACGGTAGTTCTATTTTTTTAGGGATGGTAGTTTCTAAATGTGTAAATTTATAGGGAATAATAAGGTTGATTGGAGATTTTCGATGAGAAATATCATGTTCGAGTTTTTTTATAATAAGGGTTTATTTATTACTTCACATAGTGATAAAAATCTATAAGAAAAAAATATTCAACGATAGTCTACACTATCTTCATATTAGAAGAAATATAATGTTCACTAATCAACAAACAATAATATAGAATTTATAGTTTTGATTATTCAAATTCACCGAGGATTTAACAACAATAGTTATTTTAATATAAATCATTGGTGTGATTTATAATTTTTAATTATAGAACATCTATTCAATTTCCAATTTCTATAAAATGAATACAACATGATGAAAAAAATTAACAGAACAAACACCACACATAACATAAGTTATTTCATGGATTTTAATTTCAAGGGAGGATTAGATTGGGATTAATTTATTGCAAAGTTTCTGAAAAATAATTTGTTTATTTGTTAAAAATGTATCATATAGATAAATTTTAAATTTCAGTCTTTTGTAAATGTGTTTTTTTCAAAATGGGGCATTAAAAATAAAATAAATTCCTCAATCCTTTAACAGATGTACTTGCAATCTATTATGTTTTCCTCAATAAAATCAAATTCTCATGATTTTTTTTGGAAATGATAAAAAAGATATGATAGTGTTCAGATTATTTTAAATAGATTTAAAATATACAAATTTAAGTGATTTGGATATATTTATTGTTATTCATGGAATTAGTTTCAAAATTAAATGGGCCTTTATTAAATTTCGAACGTATTAAACCTACAACAAAGGCATTTTAGTGTACCTTTAAATTATTTTTCATGTGTTTAATCATTCACCTTAATTGATTAAGTTTCAAAAATTAAAATGTTATGAATATTCAACTAATATTCCTTAAATAAATAAAAAATATGAAATAAAGAACAAAAAAATGAGAATTAAAAATAAAAAAACTCCAAAACTACATAAAAATAGATAAAAAATTGAAAAATCCAAAAAATGATATTCCTCAACCATACTGTTTTTTTTAAATTCCTTCATTCTAAAAAATATTATATGGGAATTTAAAATCATGAATAATTTTAAATAAAATATATATATATAAAATTAATACATAACCGAATTTTTATTTTGATGTAGTAGGATTTAGTTAGCCTATTTATGACTATCTCTTAGTAACCATGAAGTAATGCGGAAAATTTGTACTTTATTAAAATGAAACCAATAGTAAAAATTAGACGTAAAATAAAATGGAAATGATGATATATCTTTATTGAAACCCCGATGGAGGATCTGGGATTTTCAACCCCTAAATAGGAGGTGATATTGGTTGATCCTCAATCTGGAGGTGGGTGTAGTATCAATTCCATCATCATCCAACTTTTAGTATATTCATTATCTTTTATATTTTAAAGGTTATAGAATCATCCATGGATAGTTATTTTTTGGATTAATTGAATTTTAATGTGATTCCCATGATATAGTGGTAGAGGGAACAAAATATATTGTCATCATGACCATGAAACAATATCTTCATAGAATCCATTCACCAGTTGATAGAATTTAATCCAATGATTTGTTTTGTCTTTATTTTTATTTTTAGATAAAATTTACTTTTTTAAAAACAATATTTGTAATACCATCCTCATTTAAATTAAAGAAGAACTCAATCAACATCACTATTTTCTATACAAATTTAGTAAGTACATCCTATTAATCTAAAAAATTATTTCTTAAAAACCAACAGGAAAAAATATATACATAAAGATGATTATAAAAATAATAATGAAAATAATTTTTCTTAAAAAATCATAATTTAATTATTCTAATTGTCTTATCTTAGGTTGTATTACTAGTTTTGAAAAATAAAATGTATTTTTTTTTTAAAAAAGTTATCCACTCAGGTTCTTGGAAATGATAATAATTTTTTAAATCATAAAAGATTAACTACCTCTTTATAAATTTTTTGGTATAAGATTTCTGATGTTTAATTGTTTATTGTGGATTTTTCACATGTAATTTAAATTTCTGAAATTTTTTCTCCAAATATATATAAACTATACTAATTTTCTAAAGATACATCAATAGGTAAATCAATGATTATTTCATCGTATGATTATAGAAAGGTAAAATAATGGTTTGAATAATCCTAAAACATCCTACACATTGTTATTTAATGGAAATATTTTATGGTTAAGGTTTTTCCTTCCCTTGATATTTTTTTGAGCAGCAAATTCTCAATTATATTTCATAAGTTCAATTTTTTACAAATTTGTAAACAAATATAATTTTCATTAATTATTTGTTCTAAAAAATATCACTAGTAGACTCATTTAATTTCCTTAGATCATTCAGGCATATGCGTAATCATAATTACAATTCATTTTAATGTTATAGCTCTAAATTTTTGGTTAAAATTATAGTTATGCAACCATAAATTAAGAAATATTTCAAAACATGCATAGAAAATAATCGATATGAATTATGAGATTATTTCTTCCAAAATATTATTCCAGTAAATTCCCATAATAATGGATGTTAAAATGCTCCAATAGATATATCTTGAAAAGTTTTCACGGTAATTTAGAAAAATAATCAATTTTAATAAGTATTTTATAAATGTAAAATAAACTATGGATTTAAAAATGTTTGAAAATTTATAATATAAACTACAATATACTGGATTTAAAATTAGATAAAATATTAATATAAAAGTTATCAATAAAACTAATTAAAGCGTTCAAATAGAGAAGAAGTAGTATAAAATCATTGACCCTAAGTTATTCCACTTTTCCTTGTTTAAAAAATAATTAGAAAATTTAATATGTTAACTATCTTTCAAAGAACACCAATTGAACATTAAAGATAAATATAAACCGTAAATAAGACTTAAATAGTAATATTTTTAAAATTATGATTGTTATTTGATCACATAACTACCCTACATAAACTGAATCTAGTTGAACCCATTATTCTCAAAAGAGATACATCATTAATGGAATTTGGACAACAAGAACATTAACAAAACATACATGCAATGAAAAATATATATTATAATTATAATAAGTTGACTTTAGTAAAGATAAATAATTTATTCAGTCAATAAAATATTATTCAATGAAAAATAAATATATATAAGGAAAATTATTCATCTCAAATGGTACAAATATCATTAGATCTCAACTTATAGAGATACTACAGTTTTTAGCCCTTCATGGATAGGATTATCTCAACTAAAACTCCTATTTAATTTCCATTCATAAATGAAAAATTCTTATTTATCTCTCTATATATCTCAGAATCTCTCCCTTTATCCCTTCATCTGTAAGGGGTGACCGAAATTTACAAATAATTAGGGTGACCAATTTTCCATCCATTTTTTCATGAAATTTAAATAAACATTCATCCTACTCGGAACATGAATCTAGATTGGTTATTTCCTTGAGATTTATTAATAAATATGTTATATATAGATCTAAATTATTTTATATCCTTCTAAAATTTATATATATTTCTATCATTAAATAACAACAGTAAACTCTTTTTTATTGAATAAATGACTGGATTCATATATTTCACAGATCCATTGACTAATTTTTTAGTAAATATTGTCAAAATAATTAATTAAAAAATAATAATACATTATCTTTTTCATTTATTATTATAATAATTTTATTTAGATATTTTCAGCCCATCTTATACATAATTTAATGAATGTTGGTATATTTCATGAGTATAAAAGTGTTCAAATATTCTATATTCATTATAGGATAATATAATATGATTCAAAACATATGTCATTTTAAGGTAATGATTACCATAAATCAAAAAACCCAGAAATAATAATTTCATAATTTATATTATGATAAAAAATGTAATGGATGATATATAATTTTGATAAAGAGAACATATAAATATAGAATTAATCCATTTTTTGAATTAATATTAAATTATACCCAAAAATAAAAAAAATTACTTAGTATAAAAATTTTTTGGGGTAAAATATTTGATATTCAGGGAAATTGTAATTAAAATATTATCTCAGTAAAACATCACACCTCAAGACTAAGGTATTATAATCAACAAAAATTGCGTAAAAGTTAAGGCAAAAAATATTATTCCAAATAAATATACCATAAACCATTAAAATTTTGTATTTGGAATGATGAATGAAAAAAACAGGGAAAATAATAATATTGGTTATGAATTACAATATAGATAAGGTGACATGAACAACACAATATGTAGAACTTGAATGAACCATAAAATATAGGTTATAGGATCATGAGAGATATGGGGAATCGAAAGAACAATATCATGTATGAACAATGGTTGGGGTAGAAGTGAGTAAACGATTAGGTGGGGAAAATTAAAAAAAGCACCCATAAGCCACCCGGTTTCTGATCATTATGTACATTGTACCTGGTGCTCTACTAGGTGATCATTATAGCCACACCATCTAACCAGTAGACATCTATTTATATATGGATTTTCTAAGGACATTAGGTAATTGAGAGATCTACACGTGGCACAGAATAACCATCGACTACAATTTCAGTAGGTCCAATCAGATAATGTTCTTTGATTTATTCCCAAGATATGCTACCCCATGGGCACATATCAAATTATCCTTGAATAAATAATTGAATCAAAAAAATAATACATCAATTAATTTTTAATATTTCTGTGTCAATAAAAATTCCCCTTCTAAGGGAATATATTCCATATGAAAAATCAATAGGGATCCCCAGAAAACCAACTGTTCCATTCAGATTGCACATCTGACTCTCTCTCATAGGTATCCTATAGTAGTGACCCATAATACAACTACACATGGATATAATTCACTATCTTCCATTATAAAACCTTCTCACTCTTGTTCATGGTACGCACTGGGCCACTCAAATGATGCATCTCCCTCCAAATAAATATCATTAATTCAATTTGGTGTAAGGGTTTTGACAACATATTTTTCAAGAAATTTCCTATTAAATGCATCATAAATTCTACAATATAATGGTGGAATATTATGCCAATAAGATACAATTTCAATGCACCTAACAATCATAGAAAAGAAAATAAAACACATTATATTCAGAATAATATTTTTCAAACATTAATTACCCATATCCAGAGAAAAAAATAAATATACACTATAAATTATAGGGAACTCTATGGGATATAAAATCTATTCAATATATGATCAAATCATAATATATAAAATAACTATTTATTGATAGATAATCTATACCCACTCTATGATATACAACTCTTTGATGAAACCAATAAATATTGATTCACCACATTATAAATATAAAAAAGGTTGAGTGATATAGTATATTATATATAGCCACATAGGGCTCCATCAAATTAAAATCAAAATGATTATATTCTACAAAAATTATTCCATGGTAATATCTCATTCCCCCTCCATAAAAATAATGTGAAAATTATGTATGAATATTCTCATTTATTCAAATTATCCCTGATACATCCCGAATGTATGTCAGTGATATTATCTTATTAAATATAGATGAGATCCCATCGACATGTGAAACTTCACATCTCACCCGCTAACTAAGTCCTTCAGAGGAATATGTATAGGATTCACTTAAATTTTTGGGACACTATGATCACCGTTTTATGAATTTCCCCCATGTGATTTTGAATTCCAGTAACGAAATCCAATTACACATTATCAATATTCTATATAGGAACATGAGGTGGTTAAACTAACCCACCTAGTTTATGGTTTGTTAATTTAATCCTATAAAAGATGAGGTAATGTGAAATAATGACAATGTATAAATTCCATATATCTGGCCACCAAAATCAATAACAGATATTATGGTACATTTTATTTATTCAAGGATCCACATTCCAATTTGTTTCATGAGATCTCTATTCAACTTCTCCAAAAATGTAACAACTCTATCTTTTTAAAGGATGTATGTTTCCTGAAAATACGTATTATATTATTTTAAAAAATATATCTAATTTATAATGATGATGTAGGTATATTTTAATCTCACCATTTTATTTCAACCAATATATGTATGTTTTCCAACATTACTATTTAAAATTATTCTATTAACATTATGATTATTGTTTATAAATAGAAATTACAAGTGAAAATTAGAATAGAAAGATTAATAAATAGCCTCATAGAGTAGTGTTTTCCATATGAGGCCCATTTTTTAGAACATGAGTGGGAGGTATCATCTTTGGGATTCTATATTGACCAATCACATTACAAGATTAAATATTTTAATATTGATCGTAATCGACAATGGGAGAAGATTAATTTAGTGGAAATTACTATTTTCTTCTACGTTATATGTTCTAACCATTGATTCTATCACCATCTTAGAACAAACCCCTAGGTCGTACAAGGGTATTATAAGTAGTTATGTATCATGGAATTTTTTACAAAATGTTTAAAACCTTTTTATTTAAAATGTTTTGTCCCATATTTATTGATGGAAGAATAGTTTTTCTTTAAAAAATTGAGAAGGATTTTGACATTTTTTTTTTCAGAGAGAAATTTTACATATTATGAAACATATACTTATCATAATAAAATTGGGTATTATTAATATTTTTCTGTAATTTAATAGTTATATAAAAATACTCCTTTTCAATATAAATAATTCATAATATAGGTTTTCCAATTATCATAAATTTAACTAGGAAATTTTACTATGCATTTTTCACTACTATTATTTTTAAAAAATAAGTATTTTTATAGTTAAAAGAATAATTTATCATCATTAGAAATTTTTTATGATGAAAAAAATTTCATTTTTGAATTCATAATATCTATATTAGGTTTTTGTGAATTTATGATAATATTATAAAATACATTATTTTTCCTGAATAATAGAAATACAGTTTGAATATTTTGGTAAGTTTAATGACTACATAGAAATGTCGTAATGATGTAATGATTAATTTAAAAATATTTTATAATCTTATGTGATAAATTAATTCAGTAGTTTTATTATTGGGACAATACCATGAGAAAATACCATCAGAAACCCCATGGTTTTACAAATTCCACCAATGAGGTGCCAAGAAAATTAATAAAACAATTCCTACAATTTTTCATTAAATAACCAAATATTAATTCATTTACATTATTTACACTATCATTATCCACAAATCAGAAATTTTAGTACCTCTCATGGAGTCCCCAAGCCCCCATGGTACCAATCGTTGGTCTTACGAGTCACTATTAATGTTAAGGGATCTCTCAACCTCTCTTTTTCGTTTATGTTTCCATTTTATGTGGTATGTATTTCAAATTTTCATAACATGTAATTAAGATCATTTTCTTATATACCATTAATATATTATGAATAATTTATAAATTGGTTACCCTTTCTCCCCCTCTTTTTAATGTTATATAAAACCATGATTCATACATGTTATTCTATACGATTTTTGTCTAAAACATTACCTATTTTTATCGAGAAATTATTTTATTTTAATTATGAATACCCACACCTCTATATTATCTAGGATTATTCACATTCATTCTAAAATTAACTATTTAAATCTTGGTATTATCATACATGATTCTTTCCTTACTTTTCCACAGGTTTGAAATGACAAAACGATATTTCTAAGAACATTATAAAACACCATGATTTTGAAATGAAACATGTTTATATTATCCATTGGTTATTTATGAGATAATGTTTTATGATATATGTGGATCATAATAAAAAATAAAAAATATTTTTTCCCCTAGATAGATCACCATTTAATTCGGTAAAAATTAAATCTATAGAGGTGAGAATTTTCACAATTCCTTGGTGAATAACCATTGTAAATTTTATGAATCCGCATTGATAAAACATGGTGATATGATTATGAATGACTCTATAAAATGTTTGATCCCCATTTCCAACATATTATTCATGTTAATTTATTTGTGAAATTCGTCATGTTATCTTTTTCATTCCATATTGATATTATTCCTATTTTTATCAATATTTATCAAGATAATAGGTAATGTATTTCACTTTTTCCTCATACTCAGACATCTTCTCACCCATTCCATTGATCTATTTACTGAGGTTATGAGATGAAATTAATGTACATATTATTAACCTTAATGAATCGTATAATGTGGAATATAATAATGTTATAAATATATATGCATTATGTACCATTTTTTCATGCCATTATACATTAAAATATCATCTTCTTGTAAATGATATGTAATGTTATGTAATAAAAATTCGGGATTCCATAGTTTTTATCAAAGGTAGGTTTAGTTATTTTTTGAAAATTATGATTTAAAAACATAAGTAATAACCCAATTCAAATGATTAATTATAAGAAACCTTCTTGGTATTTGGGTGTAATATTATGTAATTGGTTTTTGAAGAAATTAATAATTATTTGGATAAGAAAAACTAAATGTGGATATAACATAGATATGTCTTGGGGTAAAAACATAAAACATAACTTTGAGCTATACTCAAATGGAAACCGGTAGATGAAAAATGCCTTTGATTCACTCTGAGTTTGACACTCTTAGGGGATATGCTTTGTTAATCACAATATTTTTATTAAAAATTATGAAGTTTTTAAAGAATATTTATTAAATATTAATTAATAACAAATTTAAGCATGTTTTTAATACATAAGATTATTTTAGAGTTATAATATTATTAAATAAAATATGTTTCTCACTATACCTCACCTATTTTAGAAAATGTTAGGAAATAGTGGGAATTATGTAAATGGTGAGTGCAACAGAACATTAATTGAAAGACTCTTATGGATGCTAGAAAGGAAACCATCATGAGAATGATGAATCAACTAACTCATGCTTTGGGAAATAACATGAATCATTATTATATACTAATTTCCCCACAAAGGGAACAACATTCCGTTGTGTCTTTTATGCATCAATGACCACAAATTCTCATGGGATAATCGACCCATTGATTTTAGAATAGTGGATGTGATATATAGAAAATATATTTTTTGTAATTAAATGTTAAAAAAATATAAATTCACTCTGGATGTATTCGATATAGAGGAGAAGTTGGTCAGTGGTGGGAACTGAAAAAAAAACATGAGGCCAATAGGGGATATTAAAGAATTGTTGTGGGAAGAGTTATGGGAATTAATCATTAATATGAATTTCTCTCATTTGATGAAAAATGAAATTTAGAATTAATTCCTTGAACTGATGATGAAGGATAATGACTTGTTTGGATATTATGAGATGAAACACAAAAGTCATTCCAGTTATACCTACATATTATTCATTGATCCTAGTGGGTAGGTTGAAAGATTCATCAATGGACTTAGACCTAATCTATAGAATAATTTATTCAAATGAGACTATGAATACTACAAGTAAATTGTATGTAGTTTTATGATTGTCGAACTAGATTTTGGTGAGATGCAGTGGTGTCACAAATTAAATGTGAAGAAGAGATCTCTATATCCAACCCATTGGAGGATATTTGGTCAATGAATTGGGAGAGAAAAATGAAACAATCCACAAGTAAAAAATTTCGGAATATTCCTTTGGGGAACTAAATACATAGAATAGTTAAGTGTTATATGTTTTTAAGTGATGACTGCATCAATGGAAATCATCGTAGCATGGTGAAGCATTAACATCTCAACCAAAATGACAATTGATTGAGGGTGGATACCCATCTTGAAGTCCAATGCATCAAACGTGGATGTCTTGGGAACTTTTCCAATCACTATTCAAATCTAAGGGAAATGGAGGGGAATCAACATTAACCTTAGCATAGGCCAATGGATCATGTTTTTGATTTTTGTATAAAAAAATGAAGTTGAAGATCCAAATGATGTGGTGAAAGGTAATATTATTATTCTATCAATGATAAAAAGAACAATCTATTATTATATTTCTACACATAAAATTATTTCATTTTATTTTCAATTCATATAGAATTAATATTTGAACATGTATAATTAGAGTTATCATTCAAGACCCCTAATGAGATTCTCCAGTCATCATAAGTGTATACACTCTTTTATTTACATAGGTGAGAAAATTCTTTTAAAAAATCTAGTATTTATTCACACAATATAATTTAAGACTCTAATAGTGATAGACTGGCTCACAATGAATAATTCATTGATGTAATTTATATGTAAATAAATCATAGTAGTCTTGGGTTGACAACCAATAGATATCTTAAATGGAGAGACATCATGAAATGAGATTTGTCTAGAAGCACAAACCATTGATCTATTTATGGAATTGGTCAATGAATATGAAGATGGGAATGAATGAATTGCAATAGAAAATATTCCCATAATTCATGAATACAATGAATAATTCTCGGAAGACAACCCTAGACCTCCCCCTTAAATAAATTTAGAGTTCTCCATTAAATTCATGGCCTATTCCAAGCTGATATTAAAAACTCTATAAAGATTGGATAATGTGGAGATGGAGGAATTAAAGATAAAACTCCAGGGTCATTTGAAGAAATGGTTAATCCGGAAAAGTTTTTTTATTTGGGGAGAACATGTTTTAATTTTGAAAAGAAGCCTTGATCAATGTAGTTATGAATTGATTATAGAGAATATAACAATATCATAGTGAATAATAAGCACCCTCTTCTAGGAAATTATGATTTATTTGACAAGTTTTTTGGTGCTCCAATATTCTCCATGAATGATATTTGATATGTTTATCATTAATTAAGGGTCAAGAATGAAGATATTCCAAATATTACTTTCTGATCAAGTTATGTTGATTATTATTTTTATTTTATGGTCTTCTGCTTGACAAATGCACCTTATATTTTTTTGGATTTGATAAATATAGTCATAAAGATAGTTTATGATAACTATATAATAGTTTTTATGGATGATAATATGATATATTAAAAAAAATCAAGGAGCATGAGGATCATATAAGGGTGATACAAAAACCACTATGGAAGGAAATGTTATTTGGAAGGTTAAACAAGTGTTACTATTGGTTATATTATCTGTATTTTATGGGGTACATTATAACTAGTTGAGGAATGTTAGTTTCCCCTGAACCGAAAAAGGTTGAGAAAGAGTCTCCTAATCCTACAATAGTTATGTAGAATCATAGTTTCCTTGGTTTAGTAGGATATTAAAAGGGTTTTTGAAAAACAATTCATGACATTCTAATATAATAACCAAGTTGTCGTGAAAATTTGTTAATTTCATCTTGAAAAAGGAATGTGACGAATGATTATAGGAGATGATGATGTGATTTATTGCTACACCTTGGTTTACTCTACCAAGTATTGGTGAAGTATTCACTGTTTTTTGTGATGAGTCAATGAATAGGATTGGGTGAATCCTCATGCAAAATGAAATCAAAATTTCTTATGAATCTAGATAGTAGATGGATCCTGGGAATATTTATCCTAATAATGATTTGGAGTTATATGTGGGTATTTATTCTATATAGATATGGTGGCACTATATTTATGGCGAGAAATGGGATATATACATAGACCAACAATATTTGAACTATATTTTCATGTAAAAGGAATTGAACCTGAGATAGAGGAGATGGTTGTAACTTCATAATGATTAATATTTTTAGATTCATTATCATCCTAGAAGAGAATAAAATGTTGAAAATTCATTGGGTATGAATGACCCTATTGGGATGGAATGATAAGGATTTATAATGATCCTTTGATTAAAGTCTATGTAAAATTGTACATGGGAATTGTAAGTGAAGGGACACCATCAACACTATAAAAATTATTTCTCATCATTCATTACTATATAGGATAATGAAATATCAAAGTGATGAAACTTTGTTATAAAAGATGATAGAGGCTTTGAATAATGATATTCTTCCAAAGTTCAATATTAATCCAGAAGGTTTATTGAATATTCGTACACGCCTATTTTCCCATCTATTCTGAAAATAATGGAGGGAAAAATAGATGAAGCCCATATCTCTAATTTCTATATAAATCTTGTATGTAAGAAAATTTATAGAGACCATTACGATCATCCTTGGGGGGATAACGTGAAATGGGAGTTGTTCGATTACAATGAAAGGTGTTTGGTGTGTCATCAAGGGAAGGTAAAATGACAACATATTAAAGGGGTTTCAACAAATAACCATAGAAGAATAGAGTTGGGATAATATCACTATGGATGTTGTCACTGGTCTCCCAAAAACATCCCAAGAAAATAATTATATATGGGTTAAAGTGGACTATCTGACCCAGAAACCCCATTTTATCTCTAGTTGGGAAGACATACCCCTTGGCCAATGTGGAAATATGTACGTGATGGAAGTGCTGATACAACATTGAGTACAACTTTCTATCATTTCTTACAATGATCCAAGTATCACTTCAATATTAAGGAGAAGTCTTCAACATTCTTTGAGTACTGAATTCAATTTCTATATGACCAGTCACCTTCAAACATGTGTCCAATCTAATCAAACTATTAAAACATATGAGTATATACAGAGAACATGATTGATGGAATTTATAGGTATATTAGATCAACATCTTACATTAGTCTTATTATCATGTATCAAAAGAAATAAATTCAATTATTCAAATCGAAAAATTGAAATACCAAATAGAAAGTGTTGTATAACATATACTTGTTGGGATGCCACTGGTGATAGAAAGCTTCTTTGGCCTGATCAAGTCATGGAGATGATAGAAAAGTTTCATGTTATCCAACAACACATTAAGGATTGTTAGAGTCAGTAAAAGAGATGTGCTAAAAACCATGCAAGGGACTTGGAGTTTGATGTTGGTAATAAATCCTTCCTCTGAATTTCACCATGGAAAATAGTCATTTTACATTGGAAGAAAAGGGAATTGTATCCTTTGGTACATTGGACCTTATAAAATCCATGATAGAATAGGGGAATTGGCCTATCAGTTATCACTTCATTGATATCTATCTATTTTTCATGATGTTTTCCATATAACTCTCTTATAGAAGCACATACAAGACACTTTCACATGTACTGAATCCGGATGCGGTAAAATTGGAACATGATATCTTTTAATATGAGAATTCGATGGATATCTTGGACCATATGGACAAGGATCTATGCAATAAGAATACCCACCTAATCAAAGTGATATAAAAGACCCACATGTATGAAGTATCAATATGGGATCTGGAGAAATGTTTTTTTAAGAAGTACCCTATCCTTTTCTAAATTGAGAAAACGTGCTGGAATTTTGGGGAATAAATTTTTTTAAGTGGGGAAGAATGTAACGACCAGAAATTTTTAAATGATATTTGTTTCCTGAAAATTAATCTAAAATTTTTACACAACATTACCATATATCATTTAAAATGGTGATTTAATTTTATTCTAATGTGATCATCATATTTTTACCATTTTATGATCATTGGTCAATATGAACATAAGAAAGTATGATCATTTGTCAATATGACCATTGGAAACTATACTCTGAAAATTATGATTATTGTTTATAAACAGAAATGAAAATCGAAAATTATTACAGAATGAAGATAAGATGGAATCATTCGGTATATTTGTGCCATACCAAGCCCATTTTTCTGATCCTCGATCGGAGGTATTGTATTTGAGCCTCCCTCGTGACCAAGCTCAACAATAGCTTTACCATGTTAATCTTGAATGAAATCACGTATGAGAGAAGCTCAACATTATGGATATTAATACTTGAATGATATTATCCAATACACCAACTGATTCTTCCACCATCTAAAACCTTACCCTTAGGTCGTATGTGGGTATTATAAGGTGTTATACTACCAAACTATCATTACATGTTGTGTAAACTATTTGAATTGATAGAATTTGTGTTCCATATTTTCTATTTTAAGAATAGTTTGATAAATAAAATTTATATAGATTTTCAAATTTTTTTTGGACAAAAATTGTACTTTACATGAATATTATAATAATCATAACATACTACGGTATTAATGATATTAATTATGCTAATCAAATAGTTTTATAAAAACACACTTATTTAATTATAAATTATTATAAAAATTGTTTTTCAACTATAATAAATTTCACTTTGCAATTTCACTATGCATTTTCAGTCCAATATTACTTTTAATAACAATGAATTTTTGTATTTACAGGAAAAATTTCTCAAATTTAATTATTTATAAAGATAAAATAAATTTCATTTTTTAATTTAGAAAATTGATATTATGTTAGGTTACATTTATGAGAATGTTACAAAATAGTTTAGTTTTTTCTGAATACTTAAAAAACATTATCAATGTTATGTTAAGTTTAATGAAATCATTGCTATGTAATAATGATTTAATGATTAGTTTGAAATTATAGTGACTCTTCTATTTGAATGTAACTAAATATGTATCCTCTATGTCCAAAACCATGAGAAAATACATTGGGCAATCCCATGGTTTTTCAAATACCACCAAGAGGTGTCGAAGGAAATTATTTGAAAAACCCCATCACTTTTTATATAAATACTGTAATGACCCAAACAATTGAATAATATTTCTTCTTTTAGTTTTTTTATATTTAATTGTACACATTAAAAATCTATATCCATTAATTATTTATGTGATTATAATTAAATGAGACAGTTGGTTTTAGACATTTATATGATTGTCGATCAATATGATAGTAGGAAAATCAACTTGTAATGTTAAAATTAATGTTTATAACACATGTGATCCTGGTTAATTACTACAGAAAGATGATTCGATGGCCTCATCTAGTAGACTCAGGTCGTATGAAGCCCATCTATTAGAGAATATAAATGAGGTAGAATCTCTGGGAATTGCTTTGTACTAAGCCTAAGATGAGCTTCAAATGTCATGCTTGAATGGAATTTCCTACAAGAGAAGTTCAAGCTATTAGAAATCACCACTTGGCCAATGTTTTCTAAGCCGCCGAATATTATTTCACCATATCACACCATACACTTCTATATTATCCAACTGTTATAAGGGGATATGTAATGAGGCCTTAGACACTTTTTATAATCCTTTAGTATAAATAAAATTGTTATTTTATATTATGGAAAAATTTGTGATTTTCAAATGTCCTAACAAATATAGGATGAATATTATTGATTATTTTTGGAAAAAGTGTATTTTAAAATATTCATGTTAACATTAAATAATTAATAATGTGAAATGATTTTCAAAAAATGTACTATTATAGCTGTGTTCAGTAAAAAATTTACATTCTGATAATAATAACATGTTTTTTAGTGAATAGTAATGCATGAATAGTAACATTCCCTTATGAATAGTAATGAATAGTAATGAATATAAAATCGGCCAATAAATAGAAGCTTCACCCATGAATGTATAAATACATTTTAGTCATCTTAAAAGTGGAAAAAAATCATAATATAAGTTTTGTTATTTTTATAGATCATAAATGTTTTATTTAGTATTTTATAATTAATTTAAAATTTTAATATGAAAATATATTTTCATAATATTAAATCATTAATAGTTACATTATTGTCTTATGGTTATAGAATAATTTTATGTGACCTTGATTACTTTCTCCTGCTGTTATAAAACAAGTTATAGTTTTAGAGTTGTTTTTTTGAATAAATAATGATTTTGTTAAAAAATTTATTTAAAAATATTTATAAATTCATTTTCATAAAATAGAGTTCATTTTTGAATTCATAGTCTCAATATTAGTTTAGGGTATTTTTTTTTCATTTTCCAGAAAAAGTTGAATTTTTTTTAATAGAAAAAATACAATTTTGAGTTTTGGGTGTTTAATGACATCATTGATGATGTAATCAGGATGCAATAAATCTCTCCGACTTGTGAATAGTATGAAATGTTATGAGGTGTCCCATGTGGAAAATTCCATTTAAAAATACTATGGTAATTCCCATTTTATTTCAAATACCACCGATGAGGTGTCCCTAAGAAATTAATTAAATATTCCCTCACTTTTCCAATAAATACCGAGCCTTTCCCCCATTCATTTCATTCCAAATATCCTTTAACAATGCACTGGTCTTTTTATCTCCTATGGAGTCCTCCCCAGGTTACCTCAATCCCCCAAGGTCCCATCCTTTGTGCTTTTAAAGTCTCTCTTAATGGTAATGGAACATTTCACCATCCTCTATTAAGTACTGACTTCCATTATTTTATGTCTTTTAGTTTCCGTTTCTTTTTGTGGGGGTATGTTCATATATATCATTATTAGTTTACATTTCATCTACAATTGTTGAGATACCCTTTCTGCTATCATTAACTAATTTTACTAAATAATAAGTGATGTAATTAGGCTACTGTGTTTTACTAAAAGAAATAACATTTTCTCTTTTTTTCAAGACTCTGATTCATGTGGTGTGTCAATCCTGTAACTCTCAGACCACAGTTACACAGATTCTGTGCATTATTAATAACATTGGCATGATACATGGAATCATGTCTAGAAATACCGATCAGTTTAGTAGACTAGGAATTACTGGATACATTAATCGGATTTACATTACATCATGAAATAAATATATCAATAAAATTTTCTCACCTTTATCACAAACTTATATCTGTATCTTATCCCTTAGGTCAGCCATACAATACTTCTTCACATCCTGGGAAAAAATAAAAATAGAAAGTGGAGAGATTAGATGCTCAGAGAGGATAACAATATAGCAGAAACACTGATAAATGATCATACACAATTAAGGAAATATATAAGAGTAAAACATATTCCTTTAAACATAAACATCAACATAATATGGCCAATATTAATCAAATAATTCCACCTAGTTATTCACATGGATACTATACTATTTAAATAATCTCATGCAATATCAGTATCTAATTTCATAAAGATGGAATGCATAATGCCCGACTTCATATCCATATTGTCAAGGCTTTTTACTAAGACTATAAATAAGATTTTGTCTATGCCTTGTTTCAAGACACTAGTTTGCCTCATGAGACCTACCAATGCCTAGAGATGCTTTTGGGTTCTCCACACATCACTTAATATGTTTAGTGAATTCCTCATACGAAAAAGAAATAAACATAACATAAACATTCTTATTAAAAATTGCATAAGAAATGTCAATACTATATCCATAAACCATGAATGGTTTAAAAATAACACATACCTAGTCAATAATATCACAAAAACATCAATATAATTCAGATGATTTGTATCATAAAAAATCAACATCAAACATGTTAAAATTAATCAAAGGATGTTGACATAGATGAATTGAAAAATATTTTAAATAAATAACTCTTTCTATTTTAAAATCATTTAATAGTAACATAATTATAAATGAAAACATTAATTTTGAAAATATTCTTATAATACTGTATTGGTTTCTTTGATGATGATATTACAGTGGAAAAATATCCACTATCACTGTATATGTTACAAAAAGACATTCAAACATTAATTTTGTCAAAAATGTCATAAAGTGCATTATTTGAAAAAAATATTGAAAGATTCATTTCATCCCATTTTATTATAAGTAAAAAATTAGTATAAATGACTTTAAACCATAGTCTATTAAATAGTAAAAATGATTTGAATAACATTTTTAAGAAAAAAGAAATTTGATGATAACGAGGTCCCAGTAAATACTTTTGTAAAAATAACTTCGGATAATAAAGAGATAGTGAAATTAAACCTTACATTGTACGTTTCATTGGTCTAGGGTACACTGACCACCATTATAATAGTCAAATCCATTTAATTAAATTATAAAAGTACTATATACATAAATATTATATCATATATGATCCTCTAATATTGCTTTGTTAATAATATTTCAGTAGTATAATCGTTTCAGGTGTTAATTGATTCATTTTCCTTTATATGATTGGTTATATAAGCCATTTTTTAGGGATTGTATGTATTATATTCATATAAATAATGATATTATGTTCATAATCATTAATATTAATCATAAATTGAAAATCATTCTAGAATGATTAAGATGGAGAATGAATCTCATCGCGTTTGTGGAGATGGTAATCCGTACAAACACACGAGAGACAATATAATTATAATGTTGGTGAAATTGTATATAATTAGATATTATATCATATATACATAATAATTAATGTGTTATAATTATTATTTATATTAGTTATACTCATTATTATACACATCCAAATAATGAAGTGTTTGACTAACGAACTACACCAATACATGGAGATGGTACACTGTACTTTCCCTTGAATGGTGACTCTGTCATTCATATGATTGATATAATAATGAATATAGTTGTACAATTTTTATAATAAATTCACAGTATATAAATTATATTGGAGTTAATATTTTAGAATGGGAACACCAAAGAACAAGGATGTGGAAGAAGAAAAAACATGAAATAGGTGATGAAATATTTACCTCTACTTCATGTTCTTCATTTTGATTTGATCAAAAGGGATCCCTAGGTTGGATATATGGAAAAATGAAGGCGTCAAAGATGATAAATGGATATTTGGGATGATATTTGGCCAGGTTTTGGCAGTGAAAAATTGTTTTCGAGATGTCAAATTAAGAAAAGGCGAAGTACCATTTTATAAGAGAGGTGAGGGTCACATTTGGAAAGTCTTGAAATATTATTTTATAATAAAATAATTTTCTATTTCCAATGGCACAAAAATGATTAATTTAGAGGATAAGGTGAGTATGGGTCTAAAACATAACAACAAATAGGTTTTATATAGGATTTGGTGACCATATTAACCTTATCTTTTAGATTTTACTCTTAGTTAAAAAATTTGTCACTTACGATGTCCCTTTGTATTTTTATATTATATGGTCAATAAGCATACTATAAAAATCCAACATAATCCCATGTGGTTCATTATTAATAAATATAACCATATATATGTCTTTTAGACGAAACATATATTTTTATTAATATCATATCAATTAATAATATTGTATTTTTTTTAAAAACTCAATTATGTCAATTTTTACAGTATTTAGTATTTGGTTATTGTGAAAATCATAACATCATGAATAATTCAAATAAAAATTAATTAACCATCCCCAAAATGTCATATTAACCTAGAAAAATAGTTTAAGTCATCAAAATACTCATATTAAATTTATTTGAATATTTATAGTATCAATTATTTTATTGATTCAATAATATTTTAATTAATGCATCACAATAGTGTAATAAATAAATTAAATTATTTTATGGATGAAAATTTTACATAAAATACCATTATGTTGGAAATAATTTTAGATTTATAATGAATATTTATAGTCAAATTTATCTTATTTATAACCCAATATTAAAATGTTTTATTTATTAAATTTTGAATTAAACTCTTTTAAATCTTCTTTAAATAAAATAATAATAAATATCCTAATCTAATCCAAGTGGAACAAAGGGGATCATATTTTATTACTAAGGTTTTTATTTTCTATAATTACACATATAAAATATAATTAGGACATGTTTTAGGGTAATAATCATATTATTTTTACCCTTAATTACCATATTAACTGTTCACCGTGGTAAATGAAAATCAAAAGTTACTATTCACAAAAACTAGTTTTCATCTTATTGAACCACATTTTACATAATGATATCAACTCCATCTCTCATAATTTTTGAATTCAACACACATATAGAGTAATATTATGTTTTATGAAAATTTGTAAATTCTCTTAGAAGGTGGGTAAAAGAGGGTAAAAAGTTCAATAAAATTTTATATTTCAATTATTATTATAAAATGACTCCAATTAATTAAATTAAACATATATAGGTATTATGTATCTATTTTTACATGAAATAAATTAAAATAAAATAACTAATTACTTAAAAAAAGTTGTTTTTAAACAAGAACACATTGGTTTTTCACTATTCATCCAAAAATGAATGTTTACAGAAAAATATCAAAAATTCACTCTTAGACAATTTTGATATTCTGAATCCAAAAATGAATTCCATTTTAAAAAAAATTATATAATTAAAAAATATAGGTGTTACTATTCATAATTGCTACTTTGATTGATCGTGGTGTGGTAAAACTCCATGTTGCGTACAATGCAAGCTACCACATTATTCCAAGGGAAACGTACCATGGAATATTGGGGGGTTACAATCACCCCTCATTAAAATTATTTCACCCTCGAAATTTCTAGAATATTATTGCATAAAAATATTCGGGTGTTTTTTAATCATAAGTTCCTCGGGTTCCCACATTGCCTCTTCCATCTTATATTTTTCTCCATAGAACATTTACCAGTCGAGTCATTCAATTTCTCAGCAGTTGTTCCCTAGTGTTTAGAATTATGACATGCTATACACAATAAGACAGATCAGGTTCCAGTGCAATTTCCTCAAAGGTGAGTACATGAGTTGGGCCATACATGTATTTTCTCAATAGTGATACATGGAACAAATAATGAACATTGGAGAGACTTGGATGCATTTCCAAAGAATAAGATACAACACCAATTCATTCTAGAATTTCGAAAGGCCTGATTCACCTAGTACTGAATTTACGCTTCTTACCCAAATGAAGAACACCCTTCCATGGATAATCCTTCATGAAAACATGGTCTCCAACATGAAATTTAAATTCTTCGTTCGGTTATCAGCATAGGATTTTTTCTTACTTTGGGATTCATTGATGTAGGTTTGGATAACCTTCAACATTTCCATTATTTCCTCTAAAAGTTCGGGGCCTACGAGTTTTCGTTCACCAACATCATCCCAACAAGTTGGTGTGCGACATCTCCTTCTGTATAACGCTTCATATGGTGCCATATGAATACTTTAATGAAAGCTATTGTTATAGGATAATTATACCAGATGTTAATATTGATCCCACATACCTTGAAAAAAATTTGAGAAAGATATCAACATGTCTTCTAATGTTTGAATATTCTATTCTGATTGTCCATCAGTTTATGGGTGGTAGGCAGTGCTCAAACGAAGTTCAGTATCCAGGGGTTTCTGAAGAATTTTCTTGAATCAAGATGTAAAACGGGGATCATGATCATAAAAAATCGATATGGGTACTCCATTAAGTCTTACAAATTTATTAATATATAGTCATGCTAAACTTTCAAGTGGTAAATCTTCTCCTATAGCAAGAAAATATACTGGCTTGGTAAGACGATAAAAAATGACCCATATTGCTTCATTTCTTCGTAGAGTCCTTAGAAGACCCATGAAAACGTCCTTTATAATATTATCCCATTTCGAATCAAGTATGGTAAGAGGTTTCATGACTCCCCCAGGCCGTCGCATTACAGCTTTCACTGGCACACAAAAAATACTTCATGACACAAAATTAGAAATCTCCTTCATCATGTATTCCCACCAAAAATGTTCTTCAAATCTCTATACATCTTGGTGCTCCTAGGGTGTATAGAGAAATTGGAGCTATGGGCATCATCCAAAAAATCCCTTTTAGATCAAGTATGTTAGGAACACAATGTCTCTTCTAAAATATCAAAATTCCATATTCATATATGAATTCACTCAATCTCCCATCACTTACATCATTAATATTCTTTTGAAATTCCTCATCATCAGTATAAGAACATTTTATCCTTTCTAGTAAATATGGATTGGAACCCATTAGAAAAAGTATAGATGTTTCACTTTCTATAGTTTTTCACATATCCATCTTAATTAAATCCATTAAAATAGGATCCCTTTAACTATCATTTTGTTCAAAACTCCATTATGCTTTCTATTCAAAGCATCTGCCACCTCATTTTCCTTCCCCAGGTGGTACTATAAAGTGAAATCATAATCTTTGAGTAGTTCAAGTCATCGTCTTTTCCTGATGTTGAGTTCTTTCTTGAAAATAATATACTTAAAACTCTTGTGATCAATATAAATCTCACATTTTCTCTATAGATATAGTGTCTCCATATTTTCAGAGAAAATGTTATATCTTCTAACTCCATATCATTAGTAGGATAGTTTTTTCTAAAAATGTTAGCTATCGTGATGCATAGGCAATAACTCTATCATTCATCATAAATACACAACCAAGTCATTCTTTGATTAATCACTATAAATAACAAAGGCATCATTCCCTAATGGTGAAGACAAGATAAGAGCATTGCATGCTATTCTCTTTAGATCTTCAAAACTTTTTTCACACTCTTTTGTGCAAAAAAAATTAATTCTTTTACGTGTGAGCATGGTTAATGGGCTAGAAAACGTAGAAAAATTATGAATGGAACATTTATAATAACCAGCTAATCCAATTAAATTGGGTACCATAGTCATACTCATCATTTCTATCCATTCTATGATTTCCATGGTATTTTATGGATCAATAAAGATTCTATCCTTAGAGACAATATAGTGAAGAATAGAAATATCCTTATAAAATAATGCACACTTGATTAACATCCAATTTAATTAATATTTTCTAAGTATTAGTAGAATAATGAGCAAGTGATTTTCATGGTCATAGTAGCTTTTGGAGTATACCCTAATATCTTCAATAAAACCCAATACAGATTCATCATGATATTCCTGAAAACTCTATTCATTAGATCCATGAATATAGAGCATGAATTAGTCAATCCAAAAGACATTACTGTAAACACTTAAAGCCCGTATATGGTTTGAAATGCTGTTTTTTGAATGTCTTCCTTCTTCACACACAACTAATGATATCCAGATCAAAGGTAAATATTTGAAAAATATTGAGCTCCAGGAAGTTGGTCGAATAAATAATCAATTCGTGGTAGGGGATACTTGTTCTTTGTTGTTATACCATTGATATCCCTGTAGTCAATTCTTAACCTCATGGATCTATCTTTCTTCATAATAGAAAGGATAGGGGATCCCCATGAAAAAAAACAGTGGTGAATAAATCCCTTATTAATAAATTAATCTCGTTGTTTCTTTATTTCCATTAATTCCACAGTGGCCATTCCATAAGGGGTCATTGATATGGCCTTGAACCAGGAATTAAATCAATGGAAAACTTAATTTCTCGCTCTGGAGGATTTCCAGATAAACCATCTAGAAACAATCAACATATTCTTTCACAGTAGGTATGTTCTCTATTCGAACATTATTTTCCACACCAATAGTTATTTTATTCACTTCATCACCAGTTAATTGATTTTAGTAGAGCAATTATGGGTCGATCTAGATTTGAATCCAGTGGTGACATTTCTGCCCTAATGATATGGTACTCCTTATCATCATTGAAAATTGTAACCACCTTTTCCAATAAATAAATTTTTTCATCATGATCTGAAAGAAAATCCCTTCTAAGGATTATTTCAAATACAATCATTGGTATGATAATAAGATCAAAAGATAATGAACTTTTATATTCCCTAATGGAAATTGATTCCCAAAACATTGTTGTGATGATACATCACATAGGTTTTTTTTGCTGAAAACACCTTTGTTAAGTAAAATTGAAAATATCAAATATTCATAGCAAAAAGGGAATATATGAAAAAATTCAAAGATATTTAATCAAATAATGAATTGTCCAATATCGAGGAAACCATTAAATTGCCTTCCACCATGTTATTCGGAGCTTCAAACTCAGTAGTAGTGATCTCATAATCATGGCATTGATCCATTGGATTTTTCTGGTGTTGTATACCTTGGCGCATAGGAAATTAATTTTCATAATCCCCCATTTCTCTATAATTATATCATTCAAAATTTTCAGCCTCATTATTCTCCTTACAATCACGAGCATGGTAGAATTTTTCACCACACTTGTAACAGACTCTCATTCCCTTCAAGAATGTACCAGTGTATTTCTTCCCACATTTACCACAAGATGGATATTCATCTTTTCCCTTATTACCCTTATTTCTATTTCCAGTGTGTTCAGCTGATCTATTCTTCTCTTGATTTTCATTGCAGTCCTAAGACATAGATAATTATTTTGTTGTCCTGATAGACCATAAGATGAAATATTCATACGATGCGAAGTATTGTGAGACTAATTCTCGATGGAGAAATGAACATAACACATCAAATAATTGATCAATATTACCCTTTGGGTTACATATATAATCTTTTGCATGCCTTTCTATCCCTTTAACGTTGCCCTTATACTTTGCGACATTCTCATCTTCCTTTTTACTCAGACTCAGAAATTGTCTTTCCATATCTGCTTGACGGTCACGAGGAATGTATTTCTCTATGAAAATTTCATTAAACTCCCTCAATTACATGTTTGATACTACTTCATGTTCCTTTTTTTATTGAATTAATGGTCACCATTGATCTGTATCTCCCATGAGGTGATAAAATCCCATGACAACTTTTTCCTTTTTGCTACTCTCCAAAGCCTGATAAATTTTCTCTATGGAATTTATCCAATGATCAGCTAATAATGTATTTTAAATCCCATTTAATTTTTATGTTTGTTTCCTCATTAAGTGTTCTAACATGGAACTTCTATGGTTTGGACCAGGGTGCTCTATACAGGTGAGGTTATTATTCATAACTTGAAAGAGTTTTCCTAGTATAATGTTAAGCTGATCAGCACCAGTTGCATCACCAGCTCCCCTATAATTATCTTGAGTAGGATGGAAATCCCTATATGGGTTACGTGGGTTGAATTAGTTTTCATTCCTTCCACAATGGTATATTTCATAACAATAGCATACACTACATTAGTTAATGAATCACAATACATAATTCTAAACTTGTAAAAAAGCTATCATAAATAGAATAGTTTATGGATATAATCCATAATAAATAAAATGTGTTCTTTGAGGAATTATATAATCATAAACCCTCCATAATAGTTTTTAAGGAAACTGGTAATTATCCTATGAATATCATCTGTGAGTGTCCTATCCAATAGTGAAGCAAGTCCCATTGTCATGCAAGAGTTCTCATTTGATTCTAGCTCAATGCTGTGTTTTAAAGAATTACCCCTAGGTACTTCTGTGCCAGATCTGCCTCTACCTGCTCATTTCTACACAGGGATGTATATCATGGAAATCTCACAAAATTTCTACATTACCAAAATTCTAGGAATTCATTCTATACTAATCCTCAAAGACTATCATAGGGTAATGTTTTCTAATAAGTGTTATTCTAAATCTAGATACCAAGGTTTGTACTAAACTTCCTTTAATACCAACTATAATTCCTCGAAACCAGTTACCAAGAGTCGGTGCATTATTAGATAACATTATAAAGATACAAGGGATCATTTACCGAATGACTGATCAGTTTAGTATAATTGGAAGTGCTAGATACATTTATATGTTTTACATTAGATCATGATATATAAACATCAACAAATTTTTTCCCCTTTTGAAAAAACATATATCCTTATCCTATCCCTACAGTTCAACCATAAAAAATTTCTTCACATCCGGGAAACAATCAAACATAGAGAGGGGTGATCTTAGATGCTTAGTAAATATAACAATATAGTGAAAAATTCCATAAATAAGAATAAACAATTAATGAAATTTATAAAACTAAAACATAATCCATTTAAACATAAAATTCTACATAATATATCTAATATAAATCAAATAATTCCATTTAATTATTCACATGGATATTCTACTTTTCAAATAATCACATGAAATATCAATTTTAAATTTTATATTGATGGAATGCATAATGTGAGACTTCATAACCTCATATCAAGTATTGTTCAAAGACTAAAAATAAGTTTTTTTTCAAGGCCTTGTGACATGAAATTAGTCTATCTCATGAGACCTACCGAAGCATTGAGGAGCTATAGTGGGATCCACCCATAATTTACTATGTCCAATGCATTCCTCATATATAAAGGTTTAGACATAATTAAACATTCATATTAAAACTAGCATACAAAATGTCAATACATTATCCATAAACCATGAATGGTGTAAGAATAACATATCCACAGTCAAACATATCACAAAAAATCCAATACAATATGAAAGATTTGTATCATAATTAATCAACTTCAATCACTTTTAAAATCTATTAAATGATTTTGACATATATGAAATGAAAAATATTTGAAATAAATAACTCTTAATAATTTAAAATCATTTAATAGTAACATAATTATAAAAGAGAACATTTATTTATAAAATATTCTTAAAATCATGTATGGGAACATTCGATAATGATATAACGGCAGAAAATAGCCACACACACTGTATATGTTAAAAAAAGACATTCTTACCATAATTTTGTCAAAAATGTCATAATATTCCTTGTTTTGAAAATGACTGAAAGATTACATTGAAATTATTTTATTAAATGAAAAAAAGGGTATAAATGAAATTAACCCATATTTTAGTAAATTTTAAGAATGTTTTTTATTATAATTTTTTTTAAACACTGTTGTGGATGATAATGAGGACCCATTAAATACTTATGTAAAACAACCTCAAATAATAAAGAGATTGTAAAATTAAACCTTACCTTATACTTTTACATGGTATAGTGTAAGTTAACATATTATATAATAGTTAATCGTTGTTATTAAATTATTCAAGAACTATATACATAAATATGATATCATATATGATCCTTTAATATTTCAATATTAATAATATTTTCATTGTATCCTCATTTTTTGGTGTCAACTAATTCGTTTTCCATTATATGCTTGGTTACATAAGACATGATTGATATGGATAGAATGTATTTGTTTAATATAAAAAATGATATCATGTTTATAAAAATTATTTTTAATCATAAAATGAGAATTATTCTAGAATGATTAGGATGGGTAATGAATCTCATTGTGTTTGTGGAGATGGAAATCCAATCATACGCACGAGAAACAATATCAATATATTGATAGGGAAAACGTCTCTAATTAAATGGTTTATCCTCTATAAATAATCATTAACGTGTTATATTTATTATTTTAATCCGTTTTACTTATTATTATACCCATCCAAATAATGAAGTGTTTGAATATCTAACTACACCACGATAGGGATATGGTAATACATACGTACGCATGTATGGAGACTCTTTCATTCATATGATGGATAGATTAATGAATATAGTTTTAAAATTTTTATAATAACATCACAATATATAAAATTTACTGTAGATAGTTTTTTAGAATGGAAACAACAAAGAAAGTGGAAGTGGATGATGAAATGATCATGAATGTGGTGATACAATATTTACCTCTTCTTCAGGTTTTTCCTTTTGATTGTATCAAAAGGGTAACATAAGTTCTGTTTATGAACAAAGGAAGGGCTCTAGGATTAAGTTAGCAATTATTTGTGGATATTTGGGAAGTGTATGGCCGAGGAAAATGGATTTGGATGTTTGAAATTAAAAGAAGGGGAAGTACCCTTTTATTACAGAGGTTAGTGTCACTTTAGGAATAGCTTAAAATATTATTTTATAATAAAATAATTTTTGGTTTCTAATGGCTCCAAAATAATTTATTTATTGAATAAGGTAGGGATTAGTCAAAATCATCTCAACTAATAGGTATTTTACTAGTTTTGCACAATAGTATCATTATATTTTGGATTTTACTCTTAGTTAAATAGTTTCTTATTTGCCATGTCTCTTTGTATTTATTTGTTATATAGATTATAAACATACTATCACAAGAAAAGAGAACCCAAGTTTTTCGTTATTAATATATATAACCTTATAAAAGTTCATTGGCCAAACCATTTAGTTTTAGGAATATTATATAAATTAATAGTATTGTATTTGTTAAAAAAACTCAATTATATCAATTTTAACACTATTTACTTTTTGTTTTTTTTGGAAATCATAACAACATGATTACTTCAAAAAAATTATACATTCAACCATAACATGTCATATTAACTTATAAAATTGTTTTAATTCATCAAAATCTCATATTATATTTATTTGGATTTTTGTGATATCAATTTTCTTAGTCTTTCATTAATAAGGTAATTACTACAACATCATTATGTCAAAAATAAATTAAATTATTTAATTTATAAATATAATAGTAAAATAACATTATGTTGGATATATTTTTATCTCTCTATTGAATATTTATAGTCAAATTTATATTATTTATAATCCTATATTGAAAAAGGTTTAGTTATTAAATTTTTAGTTTAACTCTATTATCACTTCTTTAAATAAAATAATAATAAATGTCCTGATTTAATCCATGTAGACCAAAGGGGATCATATTTTATTCCTACGGTTTTGTTGGCCGAATTACACTTATTCAATATAATTAGGACATGTTTTAAGGTAATTATTATATCATTTTTACCCTTAATTTACCTATTTACTTTTAACCATGGTAAATAAATGTCAAAAGATACTATTCACCAGAAAATATTTTCATCTTATTGAACCAAATAATACATACTGATATACACGAATTCTCTCTGATTTTTTTAAATTTAACTCAAAGAAGCGTTAAAATTATGTTATATGAAAATTTTTAAATGCTCTAAGTAGATGGGTAAAAGATGGTAAAAATTTCAATAAAATTTTATATATCTAAACATATTATAAAATGACTACAATGAATTGAATTGATAAAATATGATAATTATTTATCTATTTTTACCAAAAATAAATTAAAATAAGATATCTAATTAATTAAATCAAAAGTCAGTTTTAAACAATAACGTAGTGTTTTACACTATTCATCAAAAAATGAATGTTTTCATAAAAATACCAAAAAATAACCCTAAGATAATTTTGACATCCAAATTCAAAAATGAAGTTTATTTTGAAATATAAAATTTATAAAATTTCAAAAAGTGATAATTACTATTCACAATGACAACATTGATTGGTTGTGGTGTGTTAAAACAACAAGTTGCGTACAACGCATGAAACTCCATTATTCAAAGGGAAACATATAGAGGAAGATTGGGGTGTTAAAATTACACACCATAATACTAATTCATTATATCATGTACCTCTACTATGAATGATTCATTAATTTATGGGAGTCCCTTGACTCCACTATTTTTATTGATTTCTAAAACCATGTTATATAGCTGTTATGCTGTAGAAACTTTATATCAAGATATCTCTCTATTTTTCACAAATACTCTTATTTTATGTATCTATATACAAAAATATATTTTCATTTCTAGAGGTATACATGAAGTCATAAAAATGATGTATTTGATTCTATAATTCACATACATGAGATCCAAATTCATTTTCTATGGTTTATAAAATACATAATGATCATCTTTCTATGATCTTTTAAAATGTCAGGATTTTGAAGTGAAACCCATGACTTTTACTCTCTATGGGTTATTTATGAAATTTTTGATTATTATCTATGTGGCTCACATGAAAATAAATACATATTATTTGAGCTCCCTGATACTTATCTAATTCATTGGGTAAAAAGTTTAATCTATTGAGATAACATGTTTCATGATACCCTGGTAAATAACCATTGTAATTTTTATGACACCATGGGGATGAACCATAGTGATATATTCATTAATTTTTGAATTAAATTTTGTAGCTGCATATTCATGTTATGGTTCATGTTTTTTTTCTTATAAAACCCATCTACTACAATTTCTCATGTATTTATGTTTTTCATCATGTTCTAATTGATATCACTAGTAAACTGTTTCCCTTGCTTTCATTACTGGGCCATTAACTCACCCTTTACATTGATGTATGTATCTAGTTTATGAAATTAAGTAATTGAACATAAGATGAACTTTTCAAGAATATTTTCAAGGGGATTTGAAATAGTTTTTGTGTTTTCATGTTTTATTTTTCCCGATTTCCAAGACACTAGACTTTAAAGATCCTTTTTTTGTAAAATGTAATGAAAAGTTATATAACAAAAGGAAGGATTATATAGTTGATATCAAAGGATGGTTTAGTTTTTATGTAAATTAGGCTATGCAATATTTAGGAGGAACACTATAGAAATGTATAAATTTACGAAAAATTTCGAGTATTTTGGTGAGTATTGAGTAAGTTTTTTATCAAGAAGATTCATCCCAGTCTAGATCTGAGCTGGTAGAGGAACCAATAGAATAGATATACCTAAGAGTGAAGACTATGAAAAGGAGATTCAGTCATGAATTGGGGTATCCTGGTACACGAAAATGTGTCTTGCTGTACTCTTTTTTACGAAACTCTTGGGGGATATGTTTGGTTAACCATAAGTTATTAAGAATTATTATGAAGGATTTATAGAGAATCGTAATTTTTTAAAGCATAATGTTCTATGAAATAAAATAATTTATTTTTTAAAGATTCATAAATTAAATAATATCCTCACTATGGTTATATTATTTTAGAAAATGGTGGGTTGTTGGAGAAACCATGTAAATGATGTCTGTAACAGTCCATGTGCTGACGAACCTCTGATGGAAGCTTGAATGCATAATTCCATGCGAATGATGAAAGAACTGATGCATGTTTTCGAAAAAACATGAATCAAGTTGAGAGAACAATATCACCACAATGTTAACAACATTATTTTGAGTATTATATACATCAATTACTCCAATCATCAGTGGATTCACCAATGCATTGTTTGCTGGACAGTTGATCAGCTCTATAGGGAAGATCTTTTTTGTGCCCTGTTGGTTAGAGACAGAGAAGGTCACCCTAACTGTCTATCTCTTAGAGGGAGAATCTTATCTGTGGAGGTAAGTAACTAAAATAATGAGTCCAAAAGTAGAGGTTGAATCTATGTAGTGGGATGATTTTAGAGGGATCTTCTTCTGCAAGTATTAACCTAGATCGATGTGAAAAATAATGGATAAGGTGTTACTCGAGGTGAACTAGAAGGAGAATGAATATGTGGGATGCTATGAGATGAACATCATATGGAATTCACATTACACCTCTAGATTTTTCAATGATCGAAATGTTAATGTTAATAGATTCATTGGTGGACTGATACCTCATCTTTAGAAGAATCTATCCAATTGAGATTATGGAAGATATGAGGAGATCATGTTAAGTGCGATGAAAGTCATTCTATAGTATTATGAGATGAAATGGTCTCATAAATCAAATAATCAGATGATACTAATAGAGCTATGATTAAGGATGAGTGTTGATCATGGAAGAGAGGAAATATTGTGCAACGTCCCACGTGTAATAAATGTAGGAAGAAGAATTCAAGGAAATACCTGCTCAGGCGAGGGACATGGATCAAGTGTGGCAGAAATGGCCACATTGCACGGAATGATTGTAGTGACGTGAATCCACAAATAACCTATAGAATTGAAAAGGGAACACAGTGTAGGCCCTATGTTATTTTCAATTCTATATGTGGGGGAAAAAATGGTGACAATATAATCACTTTCTAAATCTAAGGGCAGTAGAGGTGAATCACCATCATACTCCTTAAATGAAAAGGGAGCATGGTCTTGCATTTGATATCACTATGTATCATTATGAAGCACCAAATTATGTGGTGGATGGTACTCCTGTTGTTCTCTCAAAGCTATCATGTACTTTGATTATAGTTCTACACATTTCATTATTTCGTCCATGTTTTCAACGAATATAGAATCAACCCTCATTATTATAAAAGTACATTCATCAGTCAAGACTCCTGGTTGGATTATCCATGCATCTTCAGTGTTTATGAAGTCTATTATTTACATTATTGATCCCAATATTATCCCAAATCTTGTATCCATTCTCATGAAGGAACTCGAAATGACAATATGGATGTACTATCTCTCAAAGTATAATGCTAAGATCAAATGGAGAAGTATGGAAATAATATTAGTATTGAAGGGAAAACCTTCAGTTATCTTCAATAGGGAGATATCTCAATAGGAATTTGACTATAATAACTTCCTATATACATCATTATGTTGTTGTTCATTGAAGAAGAGAAGAAGGAAATGAGAGTTTTAGGATAGAAAATTTCCCCATTATCCAGGAATACGTTGACGTATTCCCTAAGGAGTTACCAAGACGTCCCCCAGAATGAGACGTAGAGTTATCCATTGAACTCGTACCTAGATCCCATCTGATATCATAGGCAACATATAGGATGAAAAATGTGGAGATGGAGGTGATAAAGAAACTACTCCAAGATCTTTTGGAGATGGGTTTAATATGACTGAGTGTGTCTCCATGAGGAGGACCAACTCGCTTTTTGAAGATTAATGATGGATCAATGCGGCTATACATTGATTATAGAGAACCAAATGAGATCACAGTGATGAACAAATACCATCTTCTATTAATTGATGACATATTTTTCATACATCATGGGGCTCAATTCATCTCTATATTTGATCTTAGATCTGGTAATAATCAATGTTGGGTAAAGACATAATATATTTCAGAAAATTCCTTTTGATCAAGAAATGGGAATTATGAATATGTAGTTATTCCATTTATATTGACTAATGCACCTACTATTTTTATCGTTGTGATGAAGAGATTATTCAAGGACTACATTGACAACATTGTGGTAGTTTTTATTAATGATATTCCGATATATTCCAAAATATGTGAGGATAATTAGGAACATCTATGGGTTATTTTTCAAACTATATAAAAGGAGAGTGTTTTTGGGATATTCAGAAAATGTGAATTCTTGTTACAACAAGTTGCCTTTGTGGGGAACATTGTTACCAACGATGTTGTCACAGTTGACCCTGCAAAGAAATATGTTGTATAGGAGTGGCCTTAGCCGACAACAATAAAAATGATTCGTAGTTCCCTTGGATTACCAAGATATTATATGTGTTTTTGAAAAATGTTTCATGAATTTCTAATCCATTAAGAAAGTTAACTCGAAAACAGGTTGAGTTCATCTGGGCAAGGAGTGTGAGCAATGTTTCCAAGAGTAGAAGAAGATATTGGTTACTGATCCCGTGTTCTGTTCTATGTTATATATAGATTTTTTATTTGTAGAGATTCATCTCTGAAATGGAATGAGTGAAACCTCATGAAAAATCGTAAATCCATTTTCTATGCATCTTGATCATTTTAGACTAATGAGCAGAACAATCCTACGAAAGATTTGGAGTTGGTTGGAGTCATTTTTTCTATGAAGATATGGAGGCACTATTTTTATGGGGAGAAATGTGATTTATAAAAAAATAATCAATGTGTGAAGTATATTTTCACACAAAAGTAATTAAACACGAGAAAAAGTATTTGGTTGGAACAACTCAATGACTATGTTTGTTCAATCCATTATCATCCCAGAAGAGCAAAAAAGGATGTTGATGCATTCAACAGCAAAGAACCAATTGATCATTCCATGCTGAGGATCCAAAGATATCCTTTGATCAATGACCTAGTAATGATGGACATGGGAATTATAAGGGAAGGGACAACATCAAACCTAACCCAAATTATTTCATAGTGGCCATTAATATAGATGGTAAAGAATGTTCATAAATAAGATCCTTTATTACAGAATATTATTGAGGTTGTGACGGATGGGTAGTTTCTTGAGTTCAATATTGATCAAGAAGGTGTACTAAAATTTCATACAAGACTATGTCTTCCCTAAATTCAAGAAATAATGAAGGAGCTAATGGGTGAATCACATGGATTTAATTTATCTATACATCCAGGAAGTATGAAAATGTATAAAGACCTTTGTGATCATTATTGATGGGATTATATGAAAAGGTAGATTGCTGAAGAGACATTAAGGTTCCTGGTATGTCAGTAAGTGAAGGCTAAGAGACAACCTCCTATAACGGTATTACAAACACTATCGTGATCATTATTGCTGGGATTATATGAAAATGTAGATTTCTGACTACACTTCTAGGTTCCTAGTATGTCAACAACTGAAGGCTGAGTTACAACCTCCTATAGAGGTATTACAACCACTATCCATACTATCATGGAAGTGGGACAATATCACTATGGACATTGACACTCGTCTCTCGAGAACTTCCAAAGGAAAGAATGTGATATAGGTTATTATGGACTGTCTCACCAATGCTGCCCATTTTATCTCTATTTCGTAATATTTATCTCTTGATCAACATGTCAGGATTTACATGAATGAAATGGTAAGGCTGCATGGATTTCCACATTCTATCGTATATGATCACGATCTAAGTATCACATGAAAATTATAGATAATTCGTCAACATGCTCAGAGCACAAAATTGAATTCCAGTATAGCCTGTCACCCCCAAAATGGAGGCAAATATGAATGGACTATTCAAACACTTGGGGATATGATGAGAACCTGCTCAATGGAATTTAATGGAGGATGAGATTTGCATCTCCCTTTAGTTGAGTTCTCTTACAACAATATCATCCACCTAAGCATTAAAATGGAACCCTATGATGCTCTATATTGTAAGTGATGTAGAACTACAACTTGTTTGCATGGATATTGTGAGAGAAAAATTCTTGGGCCTAATCTTGTTCATGAGAGGATAAAAAAAGTCCATGCCCTCCAGCAACCCATTAAGGCTACCCAGAGTCGGAAAAATAGTTATGCCGACAACTGTTGAAGGGACATGGAGTTTAATGATGGTGAAATAGTCCTTATATTTTCAGGTTGTAAGAGATTCATGAGGTTTGGGAAAAAAGGGAAGCTCATACCTAGGTACATTGTCCCTTATTAAATTCTTTATCACGTAGGAGTAGTGGCCTATCGGCTTGGACTTCCTCCGAAACTTGCACAAGTTCATGATGTCTTCCATGTATCCCTTTTGAATAAGTAAATACCTGACCCTTCACATGTACTAAATCAAGAGGTTGTTGCAATGGAACCTGACCTCTATTATGATAAGAAGTTGGTGTAGATCTTGGAATATAGATATAAAGTTCTATGAAACAAGTCTACCCACCTTGTTAAGGTGTTTTGGAGGAACCATGAATATGAAAAAGCTACGTGGGAACTAAAGGAGTCTATGAGGCATAAGTACCACACCTTTTCTCTTCTGAGGATACAAGTTAAAATATAGAGAATTAAATTTCATAACGAGAGAAGAATGTAATAAACCGAAATTTTTTATAATATATGTTTCTCAAATTTTTGTGTCATATCATTTTATACTACACAAAAATATATCCTTCAATTAATTAAGTGAGTATAATTAAAGTAGTCCATTGGGGTTTTATATTTATATGAACATTGGTAAATATGATAACATGAAACTAAACTCTTATGTTATAATTATTTTTTATATTACAAGTGATCTAGGTTAATTAATACAGAAAAAGAGTCGATGGCCTCATCTCGTTGACTCGGGATGTTTGAAGCCCATCTATCAAATCTTGGGAAGGAGGTAGCATCTTTGGGATTTTCTCTGTACCAAGCACAAGATGAGCCTCAACATGAGAATCTTGAATAGAATCAGCTATGGGAGAAGTTAAAGTTGTTATAAATCACCATCTGGGCAATGTTGTTCGATCCACCCCAAGATTCTATCATCATAGCACACCTTACACTTCTGTCCGAGGGAGGTGTTATAAGGGGATATATAACGAGGCCTTAGATAATTTTTTTATACCTTTGTGTAAATAAAATTTTTATTTCTTATTATGGTAACATTTTTAATTTTCAAAGGTCCGGATAAATATACGATGTATATTATTGATGACTTTTGGAAAAAGGGTATTTTAAAATATTCATGTAAACATTAAATAATTAATAATTTGGAATGATTTTCAAAAAATCATATTCTACAGTTGTTATGAGTTATAAATTTAGAGTCTAATAAGATCAAATTATTTTTTAGTGAATAGTAAAATATGAATAATCACATACAAGTATTAATATTAATGTATTTTAATGAATATAAAATCATCCAAAATAATATATACTTCAGCCATGAGTTTTTAAATACATTTTAGTCATCATAAAAGTGAAAAAATATCATAATATAAGTTATGTTATTTTGTTGGTCATAAATATTTTATGTTAAATTTTATAATTAATTAAATAATTTAAAATGAAAATTTATTTTCATAAATTTTAATAATAAATTGTTGCTTTACTGTCTTATGGTTATAAGATAATTTTATGCGACCTTGATTACTTTTTCAAGGTGTTATAAAACAAGTTATAGTTTTTGAGTTTTTTTAATAACTAATAATTTTATTTAAAAATTAAATTAAAAATGCATTAGAAATTATTTTCATAAAATGGAATTCATTTTTTAATTCATATCATTGATATTAGGTTAGGGTAAATTTTTTGGTATTTCATTATAATAGTTGAATTTTCGGTGAATAGTAAAAATATTGTTTCGAGTTTCAGGTGTTTAATGAAATAGTTGATGATGTTATCATGATGTAATAAATATGATAGAATTTTGAATAGTATGAAAATTTATAACGTGCCCCAGGTTGCCAAAACTGTGGGAAAATACAATGGTAAAGCCCAAGGTTTTTCAAATACCACTAATGAGGAGTCCCATTGAAATTAATTAAATATTACCTCACTCTTCTTATAAATACCAAGACATTACCTCATTAATTTCATTCCAAAATGCTCCTAAAAAAACTCTTGTCCTTTTACTTTGCATGGATATATCCCAAGATACACTCATACCCCCAATGTCCCAAACTTCGAGCTTTCTAAGTCACTCTTAAAGATAAGAGAACCTTTCACCCTCCTCTTTTCAGTCATGACTTCGTTTTTGTTATGTATACGAGTTTCCATTTAATTATGTTGGGGTATGATCTTATATATATTTATTACTGTCCATTTCATTTCCAATTTATGAGATACCATTTCCTCTCTCATCAACTATTTTTTTGAATAATAAGTGATGCCATTAGGCTGTTGAATTTTCGTAAAAGTAATCACATTTTCTATTTTCATTCAAGTGACCATTTCATGGGGTGTGTCATTCCACAACATGATATTATTTATTTTTATTATGTACCTCTTCATTAAATTATTCATTTATTTATGGGATACTAGTTTCACCCTTTTTTTATTGTTTTCTAAATCCATGATATATAACTGTTATGCTGCAGAAATATTGTCTCAAAATAAATCTCTCTTTTTCTCAAATTCTATTGATTTATTTATCTGAATAACCAAATATATATTCTTTTACATATGTATTCATCAAGATATAAAATTGATCTATTTTATTTTTTAATTTACATATATGAAACACTCTTTCCTTTTTATAAGAGTTATAAAAGACATAATGATCATGTTTCTAAGAACTTTTAAAACGTTACGATTTATAAATGAACCCCATTACTTTTACACTATATGAGTTATTTATGAAATGTATGATTATTATCTATGTGGATCACATGAAAATAATGACATATTATGGTTTAACCTTTATAGAACTACAATACATTTGGTAAAGAATTTAATCTTTAGATATAACAAGTTTCACGTTACATGGGTAAATTGCCTTGGTTTATTTTATGACACCTTGGGGATGGACCTTGGTGATATGTGAATGAATGTATAAATTAATTTTTTTAGCCACATATTCATGTTATATTTTAATTTAAATTTATCTTTATATATTTCTTCTTCCATTTATCATGTCTTTCTGTTTTTTATCAAGTTATTATTGATATCACAAGTAAACTGATTCTGGTGCTTTCCTTACTAGGCCATTAGCTCACCTGTTAATGTATGTCTCTAGGTTATGAGATGCCATAATTTTAAATAGGACAAAACATTAATGAATCTTTTCAAATGGATTTAAAATTTTGTTTAAAGTCATCATGTTTTATCGTTCCTATTTTCCAATACACTAGACTTTAAAGATCCTCGGTTTGTTATATGTAATGAAAAATTATGTAATAAATGGCAGGATTCTATAAATACCTATCTATTGAATGAAATAAATTCTTTAAAAATAATTCTACCAAAATATATGATATTATTAACTCGGATGTATTCATTAAATGGAGTCCTTAAGCCTTCCTTGTTCTTGATCATCATGTTTTAGGAGTCACTATTCTTTGTAGAACAACTCTCAACTTCTCTTTTTCTTTCATGTTACCTTTTTATGTGGAATGTATTAGAAATTACAATACAATTTTCCTCTTTAAAATTTATTATACACATTTACTGTATTATGATTCACTAATTAATGTCAGACCCTTGTCCCCACACTTTTTTATATTTTCAAAAATCATGTTTCATACCTGTTATTCGGCCAAATTTTCCTCTCAAAATTCACCTATTATAATCAATAAGTTGTTTTATTTTCATTATTATAATTCAAAACAAAATACTCCCTAGGGGTATCCACAAATATTTTAAAATTTCTTCTTTTAATTATTTTATTATCATATATTAAATGTTTAATATTTTTCCATGTGTTTGAAATGACAAAAGGATCTTGTTTTTAAGCACTTTCTAAAATAACATTTTTTTTAAATGAAACACCTTACTTTTATTATCAATGTGTTATTTATGAGATGTCAAAATATTAATAATTGGATAAAATTATTTAATTCATAATAATGTTTCACACCGTTAGTGCTCTAATTCAGTGTGGTAAATAATTTAATATCTATATATGACATGTTTTATGATATCTTATGAATTTTATGACACCACGGTGATAAACCATTGTAATAATATTTATAATGAGACAATTAAATGTAATAGACAAATTAAAACATTTTGATTAATTTTATATTATTTAATTTCTGCCTCATGTAATATTTTTCTTTCCATAGTGATATACTTCATGTTATTGACAACTTTTCTCAAGATCACTTATAAACGGTTTCACATGTTTCCCATACTAGGCCTTATAATAACCCTTTAAATTGATGTATGTACCCATGTTATGAGATTAAATAGATGTAATTATGATGAATGTTTAAAAATCCTTTCAATTTGAATAGAATATTTTTTTAATTTTTATGCATTATATATCAATTTTTAAGACACTAAATATTAAAATATCATCTTTTTGTAAAATGATATATAAAGATATGTAATTAAAAGGATGAATTCCATAATAATGGATATATGGATCACTACTATATATTTGTAATTATTTAAAAATTCCATTCATTATATTTATTCTAGGATATGCTCAACTCAAATGAGTATTTCTTACACTAACAAAAATATATATTTAACTATTAAATATCATTTACATGATCTATTTGTGAGGATGTGAAGGAAAAGGTATAAAATACCACATCCATTGGACTTAATTAAAATATATCCAATATTTAGTTAACCATCTCATTAAATACAACTCATCTCATGATTCTTTAACCACCTAGTATTTTTTATTCAGGATTATAATTTATACTATAATATTCCACTTCACTGTGGAATAAGTCATCTGACATTCAATCTTCTATAGGTACTCTAACAAAATAATCTCCATTATGTTAATGTATTAATGGGATAATATTTACCATAGGATATTACATTACATAAAAATTAAAGATCTTTCATTGATGAGATAATAATTCAAAAACAGTTGGGAATGAACCAAAATAACTAGCTCTGGTTCATATGTTGTCATCTTTTTCTTGATGGGATGTTTATAAAGAGACCAATAAGTAACCATTATGTGTATTTATTCATATATTATACTGATGAATCTTCAAATTCATCACCATCCATTGAGTAAAAATTCAATAGTCATTGTAAAATTATAATCATATTACAAATAAATATTACTTTCGATTTTAATGTTTTATTACAAATTGATTTTTCTACTTGGATTTCACCCCTTCATATTGATAATTTTTTTTGGATAAATAAAGGGAATGAAATAAAATGTAATTCACATAAAATACTAGCTTATATATGGAAAATATTGATCCCAAATGATTTTATAGGTCACACCAGAGAAATCACTACCACCACTTTTATTTGGATGAACCTACATAAGTACCATAAATATCACACACAAAATTAAAATCACCTCATCATTACACATTTGAGATTTTGTGTACTTGTAATAAAACCAATATACTAATAGTATAATTAATATGATCTCTCGGTGATTGACATGAAATTACATAGATGATGTGTATATCTAAATGTCATCAACAAACACCATGATGAATAAATAGTTTTACGAATCAAAAATATAATTCACGTCGGCACTAATAATTAGAAGTGAATTTATAAGTGTGAATTGAATAACATGGTAATCACACAAGCAACAATATCTTTTTAAATACTTCTTTGGAATATCCTTATTTCCGACCCATAATAGATAATAGTATATTATCAATAAATCATGGATAACCGTTATGGTTTTCAAAACATGTATAAATGGTTTAATATTTGAGTAAATTGATACATATTATTTTATGTAACATTTTATGGCTTCTCATAATCTTTCCACCACCTTATTTAACATTTATCATTCTTGTTATTTCATGAATTTTAACCATAATGATATGTTCGAAAATATATATTACCCTTCACCTTTTAATCGTTGATATTTTACATTAGCTATCTTTACATAGTTTGTATAATATGATAATATAATAAATCAATATGTGCTCTAAATCAAACATGAGATTGATCATGAAAATTATTTCCCTGTCAGGAAAACACATTGGAAATTAGTCTTGAATAATAATCCAAAATTTAGTCATCTAATAGGGGGAATATACCCAGAAAAAATTAATGATCAGATAGAAATTCCATCATGAACATCTAAATTATAATGACACTGGTATGTGTAATATAAGGTTCCACTCTAACATCCACCATGTCCCATTCACTCATATGATTGAGCCCCTTTCCGTATGAGGAAGTGAAATACACCAGCACTTGGTAGAATGTACCCTAATATCATAATCCTATTTTCCAATAAATATAATGGATGATGTAAAAATAAAAAATATATAATATAAGTTAATTTAAAAAAGTTATTATATCCCCAAAACCCTATGAAATATCTTTTTAATACTCCATATGTTTCTAACAATTTCCAATGATGTGTATCAAGAGCTAACATACCAAAATAAGACTTCAGATCCATCCCATAATTTCATTCCGAATTAGATGATATAAATGAATGTGATGTTAATATATCATAAAAAGCTATAAAAATGTGAATAAAATCATAATATTACCTTAATTAGTATATGGATATTCCACTCCATCATTTTTACCTAAGTCCAAAGCATAATCCATTCCCATGTCAGATTCTTAGTTTGGACCCCATTATTAGTGGACCACTAAGAGAACTTGCCAATAAGACATTTAAGTCTATTAATCCTCCTAATAAATTGATTAAACTCCCTTTGTGGACTCAATAATCATCTAGGATAATTAAAATCACTCCCAATATTATAGAAAATATGGGGAAATCATCCTAAGGGAAGATGTAAATTACCACTTCCCTTCCCTGATGTCACCTCACCACCCGAGAATTAATATTTGTATCTCCCCTTTTGAAAACTAAAAAAGGTACCCAAAAGACTACTAGAATGTCCACCACACATGTATCTAATGATAAGAAGAGATCTAACAAAAATACCCTCAATTTTTACATTTATCATTGAATAATCTGTTCAAAACACATCATATTAATATATCATGTTGAAAATTATCAATTAGTTCATAACATAAAGATAAAAAAAATACAAATCCTATATGGATTTTTGGACATATTTCCCAATTTATATGGTTGATAAAAGAACCACTTGATAAAATGGGTATAGTAGTCCATCAAAAATATCATCCCTAGATAAATCTCTATAAACTCCCAGGACTTTTCAATTTTAAGGGATGTTGAGAACATAATACATAATTAATAGTTCTATTAATACTCCAATAATAATCCACCGTGGGTACAAACCTAAACCATAACATCCCAAAAAATCCTAGAGGGTATCTAAAGTATATAAGATACAAAACATAACCCAAAAGTGACATGGATTCACTATCATCACAAAGAAACTCCATATAAACTCATACCATTATTAAATTTCTTTAGGTATAAATGTGCTATATAATCTTAGAGGATACAATACATAGAAAATATGGTAATATTATTCAATGTTAGGTCAACCTTAATGAAGAAATCCACATCTAATTCATTCTATATGGAACATCTGTTCCTATAAGGTCATGAATACCTAAACCTCTAGTGAATCATTTGGGAATTCTTATCTCTCCTACCCTGAACATATTAAGGAATAAATAAAGAATTTTATACCATTTATATGTCATCATACATGTACCTCTGTGAAAAAATGAGACGTTTTTGGGGTGGAATTTTCATGAAGTGAAATGATAGTGTCCTGTAACTCATAATGTAGATTAAATTTGTAACAAAATCCATGACTTGATTTGAATAAAAATAAACAAAACCCGTAATATATATCCCTAAAGGGTATATAAATAAGAACCATGATATCTTATAATACTACTCAAATGAGATATAAAACCATACCACATGTACCTCAATGTTATTCACATTCATATAAAATGTAACAAGGAATATGTATTTTCTACTAAGAAGGGGAGATGAATCAATGGAGTATTATTTATTAAAAAAATTTACTATAAATTAAACCTATATGATCTAATAAGGTCCAATCCACTCAAAGAAAAATAAATATTCTCAAATTTTACATGCATAAAATACAAAGGAACACCATACAATTATAGTAATATTTTATATTTTCGTTGAATGTATACACTTTTATTCAGTTGGTTAGTCTATACAACATTGACATCTTCACAATAAGCACAATTATTTAAATTTTAAGCCCTTTCTATATATTCACCAATTGGGTTTCTAGGTCCCCACTAAACTCATAAACTTAACAATTCATAAATAAAAGAAATTAAATATATAAATATAATTATCTATCAAGAGATTATGTTTCTTCACAACCCATTGAAAATATATTAATCGTTGATCCTCTGAAATATTCCTATACACCTTGATAACTTTCTGAAAGATATGATGGAAAAAAACATCATGATTCAAAATATTTAATCACATTACTATTGGTTTGAGCTTTGTAATATATTGATGATAGATTTAAATATTTGGAAAAATAATTTAACCATTTCTTAATTTTTTCAATAAATTCATCAAGAATGATTAGAATTTATATATCTATTACATATCCACAAATTTGGGTGTCAATAAAAATATCCCATAGATGAAATAATTAATGAATGATAATTATTTTTCTCAGAATCCATCTGGACTTCCCTTAATCGGATGTTATTACTCAATCATTTTTTACAAAATAGTTGTGGAAAAAACTACACAACATGATATAAAAATATTTATTATGTTTTTATTAGTTAAATTTATCTTATATATTTTCAAATCATCTTATTTTCCTTCATTTTTTCTTATAAAACCCATTTAGGAATCTTCTCCATCATTAATAAAAAAATTAAAATTTTAAAAAATTTATGATTATATTAAAAACTCATATTTTTAAAATAATTAATCATCTAAATCTCATATATATAAACCTATTTTGGTGTGAGGAATTAATTTATGAAAAAAATAATTTACATGTATATAGAAGGGAATTTATTTCATCGTAATAGAAATAAATTAATTTAGGTTCATTTTCTGGTGATTATTTGAATTCCAACTCAGCACAACATTGTCACAATAAAATAATAGATATTTTATTGGTGTTAATTATTCATTAAATTGGAAGATAACTCACACATAAAATATAATAAACAATTTTAAAAAAATATATAATATATAGTATAAAATATTATCTATTTATAGAATTTTCATAAAAAATTTTGACTCACATTTTTAATGTGATGTTTTACTCTTTCATGTTCAGTTCAAGAATTATTATTTATTTAAAAATTTGATAACAATAATTATATAAATATGATTATTTCCTAAGAAATTGTTATACATTGAAAGGCATTGTGTTTATGAAGTCATATGATTTATTCTGATGGAAATATGATTTGAAATATTATACATTTCATAACATTTTTCGATCAATTATTTTAACGAGATACAAAAATCATTAATTTATTGAGGAAAATGTTGGAAAGATATTTACTGGTTTAAAATAAAATACATTTGAAAAATATAAAGACATGAAAAATCAACTAGATTCTTATGAACACATATTAATATAATATGGTATATATTACACTAAATTTCAACTTTTAAAAATGATAATAGCATCCCATTATTTTTTAAAATCATAAGTAAATTTCAGAGTGTATAAAAATATCTCATAAACATTCCACCCAACTCATGAATCATCTATGAAGCATATAGTAATTTTCATCGATAGTTGTCACGTAGAAACATACCCAACCTCATTAACTTGATAATAGGAAAACTCTACTAACCATAGGAAACATTCCCATGATAATAAATTATGGATACAAATTCTATGGGAAAAATAAAAAATTGGGGGATAATTTTCCCTATGAAAATATACAACTGGATAAAAATTACCAATAAACATATAAACCTATAAATGATTCATGAATGATAAATCACACATCTCAATGAAATTATAATACAGAAAAATATAGATGTACAATAGAAAATGAAATTCTATATAGAGGATCAAACACCAAATAAAATTGAATTGGAAATAAAGAGGCACTATCATACACCACGATGTAGTAACTCTATATCTATAACATAGAATACTAAACCATGATTTTATATATATATACTAGATAAGTATGACACATCACCCCTTACTATATCTTGGATGATGACATCTACAAATCCAAAAAATTTCCCAAGCCTGGGGTTTCTATATCACAAAATAATATTTCCAAAAACACCAATCATCAAATGATGCTAGAAATAGAAAAATTCCGAATATTTTATATAGAATGGTGGGTGAGAATATCAAAACAGTTTATCAAATGAAAATACATAATAAAATAAATTTAACCATATCAATCCTTCCACTTTAACTTTTATTTTACTATTATCAATGACATCAACAGTTTTATACTCATACACAATGATATTGAAGGAAAATACTAACTCTGTCGAGTGTAACCGAGTGAAAACACATCTTCCACCCAAGTTGTCACTAGGCGATATCCCATTTTTCTTTCTATTCGACACTGTTATGTATGTTTATTTAAAAATTCCGGAATATAATGCAATATGAACACACACCTTTGAGTAAACGTTGTAATATAGTTTTATGTAGAAAAAACTATGTTCCTAATTATAGATGAATTCATTGTTTAATATATGTCATTATTCTTCATAATAACGAAATTTATCATTCATGAAATTTTGAATGATATGTTATAAATGTGTTTCATGAATAATTCCTCCAAATCCTCCCATATAAATCATTGTTCTGTTTTATCTTGAAATAATAAATCCCACCATTTTCATTCAGGATATTTCAATATATTGTTTTTTAATTTTTTTCTTCAACACTTCTAGTTTACTAAGAAATTAAAATATTATATTTATTATATTTTTCCAATCCTCTTATTTTTAGGTTGAATATTCCACTTAAATATATGTGGATTATTCTTCTACAACTACACTAAATTATATACATTCCATAGTTCATAATTTCTATTCACTATATCAAAGGATTGAAATGTTATAGCAACAGTCAATTAATTTTTTTTGTTCACCGGTGCGTCAACTGAATCCATATTTTCATAAACTTCTTCTTATTGGTTTCTACAGCTTATTTCAACTGTCATTTTCAATAAGTAGATAAATATACTATTTATAACATTTTTCAATTTGAAATAAATTCCTGAATAAAATCCAAAACATTATATGATGTTTTCATCACCATATGATCCAACCATTGAAAATATCATTTCAATAATTATCCATTTAAAATTTTTTATAAATTATTTTTACTACTAATATGAAACATGGTTGTAGTGGGATGTCTTTGTAATAATTATTAATATGAAATACTTATTATCTATTCCCCAAAAAAGTGAATAAAACTCCTTTACAAGTCGATTAGAAAACAAATTTACCCATGAAACATTACAAATTGAGGTTTAGAAGGAAAATATTTTCTATATCTTTTTATGCTATATATTTTAGGTTATGTCAACACTACAATGTTTCCTCCAATCCAAATCAGGCACCAACAAAACTGATACTATTTCCACTAAAAATAAATTTGGAATGGAAAAATATAATTTCTTTTGGAATAGCATACCCCCACATCATTGTCCTGAGAAGATTAAAAATGGTACAAACCTATGGTGATCACCCCATGACACAAAAGGGTTGAAATAAATTCAAGGGGATTTAGATAATAATGGGGTAAAGTTTTCATAGTGAACCATACAACCTAATTACACTAAAAAAGTATATAATCATTAATATAATTCATTAATGATCAATAACATAGTATAACATCCCCAAAACCGCAATTCTAGTTTATGTGATAAAAACATAAACATTTCATAAATATATTTGAAATTGATAAATGTGACCCAATTTCATATTCCAAATAAATATTACAACATAAAAAATAAATTTTAGATCACATATATACTATAAAAACCCTATATTTTCATTCATAAATAAAAAAAACTGTTTAGATTAATATTCAACATATTTCAAAAACATATGCTTGAGGACAATAATAGTTAAGTGCCTTTTGAAATTATGAACAAAAAAATTTTATTTCAAGAATGATCTTGAACATACTCAAAATATAACTTCTCACATAATACCTCTATTCGTAACATAATACCTAAACCATTATTTACAAAAAAAAGGGATGGAAACATAATAAAAATAAAACTTATGTGTGCCACATTATTATTAAACACTCATCATATCACCATGTCATAACCTCTACAAATAAAATTGGTTTCAAAAAAAATTCATCAATTCAAAAAATCAAAACCAATGAAATATTTATGGATGTCTGAAACATTTTATAAAAAAAATATACTGTAAAAATAAATAATAATAATTGTGCCAATAAATATTATCCCTAGTAAATCATATGTCACATTAATGGATGTTATGATATAAGGAAAATAATTTTGAAATATCACATAACATATTTCTTGATAAAATATATTCCATATTTTTATTTTAACTAAAAATTAATAAATTATTTTGGATTTATTTTTATTAGAAAATAAACATTCTATTTTTTGAGGGTCTCTTTAAACCATTTACTATTCATGATGGTATTTATATGATTCTTAAAGTACAGTTGAAAATAAAGATATATTTCATATTTATTTATAAAATATGAATATTCATTATTTTGAGAATGACATCAAGATTAATTTTTAAACACATTATAAAAAAAAAACTGGTAATAATGTATTTAAAATAACAATGGAAATTGATAAATCATTTTTAACATCTTTCTACAATACATTTATATGGAAGAAGAAAAGGGTTTTCAACCAAAGTAAGAAATAATTACAATTTTTATAGTAAAAAAATATTATAATATCTTCAATAAATAAGTATTTGAATATTAAAAGAAATAATATCATCTAAAAAATACCATAAGATAAAAAATTTAGTATTTTAGAGATATATATATCATAATATTTAATCATCATAGTCGTTAACAAATATAATCCTCATAAACAATGTGTTTATTTTATCGATCCATTACATCTATGGTAAAAATGAATTGTATACCCCATGAAATAATTATATTAAATAAAAAACATGATATCAAGTGAATAAATAAATCTATGATATTACATTTAAAATTATTCGGAATATAAACATTATAAAATTGATAGGTGCATAACCTGACATATGTCTTAAAAAATGAAAATAGAGTAAAAAATTGGTTACCTTATGTCTCAACATCCTTCAAAAAAATTCAAACATTAAATGTAATAATTATTATTTTGTTATAAATATATTAAATAACAATAGTTTATATATCATAACATGTAATAATTATAATTTTCCTTTTATTTTTCATTTATTTACGATTTCATGTTAATATTGCGTAAAGGGTAATAACTACTTTGTTATTAATGTATGTTTTTTTTCTATTTTTGGTCCTCTTAAATTGATCATAGTAACATAATATTAATAATTTCAACCCGGATATAGATATAATATATATTGATTATATATATATTATTATTAATCAAAGAAAATAAATATAGAAAATGAAATAAACCATTACAGTTACGGTAGGATGTACATACACATGAATGTCGCATCCATTTCTATGACAGATGACAAAAATAAAAGTTAAATAAATATTAGTACTATAGAATATTTTTTATTTTATATTTTTTAATTATATTCAGTAAATATACCTTAATTAACTTTCCATTAATGCCTAAGAAAAAAATGAATCACAATGCTTCATGAGGCAGTTGTGCGTCATAAACATGAAAAAAATTATTATATCCCCACGTAATGAAAATAGTAGAGACCCAAATCTTGACATAAATATACATTACATTACTATTTTTGAATAATTAATACATAACAAAAACAAACACACAAGGTTCGTAATAGCATAGTGTCATTGGAAACTCAGTAAAATAATATTCTAATCACAGTGAAAGATCCTCAACATCTCCCATAAAAAGTATTCCCCTTTTTTTCTTACCAAAAACCATTATTTATATACTAGGGGAAAGAAAACACCAAAGGGTGAGCTAAATTTATTAATAAGGGTGATGATGGAGAAAATAAAACAAACAATATACATTTGATCTTCAAAACATGAACATAATGATTAAACATCAAAATCATGAGTTGTGAAATAAATCTCATCAATACGTAAGGCATAGTTCAAAAAGGAAAAACTATAATGATAAAATATCATGGTAATAAAACATTTAATTATGTCAAACCATTAAGAACATGATATTATTTCCATAGTATCCATGGCATTGCTGCCAATTCCATCTTAGTGGACAATCCCTTTCTGAATCGAGTTCACCCCTTGTTCCAGTCATGTGTCACTGAACTGGATTAACTTACCATTATAGCCATGTATATATCATGAGATATAAATATTTACCCAATGCATTGGAGGGAGATATATGTTCCACCCATCTAATATTGTAATAATTCTTAAGTGTGCCACAACATAAACATAAATCAGTCATCCTAACCCAAAGAATAAAATGGGTTTCATAAACATCATCCCATCATAACATAATCCATATAAAATAAATAGATATCATTTCATCATAAGAAAAATCAAACCATTTAAATAATAGATACAATATACTTGAAACATAAACATACTTAATAATTTCATCTTAGATGGAAAATAGTTTTGATAAAACACTTGAAATGACTTATTGAGGAAAATATAATTTCTTCTTCAAAATCATTTTGTTATCACAAAATTCCACACTATTTTAAAAGAAAAGGATTTTATTTAAAATAAAAATTAAAACATATAGAATAATATTCATGAAAATTAGGTGTTATGGAACTATAAAAATCCGTTCATATCGTATAAGTTAAAAAAACATTCTTTTCGTACTTTTGTCGGAAAAGTCAAAAAGTATCTCATACACAAAACGAAAAAAGATTCCTTTCATATAATTTAGTAAAATTATACAATTGGTAAAATTTTATTTAAAATTTTTTAGGAGGATATAAATAATATTACATATTGAGGAATCATGGATGTGGATGATAAATATGCCCCAGTAAATTCGGAAGTGTAAACAATCTCGGATAAAAATGATATTGTGAGATTTTTTCTTACCTTAGATACGATATGCTTCGTACGTATCCGAACCTCCTCTATAATGATTTAAAGAAGGTCTTGACTTATTATAAAATCATATTCATTGTTATGATGTCATATATAGTTCACTTTTGACTTTATTTTACCCGTTCTTTTGTAAATTCCATGTTAAAGAAGCGTTTTGGGTAAAGTCGTTTTATTTATCGTACGTGTTAGGACATGTTGTTATTGATATTATATTAAACTATATCATGATTTAAATACTTCAGGAATATATATCATCATTTATATATCATATATATTCAGTATATATATTTATATATATTAGATAGATAAATGAAATGAAATACACCGTTCATGGAGACGATAGGTCGTACGTACACATGAACATTGTTTTTAATTCAATATTGACTTGAATGGAAGTAAATAGATGATATATATATATACGCACATAAATAAATTATCTTCATCATGTCATATATTTATTCATTATATATACTTTATAATTATTCTTTAAAGGTTAACATGGAGAATGAATCTCATCGCGTCGTGGAGAGGGTAATTTGTACTTGCGCACGAGCGATGATATCATTTCCATAATTATTGAATTGAATTGGAGTGGATGATATAATATATCCGAATACGTATGATGTTATATTAACTATATATAATTATTCATTACACCATTATACCCATCCAAGTAAGGTGGTGGTGGAATAACAGATTACACCACGGCGTGGAGATGGTATTTTGTACGTACGCACGCGCGGTGATTTTGTTTTCGTAGGATGAATATAAGTTGAAATGGCGTTGTATAATATTTATAATAACATATCAGTATATTATTGATACTGATGTTATACATTAAAATGAAAAAACTAAAGAAGAATTTGTTGAATAAGAAAGAAACATGAAACAATCGGTAGAAGAGATTACCACTTATTCGACGCACCTCTTGTATGCTTCCTCTTAAGGCCCTACAGTTCATCACTTGAAGACACCAGAACCTCTATAATGTTTCTAGGGAAGTTTATAAGGAAAACAGGCGGGTTTTGGCCGAGCATGAAGGCTCAAAATTCTGTAAAGAGAAGAGGGAGGAGGTTCCCATTTATAAGGGAGGATAGGGGCACATTATAAAACACTTGAAATATTATTTTTTAATAATGTCATATTGGGTTTATAATGGCTTGAAGGTGACTTATTTCAAAGATAAAGAAGGTATGGGTCAAAATCCTCTCAACCAATTGATTTTAGACAAGTTTAGGATACTATATTAACCTTATAATTTAGATTTATCTCTATGTTAAATAAATTAACTTTTACCTTGTCTTCATATTTTCATACACTATAAGGTTAATAAACTTACCATAACAAGCCAAAAGAACCCAAAGTGGTCCATTATTAATATATATAATCTTATATAAGTCGTTTTGAAGAAACATATATTTTTTGGAATATAATTACAATTAATAATATAATATTTGTTTTAAAAACTATTTTATGTCAATTTTGACACTATTTTGTAATTGATTTTTTTGAAATTCATAACTGCATTATTAGTTCAAAAAAAGTTAACTGAATCAATAATAACAAGTTATTAACCTAAAAAAATTAGTTTAAATTATAAAAAGTCTAAAATTACATTTATTTGGGTATTTATGACATCAATTATGTTAATATTTCATTAATAAGGTAATTACTGAATCATCATTGTGTCATAAATAAATTAAATTATATAATGTATAAATATTATAAATAAACTACCATTATGTATGAAATATTTTTATCTTTCTAATAAATATTTATAGTTTAATTTATCTTATGTATAACCCTATATTAAAAATGTTTTAATTATTAAACGTTGATTTTTACTATTTTAACTCTTCTTTTTAAAAATAATAATAAATGTCCTAATCTAACCCAAGAGAACCTGAAAAGTAATATTTTATTCCCAAGGTTTTTTTGGTCGAATTACACATAACAAATAGAATTATGATATGTATTAGGGTTAAAATATTATCACTATTACCTTTAATTGCCCTATTTACTTTTAACCGTGGTAAATAAAAGTAAAAAAGTTAATATTCACCAAATATTATTTTTATCTTATTGAACCACGGTTTACTCCTTGATATTAACCATGCATCTCTAATTTTGGAAATTACACTCATAGAAGCGGTAAAATTAAGTTTTATGTAAAATTTTAAATTCTCCTAGGAGGTGGGTAAAATAAATTTAAATAAAATAAATAATTATTTAAATAAAGAGTCAGTTTTAAAATAGTAACCCAGTGTTTTCACTATTCATCAAAAATTGATCGTTTTCTGAAAAAAAAACTGTAGCCTAGGATAATTTCGATATTCCAAAACCAAAAATGAAGTCCATTTTGAATGGTAAAATTTATAAAATTTCAAAAATTGGGTATTAATATTCATTACATCAATTTCATAATAATATTATAATAGTATCTCGTTTGGTGAAACTCGGTATTGCGTACTACACATGCAATCGAAGAAGGTCTGGATTGTATGGAATGCAAGCCATGTCAAGGCTGAGTGTAGTGACAACTCTATATCGTGTTGCGTATAACATAATGAAAACTTATTTCATTTATAGATTAAACAAAATATATACTTAATGTTGCGTAGAATAATTTCCACAAAATGAACTTGAAAGTGTGTGTAACACGAGCCAAGAATATTTTTGGCATATACTTCAAGCTAATATGGTGTGGCGTATAGTACAAGAAAATCTTGGTGTAGTGTATAATAGAAGACATCATTGAAATTGAAAATAATATATCTCATAATATCTCGGGGTGTTAAATTCTACCCCCCCCCCCTTAAAATTTATTTCTCCCTCGAAATTCGTCGGGGTTATAAATCGTTTACTACATGAAAGTTTCATTCAAAACACCCACATCGTAAAAAGTAATATTAATCATAATTTTAAAAAGGAGCATTAGAAACATAACGGATTCCCAATGTAACATATCACTGGGATTCCACATAGGAGACTATAGGTGAAAATATGGATATGGAAGAGAAATCTAACCATCATGTTCTAAAAGAGAGGGGCAGAGAACATGGCTATGAAAAATCCAACAATCCCAAAGACATAAATTTGTGATGATCTAAGGTAGCATATGATTAATTGGATTTGAGGGTAATAGGAAAAAAAATTTGGTTATCAATATCGTTTCCCTAATTTTGATGAATTAAATGAAATAGTTACTTTATTTTGGTACACTCTCAACGTTGTTCATGCCTTGAACAATTTCCACCTCATCTCTTAAAGAACTAAAGTTGAATTTTTCATTCATAATGTGTTAGTAGATCATACGATAGAATGATTGGTCTTTCCATCTATCTCAAACAAAAGGTTAGAAAAAGTTATCAAATATACATAAGTCCATCTATGGTGAGGTTAATTATATATGATTCCATAAATGGACTTATACATCATCACTTAATAAAATAAAACCAGTTTCCACTAACTAGGGACTTCATGTAGGCCATAGGTAGGTGATAAAGGCATGTCGCACTTCGGTTGTGGGTTCGATTCCCACATCCTTGTCCGACGTGACTGGTTGTCACCATTCTTGTATGATTCCGTTTTTCTAAAAATACACTGTTATAAAATTCTAGAAATAATATCGAAAAAGGATTTATCCTTAAACAATACTATCTGATGTCTAACGTAATCTATTAATATATTTAGGCATACCAAAACTCTCTGTATAAGGAAAACGATTGATAGAGAGGTCACCTACCAAGCATGTAAATACCGTCATTTATCCCCATATATCATAAGATATGTCTTGTTGGCCACATTCCAAATATTCAAATGCCTTAATCATGTATTCTATTGGAAAATGAATACCCATTTATCGTTAGTGAAAACATGAATGCAGTTAAAAGTTAACTCTTCCCACATACCCAAATCCAAAAAATTATATATACTCAAACCATGATATCACTTAGTCCCTATATCAATAATAATCTCATGAATACTATCAAACATATTATTTTCTCCTTATCCATTCATTATGAACATATCATCTACTTTCCAAAAATATTTCAATCACTTTTCATGGTTACCTGTACCATATAATTTTCGAAAACGCCAATAAAACATTACATAGATATTCCATTATTCCACAATACTATAAATGAGATTCCACAACATTGTTTATAATCCCTTTATAGTAACACATAACCATTCCACCACATCATTTTCATACTCAACATTGACAATTGTGATCACATGTGACTTACCTTTTTTATTTCACTTAAGAGGTTTTTGATTTCAACCATCATTAACCCTTTGTTTAGAGAATTGGTTTGCATAATACCCCATTTCCTTGCTATTGTAGCATTGATGTGTTGGTGGAGAGTTCATTGTAATATATTCTCTATTCAAATAATTAGATACCTTTTTACTATTACATTGACACATTAATAATTAATTACCTTCTTTTCCACACTTAAAAAAATTTTCAAGTACCTCTTATACAATCTCCACCAAGCTTCTTTCCACACTTTGAGCATAAAGAAATATTCATCTTCTTTTCACCATTGTTCCGAGATTTCTCCTTGAACTCCAACTTTAGTTTCGTGTCAAAACCATGAGATGTATATGTAACACCAACTTATAGTTCTAACTTGAAAACACAACACACAATTTCTTCATATCTACTGAAGTATATTATCACTAGTTCCATTTAAATACATGGTTTTAAGCCACTGAAGAGTTGATCAACATTACATTTAGGTTGGATGATAATTCTAGATGCAAATATTGTATCCCTTGTCAAATTCTCTTCGTATATACCAATAGATTCATCATCCTTTTTCTTAAGCTCAAGGAACTCCTTCTCCATCTATGTTCAAAGAATACGCGGGCAGTACTTATTGAAACCATGTTCCTAAACTCAAACCACTCCATGAATTCAATTTCATCATGGGGCCTTGTATTCTTAATTAGAGTCCACCACTGGTCTGATTCACCTTATAAATGGTAAACCACTAAAATGAATTTTTAATGTTTTGAATAGTGATTAATGGAAAATATATTTTCAATGGTACTGATCCATTTTTCAGCAACAAGTGGATCAGAAGACCCATTTAAAGAAGGATGATGATTCCTCATGATGGACATAATAGAATATTGTTCCCTTCTCTGATCATTTGGAAGTCCAGAATGAATCATAGTATGTGTAAGTATAACAATATGATTTTCCACTCCATCTCCCAAAACATTGGTTTGTTTAGGAGTACAATCATTACATCATCCATTACAATGATCAACATGGTTCCTTAGGGTTCCAACCATCATCTAAAACAAAAAAAAACAGTGTTGGACGGAAAATAATGCTAGGAAAACAACATAATAAAGTGGGTGTACCTTCAATATATAACATCGTAGGTTTAATTCTAATATCATTGCCATAATTCTAGTAATATTACCTATACTTATACTTATCCTTAGGGACATCCCTAGACATACCTTAGAAATAACTCTAGGTATCTCACTAATGTTTTCACATCCTAGTTTCAAAAGTTTAAGTAATCCTCCCTCTGATACCAACTGTAGAGACCCAAATATTGATGTACATAATATTAAATTAAATTTGTGGAATAATTAATAAAAAAAAAACAAACACCCAAGGACAGTAATAGTTTATTGCCTCTGGAAACTCAGAAAAATAATATTCTAATCATGGTGAATGATCTTCAACATCTCCCATAAAGATCTTCCCATTTTTTCTATCTAAAACAATTCTTTCTATCCCTGGGAAAAGAAAACATAAGAAGGTTGAGATCAAATTATTAGTAAAGGTATGCAAGGAGAAAATAAAATAAACCCTATAAATTTTAACTTCAAAACATGTACATAAATTTTAAATATCAAAATCATAAGTTGTGAAATAAATCACGGCAGTACGTAAGGAATATGTCAAAAAGGAACATCAATCAGGATAAAATAACATGTGAATAATAAATTTAATTGTCTAAAACCATTAATCCCATGATATGATTTCCAAAATAGCCAAGTCATTGCTGGTAAGACCATATTAGTGGACAATTTCCCTATCTAAATAGAGTTCACTCCTCGTTCAAGTCCTGTATCACTGAACCAGATTAACATACAGTTCCATCCATGTCTATCTCATGAGATATAAATCTTTACCCAATGTATTTGAGGGAGATAAATTTCCCACCAATCTCATATTGAAATCATTCTTACATGTGCCACAACATAAACATAAATCATTCATCATAACCCAAAGAATAAAATGGGTTTCATAAACATCATCCCATCATAACATAGTCCATATAAAAGAAATGAATATCATTTCATCATATGAAAAATAAAAACATGTAAATAATAGATACATTATACTTGAAACATAATAATAATTAATAATGTAATATTATATGGAAAATATTTTAGATAAAACACTAGAAATGAATTTTTGAGGAAAATAACCTTTCTTCTTCAAAATCATTTTCTTTTCACAAAATTCCATAAAATTTCAAAAGAAAATGATTTTATTGAAAATAAATACGAAAACTTATATTGGAAGCTTCATGAAAATTTGTTTTTATGAAACTTTAAAAATATGTTCATGCTGTATAAGTTATAAAAAACATTTTACTCATACTTTTGCCCGAAAATTCATAAAGTATCTCGTACTGAAAACGACAAAAGATTCATTTCGTATCTTTTACTAAAATTCTCCAATAAGTAAAATTGGATTTAAAAATTTTAGGAGGATAGAAATAATATTAAATATTGAGGAAAAATGGATGTGTATAATAAATATGCCCCATTAATTTTTGAAGTATAAACAATCTTATATAAAATTGAGACTGAGATTTTACGTTACATTAGGTCCAATATGCTTCATGCGTATCTGAACCTCCTATATAATTATTTAAATAAGGTAATTTACTTACTACAGAATCATATTCGTTGTTATTATATCATATATGGTTCACCAATGACTTTATATTACCCGTTCTTTTGTAAATTCTATGTTAAAGCATCGTTTTGGGTAAAATCGTTTTATTTATCTAACATGTTTGGACAAGTTGTTATTGATATTATTATTAATTATATAAGGATTTAATTACTTCAATAATATAAATCATCATTTATAGATCATATATATTCAGTATATATATATATAATAGATAGATAAATTAAATGAAATACACCGTTCATGGAGACGGTTGCCCGTATGTACGCATGAATGTTGTTTTCCTTTCCTCATTGACTTGAATGGAAGTAATTAGATGACACACACACACACACAGATATATATATATATACATAAATAATGTATCATTATCATTTCATATATTTATTCATTATATATACATTATATTCATTCTTGAATGGTTAACATGGAGAATGAATCTCATTGCTTTGTGGAGAGGGTAATCTGTATGTATGCACGAGCGATGATATCATTACCATAATTATTGATTTGAATTAGACTCGATGATATAATATTTCATAATAATTACGATTTTATAACATCTGTGTATAGTTATTCTTTACACCATTATACCCATCCAAGTAAGGATGTGGTGCAAAAACAAATTACACCACGACGTGGAAACTGTATTTTGTACGTACGCACGCGCGGTGATTTTATTTTCTATATTATGGATAGATGGTGAAATGGTGTTGTTTCATATTAATAATAACATATAAGTATATTATTTTTAATGATGTTATTTCTTTATAATGAAACAACTAAATAGAAAGATGTTGAAAAAGAACGAACCTTGAAAGAATCAGTAGAAGATATTGCATATTCTTTGATGCCCCTCTTTTAATCTTCCTTTTAAGGCACTAGAGCTGGTCTTTTGAGGAGACTGGAACATATATAATGTCTCTATGGAAGTTTAGAAGGTAAATGGGTAGGGTTTTTCCAAGCATAAAGGATTAAAATTTAGTAATGAGAAGAGTGAGGATGTGCCCTTTTATAATGGAGGACAGGGGCACTTTAGAAAAAAACTTAAAATAAAATTTTATAATAAAGTCATATTCAGTTGATAATGGCTCAAAAGTGAATTATTTATAATATAATGTGGGGATGGGTCCAAATCCTCTCAACTAATAGATTTTAGAGAAGTTTAGGTTACTAGTTTAACCTTATCATTTAGATTTAACTCTTTGTTAAATAATTAACTTTTACATTGTCTTCTTGTTTTCTTACACTATATGGTTTATAAACTAAGTATAACAAGCCAAAATAAACCGAAGTGGTTCATTATAAATATATATAACCTTATCTAAGTCATTTTTTCAAACTGTAGATTTTTAAGAATAGAATAACGATTAATTATATAATGTTTTTTAAAAAAACTATTTTATGTCAATTTGGACATTATTTTGTAATGGATTTTTGTGAAACTCATAACAGCATGATTAGTTCGAAAAAAAGTTATTTGAATAAATTAAAACATGTCATATTAACCTTAAAATTTATTTTAATTTATAAAAAGCCTCAAATTACATTTACTTGGGTATTTATAACATCAAATATGTTAATATTTCATTAATAAGGTAATTAATGCATCATCATTGTGTTATAAATAAATTATATTATATTATGTATAAAAATTATAAATAACATACCATTATGTTGTAAATAATTTTTTATATCTAATGAATATATATAGTTATATTTATCTTTGGTATAACCCTACATTAAAAATAATTTTTTTATTAAAATTTGATTTTAACTATTTTAACTCTTCATTAAATAAAATAATAATAAATTTCCTAATCTAATCCAAGTGGACCTAAAGGTTAATATTTTATTAATAAGGTTTTTTTGGTCGAAATAAACTTATACAATAGAATTAGGACATTTTTAGGGTAATAATAATATCACTTTTACCCTTAATTACCCCATTTACTTTTAACCGTGGTAAATAAAAGTAAAAAAGATGCTATTCAAAAAAATTACTTTTATCTTATTGAACCATATTTTACTATTTGATGTTAACCATGTCTCTTGTATTTTCACAATTCCACTCACATAAGCGGAAAAATTATGTTTTATGTGAATTTTCAAATTCTCATAGCAGGTGGGTAAAAGACGGTGAAAAGTTTTATAAAATTTTTATATATCTAAAACTATTATAAAATGACTCCAATGAATTACATTGAACATATATAAGTATTATGTATAAATTTTGACATAAAATAAATTTATATAAAATAAATAATTATTTAAATAAAAAGTCGGTTTTTAAATAGTAACCCTAGTTTTTCACTATTCATAAAAAATTGAATGTTTTCAGAAAAATACCAAAAATTCACACTAGGCTAATTTCGATATTCAAAAACAAAAAAAAGCCTCTTTTGAAAGATAAAATTTATAAAATTTCAAAAAGTGGCTATTATTATTCATTACAGATAGTTCAAAATTATATTATAATAATATATCGTTTAGTGAATCTCGATATTGCGTACTACACACGCTATCGAAGAGGGTCTTGATTGCATGTAATGCAACCAAGTCAGGGCTGTGAGTAGTGAAAGCTCCATTTTGTGTTGCGTATAACATAATAAAAACTTATTTCATTTATATATTAAACAAAATCTATACTTAATGTTGCATAGAATAATTTCCACAAAACATACTTGAAATTCTGGGTGAGACGAGCCAAGAATAGTGTTTCGTTTACTGCAAGCTAATACGGTGTTGCATATAGTACAAGCTAAACATGGTGTAGTGTATAATAGAAGATATGAATGAAATTAAAAATAATATATCTTATAAAATCTTGGGGTGTTACATTCTACACCCCTTAAAATGAATTTCTCCCTAGAAATTCATCGGGGTTATAAATTGTTTACTAATTGAAAGTTTCATTCATTGAAACCCACATAATAAAAAGGAATAAGAAATCATCATTTTTAAAAGGAGCATTAGAAACATAACGGATACCCAAAGTAACTTATCATTGGGTTTCCACATAGGAGAATATAGATGAAAATATGGATATGGAAGAGAAATATAACAATCATGTTCTGATAGAGAGTGGAAGAGAACATGGCTCTGAATAAGCCAACAATCACAAAGCCATAAATATGTAACGATCTAAGGTACCATCTGATTCATTGGATATGAGGGTACATGGACAACATTTTTGGTTTTCAATATCATTTCCCTAATTTTGGGTAATTAAAAGAAATTTTTATTTTATTTTGCTAAATTCTCATCGTTGTTCATTCCTTGAACAATTTCCACTTTATCTCTTAAAGAAATGAAGTTGAATTTGTCATTTGTGAAGTGTTAGAAGATCATGCTATATAATGGTGGGTCATTCCATCTGTCCCAAAAAAATGGTTAGCAAAAGTCATCAAATATACATTGTTCCATCTATGGTGAGGTTAATCATATATGATTCCAAAAATGGACTTATACTTCATCAATTAACAAAATAAAACTATTTTCTACTAACTAGGGACTTCCTGTAGGCCATAGGTAGGCGATATAGGTAAGTTTAACTTCGGTTGTGGGTTCGATTCCCGCATCCTTCCCCGATGCGACTAGTTGTCCCTCGTCCTGCAGGTTTTCCTTTTTCTAAAACTACGCTATTATAACATTCCCGAAATAATATTGAAAAAAAAGGTTTTATCCTTAAAAAATATTATCTGATGTCTAAAATAATCTATGACAATATATAGGCTTACCCAAACTCATTGTATAAGGAAAAATATTGATAGAGAGGTCACCTACCAATCATGTAAATACCGTCATTTATCCACATATATCATAAGATATATATTTTTGGCCACAATCCAAACATTCAAATTCATTAATCATGTATTTTTCTTGAAAAATGAATACCCATTAAACCTTAATGAAAACATGAATGTAGTTAAAATTTAACTCTTTCCACATACAAAAATCCAAAAAATTCTATATACTCAAACCATGATATCACTAAGTCCTTATATCAATCATGAGCTCATGAATACTATCAAACATATTATTTTCTCCTTATCCATTCATTATTCTCATATCATCTAATATCCAAAAATATTTCAATCACTTTTCATGCATACATGTACCATATAATTATTGAAAACCACAATAAAACATTACATAGATATTCTAATGTTCCAAAATACTATAAATGAGATTCCACCGCATTATTTTGGAATCCCTTTACATGAACACATAATCATTCCACCACATCATTGTCATACCAAACATTGCTAATAGTGATTACACGTGACTTCCCTTTTTCCTTTTCCATAAGAGTTTTTTGATGTCGATCATCATTAACCCTTAGATTAGGGAATTGGTTTTCATAATGCCCCATTTCCTTGTAATTGTAGCATTAAAGTGTTGGTGGAGCGTTCTCGGTAATTTTTTCTCTATTAAAATCATTAGCTAACTCTTTCCCATTACATCAACACTCAACTGCTCGATGACCTTCTTTTAAACACATAAAACATTTTCTAGTACCTCTTAGACAATCTCCACCATGCTTATTTCCACACATTGAGCATAAAGAAACATTCATTTTATTTTCACTATTATTATAATATTTCTCCTTGAACATCATCTTTCATTTATTTTCAATACCATGAGATGGATAGGTAACACCAACTTCCAGTTCCACCTTCATAGCACTACACATTATTTCTTCATTTCTATTGAAGTCTCTTATTGTTAATTTCATTCGAAGACTTGGTCTTAAGCCATTTATGAATCGATCAACTTTACATTCATGTTGGATGACAAATCCAGATGCATACAATGAAGGCCTTTTAAAATTCGATTTATATATACCAAAAGATTCATCATCCTTTTTTTACGCTCAATGAACTCCTTCTCCTTCGTTGTTTGAAGAATAATAGGTATGTACTTATTTAAACCATGTTCTTGAACTCCTTCCATTCCATGGATTTAATTTCATCTTGGGTTCTTGTATTCTTAATTAGAGTCCACCACTAGTCTGCTTCACCTTCTAAATGGTAAACAAATAAATTGACTTTTTCATGTTATGAACAGTGATGTATGGAAAATATCTTTTCAATGGTACTGATCCATTTTTCAATAAAAACTAGATCACAAGACCCATTGAAAGAAGATGGACTTTGCCTCATGAATGACTCAATAGAATACTGATCCTTTCTCTACTCATTGAGAAGTCCCGAATGATTCATAGATTGTGAAAGTATATAAATAATATTTTTCACTCTATCACCCATAACAACGGTTTTTTCTGGAGGAAAATAATTGCATCGTCCATTACCCGGATCAACATGACTCCCTTGGGTTCCAGCCATCTTCTAAAACCCAAAAAGAATAGCGTGAGATGCAAAATCATAATAGGAAAACAACATAATAAAGGGGGAGTACCATCATTATCTAACAATGTAGGTTTAATTCTAATATCGTTACCATAATCCTTGGACTATAGCCTATACTTATACTAATCCTTAGGAAAAACCCTAGACATACCTTAGAAATATCTCTAGGGATCTCACTAATGTTTTTTCACCCTTGTTTACAAAGGTTAACTAAACCTCCCTCTGATACCCACTGTAGAGACCAAATGTTTTATGTACATTAATATTACATTACATTTTAGGATTACATAATACATAACATAAAAAAAAACACAAGGACCGTAATAGTTTAGTGTCTTTTGAAACATGGAATAATAATCTTCTAATCATGGTGAATGATCATCAATATCTCTCATAAAGATCATACCATTTTGTTTTCTTATGTAAAACATTTCTTTATATCCTGGGGAAAATAATACATAAAAAGGTTGAGTTCAAATGCTCAATAAGGGTAATAATGGAAAAAATAAAACAAACCATATACATTTTAACTTCAATAAATGAACATAATTTTTAAACAAAAAAATATTGAGTTGTGAAATAAATCTCGGCACTACGTAAGGCATAAGTCATAAGGAAACATCAATCATGATAAAATAACTTCGGAATAAAACATTTATTTTTGGAAAACTATTAATTACATGATATGATTTCTATAATATCCAAGGCATTTCTTCCAAGTCTATCTTAGTGGACTAAGTCCCATTCTGAATCGAGTTCACTCCTCATTCAAGTCCTGTATCACTAAACTAGATTAACTTATCATTCCAGCCATGTCTATCTCATGAGATATAAATAATAATCCAAAGCATTGAAGGGAGATATTTCTCCCACCCATCTCATATTTAAATCATTCTTACAAGTTCCACAACATAAACATAAATCACTCATCATAACCCAATGATTAAAATGGGTTTCAAAAACATCATCCCTTCATAACATTATACAAATAAATGAAATGGATATCATTTCATCATAAGAAAAATCAAACAATGTAAATCATAGATAAATTATACTTGAAAAATAAAAATACAAAATAATGTCGTTTTAGATGGAAAATAGTTTTGATAAAACACATGAAATGAATTCTGGAGGAAAATATCCTTTCTTCTTCAAAATCAATTTCTTTTCACAAAATACCACAAAATTTTAACAGAAATGGATTTTATTGAAAATAATCATGAAAAATTATAGATTAATCTTCATGAAATGTAATTGTTATGAAACTTTAGAAATCCGTTCATGTCTTATAAGTTAAAAACATTCTTCACATACTTTTGCCGGAAAAGTCAAAAAATATCTCGTTCTGAAAATGACAAAAGATTCCTTTTATATATTTTAATAAAATTCTCCAATAGGTAAAATTGGATTTAAAAATTTTTATGAGGATAGAAATAATATTACATATTGAGGAAACATGGATGTGGATGATAAATATGCCCCTAGTAAATTCCTAAGTATAAACAATCTCAGATAAAAATGGGATTGTGAGATATTCCCATACCTTAGGTCTGATATGCTTCGTACATATCCGAAACTCCTGTATAATGATTAAAATAAGTTCCTTGACATGTTAAATAATCACATTCATAGTTATGATATCATACATGGTTCACTTATGACTTTATATTACCCTTTCTTCTATAAATTCCATGTTAAGAATGGTTTTGGGTAAAATCGTTTTATTTATTGTACGTGTTTTACAAGTTGTCATTGACATTATTATTACTTTTATCAGGATTTACATACATCCAGAATGTAAATCGTCATTTATATATCCTATATATTTAGTATATATATCTATAATAGATAGATAAATGAAATTAAATACACCATTCCTGGAAACGGTAGGTCGTGCGTAAGCTTGAACGCTGTTTTCCTTTCCTCATTGACTTGAATGGAAGTAAGTTAGTGAAACACACACAGATATATATATATATATATATATATATAAATCCAGTATCTTTATAAGGTCATATATTTATTCATTATATATTCTTTATAATCATTCTTGAATGGTTAACATGGATAATGAATCTCATCGTGTCGTGGAGATGGAAATCTGTACGTATGCACGGGCGATGATATCATTCCCATAATTATTGAATTGAATTGGAGTGGATGATATAATATTTCAGAATCAGTATGATGTTATAATAACTATATATAGTTATTCTTTACACCATTATACCCATCCAATAATGGTTGTGGTGGAAAAATAGATTACACCACGGCGTGGAGACGATATTTCGTACGTACGCACACGCGGTGATTTCGTTTTCCATAGGATGGATAGAAGGTGAAAGGGGTTGTTTCATATTTCTCATAACATATCAGTATATTATTTATACTTATGTTATTAAATTATAATGAAACAACTAAATAAGAATAAGTTGAAGAATAAAGAAACTTGAAAGAATCGGTAGATAGATTACCGCTTCTTCGACACCCTTCTTTTAAGCTTCTTCTTAAGGCACTAGAGATGGCCTTTTGAGGATACAATAACCTATAAAATGGTTCTAGGGATGTTTATAAGGTAAATGGGTAGGGGTTTTCCGAGCTTGGTGGTTCAAAATTGTGTAAAAGAAGAGGGAGGAGGTTCCCTTTTATAAAGGAGGAGAGGGGCACTTTAAGAAAAACATAAAATATTATTTTATAATAAAGTCATATTCGATTTATAATGGCTCCCAAGTGACTTATTTAGAAGATAAAGTGGGGATGGGTCGAAATTCTCCCAAACAAAAGATTCTAGGAAAGTTTAGGGTACAATTTTAACCTTATCATTTAGATTTAACTCTAAGTTAAATAATTTAACTTTTTTGTGTCTTCTTGTTTTCTTACACTATATGGTTAATAAACATACTATAACAAGCCAAACTAACCCCAAGATGTTAATTTTTAAAATATATAACCTTATCAAAGTCATTTGGTCGATCCTTAGAATTTTAGGAATAGAATAACATTTAATAATATAATATTTGTTTTAGAAACTATTTTATGTCAATTATGACACTATTTGGTAATTGAATTTTGTGAATATCATAACAACATGATTAGTTCAAACAGAGTTAATTGAATCAATACTAAAATGTCATATTAACCTTAAAATTAGTTGAATTTGTAAAAAGTATCAAATTACATTTATTTGGGTATTTATAACATCAATTATGTTAATATTTCATTAATAATGTAATTAATGCATCATCATTGTGTCATAAATAAATTAAATTATATAATGTATAAAAATTATAAATAAAATTCCATTATGTAGGAAATATTTTCTTATTTCTAATGAATATTTATTGTTGAACTTATTTATTAATGGGTTATGTATTCTTTCCATACATTGTAACCATTACTGAGATTTTTTTCACATCCCATGTTTTTGAAATGTTTTTTCACAGGACATAAAGTGGAATAAGCTCATAAACGAGATCATCAAAACATCATGTTGTCTTAAAAATAGAACTAGAAAGGTTTCTTTTTTATAGATTTTATTTAAAAAAATGGATAATGATTAGTAGTGTCTACATGTAATTTTCAAGTTGATATGTAATATTAATGGCGTAATAATCTAAAACTCTAAATCTGAAAAGATTGTTAATGTAAAATATTCATTTAATTAATGCTTATGTAATTTTTTAAGGATGGTTCCTTATAAAATCAATTAAAAAATTACTATAGCTAACTCCAAATCTTGAGTTTGGTTATTTTCATCATGGCCCTCCATTTGTTGTACGGAAAATGTTATCACCATAAAATTATACACTATAATACACCATAATCCATTTACGTATGTTCCATGGTATATTGAAAATACTTCTCAACTACAATGTGGTGTGATTATAGGTATACTGACAAACCATGTTTTCAACTCCAAGAAATTCTCCACAGATTAATCTATCCGAAAAAACTTGACACCTTTTTAAGAGAACATTGTAAGTGGATAATCCAATCATGAAATCTTATTCAATAATCATTGATAATATCCCACCCATCAATGAATTGTATGAATCACATAGACAATGTTTGTTCTAGAAAATTTTTCAATATCATCCATAATTTAATGAACTGTTAAAATATTTTCATATGAGATTATACGTCCCATTAATGAAACATTAAAAATCCAAAAATCACACATGGTAAAATTTTCATACATATTTTCCATCTGTATGGATCTCTTAACAATACTAAAATTATCTTCATGAAATTTTTTTACATTTGATTATATAATAATATAATATATATATATACTACCAAACACTAATCAATGTATTATATAAAGACTCCATTTGATTAATCCACAATGATATTAGGGTCATTAGTAAGACCAAATGGAATTAACATAAATTCCTAGTGCACATACCTCTTATGGAAGGCCATCTTGGGGATTCCATAAAATTTGAATGTAAACTAATATTACTTCGATTAAATATTAATAAACAAACATTGAAGAAATCAATATATCTATCAAATCATCAATATCGGTTATATGATATATTTTCTTAATACAGATATTGTTTTATTCTTGATACACATTGAAAATTAACATTTAAAATCATTAACATTAAAAAAGTGAATTGGTGAACTCTATTTTATTTCACAAAGTAATAATAATACCTTATAATGATTATCCTATAGTTTCAAAATTAATTCCTAAAACGCAATGAATACCGTACTGTATGGAGTCTTTAAAATGGGGGTAGTAACTGGTATGATACCTATTGTCAAGTGAACTTCCTAACTCTACTAATAACCTAGAAATTCCTACAAAAGAGTTGTAAAAATGATCATGAAAATATTTATGTTAGTGATATTGAGTCTCTCACATAACATTGTATAAAAATTTCATCAATAAATTCTAATTTTAACTCACAAGAATGAAGATATTTCAATTGAATTTTGAATAATTCATCACATTGATAAATGAGAATCAATTATTTTTTAATATGATATGTGAATTCCCATCCAAATAAATTAATATTGGATTAATATAAATAAATAAAATAAATTCATAACATCCCCTCAACATAAATTAGGCGAGGATGACAATATTTATTGTAAAAACATCCCATAAACACCAATTAGAGATTGTCTATAGATTTATGATGCAACCATAGTACCATAAAACTTTTAATACATAAATGAACATCTAATAATTGATCTAGTAATTCAATATCATTTTAAAATTCATTAGTTATAAAAAAGAGGGTAAATACAGAATCAAATTATACATTAGTAGTTTTGTATTGGATGATTAATATACCATTCAACACATCATTATCATAACCAACATTCATAGAATCAATCACCTGATACTTCACTTTTTCATTCATCTTAGGAGGCTATTGATGGTGATCATAAAATGACTTCATATTCTTTCAAGGATTTATATACTTAACATTATACATTAATTTAAATCATATTTTTATGGGTGTTTATTTAGTGGTCACACACTTCAATTTCATTAAATTAAATAATCCAGAAATAAAATATCAACATTCATGAGAATTATAAGGCACCATTACACATTTAATGAACCTCTCAGTAACATTCATATGATTACATTGATTCATTAGGCCACATTTCAAGCATGTATAACGTTGTAATTTAATTCAAACATGTGATTTATTAAAGTTTTTATGAGAATCATTCTTCTTTATCATTTGAAATACATGGGAATTTGCAGAAACTCTAATTTCATTTTATACCTTATGTGTGCAGAGAATTAATTATTCCTAGATATTAATGTCTCTTATAAAAAATCTTTTTTCTAGGGACACACTTTTAATTCAATAATGACATTATCAAAATTTAATTATTTAATGATGATTAAACAATTAGTGTATTATAAAATTCATAATAAAATTCATCATAAGTACGTATAGATTCATCAACCTTCTTCTCAATCTCATGTTATAACTTATCCATAATTGTTTGTAGAGTATATGGTAAGTACTTATAGAAAAATATCTAACGAAACTTAACCCATTCAAGGGAATTAATTTCTTCTCTGGACTCATATTCATAACAATGTTCACCATTGATCAAATTCACCTTTAAAATTATTAATAACCTAGAAATAGTTTAATTTTTGAGTACTAGAAAATTGAAAATATCATTTAAATGGTGTTCATACATCACTAATATACTAGTGGATCTGAACACCCATAGATAAAAGAAGGTTTTTTTCTCGTAATAGATTAAACAAAAAAATTTGTTACCTTATGTGAAAATATGTATTCATAATATGGTTCATTTATTGAAAATAATGTGTGATCATAAAAACAAGGTTTTCATCACAACTCCCATAGAATTTGGATGATAATATGGCATGTCATTTAATTTTCTACAATATTCCTCATTAACAATGTTACTTTGACTTTCATACCTATACTAATACCAAGAATCATAATATTAAAAACACTAAAAATAGAGTAAAATCCCATAATCAGGAAAAATAATATATTTTATAAATATATATTTACATATTTTTATAATATATAGAACCTTATGATTAACCTTATTCATTCATTTTCATTACTTAAATCATAAAGGTTCCTTTCTAAAGTTTTTTTTAAATTTCTGAATCACATCTCCCTGGATTATCAAACAAGGATTGCAATAAGACCCATTATAGTGAAACTAGTGATGATGTAGTCCCTATGAATTAACCCATTTTCATAATTGTTACCCCTGGGTGGAATTTTTCAAGATCTGCATCCACCTATTTTATCCATACAGGGACATAATTTCTTGGAAACCACTTCCTCAATCCTTCACAAAAATTCCAAGACATTTTATTATACTTTTAATCATACATATAATTATTCTTTGACATAACATTATAATTATTCCTATAAATATATATAGGGATATAAATAATTATATATCATGGTATTTTATAAAGGATACCGAATCCTATCCTATAATATCACCTATAATGAATCAGGGCTTTCATATATAAATAATAAATATATTTAAATTAATGTTCAATAAATTAATTAAAAAAATCCCTATGTAAAATAATATTATTGTTTATTTGGAGTATTAAAATATAATATTCTTATTTGATGAAATATTTTAAACATATCCCACTGATAACTTCTCACATTGGACTCCTATTAATCATTCCTTATCTAAAACGGTTTTTACAACCTGGTGAAGGGAAAAAATATGAGATCAGATGCTCAGCAAGGGTAAACATATGATATATCAATAAAAAAATGTTATTAAAGGTTAAGATTAGCATATGGTTATTTGATCCCAAGAATAACATAAAAAGTTCATGCTGAATATACGATATATTGTAAACATTATTCAATTTATAAAACACAATCATTTCAAAACGAATTTCCCATGAGATTTAGAAATCATTATGAATCAATCGTTAAATATAAAATCATGTCATAACTGAATTACACAATCATAATTATATAAAACCATTTAATATTTCAAGGTTAACTATGTAGACCATCAATATAATGGGCATGGAATTATCACATTTTTTTTATAATGTATTATAACAACTTATATCCCCTAGAGTATTAGGACTAAAATATTTTTCATAGAGGATCAATCCCATGGAATTGGTTCCCATTGTTATCTCTTGATATAAAAATAAATAACCAATTCAATGGGGGTGATATAGGTAACAAAAATTTCAAACTAAAAACCATAATTATTTAAACAATAATATCATAAATCAACCAACATATCATAACATTATAACTAGTGTAATGAAAAATAATTTTAAAATACATTTAGTCAATGAAAAATATAATACACCAATAAAAATAAATGGGTCTCATAAGAATTTAATCAAAAAAATAATTTACAATGTATATATTAAATAAATTTATTATCCTTTAATCTTATCCCTAAATAATCGAATTTGACATTAAATTATTCTAACACAGATGGAAAATTATATGGAATGATAAATTATTACATTTATTAATGAAAATGTCTATTAAATTTTGAAAAGCATTAAAAATTCAAAAAATATATTACATAATATTCAATTGAAAATAATATATTAAAATTATAATTTATTATTTAAAATATTTTCTGGTTATTATATAAGAATTTTCATTAATTCCATACCTGATAAAATAAATATTTCCTTTACATTTTTGGTAAATCTAAAACATTCAATATTTTTGAAAAAAATAAATATTCTATTTGTAGAACATTGAAAAAGTCATACATTTGTAATAATGTATTTAATATTTCCTTTTAACAATTTTATAAAAACTTAAAACATTTTTAGAAATCATTTCTATATATGAAAAAAAGGGTTTTCTACTGAAGAGAGTATCATATACAATTTTTTTAAAATTGTTTTTAACTGTATAGTAGATATTGTGTGGAAAATGAATATAAAACATGTATTCTTAATAAATAATTTAAATAGAAAAAACTATATTGTTTCATGATATTTGGATAATATGATTTCATTCTTAGATTCATAGACACAAATATTCTTTGTAATCAAAATTAATTTATCACAAAACCATTACGACATTTGTAACATTAAATCATAAGACACATGAAATAATTAAATTAAATATAACATAATATATCATGATAATTAATATATTCATGTTATTAATTGTACATGGTACATTATATACACCTCATAAAATTAGATATGTTCATAACATGACATATGTATCAAAGAAGTAAAATTGATACAAAAATCTATTTACATATGTATCGACTGCCATCTGAAAAGTTTTAAACACCTCTAAAATAAACATAATAACATTATAAAATTATAATAGAACATTACCTATATATATAATTCAATATATCATCTAATAATGTCCCTTTATTAGCTGTTTAAAATAAATTCATTGTTAAAGTCATATTTTGGGTAATAACTGCTTTATTTTTCATGTATGTTATATATTTCATTTTTAGTAACATAATTTTTGTTCATGGTTCAATAATATATTAAATTTTAAACATAAAATATTATATTTATATGCTAATTATATATTAATTTATAGTAATTTATATAACATAGAGATAAAAACTGAAATATATCACACATGTAGATGTTAGGTCATGCATAGAGAGAAACATTATTTCCAGATTATCGACATATGAAATGAATGAAAGGGTAATACTATATTACCAATAAATTATAATTTTTATGTAATATATATCACATATGTTTATTTTATTTTACCTAACATTATTCCATGAAAACAATGAGTGAAAAACGATTCACATTGCTTCATGTGGTGGTAGCATATCCTACATGTGACCAACATTATCATATCCCCCACAAAACAGAAAGAAGGAAGGTATGTGAGATATAAAATTTTAATAAATATATTACTAAAAGAATAATATATATATATATATATATTATACTCCTAATCTTACCAAAATATGAGAGGTCTTTATGGGAAACATATCAGTTCATGAGGTCGTACTACGCTGTAAACACAATCGATATTATCATTTTCCCATTGTGGAATGGTGTGATGTATATAGGTCATTCCCATAGTATCATAAAAACTCTATATATGATATACACTGAGCTTTTTATATTATAAATATATAATAACATTTGAAGGAGGTGGAGGACTAAATTAAATAACAATGCTCCTTGATGAATGTTTCATCTTCTTTTGGTAAACTTCATGGGTTTTCACCAAATTCCTTCCTATGTTTTATTTATGACCAAGGTAATGATTATATGATTATATAATTTAATTGAATAAGTGTTTAGGTATTATATTAGAGGATCAATTTGATTTGATATGTATCTAGAGGGTAGGATATATGTTTTTTTATAAGTTAGGTGACTATCTGACTTGTATTTTTTTAAATGGAAAATTTTAACCCACATTTTTTCCATAAAACAGATTTAAAAATGTTCAATTATATATATTAGAATTTATAATTTGTATATATGGCCAGAAAATTATGTTTTAAATATCATATAGGTCATGTTTCTATTAATAATTTTAGATTAACTGATAGTTAAACCATTTTCATCTTAACCGTGGTAATTGATTTTTTACTCTTACTACTATTAATTATTGGTAAAATTTTAGTTGAACTAATTGGATAATATAAATTATTATGATTCCAAATATATAATATTTATCTACAAATTACATTTATATAGGTGTTAAATATTAATTAGGAATTAATCTCATAGATGACATGAAAAAGATGTTTTCCATTGAGAAATGTTTCAAATATTTAAAATGATTTTATATGAATATTAACTGTAAAATTCATTTAAATGACTAAAATTAGATTAAATTAAATAAAAATGAAGTAATTTTAAATTTCAATAAATTCTAATAAAAAATGAATCTATTAAATTATATTATGATAATTTTCTTTTTAATAAGAACTATTATTTTCCAACGTTCCTCGAGGGTATTTTTCATAGAAATCCCCAAAAATAAACCAGACATAATATTTCAATTAATATTTATAAAATTATTTATATTTTTAAATAAAATTTGTAAAATTTGTAAAATTTTATATTATTGTATTTTTAATAAAAACGAATTCAAAATATTTTTGGATAAAATTGTATTCTTGAAACATATAATGGAGTTTAAAAAAATTCCTTTTATAAATATATTTTCATTATATAAAACCATTATGCATAATATTATAAATTAATTTTAACAATTAATATATATATGTTTAACATAAATTTTATATACATCATTATTTAAAATGATATTAAAAGTTTATCATTGATTCATAAAACCCAATTTTTTCTTTAACACAAGTTAAAATCTTTTTTGTGTGAAATTCATTCAATCAAAAAAAATTATTATATTCAAAATTACTAATTTTTAAAAACTTTATATTTTTCAAATACAAAAATATCTTTTATTTTTAATGTATTAAAAAATCAATACAATATCTAAAAAAATAACCCTCATTAATTTAATGGAGTACTTTTTACACTATACCTAGCATTTAATTTTTCATAATAGGTCATCATAATCTTTTATAGTAATACCTTCTAGAAATAAAATATTTAATATTTTTCATGATAAACTATTAAAAAACATATGAAGGGTGATCTAGAATTCCCGATTTGTGAATCCCTAAAAATTAACACAGTAATGTCATTAGTGGGAATAAGAACTGAATATGGAAATAATGACATAATTGAATTGCATGATAATAACATACAAATATTCATACTCATAACTACCAATGTCAAATATCATGAGACCTGGAATAATGTTTTATTAAAGGAAAGAGTCATAGAAATCATCAATTCAGATCCATGTGATTTTAATCTATTTTAAAAATCATTAAAACCCATTAAAAATGTATTGGTATGTTGGAAAATTATCTTCATATAAACCCTAAATAACCCAAAAAAATTGGAATAACCATCCTGTTGACTTATAATATAATTAGCAAATGGATTGGAGCGTTATCTTGGGGAACCCTTCATATAAACTATACTGGGCTCATCCTATGCTATCTGGATGAACCCATCAAACAAGCTATATTTTTCCCTCCAAAAAGATATGATTTGACTGTACCCTTAATATACCCATTTTATTTGAACCACAACATTAATTATGTAAAAATAACATTCATCTAACCAAAAAGACATATAAAAAACTATTATATGATTAATAACTAGTTCATCAAATGGAAATTAAATGGGTACTATGAAAATATATTTGAAAAATTATTAAACTTGGATAATGATATGAGTTTAATAGATATAATTTTGATACATGATCAAACAATGTAAAATAAATGTGTTGAAAAAAAATATATTTATAAATTGTTAGTATTATTTAAAACAAATGGGTTTCATGACAATATTTTTGAAAACCTCATAGTAAATATATAGAATCAAGTAGGATAGAAACATTCCAAAGAATTATTAGTGTTGCATATGTTCCAAAATTATTTTTTGATGTTTATGAATGGAAATATCATTATATGATAACTAATAAATTTCATCAGGAAAATACACTTTTCAATTTGAAAAAAAACATTTAAAAACTAAAAATTTCCAAAAAAATATTATGAAAATAATCATTAATGAAATAAAACATGTAAAAAATAAAATTTCAAATGAAATAAATATAATGGTCATTGTTATTGAAATATGGGTTTATGTTCAAATAGTTAATATAAAAAAAATTTCCAACCATATTGGAAATGGATTCAAAAGTGACCAATTTAAAAATATTATGAAAATTTATTTTAAAACATTTTACCATAAGGTTAGTTATAGTATAAATTTTTTTTAGGTAATAATTTATTTTTTGCAAAGAAAAATTTTAAATTATTTTAGAAAACATTTTTGTTGAAGAGAAAAAATCTCAATATGAAAGAATATACATGATTGATATCACTTAAAAAATTTTATTGATTTTTTGTTAATAAATATAGTTGTATATAGAAATTATACATAAAAACACATTCAGAACCGATATATAAAGAAATAAGTGTTGTTCAAAAATATAATTTCACATAACTTAATCCATAGTAACCTTTAATATTAATAATATTGATTAGAATGGAGACCATAACGTCAAATAATTGCCGCTTTGGTACAATTCAATTGTAATCCCCATGAATGAAATACATCAAATGATACATTAAATATCATTAAAATATTAATAGAAGTGATATAAATAGTAAAATATTATTTATATATCCCCAATAAATTAATATAGGTGAATATAATAAACACATGCCCAATGAATGGAATTTTCTATAATTAACCATTACAAAGAACATATCAATGAAATATCATATAATCAACAGATATATTGGGATTAACAAATATATATTTACAAAATAAAATTATAAATACATAATAAAACATTTTAGTGGTCAATTAAATCTAAATCTTATCATAATAGTGTCAACAAAGAAGATTTTTAACCCTATGAAAGGGAATTGAGTTAAGAAACCCATTACCACTTGGTAACATTCAAGTAAAATACAATTTCTTGAAATAATATGTATTGAAATATCAAATATCATGATGTATTATTTTTTCAATGTATTAAATTTAAAATGGTAAAAATATCAACCATATAAAAAATTAGGTGCATTATTTTAACATATTCATCAATTAAGGGAAATTGAGACAAAGTATTTTACCTCGAGTCTAAATATTACATTTATTTTTTTCAAATAATATAAAATAATGATATAAAAATAATTTAATATTTTTAATATTTTTCATCTTTAATACCTTATAAATAAATAATATTTTTGTTTTCATGTTCTGATACATAATGACTTATGAACAATTTAGATGTTTTGATGACATTTGGTTCATTGTTTCAAAACAACTTCGGTGTGTTGACCATGGTCAAAGTGGTAATTATTTAAAAATTGACATAAAAATAAACAAGAAATATTTATCATATACATACTTAAAATTTAATTCCAAAAACTAATATAGATAATAGTTAGATAATATGAACTATTTTACAATAATTGAGATGTTAGTTCATACGTAGGCATGTATATCATACCCATTTTTCATTGATTTATATGGAAAGAAGTTGATTAATAGTTAATCATTAAATATTTAAAATAATATCAAAAATATATTTTTATTCATTAAATATAATTATATATGTCATCCATTATATGTGGTGATGATAAAATACTGACAGCACACAGTGGAGGCGGTTGTCCCCAAGTACACAAGAACGAAGTTATCAATACCTAGTGAGAAGAAATTAAAATTAAATAGTATATATTATAACTTATTAATTATATATAGGTAATTAAAGAAATGATTATTTTATATCAATACCATATTTAAATTTCCATTATCCACTTTTTCATTCATTGAATGATTTTTTGAAATATGGATCATATCAATTCATGAGGTAGTGGTCTTTGATTCACTTGAGTGACATTATTCTATTCCCAAAGAAATGGAACGTAAGAAGTTATATGTGATATAATAATTATTAAATAATAAAAATGATACATGTATCATATATATACTTAAAATTAAACATTAGAACCCAGTGTGAGAGAATACGATCAAAAAAAATTACATCAGTTCGAGAGGCGGTGCTCCAATTTACACATGAATGATGGTTATGTTTCCAATTTTTTTAAATTGTATATAAACTTAAATTATTAAATTTACATAATAATATATAATTATATGTTATATAATTTTTATTATATAAAAATAATTTAATAATAATTGAACGAGGTTTAATAATAATAATAACAAAAATGATTAGTTAAGAACAATTACTAGGCTTCAGACAACCTATATTGTTCAGTGACAAAAGCCTTCATACGATGGATTTAAAATCTGAAAATGGGATCTAGACCATGTTTAGTTATTTAGTTATGATATTATGGTAGGAACTGGCAGATAAAAAAATCTTTGAATGTGAGAAGAGTATAGAAGAGGGGGTGACCTTTTATAAGGGTTGTGACTCAAACACTTTTATTTTTTTAAAAGAAAAATATTACCTCATTTTTTCAAATTCCACTAGGACATGAAATGAAACATTATTGATAATTATTCACCATAATTTTTTTATATAGATATAATAATGAATTTATTAAAAAAATTATACACTTTGACCCTTATCTATATATTTTTACACATCGGCAAACTTGTTTTCACATTAATCGTACTAAAATATTTTTAATGTTTTCACTGTTAATTATAAAAAAAATTAGTTTAAATTTCAAGATAATATAAAATTATATAACATAAATTATTAATCTATTTTACTGAATTATATTAATATAATTTGAAATTTTTATTTTAAAATAATACCAAAGGATGTGATTAAAATAGAGTTTTAATGAATTGTATTATACATGAAAAATAATATTTAATATGAACTATATAACTTATAATTAATATAATAATTTACATTAATACATATTTATAGATATAAAATATATATATTAAATTATAATCTTTACTCATTAGTTTTTATTTTTATTAATTAATATGGATAAATTTTATATAGTTTACAATTGATTTGGGAAAAACCATGATTTTATAACCAAATATAAAATTATTCAAAAATAAAATATAATGATAATTGCAATTAAATTTAGTGTATTTAAAATAACCAAAGAATAATTATGTTATATTTAATAATATCCAAAAATAAAAATGTGTCTTTTAAATAACATAATTTATTGAAAATTAACGACATTTTTATATAAATCATTATTTTTCACAATTAACCAAAAAATATATTTTCCACCCAATAAAATTAAACTAAATATAATAAGTTTATTATTATTTAAAAATGAAGATAATTTTATCAAATAATTTTCAAAATTTTCAAAAAAATATTTTAAAATTTTCCAAAAAAATATAATCATTTTTTATTAAAAATATTTTTAAAGAATAAAAATACTTTACTATAAATTGAATTATTTTTTAAAATTGATTTTACCTATATTAAATTTAGTATTAAACATATATACATATTTTAATAGTGTATTTAATATTATTCATAATCTCTAATTTAATTTATTTTTAATAATGGTGATAATTAAATTAATATTCTTTCACTATTTTACTAAGCTAATATTTCTCATTATTGTATTCTATCAATCATAGTTTTGTTTTTTTAAATCATGATGTCACATTAACAAAAAAAAATTTATAAAAATTTTCTACACTATTTGAACATAATCTTGGAAATCAATGGTTGAATATTTGAAAATACTTTTTTTAGAAACCCAAATCCTAAAAACTGTTAATAATATTTTAACACTAACCAGGGGAAAGTTACATTTTATGGTCATCACATTACTACATTTAAACATCTGATTGATGCGATTAAAATTAATGACATGGACATGGAAGGAAAGTATAATTAATAATTGAGTGTGATAGAGATCATTGATTATAATAATGTGAATGATCAATATAAATTTAGGGACCTTAAACCCATAAATGTATTATTAGTTAAATGGCCAATGATTCATTGAATATTACAGAAAATAGGAATATAATCAAGATAATTATCTTAGAGTTGAGGAACTTTTATTCCATATAGACTAAAAATTATGAAATATACTTACCAAATATGTTTTACTTAATCATTTAATCAATCTCCTAGGAAATATATTTATTTTCTAAAAAGTATTGGTACTCATGATCATTTTTCAGTGTTTTATGTGCTAAAAATATACATTTATAAGATCACATAATCATAAAATGGGAAAATATATTCAAATAGTATATATACAATAAATAAAATCAAAATTGTCTGAACAAGTTATGATAATTTCCCGAATTTTTAAACCATCCTACAATGAAAAATAAAATTAATTACTAAAATTATAAAGTAAAACCCAATGTTTAAACTTAACCATTCCTACGTAAATAAACATTTATCCCAAATAAAAAAATAACTTCAAATTTAATGAGTATTTTATCCTTAATTTTTATCTAATACCATTAATCATTAAGGAAAAAAAATTAAAATCTTATTTTTACTTAACATTAATCATATATTCAATAAATCAATTTTTCAATACAATTTTAATATATGTAAAAAAACTTATATTTCTATAGTTTCACCAATTTAAATGATTATATTAATTTTAATGGTAATAAATATAATAAAACTATTTTTTCACAAAATATAATTTCATAATCTATAATAATAAAAATCATTACATATACTTTACCAAGTATAATGTCTCCTAAAATATCATTAGTCACATTACGATTTCATCACATAAAACCTCAAATGGTGTGTCTATGACATTGATCATATGATTAACCCTGTAATTTTAAACCAATGATAGAATCCTTATAAATCAAGATAAACTCAAATGAAAACATCCTAATCTCCAAAATTATTTATACCATGATCTGATACTAATTATAATTGGGATGATCGCCCATTATTGGATCTATTTCAAAAAACTAAACATTAAATTTCTATCTTTTATAATGATAAATGTGACAAATTTTTTTTTATCAAATACCTATGGAATAAAATGATAATATGGTATCACATACATACCCAATTAGATTTTAGTTTTAAAGATGTTGTTAATTATGTAAAATCATACAAAAACCAAAATATTGAATTCAATGAAGTATTTTTCCCACAATACAATGATTTTAATTTTCCATTATAGATAATAAATATAATCCATAATTGACCCTTCAAGGAATAAATCATTTCTAATAATTCTTGAAAAAAAGTGAAAAGGAAATAGAAGATGGTTGGTCTCAAATTCTATGTAACGGTAAATAAAATCATAAAAAACTGAATGTCATCACAAAGAATGAGAATATAATAAGGGTAAGATGATATAATTAATTTTCATGACCACAACATAGGAATTTGTGTAACATAAATAATTTGATCATCAATCATGAAACATGGACTAAATGTTTATCAATTTCAAGTGTAATAATAATCAATAATCATGTACCTTATGATTTCAATCTTGACCAATGGAATAATTAAAATTCCTTGATATCATTAAAACAAAAATTTGTATCATGTATCATTATATTCATAGAACCAAAATCAATTGTAATGAAAAAACATTTGACGTCAAATATAATTACCCAATTCATTGGATCACTGTCTCAGTGTACCCATAATATAATATATATCAGTATCCCCCGTTGAATTTTGGATTTACAAATTATAAAAGGTATATTGAGATCACCTGTGAGATATAAGGGTGATCAACCCATTACATATAATTTTTCCTTAAAAAATAGCAAGAATGAAGACAATAAAACATTATTCTCATCATAATACTAATAAAATCATCTGTTATTTCTTTCATAACTTAAATTACCTTAGGAAATGAAATAGATTCCATGAAAATATCTATGAATCAAAATTAACCTATGTAAATTGAATTTATTCCATAAAAATATCGTATAAACATGATTTACTATTATAAAATTGATGGTTTCTATAAAAATATATTTTAAACATGCTTAACAAATGGATAAGATATAGTTTCCAAGAAAATATATTTGAAACGATCATAATCCATCCATAAAAAAATTTGGATAAGTTAATAATAAATTTTGAACAATGTATCAAATGTAATACAATGGGTAGTTGATGTTGATGAATGAAAATATAATAAAAACCATTCAAAAAGGAAAATAAATATTTTAATTTGAAGATAAATTTTTAATGATTGATATTAAAAAACAGTTATGAAGAAAATTTACATTGAAAAAAACTGGAAGAATTTAAAGGAAAAAATATGTAAAATAATTTCTATTATGGAAGTAAAATCCATATATTTTTTAAATTTCAAAAATAACATTCTTTTTTAATGTTTGGAAAATGTAGTCAAAAGTGACCCATTTGAAAAATGATAATAAATTTCCTTTTTAAACCCAAATTTAAGGTGGTTAAATATCCTGTAAAATAGTTCTATGAAAAAATATATTTTTATAAAAGAATATTTTTGAAAACATTTAAAAGTTTATGGATATTGAAGGGAATGATTTCTAATCAAAAATATGGAACGTAATCAGAATTATATTCAAATGACTCTGTATATTTTTTTGTAATAAATAAATGAGATAATATAAATTAAACTTGAAAAACACATTCATGATCATAGGATAATAAAATCAATGTGGTTATTTCAAGTAAGATAATATTATTTCATCTGAATTAACATATAATATAAACTATCGAGAAAGGAAATGAGATTAAAATGTAAAGCCACTTACAATTTTGTAACTCTACAATAGTAATCCACATAAAAGGATAACATTAAATTATAAATTCAATATAAATAAAATAATAAGATTCAAGATATAATATTCCAAAAAGGATAGTATATACACCCCAGAAAAGATAATGGGGGAATACAATTAATATATGTCCTAAATAATGGAATTAAGTTTAATTAACCATTATAAAGATCATATAATGAAATTGAGAGTTTATCTATAGAGAGATTATTTATAAAAAATTTAAATAAAATTAAAATTAAAAATTAATATTAAAAATATGTATAATTATATGAAAATATAATAATTTCATAAAGGAGTGAATGAAGAATATTTATATCCCAAAATTGTTTTTTTAAAATCCCTTTATCACATCATAACATTCCTATTTTACTTCCTTGAAAAAATTATTGAAATTAAAATTTAATTTATATTTATATTTGAAGGATTCATTATATTACATTTAAAATAGAAATTTTATACACCATATAAAATAAAAATGATGCACTACATTATAATATTCCTCAATGATGGAAAATTTAAATGAAGTCCTTCACGACGAGTCTGAACTTTCTATGTATATCAATTTAACCCAACCTTAAAAACATTTATAAAATATATTATATCATAATAAAGTTTTAAATGATTAGTAAAAGTTAACTAAATAAATGATATTATATATATATTTGGAATATTTTAATACTTGATATGTTTTTTCATTGTCAGGTGTTTTGAGGATTTTTGGAACACTGTTTGAAAAATGATTTGATGCGTTGACCATGGTTAAATAGGTAAATATTTAATCATCTCTAGAACAATAATAATGAGATAATATTCATTTTATTAATCAATAATAGTTTCAAAAATAATGATGTAATATATTAATGAAAAATTAACCATGTTTCAATCATAGATATGGCATACCATACATACTCATGATAACATTTCCATTTTTAAAGGATCATTCTAGACATAAGATTAGTAATATTTAATATTTAAAAATGATAATAATATAATTAATAATTTTTATACTATTTATAATAATATATATCATCCTTTTGATGTGGTTATGTGAAAATAATTGCATCTCTTCGTGTAGGTGGTAGTCCACAACTACACAGAAAAGAAGTTATCATTTCTCAAGGAGTGTAAAGGTAAATGTAAATGGTGTATTTTCTAAGATTGATAAATATTTCATGAATTTCATAATTATTTCTTTTATATAAAATATATTCATTAAAATTACCATTATTACCTTATAGGAAATAATTTTGAAAAACAGATCACATTAAATTGTAAGGTGATATTCCATTGTAATCATCGGCCATGTAATAGTTCCCCAACATAATAAAAATTGATAAGGAATATGTCATATATTAATTAAATATTTATAATTATGTTAAAAATATCACATATTTATATATAATTTACATTCATCATTATAACTAAACATGATAGGAGATGATAAAGAATGGATCATATTAGTTTGTGTGGTGGTTCTACCATGCAAACGAACGACGATTTCGATCCCCATTTAATTAAAGAGGAAATGGATTTATATTATGAATTTAATATAATAACATCTATTTTTATGAGATATATTGGTGTTATTATATAATGAAAATTTATGAATTTTATATTGAGGCGTAATAATAATTAAAAAACTATTGGTTGAGAACGATAACTTTTTTCAAACAACCTATTGGGGAATACACCAAATGACATCATAAGATTGTTTTATGATATAAATATACCATACATGTAATTTTTATGGAATATGGTAAGGTATTTGGGATGTTCCATTCTATAAAAATTCTATTTTATGGTGTTAAGTTGAGAGGATATGGGTGGTTTTTTATAAGTGAGGTGAGTGTAAAAGTAGTATTTTGTGAAAAGAAGAAGATGTACCCACGTTTTTAACATGAATCATGGATAAAAAATTGATCAATTTGGAATCATAAAATTATTAGTTCTAAATATAATTATAAAATTAATTTTATATTGGTACATATTTCTCTTTATCAATAATAATTTTTTTAACTACTCAGCAATCCTTTTTTCACATCATTAATGGTATCATATTTTTACTATTATCACTTATCATTGTGAAAAAAATTATTTTATACCAATTAATTAAAATATATTTTTTTATTTAGAATATAGAACACATTTTACTAAATTAAATTCACATAAATAGAATAATATATTTAAAATAAAGCCTTCATTAATGATAAAAAATTGTGTTTTCAAAAAGTGTATTTTACATAAAAATATGATTTTATATTAATTATATGACTAGTAGTAATTTTTATGTGAACCTTAATTTATATTTATATATAGATATTCTATAATTTTTTTAAAGAATCATTCCCCATTTTTTGATTAATTTAATTAACTAAAATGGTGATGTATTATGCATATTCAAATAGTTTTTAGAAATATCCCATTTCAAAACAAAAATATAAACATATCCTAAAAAATAAATATATTATTCAAAGGAAATAAGGTGGATTATATATATCTAATAAATAAATATGTTAACTTAAATCATATTAAAAACATAATTTTACTTTAAATGAACTTAATTAATTGAAAATATATAACATTGTCACAAAAATATTTACTTTTCACTATTCAGTTAAAAATAAATATTTTTTGAAAATTAACAAAATTTCACTAAAGGGTACTTTTTACATAATATTTAAAAAATAAAATAAATCTTCTGAAATTAATTTTATAAATTTTCAAAATATTATTTTAAATATTTTCTCACAAAAATTAATAAATTCATTTTTGAAGAAAACATGTTTTTATTTATTAAAATGAGTTCTAAATATTAGTTTATTAATTACTATGGATTATTGAAAAAAATGACTAAGAATCATATATATCTATATATATCATAAATAAAATAATACCTTCATAAAATCTAATATAATGGATATTGTATAATGGTTCTCTTTAAAATAATATTAATTAATAGTTCATTTATGGTCGGCGATGTGGTTAATGTACATTAATGAGTACATCATCAAACATTATAAATTTCATATTATTACATATAGATAATCGGAACACCTATTCAGAAAAATATCAGATTGTTTTGGGAAGTAATATAAGAAGAAAAGGATTAGACTCCAAATAAAAAGGCATTTACGCTAAATTTTAACCATCTCGAACATAGATATAGTACATCCATAGCTCCAACATCAGAAAAAAACCCATTTGTCAAGGTTCAACACTAATAAAGTATGAAACATGATACTTCTCTTTAAATAAGATTAAAAAAATATAAAATCAAACTAAATTTTCCATAAAGCGGGTGAGTATGTCACTCAGTAGGATTTCCCCGAATGATTCCCATCAAATTCCATTAGATTGTGAATAAGACAAAATATTTTATATAAAAATAGTCTGATAATAAAAAAATATTTTATTAAAGTAACGTAGTTATATAATTGAATTTATGAAAATTAATCCTTCCACTTTCTCTTTAACTTCCCATTAGACATACACATTCTATATTCCATACTCACAAACACATGTATTCCATTGAAAATCCCAAAAACCTCATATAGAAATTTATCTTTCACCAATTCATCACTAGTTGGTACCCCTATGTCCCTATCTAGTCATCACAGACCATTAGGGCGATTTCAATAAGGCCTCATAGAATTTATTATAAACACACACCACCATGAATTCCAATATGATAATCCATATCAAAATTTTTTCATTACAAAACATTTATATTTAAAAACAAATAATTTTTAAGAATTTAATTAAAACATCTCATGAAGATCTTTCAAAACTATTATTTTTAAATCAAATAAAAACAAGGGTTTTCCATATAGACAACCCATGATATTTCTAATCCAATCACTGGAACACTTTTTCAATATTCAAGTCAATAATTTTTAGAAAATAAGAGTTGGGTATAATTCATATACAATTATTATGATGAGCAGAAATGAGAAATGATGGATCTATAGATAAAAAATATTCTTCCAATTCCCATTAAACACCCCACAATGTTCTGAATTCTATAATTATAATCCCATGGATCTAGTATTCCACACTAAACATGGGTTCCAAGAGAGAGAACCAAAGGGGATCCATTATGATAAATAATAAGAATATCATAACCATTTATTCCACATAAATGAAAACAAATTATTCATCACATAAGTAATATGGACATAGAATATCTCCCAATATTTAATTTGTCTAGCCTCTGAGTCAATAGGAACAAGTTAGTAGTGGTAGAGAAAATTTCAACTACTTCGTGATATAATATTTGATGTTCCATATTTATTTAGATCAATGATTGATAATTTAATTCATAAATCCATTGAGGATTAGTTACGTTGAATAACCCATCTCCTTTTCATTTTACTAGAAAACCCAAAATTATAAGATTAAATCATTTTACAAAAAAAAAATTATTCAAAAAACATATTTTCTTAAAAATTTAAATTATAAATCAACAATTTCAAACATTATTTTTTCTTATAAATTTGTTCTAATAACTAACTCCATTTTCATCCCCTCTTATACATCTAGTCACTTTTAAAAGCTAACCCAAATTCTCAAAAGTCAAAAAATATGTTTAAAATGATTGGCTACTAAAAATGAAGTGAAAATATTTTAATAAATATGAACCATAAAAAATTTACATAGGGGATCATTATATTAAAAACCCATCAAAAAATTATACGTAAAATAAATATGTTTCATCAAAATTGAACATAATAAAATATAAAAATATTATCATATGATTTTAATCAAATTAAACCTTTAACAATGACATATAATCAGGAACATAACATGTGATCCTACATTAAAAAACATGATAGATGATCCAAGTAACTCTCACCACTATAGTAAACAAGAAAACACATAAATAACCATGTGAAAACCTAACTGGGAGAAATATGTGAAACTCAGAAAAAGAAAAAATAATTGTTATCACATTACCCTAGTGACATGAATTTCCAATATATATGTTCTGGAAAGACATAATAATAAATTATTGTACAAGCATTTACCATATAATATTTAATTTATCCAACTCATTATATCAAATCAAAATGTGGGATCTAATAAAATATTATAACACCATAGAATGGTTTACTATGATTAATCTTGTTCACTATAATTCTTCATGTATACCTCCCCATATGAAAGAGTATATAGAATAAAGGTTTGGGAAAAACCATAATATTATAATATTATACCATCAATATCACTAACTATAATTGATATAAATCAGGAAAATAGTATGTAATAATAAATTATAATAAGAAAGTACATTAATATACTACCAATAATTTTGAACATAGACTATAACATAAAAAATAATTTTCATCCTTATACGAACAGTAAAAAGGATACACAAATGTATTGGATCAATATTGTTTTGTATAAATATTTTAACAATATTTATATCCAAAATTAAAAAATAATGTTAAAAATCCATTGAATCATGATTATACTTTTATATATCATCTCATAATCCTAACATATGTCTCTTTTGAGAGCCTCTATCGCAAAAAAGAGTGTTCAGGAACACTAAGGTTCCCGTATAGAGTGAGGATAAAAACCTATAAGGACCGTATAGTTTACCATGAAGGGAGATATATATAGAGAGAGGGTGTGAATTAGTGTGTGTAGTAAATTAAACATCCCTTTAACACATATTCTAGTTTAACAAATTTCATTCATAATACTAATTAATTTTTAAAATGAAATGGTAAAAATATGTTTTTTATTTATTTTTCCTCTATTAAGGATGGCTATATCTCTAATGTGTCGGGGATATTATCCAAGTCATAACTACCTCTAGATTATTAAAAACTAATCCGTAAAGGGTATGAGAGGGACCTTATATGGCTTCTCGAACCAAAAAATTATAATATATCATCAATAAAACAAAAAAGTTCTTCTGAAGAAATATTTTTCGTTAATGTATGAGCTTCTACTTAGAATTCTAAAATGATGATTCTATTCTACTTCCTTCCACAAAAATATCATAATTTTTGTCTGTTGTTATTCTTAACTAATATAAAGAGTACATGTTGACATCACACTTATTTATGAAAAAAATTATCATTCTTCACATTATATTAATATATTAATTAAATATTATTTCCAATATAGTTCTGAAAATATCCTCAATTATTGGATATTTTCTTACCCCCTTCTTTTACATTTCTAATAAATTCATCTCAAATAAGTTTTCATTTTCCTTCGACTCAAGACATATATAATTTCTTACACAAAATATTCCATCATAACATGGTTTTATATGTTACATAAAACATCCAAAATAAAT